>OY776674.1:72647383-73847383 GCA_963675555.1 Leptura quadrifasciata
GTTGCAATCGAAAAATAAATAGCCTGACTGGGCTTAGCATAGTTCAAGTGTAGTTCTAGAGGGCAGAAATATTAAAACATATTTCAGTCGCAAGCTTCTCTATAAAATCCTTATTTTACTATAAGGAATATAACCAGACTGCAACCAACAGCTACTCTCCGTTCTATATGCTCCGCCGAGCGCTGAATTACAAGTTACAAGCCTGGCGCGTTAAGTGTAATAATCGCTTATTACCAACAAAACGCTATGCTTCGATTCCTTTAGGTAGGATCATTCTTTCGGCTGGTGTTTGTTCGGAGGGAGTGGAAACCAGGGGGTGGGGGGTGGTTGAGCTCATCTGCCTGGAAGACCGAACCTCTGTACTCGAGGAAGTCTTAACCAGGCCAAAAAAGGGATTCGAAAATCATTTGTAAACGGTAGGATGATTTGGGGGTGGTTTTTGGCCAATTTGAAGGGGTTGCCGGGGAAAGAATTACGAACCCCCACCATCCTGTTGAGTGATCTCGAAAACGGGGGGGTCTCTAGATTGGCGCTCTGGCAAAAAAAGCAAAAAATCCTGACTCCTGACCTCGTCTAAAAGCAACAGCTCACGTTCTGATGAGTATAAAAACGAGACATTGCCAGATTGTGTGCGAAAAAGTGCAGTGCTTGTCGCCAAGTCTTTATTGTAAGCATGATAGTTTACATAAGGGAGATCCTTTTGTAGGTTGTGTTGAGAACGACTGCCTTTTGGGATTGTCCTTAAGTCGGGCAAACCACATTCTATAATTTTTTATAATTAGCAGGACGAATTGTTTTTGTTCATTTATTATCAATAAACTATCTGTCTGTCATTAACTTCACACCCTCTCTGCAGCATCATTAACAATTCGGATATTTTTAACAAATCATCATTTATCAATGGCTCTGTCGGATTTTAATAGAAACAAAATGTTCAGTACATAGTAATTTCTCGTCCACAAATTTATTAATTTGGTTTTCTTTTATTTCTATTTTCTTCATAACCTCATCACTAAATGATTCTTCTTCTACATCCACTTCCCATGGTAGTGCTTCAATCATCTTCACTTTGGTTTCCACCATCAATGTTGAGTCAAAAATGCCAAAGCAACTTAGTTACTTTTAATAGTAATGTTAAAAGTAAATTGTTTATAAACAAAGTCATAAAGACAAACAAACAAATTTCCATGACCTTAGTTACTCTAAATTCTCCAAATACATTGATTTTCTAGCTTCATAACACAATGACATTTTTGAGGCAGACAAATACAAAATTTTAAAGTTTTGCTGTAATATACAGATATTATGTCTTTAAAATCAGATTTCCAATAATGCTTTTAGTAGCATTTATACATAAAATAGTAAATGATTATTGATTTTATTTTATTTTGTTTGTGTGGTTGCTTCATCTTCGCCTCGCTCATTCTGCAATCCTCCCTACTTACAAAATAAAATCTCATTTTTAACACATCATAAATAACTACAGCCCAGAACACTTAAAAACGTTTAAAGATCTTTCCTATTGCTGAGATAAATTTCCAAGAATTTGACATTGAAATAGGCAATGGGCGGCACCTTTTCGTGTTGTCCAATTGAGTTCACCTTTTGCAGACATATTTTTTTTATTAATTGGAATAGTTCTGGGGGTTTTGGGGTGAATAAAATTTTAATGCGCATAATATTTAAATGTAGTAAATTAGCCACTTAAAATTCAGTTTGGCTCCATGCCCTTTTAGGTCACTTTGTGAGGGCCCATTTGGAAGCTCCCTTCCCCGGTGGACCAGCAAGTGCCCCATGTAAATATACATCATTAATGCTTAAAACATTACAGTGGATGTCAGTTTTTAACAGATTTTGTTTAAATACCACATTTGTTCGTATCTCGGTTAGGGTATAGATGTTTAGCGGCATTTTTTATATGTTGCCGAGATGGTAGTAGAACAGATTGCAATGTTGTTCTGTAGCTGTCTATATCTGTGCATATGTCCTGCTCGAGTGGTGGAATAGTTAATACTGAACTCTGTCAGAACATAATGTGCCTTTAAAGAATTAATTTAGTACCTATCTATTTTAAAGAGTTTCATAAGTATTGCCACAGCACAATAACATTATTTGCAAACGATATGTCGGCAATTGTCTCAGCCAACAATGTAAATATGCTAAATACAGCAGCTAATGGCTGCACAAGTATTACCCTCGCTTACAGCATTGCGAATAATCTGTTTTTAAATTTCAATGCAACCGAATTCGTACTTACTACACTCGTAATTATTGTCTCCTGGTCAGAACTATGACGAGTGAACCGAACATTAATCAAACTGATAAAACTAAATTTTTAGGTATTGAGATTGACAATAGGTTATCCTGGAACTCTCAAATCAACAGTGTTTTAAAAACTTTATCTTAATTATTTTATTATCTGGAGGCTAAGGTCATATGTGAATTTAAAAATTTTACCTTCGTACTATTTTTCGTATGTAAATTCAGCATTGTGTGGCATTGTTAGTTGGGGCGATGCAAATCGGATAAATGAACTAATTGCGCAAAAAAAGTAGTAGGTGCAATGAAATTTAAAGGTTCTAGGGCACACCTGCTGGAAACTGTTCAAGAATTTAAAAATTCTTACTGTTATCTCTACATAATATATGTTACAGTGGGTAATTTATGTTAAGAATAACATCAGTTAATATACACCAACTGCAGATATAGTTAGCAACTATACATTACGCTTCAGTGATAACCTAAGATTACCCTAATGTAGGCTTGCTTTGATGACTTAACAGCAGCCACATGATGCCAATTAAAAATTTACAATAATTTACCGGAAAATCTCAAGTCAATTATCTCTATAACTGCTTTTAAGAAAAAACCAAAACTCTACTCTTAAGATATAGCTTTTACAGCTTGAATGTGTGTTGTCACTGTGCAGGGGGCTACTTTTTCTTTTCTAATTTTAATATATCCTTATATATTTAAATTTAAAAATGTTTTTAATCGCCTTCCAGATCATCTCAACGACCCTCTTAAATCTAGGAGTTGTAGATTAGTCTATGTTCATAAAGTTAGCAAAATAACTTGCTCAAATCCAAGAAATAATTGACTGATAATTTGCCTCTAATTTTCTATATAATTAAGGAAAAATTTCTTTATTTTAAAAAAATATTGTGTATTTTGCTAACTTTATATAAAGTTAGCAAAACAACGAATGCAATTGTTGTTAAAAATTATTTTATATAACCATGTGCATGTTATTAATTTGCCATTAATTTGCCATGACAGAAATAGTAATGCTTAAAATTCATCTGCGCTTTTTCTTCTCGAGTTAATGGCAATTATTCATTGACAAATAGCGAAAATGTCATTGTTTGTGAACAGTTTCTAAAAAATGTATACGGCTCAATTACGGGAACCTACAATGAATCCATTCAACAAAATGGTGAATTCATATATGCGCCAAATTTGGACCATTCTTTGTACTGTGAATTTGTACTGATAAATAAATGAATAAATATCATATATATTTGGGAACACAATATCGAACGATTAATTTGAGTGAAGGTGAAAAAAGTTAACCTAAAAATATTAGAGTTGTGACCATTGAAATATGTCTCACGTTTTCTGTGGTGTATTGATTTTGTATGGTGGATAATATGTATTGGTCAACTCGAAAAGTTTCAAAATAGACTATGTATTTTGTATTTAAATTAGGTGCATACCACAGATCGATATAAAATATAATGGATTTCTATCCTATAAAATTGCTCCTTTTGTTGATTTATTTGTGAAATTGATGTAACACTTCTCAGACATGTGATATAAAAGGCAAACTGTTGTTTCATGTATTTGTACAAGGTCTAAAGACTGTAGCCAATAATATAATTACATACTTACACACAAATACATATTTAATGTAGACGGACTTTTATAAATTGAACTGCCTCATGCCATAAATTTTGCACTGGCCACTCCAGATATTAAAATATATTTCTAATATTTTTAGTCTAAGGAAAAGTCCAGCCCACCAGAAAATGAATCTGATGAATCTGAAAATGTCGAAGCAAGTAACAGTGAAAGTTCCCAAACAAATAAACCACATGTCGAATTTAAGGATGAAATTGATGGGGTTCCGGTAAAGGTGCGAGTTAAGGTAAAAAGAATATTTTGCATGATCATTTTATGAACACATCCCAGTTCTCATCACAATCCCCACTTTCTAGCATGCTTTGCATGAAAATGGACTTGTGTATATTTATTTTTCCATTCGTATTTTTTGTAAGATGTCTTTAACTCTAGGAATAAGTGTCAACAAAATGTAGAGAAAAATTGTGATCATGGGTGGATGGGATCATTCATAATATTCATATACTGGGCAAATGCCTTGTGCGGTAGTGGAGACGTGGCGAGGTGGTTTGTGTATATTTCGCTTTTTTTAATATTTGTTTTTGAATATTTTATATAGACAGATATGAGCTGAGAAGTTAGCTGAGTGGTGTTAACCACCACAAACTTTTCAGAGCTATTGTAACGCTCCTAAGTGATTTTCCTAACAGTACTTCATCCAGCTTTGTCTTTTGTATCAGACTCCATAGCTTTGATAGAGGCCTCTTGGTATAACTATCAGCGCTTAGTTTTTACCCTCCAAGTAGTTCAAATCTCACCCTAACTAGGTCTTCGCAGTAATAATGATAATGCTTTTATTGCCCAACAGGTAACACCCAATAACAGGACAATTTTTGTACAACACAAAGGATGATCTTAATAGTAATAAGTAAAAATTACAAATAAATACAAGTAAACACTGATAAAAGAGAGAAAAAGAAAAAAAATATGAACAACGGTACCTAAACATTATAATATAATAAAAAAAATAAATAAATATAATAAATAGAATAAATGAGAATTAAGTTCAAGTTAAGGTTAGAGATAACTCATTGCCATGTGCGACATTTCGTTTTTTGTACAAATATTAATATCACATGTGACAAATTTTATTGTAAATACTACACATTGTATTGATAGACGATTTCAAAACAGATTCGTTCTGGCATGAGGATAATAAAACGTGTAATTTTGTCTAGAATGATAATTCGGTACATTGAAGCATAATTGAGACAATAGTTCCGGACAGTCAATATTGTTATTCAGTAAATTGTGCAAGAAATAAATAGAGTTGCATTTTCTTCTCAACTCTAAGCTATGCATTTCGAATCAAATAAGGAGAGTGCTTTGCTCTATACCTCTTTCGAGGTAAGTTGTATCCACTTTAAATGCTAAAAATTTCAAAAACTTTCTTTGCATATTTTCTAGTGCAAGTTTATGATTCTCGTAATAGGGTGTCCAGATAAGCTATCCATATTCATACTTAGACCTAACACAAGAGAAGTAAAGTATTTTTAGTGCTCTGATATGGGTAAATGAAATTATGCCAAGCATCTTAGTGGCATCTTTGACTTTTAAATTAATGTGTTCAATAAATGTCAGTTGACCATCCAATATGACACCAAGATCCTTAGTGGAATCAACTTTGGATAACAACATTCCGTCAATGGAGTAATCATGTCCAATATTAGAGTGTAAACGTCATAAACTTACATTTGGAAGCATTAAGGTATAACCTATTACTCGTACAGCATTTATGAACTCTGTCAGTATCATTTTGCAGTAACATTCAATCATCAAAACAGGTTACTCTCATCTATAGCTTAAGATCATCTGCGAATAATAGCCTACCGCTCTTGCTGATGACTGAAGTTATATCATTAATAAAGAGCAAAAACAGAAGTGGCCCCAGGTTGGAACCTTGCGGGGCACCTGATGTAGCTATAAATGGCTCAGAATTGAAACTATTATACGAAACTGACTATTTATGATTAGAAAGATATAACTGCATAAATAATAGCAGTGAATCACTTAATCCCCAGATAGCTAGTTTGCTGATTAAGATGTCATGATCAATGCGATAAAATGCCTCCGAGAAATCGGTATAGGTCACATCTCTTGCCCGGACTCATCAATGACTTGGGAAACAAACTGTAAAAACTGTTAAGGTGGTTACTATTGAATGGTGGTTTACAAATCCATGTTGATACAGTGATATACTATTACCGACTGACAAGTAGATGCGATCATACAGAATTATCTCAAATACTTTAGCAAAATTTGACAAAACGGCAATTACTTTATAATTACTAATATTGCAGTATGCAGTGATGCAGTATGTGAGCTGACTGCATATTGCAGTCTCTGCCAAGCTCATTACACTCGTATGTCCATTATGCTGGTCATGTCTAGTTAGAAGACCTACTATTATTCTAATGGCCTTTCTCTTCTTTGGAGCGATTGTTTTTCAATGAACTCTTTGGCCCGTCTTTGCCTTGGGAAATTCGTCCATCGATCCAGAGGTTTATTTTGCACTCATTCATTAATGACTGTTCGTATGCATGGTTTTGCCATGCCACAGAAGGGTTCTAGTTCTATTAGGGCTTTAAGCATGCCTTCTCTGGCCAATTCATCTGTCTATTCATTTCCTGTGTCTCTTGTTACCTGTTACCCACGCTAAGGTTACTCTATTCCAAGTCTCTGTGCAGATATTGAGGAACTATTTTTCTGGTATTACAATTTGAAAGTTCTTGTTGAAGCTATATCTTGGCACATTTATGTCAATTAACATTCCTAAAACGGGATCTACCTTCATCTCAGAGTGTAACTTCTGGTGTTATTCATGGTACTGACTAATGGACATTGGGCCTTGCATTATCCCATGCAGTACCGACTGAGCTTCTCCTTGTATAAATATGTGTAGTGTTGGTAGGTCTAAGAGAACCTCCAGTGCAGCCGTACGAATGGTTTTAAACAAGCCCTTTGCATGCCACTTAATAGTCTTATATCTCTCAACTGCAGTATCTTTGTCCACCATACTACTAATAGATAGGTGATAATGGATCTTATTTCCCTAGTGCAAAGTCACAGGGTCATTTTGGGGTTTAATCTCCAGTTTTTCCCACACACTTGCGTGCACCTTTCCTGGGTAATTGTCGCTTTCTGTGTGACTGGCACTAGGAGCTTCAGACCTAACACTCTTGTCCAATGTTTTTAATAGCTCAAGTGGGATCCTCCTACTATACCATAGGTGAGGTTGTAAGTGCCTGGGCTGGTCTGGTCTGAGGTAGCATATTCGCTCTCTATTCAAATATTTTCACTTATACATCTCTAAATATTTGTAAATCAAAAAGTTCAAAGGAAACGTTTTCTTTTCTGCTTGAAAGCTTTAATTTATTTTTATTACACAAGACCATTTTTTTATAATTTGCATTTCTAATATGTACAATTGCGGCCGAAAAAAAGTAATAAATATGATTCTATTCACGATATTATTGTTTTACTGTCAGTGTGAATGTCATATTATGAGTTCTATCCACTTTCGGTTTAATTCTTGATTCGTGCCTTTGCTGTAACTAATTTCATCTGCTATGCGTTGTTGAGACCAGCCTTGTCTAACAAACCATACTTGTTTTCTTATAATAATTTTAAAAAAATTACCGAATGATTTTTTTTTTCTTAAAAAATTAAATACGATCCACCGATTTCTTGTCAAAATAATATAATTGACATAACTGACGTAACTTCCATTTACAATACAAATGTTTTCAAAAAACCGTACTACTTAATAAGAAATTCCTTTTTTTGGCTGTAATGGTATATATGCTTACATTTTAGCTGATAAGGGAAGACAAAGTTTGCCCGCTTTTACTAACAAAACAGGAGATATTGTCATCAGGAGAAATTGTTTTACATATAACTGATCGTCTTCCTAGTTCTGAAGATGACCTTGCACTCTTAAAGTCAAGTAGTGTAAGTCCTATTTTATATTAAAAAATTTGTAAAATATTTGTAGTAGTTACTTGTGTTGGTTCGGTTTTTATTAACAGTTTTTGTGTTTATACTAATAACACTGTAAGTAATGTTCAAATTGAAGGTTAGGAAATACTGCATAATTTTTGGAATTTCTGGTACAGTATAACCTTGATAATCCAGACAAATTAAAAGCGCAATGATCCGGATTGGAAAATAATTCGGATTACTGAAGCATGTCAATTTTTAAGGATTTTTCATCGAAAAAGTGGTATTTCATTCGAAGAAGGATATATAACGAAAAATAATGCAATACATAACACATATTTATGCACATAAAATTAAACATGACTACAAAATGTATATAAGTACGTATGAAATATTTTATAAAATCTGTGATTTTAGGTTGCTTAATTTTTTTCTGGTTCGCCATAAAAGCCATTTCTCTTCATATTTGAACAGAAGTATCATGTACTGGTAAATTATTTTCTTCTGCCCATCTTAAACACAAATTAAAACTCTTAACTGTCACATCATTCCTAACAGTTACGTTTGTATTCAAATCTTGGACTTTATTGTAATTGTGTTTGTGGTTATCTGCTATGTAAATTGGTTTTAACACGTATGTCCTGGCGTCTACTATCCGTTTTTGTGAGTCAGTGTCACCAGTTATTTGCACTTTCACAAAGCTCAAAACACCAGAAGTCTCAACGGAATTATTAGGATCCTTAGAAAAATGTAACGAACCCAGTCACTTCCTGTAGCATGAACAATGTTAGGTATTATTTACAAAATGTATTTTCCTCGTCATTAGGGTTCTTCTTTTGGGCCAAGAACTGAAGATACGGTTCCGGATTGAATTTGTATAATACCACTGTGGAGTACAACCCCTGGAACGCAAGCAAATGAGCCTTCAGCTATTTATGATTTTGATTTTATTCTAATCATTTGCCCTATTTGGTGATTGCTGCCTATCCCAAGACAATGCCGCTCAGGCAACCATTAGCCTAACACCTATTAAACTACCAAGTGCTGGTGGCACATGTTACTTACTTTTATTTATTGCATCTGATCATTTATTCGTCTAAAACTCTAAAATATATATGTACCTTACTTTATACTGAACTGAACTCTCTGCTCAAATTCATTCCTTATATATTACGTCGAACGTACTCGAAACTCCTTCTAGAACCTGTCTCGAATATGCTGGAAATTTCTAGGTGCTACATGGCGGTTCGTCCGTTGGCCCACAGATGACGGTGTTTTACCGGCAACCAACTAAACAGGTCTCCCTCCACTTTAACCAGGGATTAATTACATCTTTCTTCGTTAAAGGGTAGTACATAACAATATTTATAATTAATTCTTTTGAAATGCCAAAAATGGTCAAACATCGAAATAATTTTTTTTTCTGTTATTTTAAAGTTAAAATGCTACAGTTTGAGCACATTTCTCGGTTTTGATGGCAGGATTTCACAATAATGTAAAATTTTATCAAGAATTGCGATTTTCAACTGATGTTGCAATGTGCCTATTTTGATTGAAAATTGTACCTTATACATTTTCCGTGAGTTTCATTGGAATTTGCCCATTTTCATTGAAAAAATAATAATGTTTTAAAATGTCTAATTTTTTTTAATAACAATAATAATTATTAACAGTACACCGACTTCGCTAAAATTGCAAAACTGAACTGCAAACTCAAGTTTATCCCCTAAATACGTTAAAATAAAAAAAAATCCCATAATCATACAATCATATTAAAGTCTTATTACAAAAAATATATGAGAAAAATTGTTTAAGAAGCCTTTATTGTTTATTGGTCTGCAAAATTAGTCATATGTTTACAAAAACACCGGGGATGCATGCATGCCTGCTTGTCTCTTGTAATGCTAAATGTATCTTTTTTACTTATAACTTTTTGCTTCAAATATCCATTCCTTCATTAATAATTAAGTACCATTATTAATTTAATTTCAAAATTAGTCCTGTTTGTGTACTCTAATAATGCAAAGTTATATGATGTAACACTATTTTCTATAATATTATGTAAATTGTAGAAAGATGATGTTTCTAAACCAGAACCAGTAAAAGAAAAAGTCACAAAGGAAAAGAAACAGAATTTAGAAGTTGCTTCATCGGTAAAATCTAATAAAAAGGCAGCTAAACAACAAGCCCCACCGAACAATATCATTGAAGTAGTGCCTCCTGTCGAAATTGAAGAAAATGTAGCAGAACCTGTGGTTATTTTACCACAAACTAGTGGAGTTGTTGGAAATCCTGGGAAAGAGAAGAAAAAAAAGAAAAGTGAATTTAGTCCTAAGCAGCAATTGAGTAAGTTAGTTAAGGATTGTAGAAGCAAAAATTAATTTAAAATAAGCGAGTTGTTCTGAATAATACTCGATACTTTCAGTGTAATATGCAGAACAAAACTGTAGATTAATATTTTCTTAATATTGCTTCTGGCATCTGTTTCTGTAATTTCGAAATGAAAATTAACAAAATGTATTTGCTTACCACTTTACGGCCAGGTAGAATTGGTGCTTTGGCTGTTAATTCCACTGTACACAAAGTAAATTGCATTTAGTTGATAATTTTTATTAGTAATAGTTTTTGCACTAATGATAAATATGTTAATTTCTTGTCATTAATTTTTATTATACCTAAGTCTGAGGTGGAGGAAGGAAGTTAAATCTTTACTTCCACCATTGGGAATCAGTTTGTATTGAACTTTTAATTATTCAACAATTTTCTCTGAATGAATTTGACTTAATAAAAACTATTATTGAGCTCTTTGGGTGAAATTAACGTTTTTAAATATTTTTTTATGCAGCAGCAGATAAGGATGGATTAATAAATTCGGTGCGTAAAGCTGAATTGTCTAACACTGAGATTCAATCGCTTATTGATATGTTACTCAACAAGCAGCTGGAGGCCCCATCTATAATTGGCGACTGGAGTGAGGTAATCTTACACTCAATGCAACGTCAAAATTTATCCTATTCCTGTGTAAAACAGTCTAATTTTACAGGGCAAATCTGATCCAGTGCAGAAGTTGAAGAAGCAGTTGGCAGAGAAAGAAAGGGCATTGGCGGAAGAACAAGAGGCTTTAACTGGTGTTCAGGCAAAATTAAAAGAAGTTCGTGCAGAACAGCAGGCTGAGAAGTCTCAGTTGCAGCAGAAAATCAAAAGTTTGGAAGAACACATACAAGCTAGCCAGATTGAGGTGCAGGCAACAAATAATCGGTTACAAGTTAGCACTCACAAGATTCAACAGCTGCAAGCTGAATTTAATGCAGAAGTTCTGAAGACTCATAAACTTAGGGAGGAAATTGCAGCTCTTCAAATGCAAGCCGAGCTCAGGACAACTCAAGTACAAGAAGTAAGCAAATAGTTTAATATGTTAATTATAACAGACATATCCTCCAGAGACATAGATTCTTCTTTGGTTTCTTGCAGTAGGTTTATCATACATTATTTAGTAGGCGGTCTTTCGCTCTGTGTCTCCAGCCATTCACAGCTCCCAATACTTTTAAACGTTTCATGCAGGATATCTTTGTACTGGTAGCCCCTTATAGAATATACTTGGGTTGTCTGTTCTTCTCCATCCGAAAAACATACCCAGCTCACCTTTTAAGACTAGAATTTCTATGCTATTGCATCAAGCCCTGTGAAGTACTTTGGTATTGGGTACGTGATTATACCAATTGATTTTTAACATTTGCCGGATATGCCTCTGTTGCTCCCTTTCCACAGCTTCGATGTACTTTGAATAGGACACCCACCTTTCCTAGCCATACATAAGAGAGAGATAATGAAAGTGTGGTAAACCGTTGTCTTTGGTTGTATGGCGAGGTCATGGTTATTAAATACGCATTGCTTTATTGCTCAGAAGGTTGTTAATGTGGCACTTATACGATTCTGGATGTCGGAATCCAAGTTAGCTTTGTTGTCAATAATGCTACTAAGGTAATTAAATTGCTCAACATTCTCTAGCGGTTCTTCTACGATGGTGATGACTTCTAGGTATATAGTACCGTAAATTTTTTGTTCAAGAACTTTTTCTGTGCGACCAATAGAACACGAGATAACACGATTCAAAATTTTTTCAAGATGGCGGCTGAAACAAAAGGGAGCAGAGGTCATCTTTTTGGTGTTAGACCTTACCTTCTAAGTGGTTCTAATAACATTGAGTATGACAAATTCAAATTTGACCAATTTTTTCCAGGTCAAAGTACTATTTGATTGTACTAGTAGTTCGGGTGAGATGACATCACTTTAATTTTATTTATATTGATTTACAGGATTATTATATCAGACTAGATCAACTTTATACATAAGGAATAGACATTTTTATGTTTTCATATCAAAGATTAGAATATTGATACTATTTTTTGAGAATGATAGAGGCTACTCACTCGTAGGAAGGTTTTGGTCTCTAGATAATCTTTTCTAGACAAAGTTTAACCTTTTTTGTCTTTGAGATTGAGAGTATAATCTTTTCTCATACAATGAAATATTGTACATTCAGAACATAACAGAATTTGAATCAGCAGCATAGATAAAGAATAGAATTTTCTTTTTTGTGTTAAATATTAGAATTTGAATGTATGAAAGTTATTTGCTAAGTGCCCAAATAAAATTTTTCAATAACCAGTAGATTCGATTTTAAAATTGGCTTTAATAGAAATACAACCTGGGGCCCTTTTTTAGATCATTTTCTATGCCATAGAATCATCTCACCACATGCTTGCTTTCCACAGTTTCCAAAATTTATTTATGAAACTTTCTTGTCTTTTTAGAATGATGGCATTGTTGGTAAACTTAGAAATGACATTGAGGAATTATCAGCCCAAAATCAACAACTTGGATTGGAATTGCAACAAAGTCTAGCTGAAAAGGATCATCAACAACAACATTTCTTGATTCAGTTGAGTAATTTAGAGAAAGGCCTAAAGCAACAAATTCAGCAACACGAGGTAAGAATATTTAAATTTGGATCCCAGTTTATCTATCGGTATGTTAACATCTTGTTAGGAATCAAATCAAGAACTGGAAAGGAACTTGGAACTGGCTCGAAGACAAGAGAATGAGTGGAAAACTGAAAATTCAAATTTGAATACCGTCTTACAACAACAGTTTGAAGAAATAAGAAGATTAGAACATACTGCTGAACAATTAAGGAAAGAATTACGTGATGCGGATGTTGAAAAGGTTGAGTCGGCTAAAATTATTGTCCAGGTAATGTTTTCTAACTTTGTTAATGTTTCGAAATGTAGAACATTTTTCTCCCTGTCGCAGTTAAAATCTGATTTACAACTGAAAGATCAACAGATTTCTGAAGTAAGTGGGTCATCCCAGGACAAACAAGCACATGAAGTGGAAATCCTCAATTTAACTAACGAACTTTCCTCTGTAAGAAATGAATTGTCCACAATTAAGACTGAACTACAACAAACTGAAAAGAAATACAAAACGGAACTGGAAAATTCTGATAAGAAGCGTAATAAAATCCAAAGTGATTTAGAAGAACAAAAAGCTAAAAATAATGTAAGTTTTAGGTGGGATTTTTTCTTTTTTGTGGACGTTCACTAACATCAATTTGTTACTCTTTAATTTGTGTAGGAATTACGCACTAAGAATTGGAAAGTGATGGAGGCACTTAATGCTGCTGAAAGCAGGAGTAAAACCAGTAATGCCAATAAGCAAACGGACGTAAACTTAGACGTAAGTTTCCTTTAATAAATTGTTCTATTTAATTTTCAAAACTGAATAAAACAGTATATGATCATCACTTTCCACTTCATATTTAGAAATAGCTTGAAGTCCTGTAGGAAATTTCTTTTATTGTCTTTTTTTAAATTATATTTGTTGTTATTAATGACAGTTATTTATAAAGTTAAATTATAAGGGATGAACAAAACTAACAAATGATGGCTGTATCTGTGCCGGTACATTTTCTGTTGTTGGGAATAATGATCTTAATACTTTCAACAATTTTTGAAATGTGAAGCTACTAATATTGTTTAAATTGCTTTTTTTATTGCTATTCTGGTGAAATTTTTGTCCCCTTTTCAACTATTTTAATTTGTATAGGTTAAATTTGTTTCTAAGGCCAAGAGCAGCTAATTAATAAAACAAAAAAGTATAGGTTAAATAGAAAAAAGGCATCAACACGAAATCAAAATTATTTTATTTATTTAAAAAATATATTATATTTTATGGTCTCTGAATTGACAGAAGTTTAATGGCCTGGACATTGCCCTAACCTACAAGAGGTTTTTTGGAAGGGAGAAAACTAAGTAGATACATAAGAGTTTTTTTTTTTTTTGTATTTGTATTCAATTTCATTCAGTTGGCTGATTTTCCACCTTGTTCAGCCTTACCTGTAGGTATTAACTGAATTTGTTTTTTTTTTTAGCTTTTAATATATTTTTTTTATTAGCACTATCTAACCTATCCAAAGTGTAAGTGTTAAAACCAGTTAAAGACAAAGATATATAGAAAATCTGGTAATTTACAGTGAGCTCTAAATTATTAAGTAGGTGTAACAACTGCATTCTCAGTTAAACACGTTTCCTTCAGTGAAAAGTTATAAAATTGCATTGTTCAAATTTGATAATTTGCCCAGTGACAATAGAAAAATCTGAATAATAAATAAAATATTACATTATCAATCAACATGTGGCCAATATTCTAAAAGAATAATTAAAATAATAATCCTATTGGTGAGACAAAAAGTATATAAATTGTATAATCATAGTCACTTGGCATTATCGGAATTTAAGGGTACAGTACTAACAGTGTTTCATCATTAAACTTTAAAAGAACATATAGTGAAGAGAAGGCATATTGAGCTGCAAAAGAATTTTCATCTACCAAAGCATTTGTTGCACAGGAGTGGCACGACACCGATTTCAATTGTTTACATCACAACGAATATCTAAATTCATTAGTACAATGCCACAGTCAATACTTACAATATACTATTTTTAAGAATAAATATATTTTTAACCAAGAAGTAAGACTTTACTGTAACTATAGGTACATTGCACGAAACCCATACAATTTTAATAATTGGTGGTATTTTATTTATACCATTGCAGGCACAGATACCAGGAACTCTTTAATTCACAATAAATATACTAGTTTCGTAGTTTCCAAGAATATAGTAACTAAATTTTAGGCATCCCGTGCTGTATCATCGAATTTGAGCAAGTTTACCACATATATATATATTGTTACGTGCTTACAGTTTTCAGTAAACACTTTGTGGATTCGAATAACTTGCAACAAGAATTTTCACAAACCACTGATTTATTTAATCACTAAAATTACACTAGTAAATACTTAAAAATCACACAGCTAATAATAACTTAATCTAATATGAATTCACTACTTTTAAAACACTATGTACTTTTCTTCCTAAACTTGACAACTATATCTAACCTAAAAACTCTGTATTGCCTACTTCACTCAACTGAACTCTTCTTCTACAAACTGTCTCTGTAACCAGAACTATACTGGATACTAAACTGAACTGTTCCTTATACTTCACTAAACTGTACTGTTCTGTTCCATCTGCTGGCTTCACCTCTTTATATACCCACTTGGAATGTCCAGAATATCATTGTAGAACTTTCCAGAAATATACTGGAATTCTCTATAGTTTTCTTAGGCACTACTAAATGGTGGTTCGCCAGTTGGCCCACAGATGGCGCCACCCTTCTGGCCAGGGAGTAATTACAACTCTCCTCTCTGTTAGAGGGCAGCACATAACAATATATATAACAACTATCGATTTGGTTAGAAAATATTAAAGATTGTGCTTCCACAATACTTTGAATAATTTTCAAGAATAAATCAAACATTTGAATGCATACGTAAAAGATCTGTTTTGAAAAAAAAAAAAAAAATTGTTTTCCCTCTTTGGCTATCTCCAAGGTTGAGTTATTTATACTTACAATACACAATATTTATACAAAATTAGTTTTATCCAAGTTTATTTATACTTACAATACCCAATATTTATATAAAATTATTATAATTATCTAAGTTTAATAGGCTTTAGGACATCAATTTGTTTGTAATATTTGAGTTTAACCATGTTGCATTATATACATGTATTATTATTTTTTTAAAATTTTATATTGGGAAAATATAACTTATAATCTTTTGAATAGAAACTAACCAAGGAGATTCGTACTAAGGAACAGGACTCCCAAAAGCAATTCATCCAAAGACTGTTCCCAGAAATTGAAGACCTTCATGCTGTTACTTCTGAAGATTGGCAAACAGAATTTGGTAAACTCATAAAAAATTATGTTAGCAACCTTAAAGAACAACAAAAGACCCGAATTTCTTCCTTAATAGACAGTGAGCTTATATTGAAATTACAACAAGAAGCCCAACATTATAAGAAGCTTGTAAACGATACAGTAAGTGTTAATTTTTATAAATAGTTACTGCATAATAGTAAAAAAATATATCTCAAGGGTTGCCAGTTGTTTAAATATTCCCTTTTTACTGGCTTTATATATTTGCAGGTGACATTAGTTATTAGCGCAACTTCTTTCTCTACCATCTGCTGCTGAGAACTTAATATATTTTAATATTTTCTTGTTCCCTTGTTTCTATTTAGGAGCCATCTATAGATGACTTTACATTTAAAATAGTGGGAGGGGGTCTGACATAATGTGTTGAAATGTGACAAAGGGGAGAGAGGGCGTTCTGATCTAGTATTACATCACACTCGATTAATTAAAAAAATTACAGAATAAATATGCTGTTATCACATTTCTTCCTTTTTTTTTAAGTTATACATGTTTGTCGATACTTATCTTGATTTCAATATTTCTCTATTAAAAATGGATACTTTGTTGGATCTTGATGTATATAATAAAAACTTAAGTAAAATCTAAAAAATTATATAATTAATTTATTAAATAAATAAATCATTCAAGGCGCGCTACTTATTTATTTATTTTATTATATGCCATGATTCATAATCCTTGTGCAGGCGCAGACTTCTGCCTTTTGCATTTGCAAAGCTAAAAATGTTTGTATGGCTCTTACCTAAAAATTAAAATACCTGTCAGTAATTTTCCATGTTGTGGCTTTGTCCCATTAACTACGGTTATGAATTTGATCGTTTTGGAATTTTTTAATTAAATCACACAGGACAATATAGGGTGCCTAAGTGTTGTGGTACAATATTTTTCTTTGACGACCTTCCTAACCAATCCCAATTAATATTGCTTAAGTTTTCCTTATAGTAATAGTTTGCAAATTAAAAATTGTATCTTATTTTATTTTCAGGATGGAACATTAGTCAATCTTCAGTCTCGTATACAAAAGGAAGAAATTAACTGGCAGAATCGATTAAGAGACAAAGAAAATGAAATTCGAGATTTAAAAGAAAGTCAGTTGTCAGCGGTATGTACTGCTTATACTCTTATCTTTTCAAGGTACATCTAATATTGAATTTGTGAAACAATTTTGGATATATGTAAACATTCCTTTCCTATCATTAGTTAAATGCAATGTATTAGGTGTATCTCGATTAGTTAAAAGCTGATTATGTAGTAATTTTTACATGTTGAATCATAGAATCCTGTAACTGATACCGGTCAGCATTCACCAGATAAAGAAGGAATTCAGTTTGCCTACAAATGCATAGAAAAATTGCTGCCATCGATAATTGACGAGGTATAGTGAATAACTATGAGTCAACACCTCGTTAACAGTCCTGTGGTTTACGACTCAGGGTAGGCCAAACTATAGATGGCAATTGTACTATTGCCCTTTTGCTACCTTTTTTGAAATTAGATCATGACTAAGTGTTGTTAAATAATGGTAGCTGGTTAAAGATGACATAGTCAGGGAGATAATCCTGGCTAGCAGTTCTCGCTTTCTCCAGGTTCTGGTCCATCTCCTACTAATTACCACCACTGAACTCTATTACAGTAAATGGAATGCCAATGCCCACAAAAATTTCTACGTACAATTGAATATCGCGCAAGTATGGCGGCCACATAGTAGCACGCAATCGCACTATGAAATACGTCAGGGCCGGCCTTATTTTTATTGCGTGTTTCATATTTTTAACTTTTTTTTAAAATCGCATAAATAAATATAACAATTTATTTGCCTTGATAGTTATAAGAAAAATCAAAGTTATCGTTATTCCCAAAACAATCATTTTATTTTCAATTTCTTGTAACAAATGTCGAATATGTATGATCATAAGTTCAATATATAGTTCACAAAAAACAGTCATATATTTTCTATCTCTGGGGTCGAAATATGATTTTAAAATTAATAAAAGCTAAAATTGAGGCCTGAAAAAAACCTATACTTTTTTTCTACGATCAATCAGTAAATATATGAGTAGGTACTAGTGAATTTTTATTGAAAACTAAAATCATGCATTTTATATTCACAAATAGGTATGTTTGAATTGACAAATGAAATGAAGAAAAGGTAATAATTAACTATTTTCAAATACTTGGTGTGGTATTATTATTTGAATTTCAAGATAACTTAGCTTTTTTGTTTAAGATCAAATGCCTTGATATATAAGTGATAGATTGTTTTACTCGTTTGTTTATAAAAATATGACATACTCATGAGACAATGAATTGTAAAAGAATATGTAAAGGTGTTTACGTAAAATGGACAGGGGATTAACTGTTTTACATACCCTCCCAAAGATGGTATATCCACTACACAATCCCCATCTAGAATTACATAGCATTTGTTAATACACTGAAATACAAGCCGCTAGAAGGTGAGTCGAGATTGCTGCGTTTCTCTGAAAGTCACCAATTCAAGCACTAACTGCGGCTCCTCTTGCTTTATATTTAGTATCGCAGTAGAATGCCATAAAGACAGAGCTGCGCTTGTCCTTAACTGTTCAGTTATAATAGATTTCAGTGGTATCTTGCCATGGTGTGCAAAAAATATTAAAAAATTTTAATAAATGAAACTTCTGCTTAAAAATAGCAGAACTTGTTTTTTGAATATTACAAAATGTCTCGCTAGTAAAATATATAAATTAAAACAAAATTTTTAAATAAATTATTACATAATTAAAAATATAAATTAGTTATAAAATTTCAGGAAATTCTCTTTTTATTCACAAAACGCTTTGTTATATGTCAAACATTGTCATTATGTTTGTATTTCCATTAACATTTGGCACATATTTGCATTATTTTTAACCGACTGCGCTAAGCAAAGAAGGGTAATGTGTTCCTTATTTATTTTGCATAATACACAAATAATTGAGATGCCTTGCTGCCGCACTCTATTAACTTACTAGTAATATACTTGAGTGTTCCTATTGTCAACTTTACCACGTTGGCTGACTGGACTCATATTTCACAGTTTGAACTTGCTTGTTTCATAAAATTGTAATATTAATTTACAAAAAGTATGATAACGTTATGTGTTTTCAAAAAGATCTTGGAATCAGTATTATTATCCCGAATATGTTGGATACGTATTTATATTAATACTATTTAGGTACTTAACAATTCACAAATAATAAACTTAAAAATCGCAGCAATGAAAAAATGTGAGGTTACAATATTTTGCATCCTGATATCTCGGGAAGTATATACAGCCTATTTTTAATAAAAATTCGTGTTTAAGTAGGCAAAAGTACTCATTTTAAAAGAAAAAAAATCCAAAATCGGACTGTCTTGCCAATATTTAGATGGTAGCTTATTTTAATACAACAGACAAAAGTTGAGTAGGTATACTTACTTAAAATATAACAAACTCGGGATTTCGTCCCGGTTCTTACAAAACAGTACCATACCAGTGTGCACCTATTATCTTAATTAAGATACACACTGTTTATAAGTCACAAAATTATATACAAAATAACCAATATATCTCACAACTTTTCGCAAACGAAAGGATAAAATCACGAAGACCGACTCTGTAATTCGCATTCAATTTAAGACCTACGCTTTAGAAACAAATAAAACACAAACTTGCGTCAACGCATAACTTCCGTACACAACTGTTTGAGTCAAGTTCTGACATATTTTTAACCTTAGATTTCCTACTGCGTTGGTGCTTGTCTGTGCATTTTAAATCGCATGATTATCACATTTTGTTTACGCGCATATGCCTATAATGGCGTTCCATTTACTGTAATAGAGTTCAGTGATTACCACCAGTCTTTTCAAATAGTCTCATCGCTCGAGAAATAGTTGATTGTGGTACTCTAAAGTTAATGTGTTTTCTAGTTTTATAAATGACAGTACATTGTTGGCTAGGAAAATTTCTATTTTGTCTTCCATTGAGCTTTTGTTTTTTTTTAGTTTAACACATGCAGAAAGAAATCTTTAAAAAACTAGTTACAAATCTGTGATTTTTTAATCATTTTTGGTGCGAAGTTCGAATTTTAAAATGTTGAATTGCGCATGCATTTTGTTACATTTGTGTATTATAAATAATTGTTTTATTCCAGTTTTGCAAGGTTAAATCACTACTTGATTTTTGATGGAGCCAGCAGGTATGGTGGTCTCTAGTAGTCAAAATACTCAATATGCAGGATTCTGCATATGGACACTTTTGTTCAGGATAACAAGGGCTACAGCATATAAAAATCCTGATAATTTTGCTGAAATCCAATTTCCTTGAGATTATGGCGGTGTTCTTTCCTCAGCCTGCATCATTTGCAGTGTTGTTAAATGTCCTCGAGTATTAATAGGACTCTATAAATCAAATAAAGTATCTCCTTACCAAGCCCATCAACCTGTACAGGTCTAAACACACTGTAATAAACCAGACATCAACTTTTGGGAATTTTATACTTATTGCTCAAACTTAACTCAATAATATGAGTAATTCATCGCACCAACAAAATTATAAGTGGTTATGGAAAACTGAATTATTTTTTGACAAATTACGAAAACTTGAATATTATCCACCATAGACTCTTATAGTAAAAAGGTAATTGTGGTGGACAATGGATGAAAACGGTGTACAAATAAATATCACATTGGTTTAATAATGAATCCTCAGAGTTGAGTCTTCACAGTAATTAAATTTGTGGAAAAAATGTCTATTCTGGAAGTTTTTAATTTCCTCACTCCTTCCACACTTTGTAAAAATCTTTAAAAAAAAATTCTGTATCACGTATCTTGGAGTGACTCATTTATGGTAAAAAAAAATTGATTTGGCCCCTCAACCTTAACAATGTAATGATTTTGTTCAAAATTTCTTTTGAATTTGAATTTCACACTTCGCTAATTTGTAACGATGAAAAAAAGCACTGAATTTTTAAAGATTTTTATCTGCAAGCATTGTGTTAAAAATCCTCCATCACTGTTCCAATATGACGGCTAACAGTCTAGAAATCTGGGAAAATGTTTCGAAAGGGTTGATACGAAACTTGATTTGGTTTAGGGGCAGATTTCACATGGAAAACGTATCACTCTTCTCAATGTTTATGAATATTCTAGAAGAAAGAAGGAGACTGCCGAGAAACTAAAAAAAGACTGTAATGCTCCCATACTAACAATGAGGAAACCTCATAAATATTTTTATTGGTGTAGCAATATAATTAATAAGGCGCTTCATTTATTTTACAGTTATTAAGGGGCAATAGACCAATGTTTGAAATTTTTAGCCTACCCTGTAATTAAAAAAACCATTGTTGGATTTTCACCATTGAAATGTCTTACATTTGAATCTATTATATACACTAACATTTTCCAAATTTTTATTCTGCTGGGTAAGCCTATATGAATAACCTAGGTTCAACAGGCTTTTTTAAAATACAGTGCTTAATAGAAATGTTATTATTACCATATTATTAAATAACTAACCAGTTAGGTTACATAATAGGCAGTTATCACACTCATTCTGTAAATTTGACTTATTTCATTTTAATAGTGATACTACTGGTGCCGCCTGAGTAAAGTGCATTATCCATTGTTGTTTTTCTAACATTAAATTTCACCCAACTATTGCAGAAGACATAATCATCTTCAGGAGTAGATCTTAAACACACTCACTATTATTTACCTGATAGGCTAACGGCCATAAACATCCGGTCTACACCAGCGTTTATAAGTATTGCGATTGGTCAAGGACGCAAATGATACTTATTTATTTACCCTGCACCCTTATATTTGCCAGGTTATTGGATAGCTTAATAGGTACAGTTACAACAGTTTCTAATCTTAATTTATTTTAAGCTATGAAATAGTGAGCCCATACACTCGTTTAATTAGAGAAGTAGCGGGTTGAGTTCTTACTTTAACCGCTTGTAGTTTTCTGTACTTGCAAAATTCATACAGTTTTCATTGTATCGCATCAGTTATTTTAACGAAATGGCTGTGATAACTGTCTATTTACCGAGTTACATGTTTGTATAAATGCGTCCTACAATGGTTTTTTCAGTCGACATATTTTCTAAATGCTTTTGTGTCGTAAGTGCGTACTTCTCTTTTTTCTCTTAATGTGTATGTCTAAAAAAAATGTGTATTTTTTAAAGAATACTGTTACCTCCTTTCCCTGATTATATATTTTTGAGAAAGAATTGAGGCAACATATGCAGACGACTAGCTGCATTTAAGCCAGAGCAGAGTCGTAGATTCGGAGTGCTTTTAAGATATGTGAAACTTACCCTCTTTGAATGTATAACATAAAACACACATTTTTGTTTTGTTGGGGAAAAGGAGACGATGATAAAATGATATTATTTGGGCACCATGTATAGTTGATAATTAGTTGAGTTGTCTCTTTTTCTCTAAAAACCAGTCTCCTATAGACGGGACTGAAATTATTGGTAAGGGAAATACAAAATTGTATAAAATGAATGATAAAATATATTACATAAATAAATAAATTTTATAATGTGAAGTGGTTTGAAGTATAAATTTAGATGAGATTTTATATTTATAAAATAGTATTGGCGAACAAAGAATAATTAATACAAATATTTAATAATGAAAATTATACCGATCTCCTACATTTCCAGACTAACTATGGTTGAAGGTGGAAAGCTCTAGAACTGCAATTCAGGCCCCAATTGTCTCTGGTCCATCGAATCTAAATATCTTTGGCAATTTATTCTTTCAAGACTGCGTTTTTGAAAGGATTATGTGCGAAGATTGTAGGAATGATATAAAATCGAAGGCTTAAATGTCTTAACAAAAGTAGAGAAATATTATCCAACCATGCGGCTTTAAAAAATTTACATAAAATTAAACGTAAATGGCAAAAGGCTGCTAAATAAATCTGCTCAATACGAAAAGCAATTAATATGTACTATTGCCTAATACATAAAAGTAAATTTAGAAACTAAATTAATATAAATTTAGCTGAATATCAATTTAACTGCATTAATATAAATTTTAAGCTGAAGTAATATAAATTTAGAAGCTGATTCGCAAACTTATAAATTGCCAAAAATGAAAAAGAAAAGAATATTTTATTACCATGTGGTAACATGTAATACTTTAATTACTTATTAAATTAAAAGGATTTGAATTTAAATTTATTTTTTAAAAAATTGATATTGCATTAAGGACAAAATTGAAAATTATTGAAATTTTAAATTACTAATAAATAAAATTTACCTGGTTGTTAAACACTTGAAATGTGGATATATAAATGTAATATAAATTACTGAAGGTTGCACAGAATGTTTGAAGACTCAATCAGATCAAATTCGGCAGGCAAATGATCTCTTGGTCATAGATGTTGAATCTTCTGGAATTCCTGTTAGTAAACAATATCATTACATTATTAAAACATTTTATCTGATTTAAATATTTTTTCCTCGAAGAAGAGTTCGAAATGTTATTAAGTTTGAAATTTAAACTGCAGTTTTCAAAAAATACAAAATACATTCAAAACTTCTTTGTTTTATATCCTTTCCAATTATCAGATTATGATGAAATGTTAATACATCCAATAAAATTGATAATATATCAAATAAGATCGATATCTCAAAATCTGTGATACTTTGTATAGTCGCTGCATTTGTATAGTCGCTGCAAAATATATAAGTAGGTGGGGTTGCTGCAAAAAACTCGTTATGCCTCCCTACACAGACCTGGATTTAATTGTATTTCACTGAGTCAAAACATTTTTATATTATCAGATTTAATATTATTAAATTGTAAGTAGGTTAACTTATACCTTCAATTACTTTTAAATAAATACCAGTAAATAGACAAATATATAATTATTATTAGGTACACTCACCATAGGTATATATTTATTCCACAACTCAACTCGTACGTTTGTAACTAGACAGGTCCACTTCTGGACACTCGGCGCACAGTACATAACAATCACAACGATAACATTCATTTGTCTCACTTTCACAGAAGCAATGTAAAGGACGGACTGAGTGGTGCGATATAAACCCTGCCCATCTCACTGCGACCGCATTCTACTATAGTAATTTTCTCATCTATATATAAGGATATGAATTCTAAATGATTGCTCTACAAACCCCCCCCCCCCCCCCCCTAAAAACCGTGTATCGATGTGCCAATCATCCTGTATAATCTTTAAAATAACCCAATATTTTCATTTTATAAATATAACTAAGACAGAAGATGTCATTGCTTTCGAGGAAAAATCCATCTTGCACATATCCAAATTGAAAGAACTAGTTCATAGTGACACAGACTCGGACATGATAGGCATTCCGCCAGCAGTCCTCTATGTCACAGTATCTATATTTTTAATAAATATAAATAAGCGTGTATTCTATAACTACATATTAAATTTTACGGAGTGACTATTCGTACATGCAGTATGTATTAAATAATAAAATACGGTCGTCGATGATAAATTAAAATACGTGAGAGGAATAAGAAGGAAGATATCCCTTTCGCGTGCTTCTTTCTGATATATTTAAAGAAATATCCGTATTAGGTATTTTAGTTGTTAACAAAATGTCAAAAGGGCAAGGGAAATTATCTATCATAAGCAACTACACTACATCAAATAATATTAACATATTTAACTTAACAATCTAACCTAGAGAAATATTTGTATTACATATTTTAGTTGTTAACAAAATGAAGTAAACGACCTCACGTGTGAGAAACGGGCAACCTAGTTACTACACCACGGACTGCTGATGAGAAACCTACGTACTTCTTACTATATCAGTACGTTACATACTGCATGTACGAATAGTCCCGATGCTAGTCATACATCTTGCATGTACGAATAGTCATTCCGTAAATTTTAACACACTTTAAAATTTAAGTACCTGTCAAAAAAGGCAACTCTAACCTGAAAAAGATTATTTAAATTTCAACATATTAGTTCAAATAAGTCATTTTAATTACATTCTATAACTAATTTCAATATTTTGCTGCTAAATTAAAATATTTAAAGGTTACTTTTATAGTACTATAAAAGTTACATTTAATTTGACATATGTAGTTACAGAAAATAAACAGGGGCGGCTTCTACTAATTTGGTTGTGTTCTGTCAGCAAAAATGTATTGTGTGAACTATAAACAATGTAAAAATATAAATTTAGACGTAAAACAAATTTATATTTGTGATAAATGTGCAAATGGGCATTGCAGAGGTTGTTCTAAAATTGCACCCACTGAGATCAAATGCTTAGAGCTGAAGAAAGAAAGAAAACTGCGTTACTACTGCCCAATTTGTTATGATAATATTATTGAAAATGAAAATCTACTGAAAATAAATAAAAAATTGTCGGAAGAAAATCTTAATCTGAAAAATATGTTGGAAAATATTCCTTCTCCAGATGTGTCTAGTAAATTGCAAATAAAAGAAAAATCCAGTAATGGGGAAAGTAAGGATGATAAGTCTGAAGCTATGATAAATGAGTTAGAATTAACAAATAAACTAGTTATGAAACTACAGTCGAACTATGATTACGAACTTAAGAAAATAAAAGAAGACATAATTAATCTCACCAAAAATAACAAAGATCTAATACGATTACTGACTAATAAACCACCTGATGATCAAATCAACAGAGTATCAATAAAAGAAAGAACTACTTCGGAAAATGAGAACTGGAAAATATCAAATAAGAATAAAAATAGTCATCCACTGCAGTGCGATCAATTAAATGGTTTAAATATTTATAGCAAAACTGAGGGTAAAAAAAAATTGTTAACTGTAGATCCTACTGCTCAGAAACCACCAACAGGTACTCCTAAATCAGCAGCAGCAAACAAAGGGTTAATCAAAGCAAACATTACTCCCCAGATGAAAGATCCAGACGAAAGAAATAATAAAGTGACCGAGCAAACTGATAACTACAAGGTTGTAACGAGAAGAAGACGATATAAAATAGGAAGTGGGAAAGGAGATAGTGAATTCCATGGTAATGAAAATAAAGAAAGAAAAATATGGTTATTTATTTCAAAGGTACCAGATAGCGTGGTGGAAAGAAATATAGAAAATTACATAAAAACTCGCACAGGCACGGAAAATGTATTTGTGAAAAAATTAGAAACACAATATAAAAGTGCTGACAATCAAGCATTTATGATTGGTGTTGACCTACTACTACTGGAACAAGTTTATGAACCAAATTTCTGGCCGAAGAAAATCATCTTTGATCGTTTCGATTTCAGATTAGGAAAGCGTTTCCTTGACAAACCGTTGAATGAGCAGAAACAATGCCAAGATGAAAAAATTCAGTCGCATTCTTTTCTATCACATCTAAATTAAGCATACCTTCTGTTACAAATAACGTCAATCAAATCTGTCGAAATAGTTCCAAAAACGTTTCTGTCTATTATCAAAATGTACAATGCTTGAGAAATAAATTCCTGCAAATTGAACACACCCTGATATTAAATCCTAAAATAAAAATAGCGTGTTTCACTGAGCACTGGATGAACAAGGGTGAGTTAGCATGCTTCAACATTAATAACTTTAAAATTGCTAGTCAATACTGCAGAGTAAATAAAAAAAATGGGGGTACTTGTATTTATGTTCAAAAAGATGTGATGGCTAGTGAAGTTGTTAACTTAACTAAATTGTCTGAAGAACAAACATGTGAAATATCAGCTTGTTATGTAAAATCCCAAAAATTAATTGTAATAAATGTATATAGATCACCGAATACTAAATCAATTGATGTATTTTTGCTGAAAATGGACAATGTTGAAACATTTTACAGAGATTCTGTTGTACTTCTTGGAGGTGATTTTAATGTTCATTTTAACAATATCAGTGATCTAAACACGCAAAAGGTGATTGAATTTTTTCAGTCATATGGTTTACATCACCTAATAAATGAACCGACTCATAAAAGCGGTAACTGCCTAGACAATATTTTTAGTAATTTTGATTGTGTGAAAGCTGCGACTTTACCATTGGGAGTATCTGATCATATTGGCCTTACTGCTGATATTGAAATTAATCTTGCATATAAAACTGTTATTAAGCCAAAATTTATCAGATCCTTAAGTTTAAGCAACATAATTACTTTGAGTAACTACCTAAGAAATGAAAATTGGGATGATGTACACAAACGTCGGAGGAAAAATATAGTATATTTGAAAACTTATTTATGTACTACTATGATATATGTCTCCTATTATTGAAAGTTAAAACAAGAAAATTAAATAAAGCAAAATGGATAACATCTGAAGTAACTACTGCTAAAAATAATTTAATGTTTTTATATGAGTTCCAAAAACAAAATCCTACTAACCAAAATAAAAAAAATTACAACGACTTCAAAAAAGACTACAATAATAAGCTAGAGGTAGCCAAACAAAATTATTATCATAAACTGCTAAATAATACGGATAACTATAGTAAAACAGTTTGGAACATTATTAACACTGAGTCAGGTCGAGTTAATAAATATCCCTCTTATCCAGAAAATATAACAGCAAATCAGTTGAATAATTTTTTTATTAACAACATGAATGACAGACTTAAAAATCTTCCTCCGTCTCAAATAAGTGCCATAGATCTTATGGTCAATAAACACAATAATGATTCCTCTATGTTTATCAGGCATGTAGTCCCAGATGATATAAGAATAATGATAAATAAATAAAAAAACTGAATATATAAATGGAGTAAACACCTTTGTTGTTAAAAAATGTGCAAATTATTTAATTGAGCCATTAACAGATATAATCAATTTCGTGTTTAATTGAAGGACATTTCCCAAATGAATTAAAAATTGCTAAAATTCTCCCAATATACAAAAATGGAGACACTACAGATCCAAGTAATTTTCGGCAAATATCTATCTTGCCAACATTTTCCAAGCTTCTGGAAATGATAATTTACGAACAGTTAACAAATTATCTTGAACTGAACAATATTTTAAGTGTGCATCAATTTGGTTTTAGAAATAATCTATCGACATCAGACGCTATATATAGTCTTACTAGGTATATAAAGGATGCTTTTGAAAATAATGACAAATATATTGGTGTCTTTACTGATCTAACGGCGGCTTTTGATTTCGTTAATCATCAAATTCTTATTAGTAAATTACACTTTTATGGTGTAAGAGGTTTATGTCTAGATATTATGCGTTCTTACTTAGAAAATAGATATCAAGTTGTCGAAAGTTGCCATGTCAGAAGTAATAAATTGCAAATCGTCAGAGGCATACCCCAAGGCTCGGTACTGGGTCCGCTGCTCTTTCTTGTTTATATAAACGATTTACCACACATGTTCAGCTCTAAAAGTATCAAAACAACAATGTTTGCAGATGATACAACACTAAGCAAAAAGATTGGCAAAGAAGAAAATCCACAACATATTCTAACTGAAATATTACATAAAGCTAAATCCTGGTTTACACCAAATCAACTACTACTAAACGAGAGTAAAACTTTATCGTTAATTTTTGAAACAAAAAAAAATAACCAGACAGGGCAGTGTCAAATTTTTAGGGGTTCAAACCGATGCCAATCTAATTTGGACTGAACAAATTGAAAACCTCCGAGGTAAATTAAGCAAGATCGTATATGCAATTAGAAGAATAAAGATGACTGTTAATCAAAATGCAGCTCTAACTGCTTATCATTCACTTTTTCATTCAGTTATGGTTTATGCCTTAATTACATGGTGTAATGCATCCCATACTCTTATACATAAAATATTAGTAATTCAAAAATCAGCTGTGAGAAGTATAGTAGGAGCTAAGTATGAAGAAAGTTGTAGGCCATTTTTTGCATCTCTGAAAATAATGACTGTGTTCTCAGCAATAGTATATCAATCCCTATTAGATGTTCATAAAAATCTAAATGAATATTGTACTCACACTGATGTTCATCAACATAACACACGTAATAAAATGAATCTTGTGCCCCCAATGACTAGATTAAAAAAAACGGAGAACATTGGTATTAAATTTTACAACTCCCTACCAGTGAATTGGCGCAGGTTGCCGCTGAAAATATTGAAAAATAAAATAAAAGATGTCTTAAATAAAAATCCATTATATAGTCTAAATGAATTTTTCAATATTGATTTTGATGACTGAAACGTTTCTGGATCGTAAAAATATATTATGTGATAATTTATCTAATATATGTAAATGTGTCTGTTATTACAAGAAGAACTTATTATTGTAGTTATTACACGTTTTTAGAAATTGACTAGTTATTGCAAAAATAAATAAATTTTTAATGTGTTGTAATGTATTGCCTTGTAGTGAAAACATTTTTTTGATTTCTAATTTTACTCTTTTAATTTATGTGACATTTGTGCTTGTGACTTGTCTATAAAATTTTATATTTTCTTGAGATCAATAAATTATTATTATTATTATTATTATTAATGGCCACTATTGTAGTGTAAATATTTTTCAGTTTTTAAGTTCTCATGGTAAATTATCTTGTCAGTTTCGCTGGTAATGCACCCTATGAGTACCTATAACATCCTTTTCCGAATAAAATCGATCAATCAGGGCCAAGGTCTTTAAGTAGCTTATTACTTATGAAAATCATTGTTGATGTTTTCTGCAAATTATATAAATTCTCAGTGGCAACCAACACCTTATATAATTACCCATAATATTATAATGTTTATAATAAATACTGATCTTCCTATTTTTTTGTTTATTTTTAGTTGCAAACAAAAGTTCAAAGTTTAGAGCAACAATTGTCACAAGAAATTAGTGAAAAGAGAAGGATATTACAAGAATATGAGTTGCTAAGAAGCAACAAGTCTCCCACAAATGCTGATGCCACGGCAACCGTTGAGAAGCTATCAGAAGTATGTTTTTTGCTTTTGCCCATGTAAATGAGAGTGTAATTTTTATATTTTCTATTTTAGGAAGTAAATCGCCTGAGAGAGCAACTCAGGGTAGAACAAAGTAAAAATGGTGAGGTAAATGTTTGTTTCAAAGTAAGTTAACAATCCATAAATTGTCACAAAAGTTTGCTTGGGCTTTCGGAATTTTATGTTGTATATAATTGATACAAGCCAACAGTTTTTACAAAACGACGAATTGAAGCATTTTCCACATAGCATAAATTCAGCTCAAATTCATGTAGGACATCTAAATAGCAACCATTTTTAACCAAATTCAAAGCAGTTCTTAATTTGATGTGTATGATTGTATATATGTATGTTTGTCCGCAAGTTTCTCCAGAACTACTGGACCGATTTTCATGAAACGTGTTGTATTTTGCTAAGCATTCTTCAACTTAAGGAATGAAAAAATAATTGAACAATCGGTTGAATACTTTCAAAATTACATCAAAAAAGTTGTTTCTGACTTTTTAAATTGGTTAATGCACAACTGTGAGAGACCATCGATTTGCAATCAGTCTATTGCATTTTTTTAAACTATATAATAGGTAAACAAGAAACTACTAAAACTACTTTTTGCAAAGTGAAGTGACTTCAAAATTATCCAGTTAAAAATGAGAAATAACTAAGCCAAGCGCATTTTCAGCAACAACTTCAATATCGACCTTAGACAGCAAAGTTCAATTTTAACTGTATACTTTATTTGATAGTTTTCTGTGATTTTTGAAGACAATTCAATTCAATTATTTGCAAAAAATATGTATGTAATTATTATAAACCAATCTTTGATTTAGTTAATGGTACTGTTGAATATGTCAAGCCTGTCTTCAATTAACAATTTTCTGGAATTTGTATATTGAACATCATCTATATATATTAAAATCGTGTTGGTGCGTGCCCCTCGCGCTTTCGCATTTTGCTGGCGAATATTCTCAGGTTTGCGGCAGAGCCCGAGGTCGGGAGCGGGACGAGCGGAAGCGGGAGGCCGAACTACGTCCCAAGTTCATATTGGCGACGCGTGCCTTTCGGGGTTGATATTTTTAATTAGGCTAATAATGTCGGCTATCTCATTCCCTACACGCTTTTACGACCCACAAAATGAATTTGCGTCGCTCCTTTTTGATGACGTAGGCGCCCGCTTATTTTGGTAAACGTCAAAAATTTCCGTTTTTGTTTCGTTCCTGGCGGCCTTATAATTCGATTATGCCGGTGGGATTTACGATTTGCTTTCATTGCCATTCATGTACTTTCCATATCGACATCGTACGGCCGTCTGCGGGGTGTTTTTCGCCAGATATGAGCGTTTAAAAATTGCGTGTTTGGTGGTTTTTCACGAATCTGGCAAAATACGCACATTTTCGGTTTTCCTTGAATAACTTCTAAACCGCTGGAAATTTCTTAAAAATAAAAACTCCCAAAGGACAAGATTATTTAATGAGGAATCGTTTCCATTTTTCAGATATCACCTTCGACGAACCGTTTTCGAGCTAAAGCGTTTTGAAGGAAACGACGTCGGGTGGCCAAAATACGTAGCGTTTTCGTTAAAAGCCGAATATCTCGGCAAATAGGCCGTTTTCGGCGAAAATGTTCGTACCTAACGAAAATAAAGCTAAATAAATTATCTACCGCTATGCAGAGTTTCATTTCTCTACTATAAATATTAAGAAAGTTGTGGCCTTTAGAAAATGCTACTTTATAGTAAAACGGAATATTTTGTTGCCGTCAAATAATTCCTTCTGAATCTCATGATGTACGTGAAACATTTCGTAAAGGCGACGCGGTAGCCGGACGGTAATAGTCGACGTGTTCCAAGCGGCAGGTCCCCGGTTCCATCCTCACCCACGGCAGGTCTTTTTTTTTTTGCCGTACATTTTATCTTAATTGAAAATTCATCTTTATTTCTGTCTTTTAAATTTTTAACCTTATTATGTATATAACAGATAGAATACCCTTATTTATTTTTAGAACTAATGATTAATTTAAGTAGGTTTGAATAAATTTTCCTACACAATATAATAGATAAAATATAATCAATCATAAAGAAAAAATAAAAAATATCATAAAATGTTAAGAAATGATAAATTAAAACAACAATAAATAAATCTAAAGCATATTGATTTCGGCTACCACCAGCCAACCTGTATCTATGAGGAACTACCTATTTTAGAACAGGATAATTAGTTTTTGTATGCACATTGTGCAGGTTTATAAAAACGTTAGCTCAGGGAAAAATCAATATAAATAGAATGAATTGTACTTATAAAACAATAAAAAAAGCTTTTAATTGGTAATTGGTTCCATCCTCACCCACAGCTCCTTTTTTTGCTGTACATCTAAAATTTTGTCTGTATAATGATTTAAAAAATATTTTCAGTGATATACCGTTTTTTGGGAAGATTAGCTGTGATTGACTGATTTCATATCCATTCTATAGACTGTTCGGCAAACGGCAAATTTACGCAAGGGAGTAGAAAAAAATTTAAATAGATTTTCCTCATCTTTCATTACATTTTATCGATATTTCTTTCATGAATTCGTGCCTCGAACGATTCGGGGAATGTCGTTTCAATATTTTATAACGCATACGAACTTAAAATATATGTTCGGTTAATATTGAAAAATGAAAAACTGAAAAATGAAATGCTGCAAAATGAAATAGGTACTGAAAAATGAAAAACTGAAAAATGAAATCCTGAAAAATGAAATACTGAATATTGACTTTGATAACGGTTTTGATATTGATTTTAATATTGACTTTGATACTGAATTTGATGTTGATTTTGATATTCTTTCATGTTCATTTCGACATCCTTTCATGTCGATTTTGATATTGATTTTAATTCTGATATTGATAATAATAATGATTAATATTGAGGCGCATTCAAGGACAATTCCTTAGAATTTTGAGGCTAATCCGAGGACCGATCCTAGAATTTTGAACATATCTCCGACTTTCATGCGTCCTCAACTGCGGGGATGCGACCGGAGGGAGCATCCCCGCGTGGCGCCGCAGGCGCCACTATGAGCGCGAAGCGCGAATGCCTCTGCAAGAGCTAGAAATGGCCGTAGGCCATTTCTAGTTATATATAATGATATCTGGTATAGAACCACTTCTTTTACCGTTAATGTAAGCCCAGAACTTCTTGGCATAATTTTTTATATTTTCTTGTATTTCCAGTAAATAATTTTCATACAGGTGTTTTAGCTCATCTTTTACAACATTACTATTTTTTGTTTGTTTATACTTTTTCCAAAGACTAGTCTTTTTCTTTATGTCAAGTACTATGTTATTTATATATCATGGTGGGTATTTAGGTTGTTTAGGAATGTATTTGGGAACAGATTTATAAAAAATTTCTGTCAGTTTTGAGTAAAAGACAGTGTTAACATCATTTTGTTCATTTAGAAAAGACCAGTATGTATTAAATAAAGATTCATCCAGTTGAAAATAATTTGCTTTTTTAAAGTTGTAGGTTCCTATTAGACTGCACGGGAAACTTCCAGAATGAGTATTATTTATTGTTACCGATATATCCAATGGTGGATGGTGTGAATCTTCATTCAATAAGCACACAACAGATCTTCCAACATGATAATTTTTATTTGATAATACAAGATCTAATGTAACATCATTGATATTTGCAACAGTATGACATATCAAAATATTCAACAAATTGTCGCAGAGAGTTTGCACTGATGCTTGGAGCAATTTTATATTCTGGGCTATTCAAATCTCCTATGAAATGTATGTAGCCGTCATTTAAGTAATTAAGGAATTCAATCATTTCAAACAGAATTGCCTAAGAGCCATTGGTGCCATGTTTGGCGGCTCATAGATAATAAAAATAAAAACAGTCTGAATCTTAATGTTTCCTGGCTAACGGTAATCATATCATTTCTTCATAATTTACTATGGTATATTGTATGCAACGAAATCGTTTCTGTACTCCTCTAGCATGTGTGGCATAACTGAGACATATGTGTACGATTTGCATATTATTATTTAAAATTACATACGGTGGAAATGCAACAAATAATTCGTCGTGTATTTCACTTTGTACACATAAGGTACAATGAAATTATTGTTTTTTGACCTTTTCACTATGCAATTACTTTTCAAACCGTAAACGCCGTGCGACACTTTTTGCCCCGTTTCGTATTTATGCGCCCATAACAGTGCATGGTAATATTTATATGAAAAAAGAAATTAAATTTCTTTATAGGTTTATAATCTAGAAACACTTTAATAATACAGAATTATATTAAGGTGTGAATAATGAATATCCAAGAGAGAGAGAGAGAGAGAGGTCTGATAGGGAAATATTTACTGTTTTTGACCATAACTTCTTATTCTAAAACACATTGCAAACAAACTATAAGACTACCTAAGTAGAACTATAACAAGAGTAGTGTTATAAATTTTCATATATATATGTGTAATAATTAGATTTAAATTTAGCAAATACGAGAATTGACATAATTTTTAAAATTAAATCTAACTGTTTTGCAAACAACTGAGACTATTGAGTGAAAATTCATATCACTACACCTGTCACAGTACTACTTAGGTAGTCTCTTTTACCAATATATGTATTTTAAAAAAAGTTATGTCCAAAATAATAAATATTTCCTTATCGGATATCTCCCTTGAATATCACCACCTTAAAACACAATATTTTGCACAAAAAAAACTTTATTTGTTTGAGAAAACAAGAAGTAAAAAAATAACATTTTTTTAAAAATTTTAAAATGAAATAAAATAAATATTTAAATAGTTCCTTTGGGAGAAACGTATATATACGCCCGGAGCAGTTTTGACCGAGACATGCATATGCATCTAGAGCAGTTAGAAGGTTAAACAACGATAGGGCATCTCTGTAATATTTCTGAGCAAAATTATGGTGCTAACACACTTCATATTTCAAATTACATATGAGTATGACTCAACTCGTACCTCATTCTAAATGATTTTTCATCCCACTATGTAGATGTGGAGAACTATACATTTTTTGCAGGTACCGTAATTTGTATTGGAGTGCATCTATTCTCATATAATTTCTTGTTCATTATTATTGCAACAAACTAAAATTGTCCACGTAACTGACAAGAGATGCATTTATTTCAAATGATATTGAGCATTATCATCAATGTTTGGAATTTGGGTCTAATTCCAGTGGCGTTGCCGGCGTGCATTTGTTTACATGCTCCATTTCTTAACTTGAATAGCGTTTTTATAAATAGATTATATAATTTATATTTGTAACGATGCATTTAGAATTAAATCCGTCCACTGGTTTTCATGGAAGCATCCTTACCATTTTACTCAGACAGAGGCGCAAAATGCTAGATGAACAGCAAAATATTGTTAAAAATGCTCATTCATTGGCAAGTTTCTGTTGTCAAATGACACTGAAAAGTCTACTTTTGATGTTAGTTGATAATATATTATGAAAGTTCTTGAGCATATTACATATTTTGTTGCAAAATTAATAGGCAACAAATTTATTGTTTTGAAAAATTAATATTGCGTAGGGTTTTTGTTTACTCTGGAAGCTTCACTTTATCGTAATTTTAGAAAATTCTCAACTACCCGTCAATTTTTTACTTTGTTGTTGTAACTACATTCAGTTCTAGTTCTTTGAGAAAAAAAATAGGCACATTTTTAAAGCAAGCTTTTGTGGTACCAATTTTCTTTTTAATTATGAGTTGGAACTTTAATTTATTTCTTTTTAGGCACAAAATAATTCTAGTTCAACGAATGGAGCAGCTGTCATAGAGGTAAAAACTTATCTATATATCTAAATTTTTCATATTAACACAAAAATGAGTGAACAAAATGAAATATCCATGTTTCCAAGCAAATATTTCTCAATATTAATTTATTTTTTAATTTTAATGGCAATCAATATTTTAATTTTTACAAATAATAGAAATGTTTTTATTCAATATGTGTTAATATGAATCTCAATTCTGCAGCTTTTGGGAGCTTAACTAATACCAAGCTGTTCTTCCTAATAGCCTTATATTATTAGTTGAATAACTTTTAACTAACATTTTGTTCAGCACTGTCTTTCATCATCATCTACTAGCGTTGCCTCATCTGTAATTGAAGAACATAGTAAAAAACCAAAGAATAAAAAGAAAAAGAAAAAGGTATATTCATATTATGTAGTTGTCCCCTGCACGATAATGCATGCATGTGATGCTTCGTTACTTGATGTTCGATTTTTGAAATTTAACTTATGGGCTACTTGTTACAGTAATACCTTTGCGTGGTTTTTCTATCTACAGATCATTGCATTGCGTCCATCACTCATTTGTTAGAAGTTTATGATAAAAATCGATTCGTACAAGGTGACTTGCGGGAAAAGAACATTTTTTAAATGGCTAGTGCACAGCTGTTACTGGTAGTAGAGACATCGAGGAGGGATCATTCGCTTCGGAGTGGCCTACTCTTTCGGTTTCAATGGAGCAGTGGATGGTACAGCACCGCATGTACCCGTGCAATATCTTTGTTCGAAATAGTGAGTCTATCATGGCAACACAGAATTTGTCCTCTTATGATGTATTTCCTGTGGGGGTACTTGAAAGAACATGTTTATGTTCACAAACTCCGTACTTTAATGGAGTTGAAGGATGCCATTACAGATGAAGTGCATTTGATTGGCCCAAGTTTTGGATGATTTCTGGCCTCCACCTGAGTGACATTACTTTACATACCTGACTATGTTAAATCAAATGATAGTTGTTGACTTTTCATTTTGTAAAAATAAAACAAATTTTTTCTTGAAAATAAACTGAGTACTGTTCATTTGAAAAATGTCTGCTTCAGTAAGTCACCCAATGTAACAGTAAAATACTTGTTTTATTGTTATGTAAAATTGAGAAAATTAAAATAAGGTTAAGTTAAGTTAGGAATGAAATAAACATGTAATGAAAATCTTTACACTGAATAATATAAGCATTAAATAAGCCATAACAATTGCTCCGAAGCATTCCTCGATGCTGTGTATAAAGACGCATTCATTTCTTCAAATTTTCCTGTGTAAAGAAATAAATTGCAACATTTCGAAAATTAATGAAGTTTATTAGAATATGAAATCTGTACGGAAACTTATATTTAATTTAATTCTGATAATACAGAACACCTGAAAAAATTGCCCTCCAACAGTGAAGTGAATGATTGTGTGGTAAGTTTAATTAAATAGAGTTGTTTCAACAGCAAGAACCTATAACAGTTTCATGTCTCAACAGGGCCCTCTTTCTCATACAAGAGTGGTCATTTTGAAGCACATCCGACAAAATCTACATAGAATGTTACAATGTTAGTTATCTGTAGCCCATGTCTAGATAATGCAGAATTTGTTTTTAATTTGTTCCTCGATGTTAAATTTATCAACATAAGTTTGCATGTGTTAAGCCGACGACTATGACATTAAAATCACCCATAACAATGGCAAAATGGTGTTATTTCATAATTGGTATTTATGTCAGACTTGCATTCAAGGATTAGCAGGAGCAAAGTATATATAATAATTTTTTTTATAGATGTTGAAAAATTTGAAATTTGGCTTTTACTTTAAAAAATTATAGAACCCACCAAACGTCGAGATATCAATAGTTTTGCATGTGCAGTATTCCTTAAACAGTAAATTTGTATAACTGTTCTAAGTTACAAACTTCACCATTATAACGTGTCATTATATTGATATTTTCACTTTGCCATTGGGAGAAACTAGCTTTAAGCTCCATCAAACAAATGTATTCTATTTACCTATCTTATGAGTGCAAATTAAAGTGATAGTCTGGCCTCAATGTTGGATAAAAACCAGAACGGCTTGCATTAGATAACTGATGAAAAATTTAATCTGATTATAATTCACATTCTCTAATAACTTATTTAAATTGTAATTCGTATCACAATTGTAAAATGTTCGTTTGTGTATTTCACGCTTTTTAGAATTAGCTGTTAAGTTTAAGGGTAACTAAATTATCTTTTATATACCTGAGGTATCAACGACGTAGGTACACTATTAATTTTTTTATATTTACTGAGATAGAGTAATGAAATTTAACAGTTTCATTTTTTGCTTAACCTTTCGCAATATTTTGGAGAGATTACCTTTTTTTTTATACATTTATTTAACGTCGGACTATTTCCGCTACTGAGGCCTAACACCGACGCCTGTAGATGAGCTACCCCCAACCAGGAATTTTGCCAAACCTCTTCCCTTAAGAAGAGTAGGGATCTTTTACTTGCCTAACATTTAATAGACATGGGACCGACGGCTTTACATCCCCTCCGAAGGATGGTATATCTCCTATACAACCCTCACCTAAGGCTGTATAGCTTCCGCGCATACACTGATATACAAGCCGCTGGAAGATGTGTGAGGCGAGAACGCGGTTTCCTTTGGAATGGTCACCCATCCAAGTACTAACTGCGCCTGTCGTTGCTTTACATCGCATACCGAAGTATGTACATAGTAAAGACACACCTACGCTCGCCCCGAGAGATTACCTTAAAGGAAAATAAATTTGTTTGGAGTAGAATAATATATGCATAAGAAAATTTGAATGAGTTCTTATGTTAAATTTTCTAGCTTATGAAATTAGCCCAAGTTAATATTTCTCCCATTATATTTTTTTATTCATAACAGAAATTGACATTTATAAATTCGCATGTCCTCATTTATTGTCAACAATTTTTTTTTTTTTTATTTGAAGACATCCTAACAAAGTTTCGGTTGTATATATCTGTAAATGTTAGTGTTGTAAAAAAATTTGTAAAAGTTTCTAAACTCTGTTTTTTTTCTCTCTCTATCTTCACAGCTTTAAATAACTGACACAGACAGTTCTCACATCAGACCATGGTGGAAATTTCAATGGCTGCAAGTGGAAAAAGAACTTAAAATCTAGAGGATGCAATATATAATGCATTGAAACATGCTGACACAAATGATTCCCACCTTAAACTATATCACCACACTTGAATAAATATCAGGATACCTCAAGCTGATCCTTTTTTTATTGCTTTAGTCAAAGCATTAGTTACAGATAAAAAAAAATATTAATTTTCATGGGCTTTGCCTTCTAATCAACGGCGGATCACCCCAGTAAGCTATAGACTGCAGTCTAGTGTCCCGCATTAAGGGGGGCCCCTAGCTTAATGGAATATGGGCCCAACGAAATATCAAGATCATTTTAGAGTAATTTAGATTACAATGATTGGCATGAAAAAATAAAAGAGAATGAAAAGGATATCTGATTTTTCAAAATGGCCATTTCGTTAGATGCTGGGTGTTCCATAAATACATGTAGCCTAGAGCCAAATCACTGTCCGCTACTACTAATGCTCCATTTAAATCGTATAAGGTACCTATCAATGTTGCAGTATTTTTTAAGGAATAAACAATATCACAACCAAAACATCAATATGAAAATTGTTTGACTTAGATTTACTCTTTAGGGAGTTTTATTTACATACTGGGTGTCAACGGATAGACTCCTTTTTTCTTATTTTTTAGAATATCTGAATGAAACTTGGTCATATGGCCAAGAAGACACTGTGACATAACTGTCTTTTTCCCCCTTCCGGCTTCCTCCGGAAATGACCCTAACTTTTGATTTTTAAACGGAACACCCTATATATTATATTTTTGTAATCCTTAAAAAATTCTGAGTACGTGATACCCCATAAGTCACATTTCCACTCTATGAAAAAAATTGGACTCAAAATTTGTTGGTGCATTTAGAGTGCCATGACCAGAAAAAATTGCTTGTAATGGACCAGTGTGATGTCAGCAAAATCCGAGGCAAAATCAAATGGAGCATAAATATTTTAAAATGTGTATTTCATGTAGGGTTTCTATCCCGAGCATCCCTGGACGGAATTTCCCGGAAATTATGTCACTTTTTATCATCTCGTTCCCGGGAAATAACAGTGGGGATTTCCCGGATCTGCGGAAATAAAAATAAGTTTAAAAAGAAAACTGCGAGAAAAGCAAGGCGTGTACCTTGTATGATCGTACGCATGATTGTATTAGAGGTGGAATCGTTGTATATATAGGCCTTCATTCATGCGTACATAAAGATGATACATATACTTATATACAAAGTGCGCACGCCTTGCCTTTCTTGCAATTGTACATTATTATATCTTACTTTTTAGTACGACTTTTTTCAGAAAAGCAAGTTTTTAAATTTTTTATTTTCTACTTTTTAGTCATAATTTTTGGGGGCTTTACCCCCCGAGAGCGCTCAATAAAAATTCATCTCTTAACGATTTGTTTTGATATCTCGCTTCTTCGCTTTCTCACTCCTTTGTTTTGCAGATTTTACAATTTTGTGTGTTAAATAAAGGATGCAATATTAGAAGACAATTTTCACCCTTGCGCCCCCTACGTTTGAACATTTTCAAAAGTAATGGGTGAATACTGTATTGTCATCCAATCTTAGTAACTGTGTAAAATTTCATCAATTGATTATGTCAGGAAGTGTGTTAAATAAGGGATGCAAGAATTGAAGACAATTTTTCACCCCCGCGTCCCCTATCTGAGGATATTTGCAAAAGTAGCGATGAAATACTGTATTGTCTTCCGATCTTAGTAACTGTACAAAATTTGATCAATTGATTATGTCAGAAAGTGCGTTAAATAAAGGATGCAAGATTTGAACATAAACATTGTGCACGCATTGTGAGTTAAAGAAAACTAAGTAAAAATATTAAATTTCGTGCTCTCATCACATAAATCAACTCTGCAACGAGTGAATCACCAATTCACCGGAGACGTCCAAGAGTGCGCGCGCTCTCGAATTTCTAACGAGCGCGCGTGTCGGACTTGCTCTCACTCATTTGTATTATTTAACGTTTTTAAAAGCATTATTTGCTGCCAAAACAAAAATATTAGTATGATTTTTCTTTTTTGTATATTTTATTTTTAAGTTTAAACTTGTTTTTATGATTAACAGTGTATATTTATTTTTTAACCAAAGGAAGAAAAAGAAAACAAACATAAAAAATGAATATTTGAATGGTGTAACATTTTGAAACAAAAAATTTACTATTTGTCGGGAATGGCAATTTTTATTTTCCCATTCCCGGGAATGAAAAAAAGTCGGGAAATCAGAAACTACTGACCTACTGACTATTTTCGTGGGTCATCAAGTTTGGCCCGAACAGTTTTTTAAACAAAACTTTTTTCAAATGGGACCATAATGGTAGAGTATTACTGTAAAATAGCGGATGTTCTAAGGAATCCGTGGATGTGCCCAAAAGCAATTTTTTCTAGTCATGACACTCTAGATGCACCAACAAACTTCGAGTCAAATTTTTTTTATATGGAGTCAAAATGTGATTTATAGAGTATCACTGAACATGAAATTTCAAGGATTCCAAAAATATAATAATATACAGTGTTCCATTTAAAAATCAAAAGTTGAAGTCATTTCTGGCGAAACCGGAAGGAGGACAGTTATGTTACAAAATGTCTCCTTAGTCATATAATATATCAACCAAGTTTCAATACTGTATTCTTAAAAATAAGGAAAAAAGGAGGGTCTACCATGATTCATTGACACCCGGTATATATAAAGAAATATGTAAAGGATAAAACAACTCAGATCCTACAAGGACCGTTACTTTGTTATATGATTATACTGCAGGCAAAGTTACATTCTCTATCTTAGTAAATAAGGGAAAACGAAACTGTTTCTGGTTCTGTTGATACTCGGTATATATTTATAAATATGTTTCTCTATTGTTACATATAAGTAAGCTGCACCCCAAATCTGTATTTTTTAAGGTATCTGCCACACGAAATCCCAACATTTGTTCAAACATGGGGTGTCAGTTTTTATATTGTGATGGTAAAAGTTGCCGTGGAAACTAGTCAGAGTAACACAGAGAGAAGTTTTCAGTTCGATAAAGGTATTTATTTTCGAGAATTGTTTTAGCAAACGCAGTATCAAAATTTCAGCACTAATGCTTATTCAAAATTTTGTAATTTTTGTCACCACCAAGAACACCAAATTTATTTTAAAAAAAGTGTCCTTGGTGATTTTATATGTGCGCAAATTTCAGAATCAAAGTATGCATATCTATGAAAAGCAACATAATGAATATACATAAGTATGAATATGTAGCTATTAGGGTGTTGCATGAATATGTAGTTTTTATGATTTTAAATATTTTCTCGCATATTTAAAACTGTTAAAGGAGATTTTAAGTTTGTTTACAATTTTTGTAAATTTACTTTTAATAGTAATGATAAATAATTTGTCTTTATAGTGTGATCAAAAATGATTGACTCAAAACAATCGTCTGATATACGACATTACACTAGATTTAATGTCAAAACTAGGGATGAGTTTTCACCCTTATTTTTTGTGGATACATGATTCCAATGTATATCCACTTTTACAATTTCTAAATGAAAAAATAAAATAGGAAAACTTTTTATCATGAATTTGCTGGGGCTACTTTAACCATTATCATATTGGCTATTATTTCTATAAAATATTCAAATATGTATTCGTGACGCAATCGATAAACACCTGTGGGGAAAATATCCATTCCTAGTCAGAATTAATTTTAGTGTTGCTGGAAACATTGATAAGGTTAATAGTTCAGGTAAAATATAAAAAATAGTCATTTTGACAAGCATCGCAAAATGCAGCACATTTCTTATGTAAAAGTCTAGGTTTAGTGTGAAAGAAGGTCCGTATAACGTGCATGCTTCCTAGGTACTGCAAGGCCCTTTTATATATACCAGGCAATAATTTTTTATACTAATTTTACAGGGTGGCCACTTTTTTGGAAAAGTCAGAGAATTTTATGTTGGTCAGGGAAAAGTCAGGAAATTTTAAGAAATAGTTCCCACATTTATTTTAATATATTTTTATTCTTGCTTGCAGCAAAACAATTTTCATTTATTGTGACTTTTACGTGACAATCGAAATTATTGTCAATCGACAACACATTGGCAATAGTGGTTGGTTGAGCACACAGTCAAATTGTTGTGTTATGCGCATTCAGTGTAAAGCAAACGAATCTGACCTTTAATTTTGATCTACAATACTGCGTGATTTCATTTCATTCCACACTGTATACTTACTATTTGAGTTCATTAGTGTTTCAAGTAAAATTTCTGTTTTTAAGCAACTGAAAGTCTACTGGTTCTGTGTGTTCCTTGTACTATGTGTTAGTTGGTTTGTGTTTAATTTTTTGCGGTAAAATATAGGTTATAATAAATTTGATCAATGAAATAAATATAAATTTAGTACACTACTTGAAAGTTTAAGATGGCAAAGAAGACTTATTTTAATGAACGGTGGCCAACTGATAACCTTAACAATGACGAATGGAAGTACATTGCCGAGGTAAAACACAATTGCACATTTTTTTGGGGTTGCATCTCTTATTTGAGTAATTTGTAATAGGGGTGTCTGAATAGACGCACGATCATGAGATCGGGTATCTGGCTGAGAAAGAAAACTGAAAAAAAGTTGTTTTTGATGAAATTTTTTTTGTAGCGTCACAACCCTTATTGCTATTTGAAAAATAAAATGCAACGGTAACACCTTGGCATTAGTGGATCATGTGTGTTAAATTTGGTTGAAATACGTTTAGAAGATTACTCAGGTGCATGAATTCGGCGACGACAGACAGACCGACGGCATTTTTTAAAATTTATGGAATGTACATGTTATGAAACGTCGAAAAATGTAAAAAAAAACGAGGGGTCAAAAAAATTCTTACATGAATACAATATCTGGGAGTTACTGATTATGCCCAAAAGAAACACGAGACACAAAATTGTGTACCAGAGATCTTTCGATAGCATGGCACTCTAAGCATCTATATATGCCAACGTTCATATCATGGCCACCTAGACTAATACAATAAAATGGCTATTAACTGTCATTTTAAAAACAAATGTAGGGGCGAGCGTAGGTGCGTCTTTACTATGTACATACTTCAGTATGCGATGTAAAGCAACGACAGGCGCAGTTAGTACTTGGATGGTGACCATTCCAACGGAAACCGCGTTCTCGCCTCACACATCTGCTTGTATATCAGTGTATGTGCGGAAGCTATACAACCTTAGGCGAGGGTTGTATAGGAGATATACCATCCTTCGGAGGGGATGTAAAGCCGTCGGTCCCTTGTCTATTAAATGTTAGGCAAGTAAAAGATCCCTACTCTTCTTAAGGGAAGAGGTTCGGCAAAATTCCTGGTTGGGGGTAGCTTGTCTACAGGCGTCGGTGTTAGGCCTCAGTAGCGGAAATAGGCCGACGTTAAATAAATGTATAAAAAAAAAAACAAATGTCATGTTGAGATCCATGGTTGAAAAGAGAATTTAAAGACGAATCAGATAACTAAAGAAAATATACAGAGGGGTGCCATTAAAAATAACAAAGTTTGGGTCATTTCCGCTTGAACCGGAAGTTGAAGAAAATGTTTGACAGGCTCAAAACAAGGACAATTATATAATGCACTTCAATGTTCCACAGGACACATTTCTAGAAGACATTTTCGAATCCTGAAAGTCTACTATTAGTAAGATTTGATGAAATCATAAAATTTAATTTCCAGTTGAATCGAATATATTGCAGAAAGTGACTTTCAGACACAAATGACTTCCATACTTTTAATCGAACACCTTATATTGAACGTTGAATTTACATTTTGACATTTCTGGATATTTTTGTTCCTAGTATCCTGCGTTTAAACTTACTAGTTTTTGATATATCGGCACCTGAATATTCACCTGCGCTGTAGATATCACAAAGTACAAGTGAACATTCAGTTGTTGACATCTCACTATTAAGTTTAAGCACAGGCCACTAGGAATAAAAAATATCCACAAATATCAGTAGAATATTATAGATTTGAGGTTCAATACAGAGTGTTAAAAGTATTGGGGTAATTTGAATCTGAAAGTCAGTTTTTGTAGTACTTCCGAGTCAACCGGAAATAAAATTGTTATTTATTACTTTGATACTTTTTTTTTTTTTTTGTTCAAGAAAGTTATGGGCTGACTAGTAATGTCATAGACACCCATTATATATAAAAGGGCCTTACACTATCTAAGAAACGTGGGCGTTATTCAGACCTTTTTTTATACACCAAAACCTAGACTTTTACATAGAAAGTGTGCTGCATTTCACGATTTCTTCGAAAAATCTTATTTTACCTGTGTTATAAAGTGATTACTTGGAATTATTTTGTTTTGACAAAATTAATTCAGCCAATGAAGAGGCTAAAGTATGACACAGTCAATAATTTTTGACCACGTTTGTCTGGTACAATGTTGCAGTTTAAATTCTGAATAATTATTTAATTTTTTGTTTTGTTTCAGGGCACGGGAACTAATTAGAAGTTTTTCGTTCAGGCGAGCCTAAGAAATATGTTGATATCTCGGAACGAAAAGAAATCAAGTTTACCACTTAATTGATAGTTAATATATATTTTAATCAGCTAATTCTATTTTTTTTTACTATTATCATTCCTCGTTTGTATCATGCGTGCAATAATTTTGTCAAATAGGAATTTAAGACAAAAAAGTATTTTTGGACTGTATTATTGATAGGTAATAAATAATTAATCACTTTACAATTATGTAATAAAAAAATAATTCATAAGCCTGCTTTTGTAAGACTTTTACAGGTTAAATTGGCTTGAAATTGTATTTTTTAGGTTAAGTTGACTTGTAACTTTAGGAAAGCTTACTATTGTAATAAATAAACGCTTTTAAAATAGGCACCATCAGCTTCAGTTCGTATACTATAAAAATTTTAAATTACTGTAAGGCGATTGAAGCTTATGTAATTCATTTAGTTACAGTTATAGTATATTCTTATATGAGAAAAAAACATGGTGTATGAAAAAAAACTTTAACAATATTTAATACAATAAATTTATTATGCTCGTTTTTTTGTATATTTTTTAGTAAATCCGAATAAACAGTTATTAGTATATTTTTGTTTTCTGCATTACAGAATTTATATTTGTACTGTATAATAAATAAATAAGACTCTTGGTCTCAGGTGAATAAAGATTATAATATATTTTTTCTTTTAATTAAGTAATAATAATAATAAACGTCTTTATTGAAACAAAAGTAAAACAATATTTCATGGGAGAAGTATCTGTCCAAGTTAGAACACTGGAAGATTGTTTATTAAAATGATTTTTTCCTGTGTTTAGATTTGTTAACCTTTTAGCCATATGGAGTTATTAAAAAGTACGTAAATCATTTTTTGCACATTCACGTTTCTTACTGAGTGATTATTGTTTGTCCTAATAACCAAAATGCACAAGCCATATCGAAGTTGGGAAGTACAACAACAACTTACCGTACTGCGGTAAGTGAATCTATGCTTGTATCTACAGCTAAAATTAACTAAAAAAGAGAAAGGTAAGTACAAGTAATATAGAATTTATTTAAATGAACGTTGAAAGTACAATTTAAACGATTGTTGTAATATCTGGTACCGTAAAATGGGGTGAATGGGGTCACTTTTCAACTTTGATGGGCTGTAACTTTCTTGGAAATCAAATTAGAAATTTAATTTTTTTCCAGAAATATGAGTCCTGACCTGTAGTTTTGATTACCGTGGTCCAAATATTTATGTACTGAAAATTTGCTTATATATATTTTTTGTTTTGGCTTCGACCCGATTCACCCCAAGGGTGGTGTCAATCGAATCACTCACTTTAAATCCATCAAAAACTTTTTAAACTGCCTACAGTGTGAATCGGATCAACAAAAATAGTTTAAAAAAAAAATTGTAATTTTAATCAAAAGTGGATACCTATATTTTGGTTAAAAAATAAAAAGAATCAATAATAAGTTAAAAATCATTCAAAACATGAGGTGAAACTAAATAACAATCAGGCTAATTTATATTACAAATCATTTGAATTTACCGCAAATTTAAGAAAACCTCTCAGGCACACCTCTGGCGGCCCAAGTTTTCCAAAAATTCTATCAAAATGAAAAGTATCCACGTCTGAAACAGAGGGAAAAGTATAAATGTAACCACAAAAATTCTTTGTAGGTGTTGGCCTCAAAAAATTCCCTTCGAAATATCCATTTCCTTTTATTTTGGTAATTTTATCAATGAAACAGTGATACTGGTTACTCTGACACGATTTGGTAATTTCAAAATCGTATACTACCACCAACCAATCACCTTCAGCAACCTCAGATTCTGAAACAGGAAAAACATTTTCTAAAGTTTTCCCAAACTTTGTGACTTTTGACTGGACCTTGAGTGGAGTATTGTCACCTGATGATTCTTCATCCTCTACTTGTTGGGCTTCATCGTCTGTGCTTTCAGGTGGTTCTTCATTTAATTCAAAATTTTCTAGCTCTGACTCTTCAGAACTGTCGGAAATTGCGACACTTTGACCTGCTTTAACTTTGCATTTCTTCCTACTCTGTCGTTTTTTAGGTTCATCCCCATATCTCATTTGGCATAGAAGATCTGTTACAGAATTATCCATTTCTTCTCTGATATTCGGGTCATCATTTTGGAGATTCTCCTTAGGTAGCATGCCCAATACCTTATCTCTATTTAATGGTATATATTCCAGCTTTACGAAATCCAGAGCTGATATTTTTTTAAAGGTTTTCTTGAAGTGCACTCCATAGTTTATTTAGGAGTCTAGGAAAAACATCTTTTGGAATTGATGGTTTTTTCATGCCAGGTCCTTGTCTCCAGTTAGTAAGAATTTTGCGCCAGACTTGTTTCATTGGCTGAAAAAAGGCTATGTCGAGGGGCTAAGTGAGATGTGTTGAATTGCTTGGTAAAAACGCAAACCGAATATTGTATTGTTGACAAAGTGTTATTGCCTCTGAAGATAAGTGCGTTGTTAAATTATCACCTATTAGAAATTTTTCACCTGGAAGGTTCTTAAGATATGGCACAGCAATAGTTTTAACCCAGCCGGTGAATGTTATAATATCAAACCAACCAGTAGTTGTAACATTGTATCTAATTTTGTTTGGACCTCCTTGAATCCAAGTTGAATAGAGATGTTTCGCTTTGTAGACAACATAACTTGGTAATAACACACCGTCTCCAGAGGCAGCAAACATAATGGAAATTGGATATTTTGTTTGATTCATCACTCTCTCAGGATACTTACAGCCACGCTTTGTAATGATTTTTCGCTTCCCGGGGTCATTGTTCAAGTTTGTTTCGTCATAGTTAATTATGTTACTAGGTGGAATATCCTTTAGGGTTTCCGTTAAATTATCAAAATAGTCATTTATAGTTTTAGAGGAGACAGCCGCTCTAGGTCGCTTAATGTTCTGGCATAATCGAACTGCTAGCTGTTTTTTATGTCTAGACAAAAACCCAAGAGCAAAATCTCTACCTGGCATATTATCTTTAAACTTCAACACTGTTTTGCCTTTCCGATCTAAATATGATTTCACAATTGTACGTAATCCGTAGAGATCAAGTGGAAAGCCCCATTCTGCACACAATCCTATTTTCTCCACTAATGTATTTTCTTCTGCTGTACTTAATGTGATGTAGTCTGGCCACCTTGTTTTTTTAAATTTGGATTTTTAACACGCCTCTGTAGGACACCGAATGAAATATTATACTGTCTCGATGCTTCTCGAATCAACATTCCCCCCATGCAGCAATAACAGATATGGCCTTTGCTATTAGTGCCGTGTCATATTTTTTCTGCCGCTTTGTATGCAGGTCTGGTTTATATATCCTAGGCATTTGATTCGATTCACCCCCACCTCACCAGCAACAGGTGTTTATTTTAAATTAGTGCTTCTAAAAAAGAAAACAAACCCAGATTGAACAAATATCTTTTAACATAAGTTATATTAAAGTACAGTAACTTGAAAAGTATTGTTACCTGACTCAAATCGCAGATAGTTTGTTCTATGCAAACAAAGTTTTCGGACATATGTTTTTCACTACTAAATTTGTATTTCAGGTAATGTTTCACAGAATCACAACAACGGATCGACATGTGCAGTGATACTGGCTTAGTGTTAGGCATAGCCCAGTTCTTCAAAACTGTGTTGCCAGATTGACCTTAAATTGGTTCAGAAATATTTTAGGCCCCTTTTTAGGTGATTGGAAAGTTTTGAGTTTATTCACCCTATCGATTCTATTCACCCCATTTTACGGTACATTACTTTTCTGAGAATATGTGACATTTTCCATTCTTTCCCCCATAATGTTAGACTCTAATACGTTAGAATCATTATTTATTGTTCTTAAATTTTCTGAATTAGTATAGTAGCGGAAAGCAATAAATGAAAATAATCAGACATGGTGGGGAATAGAGATGGTAGTGGCGATGCATAATGCATAGCTGTTTATATCACATCACGTGTTATGTCTTTTATGTCGCGTGTATTAAAATAGGAGATAAGGTCATGCTCGTATTGTTTGCCAACTGGCACGAACGACAGGTAGGATATGGTACGTCAGTGATGGACACAGTTTACTTTCATATACGGCGAAGTAAGATGTACGGGTAAATACAATTAATATATTAATTCGTAATACTTTATATTTGTCTTTTTGCTAGTACGTAACTTATTCTATATATCTATATTCAAATAATACTAGTGAAAATGTTGATCAATAAAATAATTTTTTATACCCCAGACTGTCACAAATAGATATGCCAATTTAGGTGATAATAACACAGGAGTGTGTAATGAAAATATACAACCTCTATTAAACAAAATAGATGAAGTTGATTGGTTTGGTAAAATAGAAAACACTGTTATGGACAATACAAATCTCAATAACCTAAGAATTTGTCACTTAAATGTGAGAAGCTTGCGTAATAAATTGGAGGAGTTTGAAGTCTTATTGGAAAGTCTAGACTCCGGAAATTATATGTTTATCCGAAATTAACTATTATGTGAAAGTAAAATTCTCACACTGAATCTGTTAAATTATAAGTTTACCGATTTTTTTGTGCAGGAGTAATTATAGATTAGGAGGGTTGCAATATTTATCAATAATCAATTCAATTTTAAGATTAAGACATGTAGTGTGAATAAGATTGAAAAATTATTCGAGTACATTTTAATTGAATTATTGCTAGAAGGCTGTTACATTACTGATGGCTGCTTTTATAGATCATCAAAGCCACAGATGCCGAATCGAATACTTCATATCGAATATAGATGTTTTACTAAACTCGATTTACAAAAGTACTTCTCCCACATTTATTTGCGGGGACTTTACAACCTTGGGTTGTTATGGGTTAATAAAATGTATCACGGAATTCACTCAGATACAGGGCGATTCCAAAACGATCATAGATAACATTTTCTCTAACGTTAATATTCAATGTTTAAATCCAAAAGTTATTCACACGGACTTATCTGACCATTTTGTGCAATCAATTTTGTACTGTTGTAAATTAACTGATACTGAAGGTCAATGCACCTACCACTTAAAGTGTTTCTTTAACAATTCCGAATATCTAAATTACTTTAAATATTTACTTTCCCAAGAAAAGTGGTATTTTAATGAAAATGACGGATGTGAATACAATTTTAACAAATTTTGTAAGACCTTTTTGAAATAAATGGATGTTGCTTTCCCGTTAGAATATTGTAAAATCAAAAAAAAGGCAGAGGCGCAGGGCTCCTTGGATAAACAATGGCATTACAAATGAAGGAATCTTTTTAAGGGAACTTCATAAAAGCTACAAATTTTCAGGTGATAATGAGGTATTACTTAGGTATAAAGTTATTTAAAAAAATCATCGTGATAAAATAGAACAAGCTAAAAGAAATTATAATAAAATTACATACATCAACTCGAGTAACAAATCAAAGGTAGCTTGGCAAATAATTAATCAAAAAAGTCAAAATAATCAATTACCCAAACATTTTGTTGATCAGAATGGCATTAATGTTGACAATTTGTCCAGTGCAGCAGATGCCTTCAATAATTTTTTTATAAGTTCCATAAAAAACATGACTGATAAACATGTCTCCTTCTAATGATGATAAACAATTATTTAATAATAGGTCAATTTTTGTGCGTCCATTCAATGCAAAAGAAATGCTAGATATCATTAAATCAGTTTCAACTAAAAACTCATCTGGAGAGGACGAAATTCCGTGTTCGCTTCTAATAAAAGTAGCCGAATTTATAGCTGAACCGTTGGCTTCTCTCCTCAACTTTTCTTTTACAGAAGGTGTTTTTCCAGCTAGCTTAAAAAACGCGTCAATCTTATCAAATTATAAAGGCATTGCACTTTTATCAGCTTTTTCTAAAATTCTTGAAAAATCTTACTATATTAGACTGAATGAATTTATAATGGAACAATATTTATTGTCAATTCGGATTTTGGAAAGGCCTGGCAACCAAAGACGCTGTGTTATCACTTTATAATTATATTTTAGATAATTTTGAGAACAGGTCTAAGATAAACTTTTCAATTATGAAATTCGCGACCCAGCCTTAAGTTGGATCAAATCATATTTAAGCGGGAGAACCCAATCTGTTGTAATAAAAGATGTCGGTAAAATCTACAAATCCAGCCCTTTAAATGTGTCGACAGGTGTTTCTCAGGGGAGTATTCTGGGACCGCTTCTATTTCTTATTTTTGTAAACAATATTACACAGCACATGTCAGATGTCTTCATAACGTTGCTTGCTGTAATCAGCACGATGGCAGTTGATTCCAGCAGCATTAGTGATCTTAGCATTAAAGCTTGTCACACTGTAAGGACTATGCAAAATTACTGTGCAACCTCTGGTCTGTTCCTGAATAATTCAAAAACTGATCTTCTAGTCTTTTCAACGACGAAACTTGATTTTGGCCTGTTAAAATAGATCGTAACAGCGTAAAAATAAATAATACTGTCAAGTTCCTAGGGTTTACATGGATCCTTTATTAAAATAGGGAGCTTATATTGATTTTGTAGCTGGTAAGTTAGCTACCCATTGTTTTATTATCTGGCAACTACGCCATTCTGTAACCCTCCATATATTGAAGATGTATTATTTTGCTCATATTCAGTCCTGTCTGAACTATAGCAATATATGCTGGGGTAACTGCTCACGGTCCAGCGAAATATTTACACTCCAAAAAAAAAAAAAATAGATCGAACAATGTTATTTAAACTGTAAAAGTATTTTTATTGAATTAGGTGAAACTGTTAGTGGAAAAAGAATCAATTGTATGTCAAAAAGTGCCGCTTATTATGTATGTAGTATATCCTAAATTTCAATCAATTATCTTCAAAACTAAAGGAGAAAAGGGGGGGGTATACCATGGTCCTGTTACACCTGGTATACAGTAGGTATGGTGGAAATGCATGGAATAAATTCATTATTTTATAGGCATATGGTTAAAAAGAATCCAGGACCTCACACCAATCTTATCGGAACTAGTTTCCGGTGAATTTGGTTGGGCTTCACGTATGTTATATATCTTGATGTACTGATAATAAGTTACCCTTGCCACAATTTTAATAGGTTTGTGAGTTATGAGATCTTAAAGCTGATACTTTTTACTTCCCGTCATATGGTATATTGAACCAAAATAATCCTATAAAATAGGGTTATCTGTGAATTCTGCTCAAAATCATGTATTTTATAGTTGGTGAGATACCGAGTGATGGTATCGCCTGGTCAGACACAAAAAACATTGTTGTGGGGAGGAGGAGACTTTTTCAGCCAATTCAAGATCATATGCAACCCTTGTGAGCACGTGTTTGCCTCCATATACGTATGCATGTACAGCATGGGCCTAATCATGCACGTGTGTAAAGTGGTCTCCCTCCCTTAGCCTTATCCTAGATAAACATTGATGTGACAGGAGGGTGATTCCAATGTGTGTGTGCGCGCGCGAATGTGTACGTGCATTCATGCCCGCGTGCGTATGCATTTTTTTTTTTTTCCACTTCTTTAATTCCATAAAACTTAATCTGACAAAAGCTTGAGTGTGCATTAACCTATTGCATTTCCATGAAACCAGTAAGAGACTAGTTGAAACGACTATACGATAGTGTTGCTAATAAAGTTAATGGAAATGTTAGTCGGCTAGATGCATGCAGGAGTAAAAGTGGTCAGCTGGACTATAAAAGATGTTGTGCAGCACTCAAATTCTTTGAGCGCATGGTATCATTTTTAACTCAGCTAACGGCCTTACCTCCACACAGCTTGATACTTTTAGTTATGCTAACAATCACATAATTAAATTTTATCCAAATCACTTTACTCCAAGTGTCTTTTAAACAGGTGTACATGAGCAGCTGATTTGTAATCCTCTCTACAATACAGTTGACTTTTTGATTTCAATATGAAATTACGTCAATACCCAGAGAAAACAAATTTTGGCAAGCTGAAATGACTCGAAAAAATTTATATTTAATGTTAAAATTAATCATCCCTTTATAATCATAAAAACCTGAATGTATGATAAAGGGAGAGAGGTATATTTTATATGAATAAAAACACATATACGATTAAAGAATAATGAACACATAGAACATTTCTGATTATCTAACTGGGTTCTTGGAAGAACGAAAGTCTTAACTGTGTCGGCTTTGTTTCCTTATAGTCTACGCAAATTAGACATTTTAGAAAAAATAATATTTGAGATGTGTGCTTTAGATAGGGTTAGAAATAGATATCTGAAAAGTTACCACCCCATTCAAAAACGGAAAGTTCCTTTCTTTGCAAAAAACCACTTCTGACCCCCGTCAACTGGTTTTTCATTTTTGTCTTGTAAACCGTACATTGGAAGAGAGAAAAGTATAGGAAATAAAAAATTTATTGTTAAATTCTGTATAAAAAATGTCCCATTGACCTTCTAGCTTATCCCCACCTATTTCGCAGCAACAACATCCAAACTGAGGGGTAGTTTAGAGCGCATAGGTAAAAATCAATCTTACACGAAGTTTCACAGCTAATGTCTCAAAATCGATTACTTTAACGAAAAAAATGCCCAAAAATGAATTTGTAGAGCGGAATTTTCTCTATAAGATGCATGTCTAGTGGGTTTTAACGCAAGTGATTTTTACTTATTTTCCTCTTTTTTCCACAAAGATGTCTTTTTTTGTGCTCGTTTCCTAACCGGCCTTGAGGTAGAGCTCTTGATGCGCTTTTTTTTCCGTAGACCTATTCCACTAAAATTTTGTCCAATTTTACTCATTGACGAACTGTTCTTCAAATTCGGAGTATCCTTGCCCATGGCAATTAGAGCACATTGTTGAGTGGCACAATCCAACCTTAATACAGCCACATCGTTTTCCGCAACCCTTTTTGCAGCTGCAGGAAACTAGCTGAAGGGTGGAAATTGGTGCTAATCACTTGGTGGTATAAATGGGTGCTAAGATTTTGCCTACTTTGTCCCAACCCCATTGTGTTGGTTCCAAGTTTTCTACTCGTCAAGACTAAATTTGATATATATATAGCCATAATATTTATCATCCTGTCGAGCTTTGCTTACAGCTATTTTAAATTCACCAAGCCTCTTGCAACACGCACGGTTTCACCTTTTTGAAGTGTCTTTTCGCAAATGAAAAAAATCACTTATTATAACCCAATTTTGCCAAAAAATACAGATAAAATAGTATAATTATCAGCTCACATATTGTCTCCATATCTGCATATATTTTTATATATTTTTTTGTTTACATTCGTCTTTTCCTTCTCCTACATGTCACAATGCTTCAAACATTTGTTCCGGTCATCTAGAATGAATAGTTTACATAAATTGGTGAGGTACATATTTTACGTATAATTAGAAAACGCATCGTTATGACAAAAAGGGGAAATATGTACCTCACTAATTTATGTAAACCATACATTCTAGACGACCTTCGGAGCATATGTATGAAGCATTGCGATATGTAGGAGAAAGAAAAGGTGAAGGTCAGAATAGACTAATTGTTAAGCCTAAGAGTGCCTTGTGCCTCGAACCTTCAGCTGTGGAATAAACCTGCGTGTAATAGTACGATAGAAAACGTTTATGAAATATGGTGAAGTTAGACTGAAAAAAGTATATGCAGATACGTTATTACTACATAGACTTAAATTCGCGTGAAAGTGTTCTTGTAGATATGGAGACAGTAGGTGATTATTTCATTTGCGAAGAGACGCGTTGAGAAGATGAAACTGTGTGTGTTGAAAGAGGCTTGGTGAATTTTATAGCCGTTAGCAAAGCTCGACAGGACGATAAATATAAACAGCTCCAAAATATTACGGCTATATATATCAAATTCAATCTTGGAGAGGAGAAATCTTGGAACTAACAGAATGGGGTTGGAACAAAGTGGGCAATATCTTAGCACCCATTTATACCACCGACTTACCAGCACCAATTTCCACCCTTTAGCTAATAACCTGCAGCTGCAAAAAGGGTTGCGGAAAACGATGTAGCTGTGTTAAGGTTGGACTGCGCTGGTCAGCAATGTGCAATGACTTGGAACAGGTCTACAGGGAAAACCACTTTGAAAAAAAAAGAGCTCTACCTCAGGCGGTTTTGGTCTGGAAACGAATACGAATAAAGAAAACACACCTTTGTGGAAAAAAGGGGAAAATATATAAAAATCACTTGCGTCAAAACCCACTAGACATGCATCTTATACAGAAAATTCTGCTCTATAAATTCATTCTTGGGTATCTTCCTTGTTAAAGTAACCGGTCTTGAGATATTCGCTGTGAAATTTCATGTAAGATTGATTTTTACCTGTATGCTTCAAACTACACCTCAATTTGGACGCTGTTACTGCGAAATAGTTGGGGATAAGCTACAAGGCCAATAGGATTTTTTTATACACAATGTAACAGCAAATTTCTATTTCTTATACTTTTTCTCTTCCAATGAACGGTTTACGAGATAAAAATGAAAAACCAACAAAAGAGACTTGCCGTGCCTGAATGTGGTGGAAACTTTTTGAGTATCAATTCCTAACCCTATCTAAAATTATTTCTTCTTTTCATTGTTTTTTAATCTAATTTGTGTGTATTATTATGTTTTACACCTATGTATTATATATACATTCATTGTCATAGTCAGATCTTGTATGTTCTGAAAAACTCCTGGAAAAGAAGCATGTGACATTTTTAGTAGATATGTTGTTGAATAGGTTAATTTAACACAATTTTTTGTTTCAAACTGTGGTGGCTGCATGGCTTTGGGCCTTGATGCCATAAAAAAGTTACTAATAACATTCTTGTTTTATGTAAAGTTTGTGATTCATCTTTAAAATGTGGGATAACTTGACAAGTTAAAACTATTGAACTTGTACAAATGTGTCTAGTTGTAAAGGTCGAGTGTCTGACCAGAGAAGGTGTGGTATCAACATTTTTAGGACCAGTTCTTGACATACTTGAGCACTGCCGAGATCAAAACACTTAATTACTGGCAGGAACTACCAGGATTAGTTGATTTAAAAGAATTCATCACATATCCTTTGAGCTAAAAAGTTACTTAGAGTTAAACAGATTTCACCCAAGATCTCTAATCAGCCTATATACTGGGCACTGCAGATTAAATCATCGTCTACACAAATTTGGGATAGTGCAAAATGCCGAATGCCATCTGTGTTTAGGCATGTTCTGTGCACTTATCCCGCTGCAGAAGGAACCCAGTTCTCACTTTTAAAGGACCGTTGTTGCCAAAGGACCCAGACAGTCTCTCACCCGATAAGGTTACCAGCTATAATTTAATTTTACGGATTATAAACTTATCAGTTTCAACTAACATTAATGGAAAAAGAACAGCATGTTTAAAAGAAATTTATTACATGAAATTTATATCTATATTAAATAATTAAAAAATTATATTCAAATATTTTTTTATAAAAAACATTTAACAAGATTCTCTTATATGTTAATTCAACTCACAATAATGGAAGAATAATGGACACATTAACTATATTACATTTTGTAATAATTTTGTTTACAAAAACAACAACTTACACTTAAAAATAACAAAGATATGTAATAAAACATATTTCGCGTGTATACTGTAGTCAAACTTTATTTTTATTATATTTACAATCTGATTTACATGTTCTCATTTAATATAACTAGAATTTGGACAAATTACATGATGATAATAAAAAGGAAAAGAAAGCTTATCACATTGGTGTATAATCCAGTTGTACATAGAGTTGTCTGACACCAACCGATGCAAAAATCATTTGCGTATGCGACACCACATATTTAGGGTCCACAGTTTTGGAAACCTCCAATTTAATTGCACCTACATAAAAATCACTACATAGTGTCCAGAAATGTGGTTCTTGTACAGAGTAAACCCCTGCTAAACTAACAACTTTTTGATAACACTGAGGTAACACATTATCCAGAGCTACCGGTTGCCGTTGCATTAAAATCATAATAGAGTCCTTAATTAGTGCCAACACGCTTAGTGCTATAAGGATAGAAATAAACATGGAGCATATAGGGTCTGCTATCATCCAACCAAACATCTGCATAAGAACGGCGGATATTATAACTCCAACACTACCTAAAGTATCAGCTAAAATATGCAGAAACACTCCTTTCATTATTTGAGAGTTGTGACTTCCAATATCAATATCTATATTGTGATCATGGGAATGATTGTGATTATTTGAAGTGTGAGAATGACTATGGGAGGAACTGCCATGAGAGTGTCCATGGGAACCTCCACCATGGGAGTGGCCATGGCCATGTTGGAAGGCATAAATTCCAACGAGGTTTACCAACAAACCCAATACTGATACGACAAACAATCTTTCATGTTTTACCTAAAAAAAAAAATATGTATATGAGATTTAGTGTATAGTTTCTAAAAGGATTAATGTGTGTGTTATATTGAGAATGTACCTATTACGATTTAGAACTCTAAAGATATGAGACTTTTATCATGTACAATTAAAGTTTATTAACATAAAATTATTTTTTACAACCTGTTTCCTATTTTGTCCACTGAACTCTATTACAATAAATGGAACGCCATTATAGACATATGCGCGTAAACAAAATGTGATAGTCATGCGATTTAAAATGCAAGTTTGTGTTTTATTTGTTTCTAAAGCATAGGTCTTAAATTGAATGCGAATTACAGAGTCGGCCTTCGTGATTTTATCCTTTCGTTTGCGAAAAGTTGTGAGATATATTGGTTATTTTGTATATAATTTTGTGACTTAAAACAGTGTGTATCTTAATTAAGACAATAGGTGCGCACTTGTATGGTACTGTTTTGTAAGAACCGGGGCGAAATCCCGGGTTTGTTATATTTTAAGTAAGTATACCTACTCAACTTTTTCTGTTGTATTAAAATAAGCTACCATCTAAATATTGGCAAGACAGTCCGATTTTGGATTTTTTTTTTTAAATGAGTACTTTTGCCTACTTAAACACGAATTTCTATTAAAAATAGGCTGTATATACTTCCCGAGATATCAGGATGCAAAATATTCTAATCTCACATTTTTTCATTGCTGCGATTTTTAAGTTTATTATTTGTGAATTGTTACCTAAATAGTATTAATAATACGTATCCAACATATTCGGGATTATAATACTGATTCCAAGATCTTTTTGAAAACACATAACGTTATCTTACTTTTTATAAATTAATATTACAATTTTATGAAACAAGCAAGTTCAAACTGTGAAATGTGAGTCCAGTCAGCCAACATGGTAAAGTTGACAATAAAAGAACACTCTAGTAAGTTTAATAGAGTGCGGCAACAAGGCATCTCAATTATTTGTGTATTATGCGAAATAAATAAGGAACACATTACCCTCCTTCGGCGTTTTGTGAATAAAAAGAGAATTTCCTGCAAATTTTATAACTGTGTTAATTTATATTTTTAATTAGTAATACTTTATTTAAAAATTTTGTTTTAATTTATATATTTTATTAGCGAGACATTTTGTAATATTCAAAAACCAAGTTCTGCTATTTTTAAGCAGAAGTTTCATTCATTAAAATTTTTAAATATTTTTTGCACACCATGGCAAGATACCACTAAAATCTATTATAGCAAAACAGTTAAGGACGAGCGCAGCTCTGTCTTTATGGCATTGTACTGCGATACTAAATATAAAGCAAGAGGAGCCGCAGTTAGTGCTTGAATGGGTGACTTTCAGAGAAACGCAGCAATCTTGACTCACCTTGTAGCGGCTTGTATTTCAGTGTATTAACAAATGCTATTTAATTCTAGATGGGGATTGTATAGTGGATATACCATCTTTGGGAGGATATGTAAAACAGTTAATCCCCTGCCCATTAAATACTAGGCAAGTAAAAAAAATCCCTACTCTTTGATAGAGGTTTGGCAAAATTTCCAGTTTGAGGGTAGCTTGTCTCCTGGTATTGGTTCTTGCCCTTGGTAGCGGAAATAGACCGATGTTAAAAAAATCAAGGAAAATAAAGCAATAGAGTTCAGTGCAAAATACTTAATAAAAAGTAAGAAAATTGTTGCTTCTCTTGGTTCATGTTTACATTGTATTTGTCAAAAGTACAGTACAAGATTTTATCAGACGAAGTATATTACGAATTTTAGTTATTCAGTTACTTTGTCAGAAAAATTATTTAATGTAGCAAGTAAACATTTAGTATATGTACACTACTACCGGGGATGAAATTATACTTTAATTTTCTCTTGCAAATAGAGAAGGAAGTTTTACGTAAACACCTTTACATATTCTTTTACAATTCATTGTCTCATGAGTATGTCATATTTTTATAAACAAACGAGTAAATCAATCTATCACTTATATATCAAGGCATTTGATCTTAAACAAAAAAGCTAAGTTATCTTGAAATTCAAATAATAATACCACACAAAGTATTTGAAAATAGTTAATTATTACCTTTTCTTCATTTCATTTGTCAATTCAAACATGTGAATATAAAATGCATGATTTTAGTTTTCAATAAAAATTCATTAGTACCTACTCATATATTTACTGATTGATCGTAGAAAAGAAGTATAGGTTTTTTTCAGGCCTCAATTTTAGCTTCTATTAATTTTAAAATCAAATTTCGACCCCAGAAATAGAAAACATATGACTGTTTTTTGTGAACTATATATTGAACTTATGATCATACATATTCGACATTTGCTACAAGAAATTGAAAATAAAATGATTGTTTTGGGAATAATAATAACTTTTATTTTTTTATAACTATCAAGGCAAATAAATTGTTATATTTATTTATTCCATTTCTAAAAAAAGTTAAAAATATGAAACACGCAATAAAAATAAGGCCGGCTCTGACGTATTTCATAGTGCGATTGCACACTACTATGTGGCCGCCATACTTGCGCGATATTCAATTGTACGTAGAAATTTTTGTGGGCATTGGCATTCCATTTACTGTAATAGAGTTCAGTGATTTTGTCTAGTAAAGAGCAGTTCAGTGAATGTATTGATATCTTGCAAAATGCGACATAAAAACCAAGAGTAATACACAGGCAGATAGCAATATATCTATAAAAAATGGCATGGTTTGACTACAAAGGAAAATAATGAAAAAAATTGTTCACAGAACTTAATAGACCAAGTTGATTTTTTGTTCAAGAAGCACCTAATTTTAAAATAATTACAACATGAATTCACTTTTTATATATTTTTAGATCGGATTCACATTCCATTCTACAGGTGTCCTCCAAGGGACTCCTCTTGTTTTTTGTTGTTATAAATATTTTGTAAGGAAGCATTTTTTCGTTAACACATTTGCACAGGATTTATATTTATTTGCACCCTCTAGAAAAGTATTTTCTTGTTTTCTGTTAAAATAAAATACATATTGTATTGTATTTGACCCATAACCATTTATTATTTCTTATTGCACTACTATGATTATGATTATATATTCATTCTTTTTTGTACCTGCACTTATTTATCACCTCATTTTTATTATGTTAATTTTTTCAGATTATTTAAGTTTTAGTGTAATATTTTTAATTTTTAATTCTTATCATATTATAATAATATTTAATCACTTATTAGATTGCAATTATAATTAGTTATTGTTCATTTCATTAACTACTAATTTATATTTTATTGTAACTTTTATTAGGTGCGGGGAGGGTTGAAAATCAACTTTGCTGAACCCTTACCTTTTGTGTAATTTTCAACACAATAAATTTTTATTCTATTCTATATTGTATCGCCTTAAGCAAATTATAGTATATTACCAGCCAATATTTACTATTTGAATACCTGAACATTTATTTAAAGTCCGAATAGTTGTAAACTAGGAATTATTGTTTATTCTTTGAAGTAATTAATTTAATAATTAGTTATCTGTGGCCGAATATATACGTTCCTTTTTCACAATTGGTTAGAATAATTATTTGAGACCGATTCTACGCATTACAATATTTAGAATACTTCGTTTATACTAACTGACGCACATAATAATAATTTACCAATACATTCAATAATTCAAAGCAGCCGTCCTCGCTATTTCGTAGCAAGTACACCAGTTTATGCGCGTCTTTAAGAAGTGGGGATTCTCGCGATGCCATGAAGGGAAGTGCGGGTATAAAATAGCCCGCCCCAAGCATTAAAATCAGTTGTTACATTTATATATATATATATATAACTTAGAATTATAAAATGTAAGGTAATATACTTAGTTATTTTTGAACTTCTGCGTTTTACTGTTGTGTTTGTGAAAGTCTAATTTCCCTTATTGACCCACTGAAAACGACCGTTTCTTCACTGAGCTGCTCAGTGCAGCTTACAGACTTTTGGGTAGTGTTGTTCAATCACTTTAAACTTGAACTGGCGTCCGAGTAACCAAATAAGAAAGCTCGAGTGCCAAAGTGACAGTTCTTTCTCATTACTGAATGACAAAAAGACGTCACAATTTTTTCCTACCACCCCAATACATTATAATAATAAATAAATAACACACCACAGAAATTAGACAATCCCCAATTTCAGAAGCCAGGGCGTGTGCGGAACGGGGTTACACATTGAAAAAACGCTGACATATAACCATTTCCTCCGACAGTGCCGGAGCCAGGATTCGAACCCGGTGGTGCGATGTCCGTGTGATTAATCACGATTGCCACCTCGCGCCTTAACCCACTCGGCTATCCCAGACATTGGTTGCACTCTTTATGACGATGCTCTAGTAGCAGTCACATCAGATAATCTGGGTGCTCTTAGTCTAGATGCCAATAATACTATTTATTGTATAGAAGATTATTGTTTCAACAATGGTTTTGTATTAAACAATCTAAAAACTGAACTTATAATGTTCTTGCCGAGAGAACTAAACGAAAGTTTACTGGTAAAAATTGACAGGAGTAGTATCCAACAAAGTACTTGTGTAAAATGCCTAGATCTGTTCATTGATGCACATTTCTCATGGGACAATTAAGTTGACACCATACTCAAAAAATTATCAACCACCTCTGCCTTGTTATCTGGCAGATTAGGCGTCATTAACCCAGACACCTTAAAAATGTGCTATTATGCTTATGTACACTCAATCTTGAGCTTTTGTATCCTGTTGGGGCAACTGTGCGAGAGTTGGGGATATCTTAATACTTGAGAATTGTAAGGACTATGGCAATTAAAAATTCCAGATTTTCCTGTAGAGAAAACTAACAGTTACCGACATACATATTTTGGCACTCGCATTGCCAAAGTGCAGTGCAAGGAGATGCATAACAGACTGGGTCAAGGAAGACCATATCAGATACTGGCAGAATATGCCAGAACTCAGACACGGTAAGTCCTTCATGACAAAATCAGCTGAGAACAGTAACAGGGCTCCTCACAGGACACGCACCTGTAAAGGAACACCTGCATAAAATGGGACTGTATGAGGGAAACCTAAACTGCAGACTCTGCGGAGAGGTGCCTGAGACAGTAGACCATATACTCCGTCAATGCGAGGCGCTGAATCGCAAGAGACAAAATATTTTTGGGGTCACAAAAATGGACCCAATAATTGCTCTTCAGGTTACATCCACAAGTTGGTACTAATTTTGCAAATACCTTGAAACATTTAGCATATCTCACAAATTCCAAAGAAAGAAAGAAAGACACTAACAAATCTCTACGAGTAACAATGAGCTAATAAGACATTTCTTGCAATAAGTTATTATCTAGAATTGATAATTTGTACTTTATAATGCCTAAGGAATCTGTTAAGTATGCGAAATTTCTCAAGTGATTTGAAAAATTAACGCCAAATCGTTTTGGTCATCAAGGATGGGAAAGCGATAATACGACTTAATTTCGCATTGATGATTAAAGAACACCCAAAACTCATGCAGTATTCTGCTTTATCAAAGTTTTTTGCAAAACAGTAAACTAAATCACATTCATACATTTCAACAAAATTCAAAGCTTTTGTTCCCTTTTATAACAGTTTACACTCGCATCACATTTAAGGACGTTCCCAAAAGGCAGTCGTTCTCAACCTACAACAGGATTTCCCCTGTGTAAACTATCAATGCCTACAATAAAAACTAGTTGACAAGCACTACACTTTTTCACTTCACCTCCTCTGCGCATAAGCACAAAAATAAATCTACTCGCTTAACTTAGAGCCGGTTTATCAATACTGTTATGTGCTGCCCTCTAACAGAGAGGAGAGTGTAATTACTCCCTGGCTAGTAGGGTGACGCTATCTATGAGCCAATTGACGAACAGTCATCTAGCACATAGTAGAAAACTCTGAAGGATTCTAGAATGTTATGGAATAGGATTCTGGTACATTCTATGGGTGGATATATAAAGAGGTGAATCCAGCAGATGGAGGAACAGTTCAGTTCAGTGAAGTATACAGTACAGTTCTAGCATACAGAGAGAGTTTTTAGGTTAAACAAGAGTTGACAAGTTTAAGAAGAAAAGTACATAGTGTTTTAAAAGTAGGGAATTTATATTAGATTAAGTTATTATTAGTTGTGTGATTTTTAAGTATTTACTAGTGTAATTTTAGTGATTAATAAAATAGTGGTTAGTGAAGATTCTTGTTGCAAGTTATTTGAACCCACAGAGTGTTTACTGAAGACTGTAAACACGTAACAATTGGTGTCGGAAGCGGAATTGCAACAGAATTTCTGAAGAATTCGTCGAGGTTCCATAGTGTTCTATTTGGAAACCACTGGAGATAGTGAAGTGAGTCGAACTGGAAAGTGATATAGACATTAGACAAGACTAATTCGTGCTAGTGTGAGAAAATTTATAGAACATACTATTCTGAATTTTGTGAAAATATTTGACTTGTACCTGGCATAGACTTTAAATAAGACTTGTTAGTGTTGTTTGTTAGTTTTTGAATGGAAACAAGAAGCATGGCTGCTGAAAAAGAAATGCAAGACATGTTCACAGCATTTAGAAAAATTATGCTGGAGGAAAAAGAAGAACAAGAGAAACGACGTCAAGAAGAAAAAGAAGAGCAAGAGAAACGACGCCAAGAAGAAAAAGAAGAACAAGAGAGACGTCAAGAAGAATTGAGAAAAATTATACAGGTGCAACGAGATGCTATCCTGTCAGCCACTAATGAGGTCAAGGAAAAAGTAGATAAAATTGAACAAAAAGTGACTGGCGTCGAAGGAAAAGTGACTGCAGTCAAAGAAGAAGTAAGTGATGTCAAAGGAAAAGTAAATAAGGTTGAAGAGGAAGTAACTGAAGTCAAACGAAGAGTTACTGGCGTCGAAGGGAAGTTACCGATATAGAAGGAAAATTTCGGGCAGTTGAAGGAGAGGTAGAACAACTTAAACGACAGTTAAGAGCGCAAGGAGGCCAGCTAGTATTATCGTCAGGTCCTCGATTACAACTGCCTTCGTTTGATGGTCAAACTTCTTGGTCAACCTACAAAAGACAATTTGAGGCAGAGGCATGCGCAAACAATTGGAGCAATGAAGACAAGGCTATGGCATTGGTGCTAGCATTAAGAGGTCAAGCCTCAGAGTTGCTTCAGACAATCCCAGTGACGCAGCAACGGGATTTTAAAGTTTTGGAGGCTGCACTATATCTAAGATATGGCGACCAACACCTCGCCCAGGTATACCCAACTCAGCTCAAATCACGCACACAAAAGGCTGGGGAAAGTTTACAAGATTTTGAAGCAGCTGTTGAGCGACTGACATACCTGGCTTATCCGGATGCGCCCAAAGAATTCCAGGAACAATTAACAGTTGGTACTTTCATTGATGGCATAAGAGATGAGGAGATCAGGCGAGTCCTTAGATTATCTCGAGATAAGACTGGTAGCGAAGCCTTGATCCATGCCCTCGAAGTTGAAGCCGCTTATAAAGAGACTCCACGTCCGAGAGTACGAACCATGAAAGTAGAAGAAGAGGACTATTTAGAAAAATCAAATATGGAATCTTTGATGGCTGACCTGCACAAAATGATAAGCCAGTTGATGATCAAACCTGATGCTCCAAGGAAGCAGGAAAGAGAACAGAGCGATGGACAGCCAAGGAAGGTGATTCAGTGTTATCAGTGCAGCAAACCAGGACATATGATGTGACAGTGTCGAAAACGGAATCCTGGGGAAGTAAACACTGCAAAGAAAAAGGAAGTCCTCTGATAAGATGAGATGGATTGTTATGTTAACAAGACATACAGAAAATGGTCGCACAAGTACTAAACAAATTAAGTTCGCGACCGGAGCTGAAACAGGAACCGCACCCGCCGAAGCAGCAGCGAAGTGCTGGAGGTCTGACAAAAGGAATCCGCTGTTATAATTGCGGCAAATTGGGGCATGTCAAGAGGTACTGTCGCCAGAAGAGCCCTAAGGAAGTGAATGCCGAGGATGTAAAGAAGCAGCAGGATATAGCAATAGTGAAGGCAGTTAAGATAGAGGTTCCGAAGGACTGGACAAAGGAAGTTCTAAGAGAGGAACAACTGAACGACGATGAAATTGGACCAATGATGAAGGCGAAAGAAAAAGGAATCCGCCCGGAATGGAAGGACGTTTCCAGTAAAAGTGTTGATAAATAGCTGTCAGGATGTAGAGGTTTGGTTTCGCAGTTGCAAGGTTTGTGCGAATGTGGCTGCCAAGAGGTCACCTACAGGGAGTGGTGACCGAATGAAAACTAGATATGACCGCAATGCCAGTTCGGCAGAATTCAAGGTGGGGGACTCAGTTTGGCTGTATAACCCACAGCGGAGTGAAGAAGAATTCTCGAAACCTCGCTCACCTTGGGAAGGACCGTATTCTGTCATCACTCGGATCAACGACGTTGTTTACAGGATTCAACGTAGAAAGAAGTCCAAAATGAAGATCGTGCACCTGAACAGGTTGGCAAAGTATGCTGGGGTATCTGAGTTGCCTGGCCGGGACGTACAGGCTTAAGGAGGGGGCAGTGTTATGTGCTGCCCTCTAACAGAGAGGAGAGTGTAATTACTCTCTGACTAGTAGGGTGGCGCCATCTATGAGCCAATTGACGAACAGTCATCTAGCACATAGTAGAAAACTCTGAAGGATTCTAGAATGTTATGGAATAGGATTCTGGTACATTCTATGGGTGGATATATAAAGAGGTGAATCCAGCAGATGGGGGAACAGTTCAGTTCAGTGAAGTATACAGTACAGTTCTAGTATACAGAGAGAGTTTTTAGGTTAGACAAGAGTTGACAAGTTTAAGAAGAAAAGAACATAATAGTGTTTTAAAAGTAGTGAATTTATATTAGATTAAGTTATTATTAGTTGTGTGATTTTTAAGTATTTACTAGTGTAATTTTAGTGATTAATAAAATAGTGGTTGGCGAAGATTCTTCTTGCAAGTTATTTGAACCCACAGAGTGTTTACTGAAGACTATAAACACGTAACAATACAGAGTTAACACTTAATTATAGAATAAATGTCCAACGAAACAATGGGTATCTATGGTTTTGTTTGACATTTATCCTTTGGTTACGAGTTAACCTTGCATTGATAAACCAGCTATTAATATGGCAACATCTCATTTTTATGCTCATCGGAATGTGAATTGTTGCTTTGGTTTAGAGTGCATTATCGTATTTTGTGAGGTTAAGAATATATTTGTGATTTTGAACAAAGCATAAAAAAATGTTTTCGAGAACAAAAATTGGTGGATTTGCCTAAATATCAACTTTTATTCTTACAATAATTCATATTTTTTTAACGTCTGTAAAGTACACATTTATTGACGTAAACTGTGCGTCGACTTCTTGCGTAATTGCAACGTTGCCACGTCGCAAATTCCTGCACACCAACTTATCTGAGGTAAGTCTAGAGCGACCGAAAGTCACGAATTTTCAACATATTTTACAGAAATACGAATACCGCTTGCAGTATTATTGCTTTTAAGAGAAAAATACTTCTCTTTCCTTCTTCTAATAACTCATAGATTTTGAAGAAAATTATCATTGTAATTAAATAAAACATAAGTGAATATGGGATTCATAAGACATTAGTATGTTAAAATGGGAATTTCACGTGCTAATATTTACAGTACCGCAAAAGCTACTCAAATTTTTCCTATGTACGCAGAACATTAATAAAAACATATGTACAAATTTTCAAAATGATCATATGATCATGGGAATATTTTAAAAATAACTAACTATAATAAATTCTGTACCTAAATTGCTGGATTTAATTTGTTCATTTACTAACTCATCACCACTTTCTAATAACAATTCATCTAATTCATTGTTTGAAAGATATGCATGAATCATTTTGTTTTCTTTCTTGCACAAGCCTCATATATAAATATGAAATAAAACCGCCAGTTGCGAATGGGTGGGCTGTGCACTCGGTCAAGTTTTTAACTGATCCATAGTTAGGTTTCCGGGTTTTCTTCCGCGTTGATAGTTTTGAATACTTGACTTTTCAACCATCTTGTCGTGGTCTTCTTCTAAAGCAAAGTGAGCTCTGTTGGCCTGAGCTCTTCTATTTATATGTATCGTCAGGAGGCGTGGCTTGGTTCCAGTGATGTCGTATGGTAAGTGGACCGGAACAATGATTTCCATGTCAACGATAGCTGTAGTCCAGCATCACGGTTGAAATTATTTTGATTTTTGTGTATTTCTATGGCTTCTCTGTATCTTCTGGGCCAGTAGTGTCTCGTACTCGCCAATCTTTTGGTCTCATCAAATTTTATCCAGTGGCCGGTTTGAGTGTCCTGCAGCTGCAAACTTAGTGATGTTTTCCTTCTTTGTGTGCCTGATATGTTCTTTAAGCCTAGTATTAATATGTCTCTTGGTCTCTCCTATGTAAACTTCTCCACACGAACATGGAATGCTATAAACTCCTGGTGAGGCGAGCTCTTCTGGTGGCTCGTATTTAGGAAATTGTTGTCCGATTTGTTGTTTTGCGTTGTAGATCACTTTGATGTTCTTTGCTAGCACTCTTCCAATCCTGTCCGTACAATTTTGTATATATGGTAGGTAAGTGGTCGCTGTATATTTCTTTTCTTCTTTCGTATTGGTTATGCTCTGTTTCTTGATGGCGTTGTTTATGTCCTTGGGTCTATATCCATTTTTCTGTAGAGATGTCTTTAAAGTCTGGTATTCCTCTTGGAGATGTTCTTTTTTGCATATTTATTTTGCCTTGTGTACTAGTGTGTTGACAACGGAATGCTTCTGTGCTGGATGGTGGTGAGACTGCGCATTTAGATATCTGTCGGTATGTGTTGGTTTCCTGTACACCTTGTGTCCTAATGTTCCATTCGTTTTCTTGTATATGAGTACATCTAGAAAAGGGAGCTCACCATATTTCTTAATTTCCATGATAAATTTGATGTTTTGGTGAAGATTGCTAGGTTTTGAAATTCCCGCCCATGTTGCCAGATAATGAAGGTGTCGTCCACATATCTAAACCAACATTTAGATTTGAGGTCGTAGGTGTCCAGGGCGTAAGTTTGAAGTGTTTCCATGAAAATATTGGCCAGTGCTGGTGACAGAGGTGAGCCCCTTGCTGCCCCCTCGTTTTATTTGTATAGGTTTCCGTTGAACTGAAAGTATGTCGACTTTACACAGAGTTCTATCATATCGGCCAGGTTGTTGTTCAGTCCGTTGTGTTGCAGTTGTTCTCGGATTAACTCTATTGCTTCTTCAATTGGTACTTTTGTGAAGAGTGATGTTACATCAAAACTGACTAGGATGTCTTCTCTTTCCACCTTGTGTTCTTTTATCTGTTTGTTCTATAAAGTAGTATGAATTATTGAAGAGGTGTTCTGTCTGTCCAACCAATGGCTTTGGGATGTTGGCTAGGTATCTTGCTAGAGTGTGGGCCGGTGAACCCACAGGATTAACAATTGAGCGGAGTGGTACATCCTCTTTGTAGATTTTCGGTAAACAGTACAGTTGTGGTGTTCTTGATTCGGACGGTATCAGTTTTTTCCGTTCTTTTCGAAGGCTAGGTCGTCTAGTAGGTCTATTACTTTCTGTTGATAGTCTGTTGTATCCATTAATACGGTGGCATTTCCCTTGTCCCCTGGTCAGCCTTCGAACCAAAAATTAATAACTGTTCTTGACGAGTCACCTGAATGTCGATATGGCCTTGGTACTCAGTACATTTAAAAATGTTGTTCCTACATCAGTTACAAATCGAGTTCGAGATATCTCTGTATTGACACTAAAGAAATGCAATCAAGTTAATATACTCGTCCAGAACAGTAGGGGCTCACAAAAGTTTTGAGAGAATACAAATTCATAGCAGTAAAAAGTTTAACAGAAGAAAAAAGTTAAAGGTATTACATTCAACAGAAAAATACTACAAACATCAACATTATATCATGCCACTTATATGTTTTATCACCTTTATCATAAAAATTGTTAACACTATAAAATAATGAAGATAAACAACCGTAGGTAATAACTTTAGTAAAACAATAAATGTTGTTAAATAGGTGTCTTAATTTTTAATTAGGCATAGACATTTACTTTATTACAGCAAATGTTCAGATATTTCCATATATAAAGATTTTCTTTCACATACAGATAATGCAAAAGTTTTTTGATCACAGGAAATCTACACGCAATTTATGCTTACCTAATCCCAATGTTATAAATATCCAATGTTGGTAGATTTACTTTATTCACACATCATTGGAATTGTAATGACTCAAAATCAGGAGCGGACTAGGTCCCAAAAAGTTAGGCTGCTATCGTAAATCTGGGCCCTTCCCTTATGAATATTATTAAGAAAAACATAGATAACATTTTTTATTTCCCATCAATAATCTGACGAGATATATGATCATTTTTCTATTTTCTAATTTATTTTGATATTTTTAAAGTTAAAAAAATGGTACATATTTATTTATTAGAAAAATATTATGACAAAGCATATTGAACTAACATTATTATTGTTATTAAAAACCGTTATGTTATAAAGCATAGTAAACAAACAAAAACTAAAATTTAAATTTATAATAAAAATTATATTATATAATAAAAATAAAATAATATAATTATAATAAAAGTAAACCCTTCCATTTTTCTGAAGATTGCATCAGCAAATCAATAACAGTATTTTTATTAATGTCTTCTGCTAAATCTCTTTCTACAGATAAGAGTATTAGTGGAACTAAATGATCCTATCCCAACTGTGATTTCAGTTGATAATTTAGAGAACACTCGTTCACAAGTTACTTGAGTACAAGGAGGTGTTAGAATTTAAATGCCAAATATAAATTGTTAAAAAGATTGAGATGACAACAGCTGAAACAGGATCTTAAAACCACAATGCAAATAATTTTCGTTTTTACAACCAGTATATTTATCAGAATGAATTTTAAGTGAATCATTTTGGTCAAGTTCATCTTCCGAACTATCGGAACTACAAAGATCTCCTTGCCCCGGCACAGCAATTTCTCTGGGCTGATGCTAGAAGCTTCTTCATCAAACATTTTTTTCTTAGTTGAAATTCGATTTTGCGGAGTCTTCCTCAATTTCAACCAGTTCATTTTCATCTAACGACTCGTTAATAATTTTAGTAAAATGTTTTTCCATGCAATATTATGAACTGTTCGCAGTTCCGTTTACTGTCAATTTGTTTTGTTGTGGCTTCTAGAACATTCCAAGCTTTAGAATAGTCCAGTTCTTTTGTTTGGAAGAAAATTGAAACATGTGACGTTACATCAAACAAATCTAAAAGGACAGTCACTGCAAACAGGTTTTCAAATTTATAAAAAAAAAACAGCAATTTTTTCCTAAACCCTTTCTTGAATTTTTTCTCTTTAGAGAACCGCTTTTGTAATTTCTTAATTGGGACATTTTTGTAAACTAAAGTCGATACGAAACTGCAGAAAATCAGGAATAATCGTGCTCAAGCTGGCGTTTTTGTGTAACACTGTAATGCTTCTGTAACTGTATGCGACTCGTGTTGCTGAAAATGAATGCGTAACCAGTTTCCACCGTTACATGCCCAAGCCATCTTCATGATTTTTTTCATTATTGCCTGTTATTATTTTCTGTACCTAATTTATCTTAAATTCACCATTTGTTTTTGGGGCCCCCCTTTGACCGAAAACCTCGGCCAAGATCGCGGCCTAGCGGCCCTGGCCAGTCCACCCTTGCTCAAAATTTGTAAAAACGAGTATGCGTATACGTCCTTTTGTAAAATCGAATAAATTGCATAAACAATTGGTTTATGAAATATTTAAATGCTTAGTTTATGAAAAACTTTTAGAATTGAAAACTAAAAAAACCATGTCGGAATTCTTAAAATAAAACAAACAATTTACGGATTCATATCATATATCATCCGTTGAGAAATGTAAATCGCCTAGTAGATCCTATGAGCAGACAACTTTTGTATTCTTTGGATACAGACTAAATAATGGAAGTATTATGATTAAGTTTGTTTGTGTCATAATTACTTAAAGATCAATCCACTGGATCGATTTTGCTCAAATTTCGCATATGCTTTCAGAATGATCAGACCTTCAGTATAATCAGTGTCTGATCAAATACAGAAGGGCTGGTTCTCTTGTTTAAATTAACACATATATATTCAGTTATTATGGTCGTGAGTAAAAAAAAATAGAACGTCTTATAACGGTATTTTGCTAAAATCTAGTTGTGTACATCTAACTTTAATTTTTGTGACATTGTCAGTTAGTTGTCATAATTTATTGCAAGTGTGCAAAAAACTAATATGCCTCATATAAGCGATTTAGTTAAATCTGGAGTTATTGCTAAAGCAGAAGATGGATGGTCAATGAGACAAATTGCACTGAGTTATAATATTGGCAAAAATTCGGTGTATAACATTTTAAGAAAGTGGAGAATAAACGGTACGATTAGTAGAAATCGTGGATCAGGGCAACGAAGGATATCAACTCAACAACAAGATTTGCAATTGGTGCATGCTTTAGTAGAAAATCCATTTTACTCAGTTATTCAGGCTGCTGAAGAAACGAATTTTCCTGGATCGAGTAGTACTGGTCGCCAGCGTGTAAGAGAATCGAAGCTACGCTGTCATGCAGCAGCACAGAAATACTTACTTAAATCTGAACATAAAGAAGCTCGAGTAGGATTTGTGCTTGAATTTTTAGCGCATGATGTAAATTTTTGGAACAATGTAATCTTTACAGAGGAAAAAACTTTCCAGTCAACACACAGCAGTCGTATTCGTGTTTACCGCCCTCCGTATACTCGATTCGATGAGAAATATATATCTAACAATGATAAAAGTGATAGATTTATATTAGAAAAAAAAAGTTGTCCAATTTTTTTCTGCTCACGACAGTACCATTATGATATAGTATGACTAGTTACTCCTAGGTAATGGAGGAAGGAGACTGGAATAGGACTTAGGAAATAAATTTTTTTTCTTTAAAACATAGACACTCTCTTATAACCAGTATGAGATGACATGACTAGTTCTTCCTAGAAGATGCAGTGGATGCAGAATATGCGAAGGATAGGGTTTAAAAAATTAATAAACCTATTCTGTACTCTATAAGTCTTACTCCTGTATGGGAAAGTAAATTCACTTTCTCTAATTTTTTACCTTTAATAATTTTTATCAATAGAAATATATAAAATACGAAATAAAATAAATATCAGGATAAGAATCTACAAACAAGCTTGTTTTATTTTTATCTTGGCTTTAGATGGCCTATCAGTCGGGTGTTGATTTTACATATTTGCTGTTGGACAGAAATAGTTAATAATTTTACGTAATAAGAAGTATCATTTTACAGCATATCAATCTAGAAGATTTTTAAATTTATCGACTGAAATTCTTATCGATGTAAATATGTAGCCGAAATATTTTAAACTGCATTAGCTGTGTACCATTATAAATTAAAATATCATAATATAGAAGTGAATTTTATCTTTTCATAAATACTTGATTATAGCTCAGATTGTACTCAAGATGGTTATGAAATTTTAAATCACCCAACTACTTCCAAATAATTTAAAAATAAAGTACCTACTTGTAAAGTAGATAATCTTAAGATTTTCAAGTACAAAATAGGTTTTTCTTTAAATGTATCAATTGAAAAATAAACAAAAATTTTCATACCTCTGGTGGTTCGATGGCACGTTCAACAGCCTCCGACATTAAGAAAAATGATATAAATAATAAAAACAACCCATTTACAAAACCTGCTAGAATTTCTGCCCTTACATAACCATAAGAATATTTGTCATTTGCTTTCCATTTTGTAATCACAGACGCTACTAAACCAGCCATGAGACCAGTGCAGTCAAAAAACATGTGGAAGGAATCCGAAATTAAACCTAAAAGCCATATTATACATTAGAAACAAATTTAAAATAGTATGTGATACATCCTACCTAAACTATTACTCCATACCCCATAAATTAATTCTACAAATGCAAATGATAAATTAAGTATTAAAAACAGAAACAAATTTCTGGAATTTCGGTCCGAGAATATGAGCCTTATCCAACCATTAATTTTTTCTTTGATCCTGGAGCCAAAACCTCTATGATAAGAATCCTTATGTGATAACGGTAGCATTTTGCCCTGATTAATCACTGCTTTCTCTTCCAAAATTTAATATACACCATTATAATACGAGGCCATTTGGGTTGATTTTATTAATAAAATGAATACGTGTGTCATGTAAATTATTATTCCCACAGTGTAAAATATTATTTTTCTCGTAGATTTATCACAATGGAGTTCATGATTAAATTCTATGATGTTACCAGTAACGTGTTGTAAATTTTTTGTCGACTTCAGACAATTTTATTATTTTTTTACAGCCGAAACCGGCTGTTCACAAATAAACTGCCATGTTGTCTCTTTTTGACATTGACACATGTCAAAAAAGAAATTACACCAACAATACGGAAAATTAATTCCCCAAATATTTAAACCAAAATGTATCTGAAACATGGATAAATTTATGCAAGTCTATGCACGGGAGAGGTGTACTGAAATAAAACTATAATAAATGAAAAATATCTCGATGTCACCAATTAACTATTATAGTAAAAGCAATATAGTAAAAATATTGAAATATGTTGCACATTTAGAGAGTCGACTCAATAATGATAGAGAAAAAATACCTAGTTATTATTAAAACTTTCTTTTTAAAGCTCAATATTATTTATCAACAGTCAATGACGTTTACAAACATAGACAAATTCATGGAGCAATCTGATCAGAGCAAATTCCATTCAGATCAAGTTTTCACTGCCTCTTCACAAGGTTTGTAAAGTAAGATTTTACAAACCTTGGGTAATAACAGCAAAATAATAAACAACTATTAAATTGCCAGGAATTGTAAGGAATACAGTATTTAAATTTTGCCAGGAATGCAATCAAATATCACCAATAATTTCGTCTTGACTTTGTGGCAACACCGCCTAAAGCAGAAACGTTCGGAATTTACAAAAATTATGTCTGAAGAGGCCAAGGTTTGTAAAGTAAGATAGGTAGCATGGTAACTTGAACGGAATGGAGGGGTTACGATGAAGGCGGCCATCTTGCGCGTCATCGTGCCTACTGAAACTTAATTGTACGTATGCATTTTTTGAGACGTTGCGCTTATTTGTTGAGTTATTTCGAAATATTTGTTGTTTTTGTGTTTATAATCGTGCAGTTATAGTTATTTAGTGTATAATCTAATTGACAATTACTGTTAAAGAGAAAAGACTCATAGTATATAGAAGTTTGTAACCTGTGTATTTACAGAAATAATTTTAAGGTAAACAGTTTTTATTATTTTCCGTTCATAATAATAACAAATAACAATGTTACATACAATTATTAGATGACTGGAGGAAAGATTTGTAGCGTAGCTGTTTGCAAAAACAACTCAAAAAAGACAAAAGAGGGTGGTGAGATGTTGATGTTTTTTTCCTTCCCTAAAAAATTACTTAATACAGGAAATAAAATTTATTTTCATATGATACAAAGAAATTTTACAAAAAACCAATGAGTAATTTTTTCTTATTTTTAATACTACATAATTGTAAAGGTTGGCCTGGGGAAAAATTTCTACTCAGTACGTCATAAAATAAGAAACTTTTCTAAGTAACTTTTTCGTTAGGGCGAAAATTAGTATCATGTATGTTTCTTCATCTATCTTATAACTTATTAAATTCGCTAAGAATTATATAAAGCAATGAAATCAAGACTGAAGTCTCGGGCAAGAAATTGCACACAAGATTAAAAGAACCTACTTCAGTCCCTTGATATAAAATGTACTTCTTTAACTGCATACATTAATTAGTTATAAATTTGATATATAGTAATGTCAGTTTTAAATTCCAAGGAAAACGTTATCGATGTTAATAATCATTAATAAAAAAAGTCAATTTATTAATTTGTGCTTGTACATTAAAAAATACAAAATACGGAATTCAAATTCATAACTAATTATACTTCTATACTAATGGTTTGAATGCCAGAAATTCGAATGAGTAGGCAGAGTGACGCGTTCCCGCATTTTAAATAGTGATCTCTGATTGGTCGAAAGTTACCATGCTACCGATCTTACTTTATAAACCTTGATCTAGTGGTGATAGAGTGCGAATACATTCTTAAAATGCATCGTGATTCATATGTTCTGTTCATTAAAAAAAAAACAAATGTTGGGAGTTACTTGCAAATCGACATCCCTGAGAACGTTATTCCTGGCGTTAAGTCAATCCTGGCCTGGCAAGTTTATTGGTAGGACTCTATTCCTGGCAAATGCCAGTAATTACTGGCAAAACGGCAACCCTGGCTTTAGGGCGCCTTCAGCTAGAAGTACTATGGACAATGGCTGTCGCTGGCGATTGACCACTTAAACCAATACGTACCAAGAACATCGAAACGTCACAGAGACTCTCAATTTCTATTGGCTTAAACGCTCTGTCGCCCACGTCAGTGGCAGTTCTCAAAAGGCGCCTTATCTATATGGTGTTCTGTCAAAAGTTTTTTTTGCGGTGCTGTCGTTTCACTTACTTCCGTTTCTTTCCAACAAAAACCAGCATGGTAGGTGACTCGTGTCTGATATTTATAAGAAATTTATTAATGTTTTAAGTGATTTTGTTTTATAGTGAACATGGCAAAGTATTTTAGATATTCGTTAATGTTTAATACTTTCTCATTTGGAAATATAAATAAACATTATTTTGCCATGTTTTGTAATTGTTAATATGATGTATAAAATATTTTAAGAAGACGATCTTCCTGGTTGTAAAATCTGATTTAATGAGTCTGATTGCATTATAAAATTCCTAGGATACGTTATTAATTTGTAAACTTGTATTAATATACCATTTTGTATTTTATTTAGCCACCAAAAAAGGATTCCAAATCCTCGGCGAAACAGCCACAAAAGACTCAGAAGAAAAAAGAGGGGTCTGGCGGAGGCAAGGCCAAGAAGAAGGTAATAATTTCGAGCAATTTACGCTGATTATGATTTTCATGTTTTTTATTTGTAGAAGTGGTCCAAAGGAAAAGTTCGAGATAAGTTGAACAATCAAGTGTTGTTTGATAAAGCTACGTATGACAAGTTGTACAAAGAAGTACCCTCATACAAATTGATCACCCCATCTGTAGTCTCTGAGCGTTTGAAGGTTCGTGGGTCCCTTGCAAGAAGAGCGCTTATTGAATTGCAACAAAAAGGTATAGTTCAGTCCCTATAATCAGTATTTTATTTTTGTTTTACCCAAAAGCAATGTCTATTACAATACATAATACTTCAAGGACAACCAGAAAATTAGAAATTGTCTGAATAATTAGGAAAATTACAAAAAATATACAGTTGTCAAGAAATTTGTATTAAAATTCTAAGAAAATTATTAACTTAAGAAGCAGGTTAAATGCAGTTTTTATTCAGTTTCTACTTTTGTACATGACCGTTGTTGCTGCGCTATTCATGATGCATTCTCCAAAAAAAGTTAATACTTGAAAAACTGCTTACTGAATAAATTTTGAAGTGTTTAAAAACTGACCTGAATTTCATCTTGGGAATGTTTGAAAGATTTCTGAAAAAAACACTGAAAGCTGCCAGGCATCCTGAAATAGTTAATGCCTCAAATAGTAACTTATATTCTACTTAACATGTTTTAAGACTTCACGAGTTTGTTTTTTAAAGCTACTAGAACAATGTTATTTGGAGTATATTTCGTTAAATTTAGCCCGCGAACCTTATGGAATATCATGCCTACTTTATTTTATTCCAAATAATCTCTATGTAGGGAATTTCTTGGGATATAATGGTAAGTTACTTCTTGCTGAACCATGTTCTTATTATATTGCTTTATTAAAGTGGAGGCAATGTGAATTTAGTTGTTTCCATTGAAATATTTCATATAAGGGTGTGAACGTAGTGGTCATGTTACAAAAGTTGATGCAGGTATGTAACCCGCATAATGTATTTTTAACTTTTAAGATTCCATATGTTCAGCAACTCAAATTTATTATTAATGGCACTGCAACACTTAATAACATTGGTAGAATGAAAAGAACTGCTGCCCAAGGAATCGCTACTTCCACACCCAGATTTTGTATCCGAGTCTTATACATACTAAATCCAAATTTAATTTTTTACTCTTTAATAATAGGGAGGGGGTGGCTAACACCAAAATAAATTTTAGAGGCTCTTGGTTCTCGTACATACTAAATCCCAATTTAATTTTTTACTCCCTTTAATAATAGGGTGGTAGAGGGGGTGGCTAACGCCAAAAAAACTTTGTGAGATGTTTCGTTCTTGTATAGTAAATAACATTGAATTTTTTTTTACTCCCTTTCATAATAGTGTGGGGGGTGAGGCCTTGACTTTTCGTACATGCTCTAAATTGCAATTTTATGGACTCTACTTGCTTGCTTTGCCTATTTACCCTTTTTTGCATTACCATATTTCCAAGATGTGGAAGTAAATCAGGAAATAATAATTAAAATGACGATGTATATTTTTTGTAATCTGAGCGAGCCCTTGCCTCTTGCATAGCCTTAACAGATATTTCATGATGAAGTAGCATTGTGACATTTGAATAATGTTTTGATCAAATTGTACTGGTTTATAGTATACACTTATGTATTGTTCGTGTATGCATTGAACATTTTAATGATGTAAAACAATTTAACTCGAATCCCATGAGAGGAAAAACTGATTTAATGAGTCTGATTATTTTTATTTTATCTTGAATATACAAATATTGTGTAATGATTGTGCCTAATCAGGTTTTTTTTTTTGTTTCAGGACTCATTAAACAAGTTGTACAGCACAGGGCACAACTTATTTATACCAGAACAACAAAAGGGGATGATCCAGTTGCATAATTTTAAGATAGAATGTATCTTTACATAAAATAAATAATTTCAAAAAACGCAAAAGTATCTTATTTGACGATAAATTATAAGTATTGCTGATTAAATAAAACTTCAAATCAATTTGATCATCAGTACCTTCATACATTTTTTACTAGGAAGTATTTTTTTATGGTAAGCATCGCAGTAATTTTTGTAAAGTGTAAGTGGGTAGTTTATTATATCTTATTCATTGTTGTAGATATACTTTATAGACAAGTGATCAATAATATTGTCAATACTTAAAGATACTGGCTATTATTTATTTATTTCAATTACACTGTTCTACAGGTAATACCCAATTACAGAACAGGAAAAAATAACCAAACAATAGTTATAAATTATTGAATGTGTAAGGTCAATACTGATTGTGTAAGGTGTAGAAAAGAATGAATGAATGTTGAAGACCTGCTGACAATATTATTGATTGTATAAGGTGTCGATTTGATTAAGTTGTACTTGCATGTGATGGTAAAATATTTTTAGTAAGTGGGGAGGTACATTGTTGTCTTATCAGTAGTTAGGTACAGATAATTAAGTAGGTACATGTATGTCGTACCTTTTAAAACAATTTTAGTCTGATTATACGTTTATTAATTCGTAATAAAAGATAGTTCGTCAAATTAGGACCAAAGCCCCGTTCAGATAATTGCGGACTTTTATAAAATTTGTTTTAAAACATCTAATTTTCTTGCAGGTGTATAGACAATTCGTTCACTTTTAATTAGAAGTTAAATTAGCAAATTAACTTCTCCTGGAACGCATGTCGAATTAAAAAAATCCGTAAGCGGAAATTCGCATTCCGCAGCTATCTGAACGCACGAGGCTTAAGTTAGGTTATGTCCACAAACTTTGAGTTTGAGGTTATGTCTCATTTCTTCTAACCCTAACCTAAAAAGATATGTACCGAAATAAACATACATTTTATATAAATTTACAATTTATACGTACTGTTCCTGAGTAATAAAAAAGTGTAATGTAAAGAATGGATGGACATATTCTTCAATTAATTCATGATGACGAATTAAATGACTCATTTAGGATAAGTGTGGAATTTAAAGAAGACACTCTTAATTTAACTATTTTGCAAAAATTAAATGCTTGGACTGCTATAGTAAGTAGTTTAACTCATAGTTTGTTATTATATATACCTTAAATATTTTAAGGTCAAAAAACAAAATGTTGATAACCAAGCTAAACAACTTGAAACAAATACAGACGAGTACTACAGGAAGATTCAAGAATATCTTACAAAAACACCAGCAAGTGTAGAATTAAAGTTTAATAATAATGAATTAGTTATAAACTGCAAATTGGAAAACAAGATGAAAATTAAATACTTTTTCTGTAAATTAAAACAGGTATGTATTGCAATGTAAGTATCTATATGTTTGGTAGAGGTAGGTATGCAAATTTTAAACGTACAATATACAGGAGCATTTAAAAGACCAAAACGAAGAGAGGGATACCTATACTGTGAATTGATAACTGATTTTTTGTTAGGTTATCACTACAGTGATATAAATTTTCGTCTCTACTCGAATCTTTTTCAAATACCCTACTTATTACCTACTCAACTTATATTTTTGTTCCAAACAAATTTCCGCTAGCGAGGAGATACAAGTGCTAGGTTAATAGTGTCGTAATTGAATGAACTGTCATTCCTGTGCCTTGGCGGCCACCAAATTTTCCATGGTGGTTTGCTGCTGAGTATGCTACCAAGCCCGCGTTTAGGATCAATTGAATTTTTACCAATATATATTATTGCTAGGCTATAATAGTACCAGATAAATACCATTTAAGTACTACAGTTGGGGCGAGCGTAGATGCGTCTTTACTACGTACATACTTTGATATGCGATGTAAAGCAACGTTGGGCGCGGTTAGTACTTAGATGGGTGATCATTTCAAGGAAGACCGCGTCCTCGCCTCCATCTTCCAGCCCCTTGTATATCAGTGTATGCGCGGAAGCTGTGCAATCTTAGGCGAGGATTGCTTAATGGATATACCATCCTTTGGAGGGGATGTAACTCTATCGGTTCCTTGTCTATTAAATGTTAGGCAAGTAAAAGATCCCTACTCTTCGAAAGAGAAGAAGTTTGGCAAAATTTCCGGTTGGGGGTAGCTCATCTACAGGCATCGGTATTAGGCCTCAGTAGCGGGAATAGGCTGACGTAAAATAAATAGAAAAAAAAAGTACTGCAGTTACTTAAAAGTGCTTATTATAAAAAGACAATTAACAATTGGCATTCTAATATAGATTGTACGTGCCAGTACTTAATTGATATTAATAGTTTAAAACATGACAGGCCTTCATGTATACCCTTTTATAGGAATATGGTGTTCTTATTTTGTCCTATGGTAGTGACATGTAAAATAGACATATTCCTCTACGATCATTTTCCGCAGGCACTTTGGCAAATCCCAATTAGGCAAATAAGATAAAACGAGAATAATTTCATTAACTGCTCTAAGTCATTACTGGAACAAATTTAGAATTTCGTTAGTATCAACCGACCCTATGCATTTGGTAAGCACTATACATTTGACATGTATTGCTTACATGCCTATAAGAACAGTGAATTTACAATACACCGTTATAGGTAGGATGACAATAGGGAAATTAACAAATGTTAGCACCAGGCCTTTTTCACATATTTTGTTTACACATCTCAGATTCACAATATGTACTGGCAAGTTTAGGGTGCCATTGCGATCATAAGTACTGCATATACAGCACTTCAGACTGCAGCCGGCAGTGCAGTGTAATATTAAATTAGTTGTAGAAGATGAAATAAAATGGACATATCGAGCAGTCTTTTTTGTTACTAAAGTTTTTCAACTATTTTAGGTAGACTATAGCGATTGTGTAGAGAATTTAATGGAAAAACTTAACATTGAAAGGAACAACTCACTGGAAAAGCTTAAGATCGTCAGTACGGAAAAAAACCAACTAGAAAAAAGTAAGGTGCAACAATTTAATAGTTTATAATTTATTGAATGAATTTTTATGAAAAATTTCAAGAATATATTTATTAATATCAAGCCAAAATAATATTTCTGAATTAAATTGACCATAGAAATTATATATATTTTTGTCAAGCATTGGGCCAAAATTATTACAGGTTGAAACATTCATATAAATTGATAGTGTTGGTGACTCTTAAATACAGAGAAAAATACTCTATCGAAAACTCAAAGAATTATGAAAATATATGTTTTCATTGAAAGAATGTTTATTTTAGCAGTCAGCAATACACAGAAATGCTTCTCAAGACAGTTTCGACCCCTCGAAATTCTACACAAAATATTTTTTTAAAAACCCTTGGAATAGAAATTTTATCATAATGAAATGTGGCATTAAACAGTTACTTTTAAGTATCTACTTATTTGTTCAGTTGAGCTTAATATTACTATATCTATTAAGGGGAGTTGACATATGTAAGTATATATAAGTGTTAGCAAATTCGAAATTCAAGTGGATATGTGAACATACTTCCTTGTAACTTAATTAATCTGTAGTATTTTAATTCACAAATTCCATGAACAATGTGTTAGTTAAAAACACCTACCTAGAATATCATGCTATATTCCAGTATACTTTAACTTGGCGTGTGTATGTACGAGTTAATATTTCCCTACGATTTCATTTTCTCCCATATTGTACACAAAGTTAAAGCAATAGTCCAGAAACATTGTCTACGTGGACAATATTTCTGGATCCTTGTGTACAAGAGAAAATGATTTCATTTTCTCCCATATTGTACACAAAGTTAAAGCAATAGTCCAGAAACATTGTCTACGTGGACAATATTTCTGGATCGTTGTGTACAAGAGAAAATGAAATCGTACGAAAATATTAACTCATACATACACACGCCAAGTTAAAGTATACTAGACTATATAAGAGACAAACTAATAGAATCTCCATCTTGTGTTAATGTCACTGAATGCTATACAGATCACAACTTCATTATATGCATACTAACTAGTAGCACAGTAGATAGAAGAATTATTTTATTGCCACACAATATCTAGAATAAATGTTAAAAGAAAGTGTTAAAAGCATGAGTATCAATTACAGTTTTTCCTTAACCTGTTGAATGTTTTTTTTGCATATCTTGGGAACCCTACAGAACGTTCAGACTTTTAGCAGATATGTGCCGAGCACCGACAAAAAATACTTGCTAGCACTAAGCACTCTGAAAAAGTGCTTTAAATTCAAGAGGACTGAAGAAGAAGAAGAAATATATATATATGTAACCCATAGTAACGAGTCTTTAATCATTTGTTAAATTTAAAATTTCTCGTGGGGCGAGCATATACCGCTTATCTTTCTTATATATTTATTTCGATATGCGATGTAAAGCAATGTCAGATGCGGTTAGTACTTAGATGGGTGACTGTTTCAAAGAAGAACGCATCCTTGCCTCACATCTTCCAGTGGCTTGTATATCAGTGTATGCGCGGAAACTATACAATCTTAGATAAGGATTGCGTAGTGGATATATCATCCTTCGGAGGGGATGTAAAGCCATCAGTCCCTTGCCTATTAAATGTTAGGTAAGTAAAAGATCCCTACTTTTCGAAAGAGAAGAGGTGCAGCAAAATTCCTGGTTGGAAAAAACTTCTTGTATTTGAGAATACAAAATTGTTGACGTCGCTTTAACAATGTGGTACTTGAACAAATTTTTGTTGTGAAAACCCTTAAAAAGCTCCAAATAAAAAGTCCTTTTATTCATCCATACAATCCCAATTCTGGCAATCTTCTTAGACTCTATAACAAAATTGAGGTACACAACCATTTCTAATTGTTTATTTCACAATTGGAAAATATTTTAAAAGCGTACGTGAGCCATAAAGTGCTTGGGAATTTTTGGAATGCTCGTGAGCTCTAAAGTGCTTGTGAGCCTTCTCGAGTGCTCAACACTTTCCGTGCGCTCATGAGCACTAGCGTGATTACTAAACACTAAACCCTGTTGTGAAGTGCTCGAAGCATTAAATACCAATTTTAAAAAGTGCTTCTAAGCACAGTGCTTAGGAACAGCTCTGACTGTTAGTATGCTATATGTTCATAAAATAATTTTCTTCATACAATAACACAATACATAGTTTTCCATAAGATCATAATAGCAGTGTTTCCAAATGTTAATATTAATGTAGTATCTTCAATATGAAATTTTTCATAAAAATTATGACAGATTGAAGAGTTCTAATGTATAGATCTTTTAAAATGTTGTAGACAAAAATGATTTTGAATCGAAGTTAAATGAATTTATTGAAAAAAAGAAGATTGATGATCAAGAATTATACAATAATTTTGTACTAATTTTAAACGAGAAAAAGAAGAGGATACAACATTTAAGTGAATTACTGGAAGCATTTAAACGAGGTAGGCCTACCTTAAACCCACCTGTAGTGGTTAAAAAACACACTAAAAAAATTCCACAAAAAAAATTAGAAATAAAAGAGGAAATTTCTGAATCTGATTCTGATGATGATGATGATAATTACAACACTGATGAAGAAAAACCAAAAAATCTTCAAGAGTTATCAGATGAAGATTTAGAAAATGATATAAATAAGAATAAGAAAATCACAGAACCCTCACCCAGTACTTCAAAGCGCGACTATGACATATTTGCCGATGATTCCCCTCCAAGGCACTATTTGCCAAAAAGGGTTAAAAGTGAACCCATTGCTGTTAGCAATAATTCTAATAAACCGTCTACTTCCCATAAGAGCTCAGAAAATAATAAGGATAAAAAGAATATTACTATTTGTAATACTACCGATGAAACACCAAACATAACTTATAATACACAAGATTTGCTCGATAATATGTAACTTTGTACATTGTAAAGTGCTTTGATATATGTATAAAAAGTATAATAATAATATATTGCATAAGATAGTGTGTCAAAGACATTATTATGGAAGAGTATGTTTATATATTGAAATAAATTTTTTTGAGTTTTTTTAAATAATATTCTTCATTGTCCTTGATAGATCCTATTTATACAGAACTGAATTAATATTTTCGGCAAGATTAAAATCTGTCTTATACTAAAGAAAAATTCGCAAAAAATAGTGAAATATGCCGTTGCTGACTTACTTGATAGATTGCAGATGAAGCTTGAAAATGTGCCAAGCGCTTCCCTGTGGTATATAGGATCATCCGTCCTCTGCATGCGGTAACTTGTTAACACGGTGTAGTATATTAGGTGGTCTGACACACGGCACTTGCCATGTTAATCGACGGCTTCATAAGTGCTTGGTTTCTATTTAATTCAGTAGATGGCGCCCGGAATATACCCCTGCAATTATCTAGGCATAGATAGACTGATTTCCTTTGATGCATGTAGTGTTGCATATATACAGAACTAAATGGCAAAACTAAGACAAAAAGAACTAACTAAAAGGCTCTTTAAATATAAATAAAACAAATCTACAGAGCATTAACTATTGTATATATGTAAACTGTATTTCTAATACTTCTATGCGTAAGTAACGACGAGACTTTATTTGTTTTGTCATCTATTGCATTACACACAACTAAACACGAAGCCATTCGTACGGGTTTTGCCACACCACCTAATATCTACACCATGCTTGTTAATAAGCACACCATTTTGCTTTTTGCGTGTAGTAATTCTAATGACTGTTTTAGGCTAGGTATATACCATAATAATTGAAATGGAGACATTTGCTGTGCAACAGTTATCATTTCACCACATTCTCTATGTGAGTTGAATAATAATAATAATATATTTTATTTTCATAAGACTTTCAAATACAAGTATAGAATATTGTCAAAAAGTACAGAGGAAATGAAAAATATGTATATATAAAAGAACAAGTACAACAAAAAATAGAAAATGTAAAACAATAAAATACAAACAAATATACATATGAATATCACACAGTAACATTCCACAGCAGCATTTTGGTAAATTTACAGCATCATGTATATCTTTAATGTATGGCAGTGTTTGCATGTCAAGAAGATGGTTGGAAAGTATGAATATTAGAAAATATGGAGAATTAAATATTTCCGAGTATATATTCAAATGCGACATATAATGCAGTACTGCGTGGGTTTGACTTCGGAAAAATAAGCTGCTGATCTTATTTCGTTTTTTATAAACTGATAACAAATTGCTCTTAGAAACCGTACTACCCTATTCAGAGTTTGCTTATTTCTGGGGGGCGAGTTCCACTTTTTTTTTAAGGGTGGTGCACTAAAAAAATTAATGACCATTGGAATCGAGAAAAAAAAGAAATTCTAAGAATAAAAAGTCTTATACAGTTTATCATAAAAATCAGTAGCATACAGTGGCCTGTAAATTGCAATTTTACCTACAAAATAACAGAATAACATGAACAGGAGTAAAATATCACATTTAGCGAAAAAATGGTGAAGACCAGAATAGTGCTTCAAAATGGCGACTGATTATTTTGACAATGAAGTGTAATGTGAAATTGATAAAAGCAACAAATTAATGACACGTTAAAAATGGTAATGACAAAAATGAAAGCCAAGGAAATAAGCTTTAAAATAAATAAATAAATAATATAAATAACACCACAGGTAATTACGACCCCCTTTATCCCGGAAGGCTCTAGAAGAGCCTTGTGTGGTAGGGGGCTACACATTTAGAGACAAGGGACACACACCCAATATCCGTGTATAGTGGAAAAATCCCTCTCACAGTATTTTCCACTGCCACGACCGGGGATCGAACCCGGAACTTTTGGGTGAGAGGCAAGTGCGCTCACCTCTCGACCACCAGTCATACAAAATGGGTCCTTAGTTGTTCGTCTACAGTAAAAAATTAAAAAGGTGTGGCAGAGCAAATGTACCTTTTCATAATCTTTCTTCATAAATTCCTCCATTTTGTTAACATGATTTGCTAATTATATATAGACAAAAAAAGTCTCAAATATTGTTCAAGTACTGTTTAAATACTTTTTTTATGTATGTCATTACGCAGATGTTGAAGTTTTTTGAATTGTTTGGGCACTTGCTTTGACAAAAAATTGTATTGGAATTTTTTTAAATGTAAATTTGGTGCTATTTTAATAAATCAAAGTAAATATTATTAATTTTGGTGGAAAATGCTAAAAGATCAAAAATATAGCTTATGATAAGATGGCGGTAATTTTACATTTTTCACCAAAATTAAAATTTATATTGATTTGTTAAAAAAGCAACAAATTTGCCTGTTCTGAAAAGTTTCCATACAATTTCTGAGCCAATTTTTTTCAAAGCAGTAGCTTTAAACGGTTCAAAAGTAATTTGCATGTAGATGTTAACATGTTTATTAATGAAAAGTAGTATTAGATTTTTGTTCGTTTACAATTAACAAATTATGTTAACAAAATGAAATCAACAAATAACAATTATGTATTTCTCGGCCATAACGTTTTAATTCTTCAGAGAAAGAACTAAGGACTCATTCCAAAGCTTATGTCTTTGACTTTTATTTTTATCACTACCATTTTTAACACGCCATTGGTTTGTTGCTTTTTATCATTTAATATTGCATGTCACCGTCTAGATATTCGAACGCCGTGTTGAATCTACGTGTAGGAAATTACTCATCCTACAGAAAAAAATAAAAACGCAAGTTGATCATCATTCATAGACATTTATGCAATCATAAATTTTTGTTCTTGTTTTTCTATTCCCATGACGCTTAAAAATTCTATAAAACAAAGATGGCTGAAGTAGCCTATGTAAGCGAATATGCTACAACATTATTTTCGGTCATTATCATTTTTCACTAAATGTGATATTTTACTATTTATAAACCGAAAACCTCCAGGTACCCATTTTTGTAGCTAAAATATTGCAATTTCTAGATCACTGTATTGTAGTAGCTATTGACATTTATGGAAATCTTCATGAGACCTCCTCTTCCTTAGAATTTGATTTTGTGTCGATTCCAATGGAATTTTTTTTTTGCGCACCACCCTAAAAAAGGAGTGGAACTCGCCCCCTAGAAAAAAGGAAATCTTCGAATAGGGTAGTAAAGTTTCTAAGACTCATTTACTACCAATTTATAAGAAAAAAAGAAATCTGTTCAGCATCTTAATTTTCTGAATCTGATATATTCTTAGACCATTTAACATGCTGCTAAGCGTAAGTGGCACGTAATGATCTAGGGACATATTGCACGTTTTGAACTATACTATATTAATATGTAAATTGTATTTCAAGTAATAATATTAAATAGATGCTACCATATTATTTAGAATTTGATGCGTTTCTTCCATTATCCATTGCATATTTTTGAAAGTGCTTGCACATTGTTGATTTTGGAAATAAGCATTCTATTAGTATGCAGCTAATCAAGATTCCTTCAAATTTAATATTTAAAATTTGAATATCATCACTCTAAATGCCATAAATTCTGCGAGCGGTTAGACAGTTTTTTTGTTAGATTACCAGTTGACGGTTTATTAATACTCAGTAATTTATGCTAGATAAAACAGCAATTTTAGAGTTTTTGCGTCATAAAATTAAAAAGTTTAATATCTGCGCTAAGAGACAATATGGTTGTATATGATTGTCATTGACTACTGTTAAAATTACAGCTAAACCAATAAACTTATTGTCATGTGGGCTAACAAAATGTTTAGTACTAGTAACAAAATAATAAACAATCCACAATAATTACATTCTGATTTAAATGTTACAAAAAGCAGATAAATTGTCTGTAGCATAACATTCAATTGGGGGCTCGCTTGCAAGATTTCTAGTACTTTCTTCCCCTTATTGAAAAAAAAAATTGAAGAAAAAATTTTTTTTTTCATCCACATTCTGCAACAAGTAGATAGCGCTTAGCAAATTTCAAGTGAGGAGTAGCCTGCCAATTTGTCACAAGAAAGGTATAGGCTAAGGTTTGTTACCTTGCGTCAAATATGATGCTACATGGATATCTTTAGGAACAAATTAGACAGTGCTACTATGTCCTATTGTATATAATCCTCTCTGTGTTACTCTAAGTACCTTCCTTACCTGTTTTAAATCTCTATAGCAATTTCTATTCTTTATTGCTTTACCTACCATAAAACCGCATTTCTTAGTTGGAACTTTCCCCTGTCTTTTGTAAACATGCATCCAGTCTAATACTTAACAACCACCCTTTTGGGATTATCTCTAATTATGTAGTATACCTGACCCAGTATTTTCCAATTTATTTTATTACCTACTTGCCAAAACATTTTTCAATATTAATTTTTACCTAGATAATTTTCAGTTCGACTCACTATGTGTTAACATCGAGCTGATGCTCTGACTATCAATAAAGAAATTAAACACAAAAAATTGTTAATCCTTCAACTTCACCATAACTCACCCACAAGTTTAATGAAATTATATCTCTGCAACTATACTAAGACGAGCTCTGTTTCTTCATTAACTGAATTGTAACATATATTACACGGCTTTAATTTGACTTTCAAATTAGGTTTGTACTTGGCTTTGCCATTGGCAGTTATCAAAAAGGAGCGAATGCAGTTCAAGAGAAATCCAGTTAAGTACTCATAGCTGTCTATTATAATAACTTAGTTGCAACAAGTAGTACACACGAGCGGCTCAGATGGAATGTATTACATTTCACTTAGTTTACAAATAATTTTTTCATGAGTGTCAAACAAAGGCAGATCTACAATTTTTTATTTGGGGAGAGGAACTGCTGAGGGAAAAGTAACGTATTCAAAATTTATAACCGTGTTTATCTCTAAAACTACTGAACTCACTAATAGCTAGTTCGGCCAACTACCAGCAATACTTAGACTGCAGTTTTGTTTAATTTTCTCTTCTAATCCGTTATTTCCATTTTCGTTTTGGGAGGTCTGCTAGTGTGATGCTAGACAATCTCAAGTGAAAATGGTTGATGTACCATCTAAGCCGAAGTACTGCATTTCTTGAAAACCAGAGGCGGTGGGTTTGTTGGCATTCAAGCTACATTGTTAAATAAATACACACATGTTGCTCATCTTACTTAGGCAAGATATTTGATACTTATCTCGATACTTATTAAAGATATTTGTTACAACTACTAGAAGACATTTACAGTATCAAAAGAAAATGCACCAGCACATTTCGTACAGAAGTAATAAGATATCGTCAATAGAAAAACATTTTCTATTCAGGTTTTTCTTAGCAATTATGAGATAATCCGAAAGTATAATTAGAAACAGGTGAAGTTGATGTTCACATGGCAAAAAGATTATTTATATCAGAAATCCATTAAGTAGAAGTAGTTTAAATACAATAACATGACAAAAATAATTATTCATAGTAGAACTCCTTCAAGAGAAGGTACCTCTGATGTGTGTTTGTCCGTGCTCAATCTAAGAAACTATTTGATGAACAGAAATTATATTTGGCAGGTTGTTGCGCCAATATTGCCAAAGAGGAAACTGTATATACTATAAAAGTAATTGCTGAGAAAATTGTGAAGGAGGATAATATAGTTTGCATGGAGTTAATACAAACGCCTAGCGTAGCAGGCTACATTTTAGCGAAAAATATGTAGGGTTGACCTCTTCAAAAATAAATCATTAAGAAAAAATGAAAAAAAAAAAAAATTTTAAATATGAAAGGATAACACTATGTTGTCATGGAAGAAAATCTGATATATACTATATATCCAGAACAGGGAAAAGTCTGCTTGGTTGTGTGATGGACGGTGGCACGTCCTCTCACGCAGGCGGTCCGTGTTCTAAACCAGGTCACAGCAAGTCGATGAGATATAGTGGATGAGCGGATCTGCTCACGTCACCATCTTTCAAAAGAGATGTAAAACTGTGGGTTTCATGTATCTACGATGTGAGCACGTTAAAGACCCCTACCTCACGACAAATTGTAAGGGTTCGGCAAAATTTCCAGGTTAGGGGTCTCAGTGCCTACACAGACACTGATGACCTTATCCCCTGGCGTCAATGATTGGCCTTGGTAGCGGAAATAGGCCGACGTTAAATAAATGATTAAAAAGTATAAAAAAGACAGGAGTTTATATAGGGAAATATTTTTCTATGCCCGTGCATTAAATGACACTTTGTTTAACCAATATGAATGCAAAAAGTACATCTTTAGTGCACTGATGTAATGAACATTTTATTATACTGTATCAAAATAGTACCTAGAATGTGCAGGGCCGGTCGAATAACTATTTTCAGCCTAGACAAAGTTCAATTCTGGCTCCCCCTTTTCAAATCGTTTTGTAAAAAATATCAAAGAGCAAGGCGATAAACAATAGTTACCTATCAGTGTTATAATTTTAAGTTATCGTTCATATTAATTCAACAGGAATTAGAGTAAAACTTAAAGTAAAACAAGGCAAGCACTTTGTTTTTAAAATTATATTTGAAATGAACTAAAACAACAAAATAACTTCTTAAAACTAATTACTATAAAAACTAAAATTGGATCCGTCTTGCTTTGCGTCTTGCAAATTTAGAAATTAGTTCATCAATATTGACACGATTGAGTATGTTATTTTCTATTCCTAAGAGCGAAAGCCCGTCCAATCTCTTCTGAGACAAATATGATTGAATGTATGTTTTAATTAAGTAATTTAAGTTTGGAGAATGATCGTTCTCCCTGACGCAATGCTAACTGACTATGTCAAAAGAATCTGCAAAGAAATTTCTAAATTTGGGGAGGAACCAATCATATGTTTTGTTGAAAAGAAATTCATAACATTTCTTGGTATTCCCTCTATGTTCTAGTTTTATATTACACCAGGACGAACTGTTATTTCTAGGCATAACTCCCTAGGCTCAATATCAGAGCTATCGCCAGTGGTTAGTACCGTTGATCAACTGTTGCAGTATTTTAATAAATCTTCATGGTGGAAGAGTGTTGAGATATCGTAGAGGAAATTAAAATTATCACTGTACTCCTTTAGCTGTTAAAACCATTCAGATACTGAATTAATTGCTGTCTAAGATAATTTTTTTTTAAATTTTGAATGATTTTTCGGGATCCACGATGGTTTCATCCGCAAATATCGGCTAAACAACGCAAGTCACAAACGGGATCAAAATTTCGAAGTGTCGCACGTCGCACCACTCACAATAATTGTTACAGCATGTCATAATTCAACTGTTGCCAGATATGTAATTAATACTGGACGGTATTGTCGGATTTCTTCTAATTAATCAGAACGCACGTTCGTTATTCTTAATAACATTGACCCCTTCTCTTATTTTTTGCCGTAATTCTTGTTCGGTTTGGTTTTCATTGGCAACAAGTTCTTCGAAATAAACCCATAAAAAAATGTAAAAGAGGTCAGGTGACCTTGGTGGCCACTGGATGGTCCCTCCCCTTCCAATCCAGTGATTTTCGAATTGTGAATTGAGGTACCATCTCATTTCTAGGACATAGTGAGTAGAAGCCCCATCAGACTGTAACCACATTTGTCGGCATGTTTCCAGGGACACGTCGTCAAGTAAGCCACCCAATTACTCTTCACTATTGAATCTTCTTGGCAGCTCAAAAGGTTCAATCAATTTCCCTTCAATTATTCCTGCCTACATATCTTGGCCCCAAACTGGTGTTGAAAATGATCATTTTTTACAAATCTAGGATTTACAGTCTCAATAATGTAGATTGTTTATGTTGAATATCTCTGTCCTGACAAAGGTAGATTCGTCACTCCACAAAATTTGATGGTCTACCCTGTTCCGACGCAGCATATCATGGAAAAATTGCACTCTTTTGTCGTAGTCAGCGAGTAAAAGAGCTTGCACCTGTTGCACATGATATGGGTGCAATTGGGCCCTTTTTAAAATACGATGCACCATGGACTTCTGAACTCCTCAACGTTTTGACTTATGATGATCACTTATAGACAGAACTTCAGTCATTATTTCGTCTTTGTCGATGTCAGTTCTAGGTGTTCTTTCTCTCCATGGATGTCCAGGCATTTCGCCTTCACAGTACCACCTATGTACATTTTGAAACACCCTATAGTCAGGGTGACGTTATTGATCGGCGTACGGGGTGTCATATTCAATACTCTCTATGAGTAACCTGACCATTCCTGTTACAAAACGCATACACATAGTGCATATCTGCATATTCTCGACGGGAATAAAATATTTTACACGAGATGTATCTAATTTCAAATAACCATTAACAATAACACTACACGCAGGTAGACAAATTCACAAAAATAATGATCTAGTTTAATGTCAATTTGACAAATGGCTACTTGATCGGTTAACATGTTGCATGATAGCATGTGAGAAATGTTTTTTTAAATACATTGTAACGACATGAAACAAGTAAACTTTATTTGTTTACTTTGCTCTCATCTAACTCTCTCACACATTTATGGAAAAAAGCGTCGAATTTTGAAAAATTCAATTCGTCACAAACACGAATTACTTGTAAACAAATATTGATAAAATAAATCTGTCCTGAGTATCCCTCTGTGTTATACCATATTATAGAATCTGCATTAAATGGACACATTTTTCTGATAGTTGGCCAACTTTGAGTAGCACATTTTTTACCCGTGCGTCACTTAAAAATTAACTAAATTTCTTTAAGAACAAAAAGTGTTCAGAAAACTGCTTTTTTTAAAATGGCAGATGATACTAAAGGTCATGGAAATGCCTTTATTGTAAAGGTGCACCTATTTAAAATCCAATTAAAAAAGAAAACAACAAAAGGTCATAATTTCATTTTTAATTAATTTTAAATAAAAAAATTGAAATAACTCTTGAACCATCAACAGTTGGATGACCAATTGGCTATTTTGATTGGAAATGACCTCTCCCATCATCCTACTTCATTTGATCATCCACTTATGGGACACCCTGTAGAATCGATAAACTGTAAGGCGACCTAGGTAGAACTAGGACAAGACTAGTATTATGAATTTTCACTCAATACATTCACTTTGCAAAATCAAATTTTAATTTCAAAATCATGCCAATTTCATAGGTTTAAATCTATTAACTTTGTAAAGGACTGAAATTATACTGACAATGAGTAAAAACTTATGATATATTACTCTTGTTATAGTCACCTACTTAGTTTTAAATTCTTTTTCGTAATGTATGTGAAAAAATATAATAATGTTACGTGTTTACAATCTCCAGTGAACACTCTGTATGTAGGTTCAATAAATTGCCACATGAATCTTCACAAACCACTGATTTATTAATCACTTAATTTTACAATAAATAATCCTTAAAAATAACGCAACTAATTATACTTTAATCTAACATAAATTCACTATTTTAAATCATAACTTGATACTGTTTCTTATTTCATCTTATCGCTTGTCTAATATAAAACTGTCCCCAGTGCGCTTGGATCTACCGTATATACCGGTCTATCATTCGCGGCGTTTCTGGCGCCGTTCTCGAATTTTCTATGAGGGAGAGGCGTAGTTGTTTGCATAACAATAAAAAGTATATATAGTCACCTAAAGGAGAAAAATAAAATGAAAGGTGCTTTACGTCCAATTTCTGAAACGCTAGGTACGTATCCGATAGCCTTAACAAACCGATAAGTAAAGAAATTGTGTTTCTGAAACGTTAGACAAGTGCTATCGTTTCGATAAACAGAACAGTAAGATATTTTGTCTCGTTGGTGGGATATCTATTCAGTAACTATCTGGCGCGTGTGCATTTGACTGATTGTGTTTTGAAGTTTAAGTTGTTAGGTTGACTTCTTTACAAACAATTTGTGCAGTACTTTATTATCCCTATTTGTTCATTATAATTTTGGTAGTAGGTAAGTACTAATTCAAGTGCAAATTAAAATACTTTTACAGCTGTAAATATTTTAGCATGGATTATTCAAGCACTTCTGATTCTTCAGACGATGAAATGTTTGAAATACTTGAGGAGATAGACGTTATTCGAAACTTTCGTATTAGAAGTGATCCATTTCTGGAATACAGTGAAAATGAATATTCTTTCCTATTAAAATGAATTTAGGGAGCGTTTTCGATTTACTAAGGATACTGTAAAATACTTGGTTGAACTAATTAATGATGAAATTCAACCGACTACTCATCGAAATCATTCTTTATCTTCTACTGAACAATTGATGATAACTTTAAGGTTTTATGCAACTGATGAGTAGAACACAGGGCTTTAACAAATAGTTCTATTTTTTCAATATCAAAGAACCTATTAGGTGCCCAAAAAAGAATACTAATTAGAAATAAACTAGTTTTAGAATAATTATAACGAATATCTTTATTACAGACTCATTTCAAATACTTATAGGAGATGATTTGAAAGTACATAAATCCACAGTGTGTAGAATAATGAGAAAAGTGACATATGCAATTGCTCGACTGGCTCCCGAGTTCGTAAAAATGCCAACTACCTTTGAAGAGATACGTAAAGTGAAATCCGAATTTTATAACATAAGAGGATTTCCAAATGTCCTAGGTTGTGTAGATGGTACTCATATACCAATACAGTCACCAGGAGGAGACAATGCAGAAATCTTTCGCAATAGAAAAGGCTATTTCTCCATTAATGTACAAGTTGTATGTGATGCAAAATTACTTGTACGTGACATAGTTGCACGTTGGCCCGGCTCCACTCACGATAGCTCAATGTTTAATGGCTCATTAATTCGTACTCGCCTAGAAACTGGACACTTTCCAAATTCATATTTATTGGGTGATAGTGCTTACGCCTGCAGCGAATATTTACTGACACCTCTATTAAATCCTGTTTTATTGAAAGAACAAAGGTACAACAGTGCTCACATTGGTACACGCAATACTGTTGAGAGAATCTTTGGAGTCTGGAAACGAAGGTTTCCTTGTCTTTCACTGGGATTACGAACTGATTTAGAAACAATTAGCCTACCTATAATAGTCGCTACGGCTGTTCTCCATAACATAGCAATTCTACGAAATGATGTGAGAACTGCCGTAATAAATTTTTTTGGGTGAGTAAAAGAATAATAAAAACCATTACTCAATTTATAGTTATTTAAGATAATTTGTATTACACTTATTAATAATCACTGGTAAAACAAAAAGGGCACAACCCGCAAGTTGTTTCATACATCATAAAGGTTCCAATGCGAGAGACATTAAAATAAAGACGCATTTTGTTTGAGCATTTATTATAACAAAAATGTTTCAAGATACATTGCTTTTCTTATATGCATCTTCTTTCATTTCATGTTCCCACCTTTTCATTTGCAGATCTTTCTCTTTCATTTCTAATTCTATTTCTTGAATTCTTCTCAAATGTAGTAATTCTCTATTTCTAATTTCAATTTCTTTTTCTGTTAATTTTAATGTTGCCTGTTTAATTAACACATCAATGTTTGTTGATGTCAGTTGATTTTCCTTCACTGCCTTTTCCACATCAAGTATTTCTTCTTTTTTTTTCTGAATTTCCATATTTAATTTATCTTTAAAATTTTTTCTCTCCACTATTCTTTTTGACAATAATTCAATATTTTGTGTTTTTTTTGTTTTTGCAGGTAATCTTTGTGGGGTGACATGTATAGTCGAGGTGCTACAATTCTCTTTGACTCCCGATGCTGTTGAGGATGTTGGAAGAAATTTCGATGAACCTGCCACACTCACTGGCATCTCCTGAAGAGTTTCTATGCTGGGACTTGGTAGCTGCATTACTTCTTCAGCTATAAAATTTGTATAGTCAACTGGCATTGTCTCATTCTCCTCTTCAATAATAATTTCTGGAAATAAAATTTGAATTATCTAATTTTTAGTTTTAAATTATAGTATAATAGCAGTATAGTTGTATGGTTAAAAAAAATGTTCATTAAAAAATTTGTATATTTCCAAAAATACAAACATGTACAGTGTTCTTACTTTTATAAAACATTTGAAGGACTCTGCACATTTTCTTATATAAAATAGCACTCGGTGAATTTTTCTGAATATTTAGTATGCTATAAATTGTGACCTACTGATTAAAACTGTAAAGGTCCCAACTCAATCCTATGACTAGTTTTTAAGGTAAAGGGGGTTAAGGTTAAAAGGTGGGTGGTTTTCATAAAACATATTTTTGACAATTTAGGGATTCAATTGCAATTTACCTGCATTAATGTTATTTATTTAACTAAAAATAATATATTGTGACAAAATATTTGTCCATAGACGGAAAATAAAATGGGGTGATTTTCGATAAATTTTAACAAAGTTTACAGATCCAACATAGGAAACTTGACACTTTTTAAGAAAATCGTATTCAATTGATAGAATACTACGTCATATTATCTTTTTTTATCAAAATTCTCCGAAATTCACCGCATCCTATATGTGACTTGTTCTGTATATGAACAAATATATTATCACAATGCAATACTTTCAGCTAAATAAATAGCACTAATGCAAGAAAATTGCAATCGAATCCTTAAATTTTCAAAAATACCTTTTATTCAAACAGCCACTTCTAACTTTAAAAATTTAATCCCCTGTATCTCAAAAACTAGTCATAGAATTGAGTTGGGACCTCTACAGTTTTATTTAGATCAATAATTTATAACATACTAAAAATTCAGTAACTTCCACCGAGAGTCATTTTACATAAGAAAATGTGCGGGGTCCGTTCGGTTGAAAATGGAAAAAACAATGTTAAGGTGCAGAGAGATGAGGAGATACCTAGCTTCTGAGGATAAGACTAAAAATTAATTGTCAGGCATTGAGATCAATGTTTAAAAGCAGATGCATGACTCTCTTACGAGCTACACATTGTGTATTTCTAACTCGTACATATCTGAACCCCTTTTATTTTTATGTTTATCTTGAAACATAAACTTATATTCAAAATACATAGTAGATGAATCAAAAGAATTAGACAGAGGCTGGTATTGTGGTTTTAAAACGGTGGCGACCTTATGATCCAGTTCATCGCTATGTGGTATGAAGGTTCCACCACCAGTTTTGTATAACTCCTTCTGCAAAAAAGTAATACGTTACTCTCGACATTATTGAATAACAGACTACATTTATTAATACATTTTTGCAGTGTATTTATAGAGTAAAATAATAAAATTTTACTGGTCGAGCAAAAGATAGTTGTCTTTATTTTTCTTCTTTAATGACTGCTTACATTTTAATGTAATTTTTTTCATTTTACAATTTATGTATATCCCATCATTAGTGAAATAGCAAAAAACAACAGTAAATTACAAGTATTTAAGTATGGTACATGAATAAAAACGGTATATGAAAATCATAATGTACTAAAAGTATAGGTTACACTGTTACTACTAACCTTGTCGTCATTTAGGTTTTTCCTAGCCCTTTTCTTTATAGTGTCGTACAAGGCTCGTAACTGTTTTTCACTCCGGGGGCCTGACTGACAATTTCCATTGTATTTGTCCCTGACTTTCATCTAAGTCTCATTTTTCTCCCTAATGCTGGTGCCATCGGTCTTCTTATTTTCAATAATATGTTTATAGTGCATCACCAATTCAAACAACAAATTCTTCTCAAGATCTGTGAAGTTCTTGGCACGTTTTGAACTCTCTTTTTCCATTCTACAAAACATTAACAAAGCAACCAGTCAACCACCCACATATTGCTGTATCATTATTTATATAATGCATACATACATACCTTTGTGATTTGACGCTTTTTCTATCCAAACTATTCTCGAAGAAACAGCACTGATAGATAATATGACATTAAAAGTGACAAAAAATAATAGCATGAAGTTTGCGTCAATGCATGTACATCTAGTGGAGAATAGTTCAACTTATTTAACGAACAGATTACTATTAAGCGAAATTTAACTTTTCAGAAACGTTTTGCAAGTTATCGGATACATAATTTTATAGAGGCGATAGCTATTGGTTTGATAGTGGAATGTACCAGAAACTGGGCGTAATAGATGGAGTAAATTGTGTCAATAATTTTACAATTCTTTCAAGAGGCATTTGAATTTCCATGGAGGGTGCAAGTACCACTAAATCCCATACTAGTAAATATCCCACTGACCCACCTATTGTTAACTCCCGACATAAAAAGGAGGGATGTGATCAGTTTGGCACATAAACATGTATGTCTATCTGTCTGTGCGGCTTCATATCTCACCTCTTCATCAACTTCAAGGGCTCTGATCTGATTTTAATGAGGTTCTTTTTACTTGAAAGAGTATTTTAGTGGAAAGGTTTTCATTCAGGCAGATCTTCAAGGAGACGCACATCATCACTGTTTTTATTAAGTACTTTATGTATCACCAAATTTCTTAGAAAATATTTGAAAACAATTACAAACAAAATTTACTGTCCTCTTTTTATTAATTCCATTAGTAATTTCTTTCTTTAACTTTCATTTGTGGGAAAGATCAAAGAGGTAGTCAAATGCTAAACATTGGAATAAAAAGGCATGTATTTTGTGTACAAGGACTGAGACTAGCGGCTGTTTTTTCAATTAAATTATTTGATCAAAATGCTCTTAAGCATGGATTGCACATCGTTGCGATCTGCATATGAGGGCATTGGCCAGTAGACCAACTACTGAATTTTTCAATGAGATTCTGAAAACTTCCTTCAATTTTTATGGTGTCACAAAACATCAAGACATTTGAACACTATATTCGAGTACACTACTCGACATGCGTTTCGCTATAACCATGTCAACATCATAGATGGACAAAAAAGACTGGTTTTCAGTTTTAAAGTTTTAATTATCTCCTGGATTATGCTAACATGGTTAGCAAAACGCGTGTCGAGTAATATGTATTTGAGTGTAGTCTTCAACTGGATTAGCATCTTGTAAAAGTGGTTTTTATAGACCAATAATAGACATTGATTTGCGAAAAATAGCCCTGCTCATATGAAAACGCCCCCATCACGAGGACCCGGACCCAGCGTAGGGCTGTCTCCTTAAACAGGACTTCGTACTATAAAAGTTTAAGGAGGTTCTCAGACGCTCACTGAAAAATCCAATAGTTCGGTCTACAAAATGGTTCAAATTTCAATATAATCGTGACGGGCGGACATGCAGATTGCAGACAGTCGAACGGACATTTTGAAAGTTAAAAATTCGATGACTAACATAGTCATATTTTTTCCTACGTGCGATATTTACAGTTTTAGAAAAATACCACAATACAGTACTGCGAACAATATATTATATAACTCTAAAATCTAAATATGCCTAGATACACAAAAATTCAATGCATAAAACTTTTTTGAATTCCCCGCCTTTCGTATAGTGTCATCGACGATTGCGCTGCCACTTTGGCATCACGTCAATGAGCAAAGTTGTTGCGATTGTCGTAGACGTTGTCCTAAATTTGCTTATTTGTGTACAATAATTCTCAGTTTAAACGGCTAGTGTAGTGTATTAAAAGTGTAACATAGACAACAAAATTATTTGAAAGTTCTCAACACAAAATATATATTTAGAAAATGAATCCGGAATAGTAAGTATCGATTTACTTATCATTTTCATTAGTCCATTTGACAATAATGGTCAACTTTTTTGACATAAATTGCGCAGTTCTGTTTAAAATAATGCACTTTCACACATTTTTTAGTTTTTATAAGGGTCCCGTAGAAAAGGAGTATTTAAAAATCAAAATCGTGAAGGTAAATGAATGATTAAGGCATATTGTTTCCACCCACTATTTACTACGAGATTACAAGTGGCACGTCACTTATTACATGAGTCAACTTTTTTAAAAGTGATTTTTTTATATTCATGTCGTCTATAATCAATTTTATGGGGAATAAACACTTAATTACCATTTTAAGGACAAAGAACATTCCATACATGCTATTTGCATCTGCTGTTTTAAGAGTTTTTGTTTTTACTTTTTACCTGCTCTCATCACTTCTATCCTTTATACCTACCCTTTGAGCTGTCCTGGTTTGTATAGTCGATATTTATTTGGTAAATAAAGTGAGGGATAGGTAGGTGCATGAACATGAAGTATAAGAATACTTCAGTTAAGGTTTTTAAAATATTTCATTTGACTTTTCCTTATTCAATTATTATAGGTAATTTATAAACGTAAATTAATTCCTTGTGAAAGTAGTGAAGTACTTAATTTGCAATCTGGTTTATTGTTATTGTTAGGAAGTTGCATAAACAAACAAAATAAATAAGAAGTATAGCTATATATCCATGTGTTCTATAGGTATGTATCATTATCATAACATTGGTCTGATGAGCATAGAAATCTTTCGTTTATAGTTAGCTAGTGCTTAAAAATGTGCATGAGTCATTTACAAGATATAGAAATTAAATATGTGATTAGTTAGTGATCAATTTATTATTATCTGAAGTAAGTAATTTAAAAAAAAAATTATTTTGGGCTTCATATCAAGTTAGAACAAAAGAGGAAGGAATATTGTCGCCATAATTATTTCTCCATAAAGTGATATTAATATCTTCCTACCTCTTTGATATGGTAAGATTTAATTACCTACTAATGATTTTTGTTATACCTAATATTACATTGTTTTTAGATATAAAACATTTAATTAAACAAAGCCATGCATCATTTCACTTATTTGTGGTAAGGAAAAATTCCACTATTATCACAGTGGTGTAGAGAAAAAACAAAAATATTCTATACCTATATAAAGATCACTATCAAGGCCTGCAGATTGCCTTACAGCAGGTTCAGCTTCCACCAGTGCCAGAAATATTTGATAATTTGTCTTGTATATTGTGGAGGGTAGTGTAAGTTTGGTAGATAAAAAAGAGAAAAGGGTCTGTAATAGGCTTAATATAAGATAAGCACCTTTATAGTTGACATTAATAAATGCAGTTTATCAATCTTTTCCGATTGCAATTTAAGTATGAGCAGGATATTCTCAAAAATGACTCATCTTAACTCAACCTCAAGAAGACTTTAAATTGTGGTCGGCAAAGTAGAGCTTGGTCAGCAGAAAAGAATACAAAATAGGTGACTGCAGTCTCTATAAAAATGAGGAACGTAAGTACTGAACTTTTACAGATACATCTGACAAACCACCTGAAAAGGAGAAAAACTATAAATGTGCGAATTAAAACGGCTTGGAATTACAAGAGCAATTCTACGTTTCATTGAGATAAATAAACCAACATGGAGCTTTATTAAGAGGATATGCACACTCACAGCCATCATGCTACCAAAAATGCCATGGGTTTAAAAACTGGGCAACTGCAAAAGCCAGTAAATGCGAACGTTAATAAGAGGGAGAACAATTCATTGAATTAAATTGATTTTTTTTTTGTGGCAAACCATGGTTTAACAGCACCCCTTTAAATGTAAGAAGAAATTTGAAATCTGACCGTTCAAATGGCAATAATGTATATTATCACGCTGCTTAGTGATGATATATATATTTCTCTTATTTGTAAAAGATCTAAAATTGAACATTTCTGTTTACACACTTATCTTCTTGTCATGACACTTGTCTTCTTTTTTTCTGGTGAATTTAAGAAGTATTTAATGATAAGAACTAAAGCGATCATGCTTTTGTGGGCCATCGCTGACTAAGGTAAGCTGCATATCCCATAACAATACTCGTGTTGCTTGTTGGAAATTATAAACTATTGTTAGGGAAGGATTTAATAAAAATATTGAAGATTTTACTTGGTGCTGCTTGCCAGTACCATATACAGTACGGGGAATGCTACTAGCCGTATAGGGGAATCCTATCACTTATGTACATGAGAAATATGGGTTAGAATCATGAGATGTTATGAAATGGATGGTGAATGCCCACCATAGTATCATTTAATTATTGGTACTTACTCTTCTGTTAAATAAATATCCATTTTAATAGGTTAATATTATTTTGAGTGCAATAATACTTATGTTTCATAAAGTAGATTATGACCTAAGCCCAACGGAAATTACAGCGGCACCAGCGTACGGTGCATTGGATCGCCCTACCCCAATCACATTCCATTATATGACATTCTCACCGGTATTCAAATAACGAATTAGATTCAGCTTGAATATAGTCAATTAAGTGTCAAATTTGGTAGTTTATTTTCTAAAATTGCGGAGTTGTTTGTATATGTAAACATTTTTTTTTTATTTTAGCGTATGGATTCTTTACAATATGATAAAGAGAAACTATAAGTAAAAATAGAAATGTATACAAAACTCTATAAAGGCATAACACATATCATATCATAGATCCTCTAATGAACTCTACATTAATGTCCAAATTGCACAGCCATTCGATTGTGTCTTGAGAGTATTCTGCGAAGTCTTCTAGGTTTCCGTCATAAGCACGGTTTGGGCAGTCTGAAACGATATGGCGGATCGTTTGTCTCGGTGATCCACAATCGCATTGCGGACTGTCGACGAGGCCCCATCGGTGTAAGGAGTTGGCACATTTACCCTGTCCTGTCCGTATTCGGTTCAGCTTTGACCAAGTGGAACGTGGGAGGACTGAGCCATTGAAGCCGAGTTCAGGGTTGGTTATTTGGATGTGGTCAGATTCTGTTGTAGGCAGCCATCTTGCTGTCCATTGCTCTTTCGTATTGAATTCATCAGTCATTTCGGAGGCGGTTCTGATAGGAGGATGTCTAGATTTCAGCCGTTGACGTTCTTGTGTGATGTGTGGGGCTTCATCATGGATCGGTAAACGCTCGTTTGACATGATTTTTCGATATTCTCTAACCAGTGCTGCTGAGCGTCGTATGTCCGGCGGGGCAATGTTACTCAGAGTAGGGTGCCATCTCACTGGGGTTGATTTTATGGTTCCAGTTATTAGTCTCATCGTTTGGTTTAACTGAACGTCGACTTTATTGGTGTGAGCGCTGCTTAGCCATACCGGTGCACAGTATTCTACCGTAGAATATATCAAAGCCAACGCGGAGGTTCGCAGTGTGGTCGCGGCAGCACCCCATGACGTTCCGGCGAGCTTAGTTATTATATTATTTCGTGTTCTTATTTTGGCGGCTAAATTCGTAAGGTGGTCTCTGAACGTCAGTGTCCTGACGAGTGTTACACCCAGGTATTTAGGGGTATTGTTATGTTTGATGACCCTGCCGTTAAAAGTAATATTGAGAGAGTCGTTCGCGTAACGGTTAGATAAGTGAAAGAGGCAGGCCTCAGTCTTGCTGGTGTTGGGATATGTAAACATGCTGTTTTAATTTGCCACCAAAAGTACCTACAAACAAAATGGCGGAGGTCATGGAGAATGCCGCTTTGATAATTCTTTGTTCTTTCTGTGACAATATAATTATATGGAGTTCTGAACCCCACTACTCCCTTGGATTTTTTCTCGTTTCATAAAATTCGGGTATTGAAAGGCCATAGAAAAAACAGTTCGAATTTTACTTAACATCCCCATTTAGACCCTTCCCTAAATGTAAACAATTTGAAATGAGCAACTGAAAAGGGAGAAAGACCCATGAAATTTCAAAATCATTTAAAATGACTGTTAGGACACATATCTTTGAATGCCAGTGGACTATAAAATCACTTTTATTAATAATATTAAATGCGGTATTAAGTGGCAATGAAAGAGGATGCGTATAATGTATTGAAACTTTGATATTTATGTTGGTAGTGATTTTATAGAGAATTTTATAGACTGTTTAGAAAGAAAATATCTTATATTTTTCAAAGAAATAAATGAAATTCATCTAATGTAAGGGTTAAGTTGAGACACTGTAGGTTTCTCTTGCCCCGTTTTAGATAGTATTGGGGTAAGTGGGACCGGACCTAGCAAAGTTCCATTTACCCCATAACGTTTTCCTATTTATAAAAGAAATTAGAGAAGTACTGACAATGAAATAAGCTAGCTATTAAATGATTAGACCAAAAGAAGAAAGGAAAAAGAAACTGAAAAACAACAAAAGTCGGAAAGTCAAGGCAATACCCGAGAAAAATCTTGGAAAGCATAAGGAACTTTAAGCAGACGGTCATGATTATTCAAATAATAAAAAGTATCACAGCATTATTATTATGACATGATTCGGAGAGTGATTTTGAAAATGTGGAAGAATTTGTTCAACAGCATGATGAAAACATTGAACTTGATGAAGAACCAAACAAGTTAAAGTTGGGTAAATGGGTATTATTGATCAAATTTTCAAAGAAAAAAATGAAATATACGAGGCAGGTACTCTAAATAGATGAAGACGATTTGAAAATGACAATCTTAATAGGGAAGGAAAGTGAAACCAAAAACATTTTTAATCTACAAGATGAAAGTATTGCTTCAACAGATGATATTGTTATGATCCTCCTTGGCTTATGTGTTCCATGTTATTTGATGGTTATATAGTTCGGTAGTAATAAATGGTAGTTTTCACATTATTTTTTATTAATAAAATAAATTGCTGGCTCTGGTTTCCCTCCCTAATTTCAACCTTACAGTATCCCTTGAAAACTCTCACTGTAAAGGCCGCTTTACACTTGGCACTTTTCATTGCCGGCAAGGGATTGCATACTTGTTCTTGCAGCTCGCTTTACTCTTGGCAATTTTCCTTGCTTAAGAAACAGGTGTACCATCCTAGACGAATCAGATGATTTATATAAAGATTTGAGGTTATGGTAATTATTTACCTTTTTAAGACAGTCAAAATAGGATTTGAACTGGAACTTTTTCCATAAGCAATTTTCTGGTTGAATCCTATTTTGTACTTCAAAGACCCTGTAATTCAATTGTTATTAACAATTTAATTTTTTTAACCGCGTTTTTCAACTGAAAAATGTGAATAACTCAAGATATGTAGGTCCGATTGGGACAAAAAAAAACAAACAAAATCTTTGTAATTAATTGTCAACAAACCTACGTTTAGTGTAGGTCTTAGAAGCGCAACCATTTCAAAATGGCCTATAAAATTCATTTTTTGTTAATTGGGTTTTAAACATATGCAAAAAAAAATGGCCAAGATAGGTTTAAAACATTTTTTTTACAGCATCAAAAAGCTGGCGTCGAGACCTAACTTATGAAAAAAAAAAATTATCCGCTTTGGATTTAATGGCGGCCAATTCAAATTGCGCACACTGGGTTTAATATTTTTGCACCAAATTTTCAGGGTATGTTTCTTAAAGCAAAAGGCAGATTTTCTGAAAGTTTGAAGCTGATCGGTTCACCCAGCAACTCTGGACAGTAAAATGAAAAGAAAAACTATTTTTGGCCAGTTTTTTCACTTTTGTAGGTTACGGTTGCGCTCCTAAGACCTACAGTAAACATTAAATTTAATTACAAACATTATGTTTTTTTTCGTCCCGATCGGACCTATATATATCTCGAGTTATTCACATTTTTAGTTTGAAAAACGCGGTTAAAAAAATTAAATTGTTAATAACAATAATTGGAGCACAAGGTCTTTGAAGTACAAAAATTTTTTGGGAACTCCTGAGCATCTCCCAACAGGATCCAGCCATAAAATTGCCTATAGAGAAAGTTTCATTATATTGATTTTTTGTGCTATTTGTACTGCGCTATTTTAAAGGATTAATAAGAGGTTCAAGATGAATAAACAGGGTAAAATTGCAGCAGCATCATGTGCTTTGTTAATTGGCACTGTTGGATAAAGCCCCCTAGTTAACTATCGACAGGAGGTTTAGATTTGTTTATGGCCTAAATAGACAGACAGGTAGTAGGCCAAAAAATGAAACCATCCAAATAAGGGAAGAATTTAAGTGATATGTAAATGACTATGGTATGTAGTGTTCCCTGGCAGGATAATATGACTTAAATTTTCGTAGGATATGATTAGTCATTTTATTTGTTATGTAATATAAAACAGTAAAAAATACGAATGCGAATAATAACAATAATTTCTATTCCATTGGCTACACATAAATACCCTAAAAAATCATTAAATTGCAGCTGCAATGCAATCTGGTTCTAATTTCTGCAATGCAAGGAACGTTGCCACAGCTGATCAATAGACATAGTAGTGCGCAAACGTGCAAGGGTAAGTTTATTGCTGGCAATGGAAATTGCAAAGTGTAAAGCAGCTTTAAGACTTGTTCTCACTTGTCCCTGATCATCAGTGGTATAAACATGGCCCTAAAAATAGAAGGTTGACAGCAAATTTTAATGAAAAAAAAACCAATGTGGGCCACATTGTTCGTTTTAGTATCTTAGCATATTTCTATAAAAGCTTGGTTTTTAAAAAGTTTTGTATAATTTCCTACAGTGTAAACAGCAATTTTCTTTAGCAGACAATGGCAGATAAAATTCTATTTGATGATGCGTGAAGGTGATGTTTCCACATGAGTTGTCTCTTAAACTAATGTTTACTTGATTCATTACATTGTTTATTTGGTCTCCTTAGTAATATGTACGAAAAATATTTTGGGTGAATTGTTAAAACAAACAGACTGTCGCAAACTTCGATTTTTTATATTGACAATGTTACCACACATCACCATACTTTTTTTATGCTCAAATTGTCATGAAGTTGAGTATTTAAAAAGCTTAATCATTTTTTTTTTAATTTTTAAGATGCAATTTAGTCATTGTGTGATTCACATACTTAATATCCACTTGGCTTTTGTAGATTAAATATTTGCAATATATGTGAGAGAGGTATATCATTGAAATGTAGGCCAGTAAAATTAAGAAAGTTGTCTCAGTGAACGCAAGTAATTTGTTGCAGGTTGAAATCTTCACGAATTGAGTGTTGTTGGCCCTTAATAATTGATAAAAATGTTCCATTAATATCTAAAGCCTCGTTCAGATAATTGGGGAATGCGAATTTTTATTAAATTTATTCTAAAATAGTCTAATTGTCTTGCAGTTGTAGCGAAATGTTCGTAAGACAATTCGTTTACTTTTAACTAGAAGCTAAATTTGCAAATTAAGTTCTATAACGCATATGTCGAATTAAAAAAAAATCTGGAAGCGGAAATTCGCAATCCGCAGTCATGAGAACTAACCCTAAGTCCTCCATAAAAGAAAGCTCAAAAATGTAATTTGGTTCTTTGGCTTTACTGTTGATATCTGACAGCGAATCAATATATTTTGAAACTGCACGTGGACAATTTGAGGAGGGTCAAAATTTTCTCTCAGGGAGTTATGTTATTCATCAATAAGAAGGGAGAAGAAAGTTTATTCGAGTCGCCTTCAAAATCAACATGATGAAAAAAGATTGTGGCAAGGAATAAAAAATTTATTTCTAGTTTCATATCAAAAAAATATTAGCCAGGTTCCTCCTTACCTTAGAAGATCCAGCTCAGCTGCTGTCAACAATTATTTTATAAGCATTTGGAAATAATGATAACTGTGCCAACAAAATCTTACATTATAGTAGATTTAGCAACGACCTCAGTTTAAGTTTTGCATTTGTTGGGCCTAAAGATGTTATAAAAGTTATAACAGCATACATGATTAAGTTATGCCTCTTGGTTATTTTTCAATCATGCTTAGAAAAAGGTTACCTTCCTCCCATTAAATGAAGAAATTCCTTAATCTGGTCAGTCCTAAAAGTAAATAATCCAGTTTTATCCGAAATTTATAGAAGGTGGTACATAAGCAAATCGTTAATATTTTAAACTTACGTCAAATTCTCCCTTTATGCCATTCTGGCTTTCGAAAGTCTTACATACTACCACAGCACTGCTCAACTTTTTCACTGTGGGATTACTTCTCAAAGCCTTGCCTGCTGTGCGCACTTTTTGCCTCATCTCATATTTATACCCCCATAATGGTAAAATTTATATGAAATTCAATTTTTTTAATCGGCTTATAATCTAGAAACACTTATACAATTATATTAAAACACAATATTTTGCAAAAAAAAAAAAAAATAGTTTCTTTAGAAGAAACGTATATATATGCCAGTAGCAGTTTTGCACAAATCGTACATATACATCTGCAACAGTTAAAAGGTTAATATAAAGGGTGTTTCACGAGAAAACGGACATGGTTTAATGGGAGACAGACGACACCGAGGGTAATCAGAATCACCTATAGAAAAAGCTTTGTTGATATATAGGAGGGGGTTTTATGTATTTTTACCAAAATTTCTTTTGGTGATTATTTTGTAATGGAATGGAATAATTAGTTCATATATGACAAAGAATATATCCAGATCCGGACTAGACAAAAAGTTGTTTTTGTTGTTTTTCAAAGAAATAACACCCTGTATATGTTTTTTTTTTTCAAACTTTGATATGTTATTCGAATAGTACATAAAAAACAGCAAAATGACTTCATTAATTTTTTTTGTCACACTTTCACCGTTCTTGAAATACATTCCATACCCAAACAACACAACAAAGTCTAATGGACTTCCAATGGACATCCATTGGACTAACCCATTTAAAATCATGGACATCTAATGGATGTCCAGTAGAGACAGTTTGCCACATGAAATGCACATCCAAAACTGGTCCACGTATGGACCAGAAATGGACATTAATGTCCATTATGTCACTGTCTTTTCTTTCTCTGGCTCGCCTCAACTATTTTCTTCTGTCTTTCTTCATTACTTTACTGTCAAAAATTTCTAAGGCCCCTGAAATAAATGAGAAATCAGAAACAAAATATATGTGATTAGTCGAAAAGAAAAAACTTTCATTTATAAAAATTATGTTTTAGAGCACACTGTGTTATTTGCAGATTTTCATCGAGAGATTGATCAGAAACTGTATAATTTTCATTCGAGTTTGTGTCTACCGAATTTATGCTCCTTTCATCTGAAGTATAAATAGGTGATGGTACAATCTAGTATTATTGCAGTCAATGTCAGAATCAATATTTGAATTTCCCATGGTTGCAGGTGCACGCGTATCAAAATCACATATATTAAATTACTTTCTAACTCTGATATAGAATAGTTATTTTTATAGCCATGTCTGAATTTAACTTTGCAATTTTGTAATATCTTTTTGACACTTTAGGCATTTTGCAGGGTTACTTATTAAAAGACAATATAAAATGTACTTACCTATACTAAAGTACTCCGTTAGAACAAATACATACATATAATGACTTTATATAGGTACACTGAACAATAAAAATAAATGTATATCATACAATTAATTAATTAACAAAATCGAAGCTTTTTGGCTTTGGCTAATTCCAACACATTCGACAGATAGTAATAATAGTACTGCAAATGGTACATACTGGTGGCGCTAGTATCTAACCGATTTGTAACGAATAATACTAAATACGCCGGTCAAGTTTAAATGAATTAGGGGGCGGCCGCCCTCAAAAACAACGCTTATATCTGGAGAATTATAAGAATCTTGCGACCGGTGAAGCAGGTTTAATTCCGGCGGGTTGTTTTAAAATGTGTCTCATCACGAGCCGATCCCGATATGTAGAAACATGGGTCAATTTCTGTTTACTATATATATCAAAAAAACTAATTTTATGTAAATTAAATGGTCGTCCAGTGGATATCCATTTATTGAAGTCCATTGGATGTCCAGAATATGTCCATGGTCCTTTGGTTGAATACCATGTCCAGAAATTTAATCATATGGATATTAAATGGATGTCCAGTGGATACGTGTCCAATGGATGTCCATGTATTTAAGTACAGTGGATATCCAAAATATGTCCGTGGACATCTGGACCTGTAATGAATGTAAAATGGATGACCATTGGACGTCGAGTGTTTATTGGGTAAATACTTATAAAAATATCGATGAATGACACTTGCTAAAAATGCTTCCTCAATTGAAATTATTCATTTACTTTTTTTTCAACAGTAAATGTTATGTTGTAATTAACAATTTTTAACATGAATCACTTATGTGATATTAGGGAGGGGAGAAATAAATAAAAACATAAATGTTACAGATCATCGAAGAAATCATCTATTTTATTACGCTCATGTATTGAAAACTAGTAAAAAAACAACATAACATATCTGTCAACAACAACAATAACAGTAGCAACAAAATAACATATCAATAATGCACATAATAATAGAATAATAACAAACTTTGAGCGGATCAATATGTATGAAAAACAAAAACAAAAATGCAGATATTGTGATAAAGAATAAACCAACTTTTTTTATGGGCAATTCTGATTACCCCCGGTGTCATCTGTCTCCCGTTAAACCATATCCGTTTAGATAAAGGAAAGACGGTTACCTCAGTATCACTTGATTTCCCTAAGACGTTTGATACAATTGATCACACGCTACTTTGAATTATTTTTTTATGGGTATGTATTCCACAGGATCCAAACAGCAAAAATTCGAGAAATTAATCATTCTCATTTGGAATCATATGCTAATGACATTCTGCTTCTGTACGGCTTTATTCCATCAGACACTGCACAGCCAAATTCATGTTTATTTCAATAATATACAACAAATCCCAAGCAGCACCGTATGACAGAATTACGTAATGCTGACCTCATTTAGGTCTCATTTGCCCTAACTTAAAATTTATATGACATATAGGTAAGTGGGGAATGAGACGACGTCAGTAATAAGATCGCCCAGTCATGATGACCTATTAATTATGCAACGTACTTTCCTGAACAGGTAATTTAAACGTAAATATTACGTTCCACTGTGGTCGTTAATAGGTAATATGTACCTAACCAGTTATCATCTTTCAACTGCAGTATGTCTTTCTCATAAATAATAAGTTCCACTAATAGTTTTATCTACAACAACTATTTACTTACTAGTTATAAACACCAAAGATATAACTAAAAACTAAGCATCTATTATAATGGAGGTGTGAAGTACATTATATAATAGAAATAATGTATCCACCCTTCCCCTTTGCGTGATTTTTTACTGCCAGTCAATTTTCATTGTAAATATACCTATTCTGCCTAGGAAAATTTTAAAGCACCTCAAGAAATTTACGTTTTTAAAGAAAAAATACCATTTTTAGCTTGAATATATTTTTTATAAATGACCTATAAGATTGTCATGTACGACTTTCCTGGAGCATAAAATACGTAGTATTTTATTTAGTAGCTGTTAAATAACTATATTTAAGACTTGTTTTTTTTTAAATTCCATTCTAAAAATGGCCTCTTGGAATCAGTTGAAAAATATGGCGAATATAGAACCGCATGACTTCAAAGTATTCTTTCCCAATATTTTGACTTCATTAGTGTTTTTCCTTCAGTCGAAGTTATTAAAACTTATGTTATTGACTTCAAAGTTAAATGGAACCTATTTAGGTAAAAATAAATTTTTATTAGTCTCTAGAATTGTAAAGTCTATTCTAGTTTCAAAGTTAATTTAGAACTAAATTAGTCATATTTCCGTGATCAGGTTTAAGGTTCAAAGAGAATAGAACAATCTTTTTGTGTTATCTGCGATCTTGATCACCTTTTCTTCGCTTGCGATAAGTACAAGACAGCTACAGATTCACTTGTTAAAAATATCTGTTCATGCTTCAAAATGATGGCTCTGTTCAACGTAGTTAGTTTACTTGCTATAAGTAGTAATGAAATCTATGAACTAATCATTGGTGGTTTTTTGATAGATGTTAATATCACACTATAGGTTAGCTTTGTTTTTCTCTTGTTTTAACCTTATTTTACCTACCCTGCCGTGGTATTTTCTTTGTGATGTCAAACTCAATATCCTGACAGACCCCTGACGAGAAGCGTGTTTCCCTGTATTTTCCTTCGTTCGTTGCTCTTCTTCACAATTGTTATTGGTGCGCATCACTTTACTGACAGTGTTGTTTTGAATACATTTTATTTCTCGATGATAGTCTGAGTACCGATAATGTTTAATTACATTAGTTATTTTTCCTTTTGCACTCTTTAAAACTGTGGACACTCTAGCATTAAATTAAGTGAATAACTAGATACTGGAATAGAAGGGCAACAACGTATAAAATAGATATTACACCTTTGAAGCAATTTAGACAATGAAACGTAATTTTTATTTCTAAGGAAAAGACCTAATTCTTTAAGTAAATGCAACTTACAACAACTTACAGGACGTTTCATGAAGTAATATTTTTCTTTTAGTCATAGACATATGCTTTGAAAGTAGGACAGTAAAATTAACGTAAATTATACCTAAAATTGGAACCAGTTGTGACTATAAGGTTAAAGTTTTAACTCATATCTGACTAAAAAAGGCAAGACAAAATTTAGCTTATACTTACGTTAAAGATTGGTAAAATTTCCTTGTTTTTATGCGGACAAAAGGTAGCAACTACAAAGTTAATAATTTAGTCTAAAATTATGTAATATTTTCTTACAGATAGATTTCAACATGCTCTTTTAACTTTATGGTTGAATTATAATAATGACGTAAATATTTCTTCTAAATCACACTAGCGTCAATATGGCTTATCAAGCATTTTTTAAGAAAATATTACCTAATTGTGACTTAATAAATTACTGATAAGTCCATATTCATTCAAAGTTAAGTATAATGGTTGCAATTACGCTATATCGACTATCTCAGGTTATTGTGGCTTTAAATTGGTAAATCCAACTAATTGTGCTGCTTAAGATGTTATGTCATCCAGTGTTATAAGGTCCATATGACCCCAGGCTAAAGAATTGGATTCTAGAAATCCTTCGCAAAAAAGGCCCCTTGAGATTTTTCGTTAAAGTGATAGTTTCTTTTTATTTTCTTGTTTTAGTTGAGATTTAGAACCCCATACCCCACGTCAAATATTGATAAAAAATTATTGCTTTATGTACCAAATATTATCTCTTAACAAAATTAGAAAAAAGCACTGATTTTTCTTATTATGTTATCATTAAAATCGTATTTAAAGTTAAACGTAACAAATCGTTTCTAAGGAGAAATTCATCTTTTTTAATTGGGGCGCGTCTAAAATACTTTTCACACATGCACAGAAAGTAAAAAGTGATTCGGGTCTCTTGCTTCGCTGAAAAACTTTCAGTTCCTAAATGATAGATGGAGAAATTTGTTTTCCATGACAGTCGCAGATATTTTCCAAGTTGTCTACTTAGGTTATTTTTGGCTTGGACTCGTAAATGTATTGATGAAACATTTTTGTCTGTTACTAAGGATAACCAAGAAACAAGACAGAGGCGCAACCCATAAACTAACTGATGGATGGTTTCGATTTAAGTGAAATTATAAAACTTTTAACAGAATTTCATTTTAATTTTAAATGGGTATATTTCTGTTATGTTTAAGCTCATATTTTATGTTTTTATTGCGAAATAATGAATCATTCTAAGCATTAATCTAAAAGAGCTAGATAGAAATTAATTTTTACCCAGATTTATAATATATCCCAGTTTAATTCTAAAGGTAGCACAACATGAGACTGTATTGTTTATTAATTTTGAGCAGTTTATATTCTTATGTAATATAATAATAATTCTGTATTTTTCTTTTTCAGTGATTATTTATTTAAACTACTACTTATTGGTGACTCCGGGGTAGGAAAATCATGTTTATTATTAAGGTTTGCGGTAAGTTCCTTGGAATATTATTTTAAGATTACAACTTTACTGTTTAAAACATGCTCAAAGATTGACAGAATAAAACGCCCGTTTTTAAGACCTTGAGTTTAGAACCATATTATATGCCTAAAGATTAGTTATGATGGGACAATAATTATAGGAAGACATATACATTGAGTATTATGGCTGGTTTCAGAAATATAAAATCAAAATTATAGCCTTCCATTAAGACAGTATAGCACTATTAAATTTTTACTGCACTAACAATCTAATCAAGTTTTTCTGCTCACTATGTATGAAAAATTCGAAATGGCGGATCAAATAATTAATGTGCAGGGATTTCCTTCTGCCACTAATTACTAATAAATTTTGGTAATTATAGTCAGGATTTTATAATTACTTGAAGTGAATAGCAAATTTTTGAGCGTAAGAAAGTTTACTGTTTCAAATAAAAAACGAGAAACAAAAGTGGGAAGCTAGTAGTCGGGTTATATCATCATTCGATCCAGCCTTAAGTGGCTGTGTCGAAAATGATCCTACTTCAGTGGCTGGATAGTATATTTTGATCTTCTACTAAGCATAGCATTGTTTTACAAATGTGATCTAAAATTGGATACATCTAGAACGAAAAGTAAAAGATGGCAAGTATGGTATGGTAAGACATTTCTTCCATATTCTCGTCGAAGTCATAGACATACCGGGTGTTAGAAAAGTATGGGAATGGTGGAAAATCTCAGAACAGTTTGCATCAAATCGAAAAATAAAAAAATACATGTCAAAAATTTTTCAAAAAAACTTATCTACTGATACCAAAATGACCTCCCCACCCACCACCCTGTGGGTGGGGCGAGTGGCAACTTTAAAATTTCAAATGGACACTCCTATTTTTTATTGCGGAATCGGATTCTACGGCAAGAAATACGTAAATTTTATTCCGGATATTTTTTTCCATTCTTGCATGGTGTCGCTGTAATCGCAAAAAATGAAAAGAAAACATTACTGTTTTTACGAAATCTATCTAATGACATTGGATTCGACTCTCCCACCCCTAACCCAGTGGGTGGAGTGGGGGGCAACTTTGAAATTTGTAATGAAAATCCCTATTTTTTATAGCGGATTCAGATTCTACAGCCAAAAATACGTGAATTTTATATCGAGCATTTTTTCGATTCTCGCAAGGTGTCGCTGCAATCGCACAAAATTGAAATAAACCTTAAGCATCCATAAGTTTGTAAATATTTACAAACTCTAGCTACTCATGTTGACAAAAAAACATTCAGTTTAAAAAGCAATATCTGTGATATCTTGGTTTTTATGAATGTTTTTTTTAAAGTGTTCTTAATAACAGTATTTCTACGAGAACATTCAGTTCCTTCCAACTTTTGTAGAGGCAGGAGCTCACTTTTGTACGGAAAAAGTTATTTCATTTTTCATTAGTTCTCGCGTTTTTTTCCGCATAATGGCTACTTTAACAGAGGAAGAGAGAGTGTCTCTTTTAATGATGCGAGGGTGGGGCAATAAAGAAAGGTCCTATGATGAAGTTGTGATTTTATTCAACGAAACTTTCCGTGTAGATCAAGTGGGAATTTCGAAATCTACTGTGTCCCGTACCATCAAACGATTCCTAGACACAAGGACAAATAAAAATTGTCCAAAATCTGGAAGACCAAAATCTGAAACATCGGAAGCTGGACAAATGGAAGTGGCCCAGGCATTTGTTGAAAATCGAAGGTTATCAATCAGAGAAGCCAGTCAACAGCTTGATATGACTGCATTTTCAGTTCATAAGAATTTGAAACTTTTAAAATTTCATAATTACAAAATTCACCTTCACCAAGAGTTAAATGAAGATGATTTTGATTGGTGACTTGCATTTAGTGAATTAATGATGGAAAGGAGTAACCAAAACCCAAATTTTTTGTCATCTCTACTTGTCTTCTCAGATGAAGCAACTTTCGAACTCAGTGGAAAAGTTAATCGCCATAATTTCAGATATTGGAGTGATGAAAACCCTCACTGGATGCTTGAAACACACACGCAGTTCCACAAAAATTAAATGTTTGGGCAGGAGTTTTCAGGGATCGAATCATAGGACCGTTTTTCATAGATGGAAATTTGAATGGAGAAAAATACCTGGAAATGTTAACAAATCAAATAGTTCCCGCAATACAAGAGATTGCTGGTGATGAGTTCGATAATGTTTGGTTCCAGCAAGATGGGGCTTCTCCACACTATCGGGATATTGTTAGGGACTATTTGAATGGTACTTTCGAAAATCGATGGATAGGTCGAAGAGGAACTATTGAATGGCCAGCAAGATCTCCCGACCTCGCGCCACTTGATTATTTTGTTTGGGGCTACGTGAAGGGTAAGGTTTATTTCACTAAACCTCGTGATTTGGAAGAGCCGAGGCAACGCATAATAAACATTTTTGTAGAAATACCACCTCAAATGATAAGAAGTGCTATTGAAAATTTTTACGTTCATCTCGGACAATGCCAAGAAGTCAATGGGCATCATTTTGAACACCTGCTATAATCTTGAAATTAAAACCTGCTAGTGTAGCAGTTAAGCTGTAAACTAATTGCCTCAACTGGCCGAAATCCTCACCTTGCTTTAAATGGCTGAGTTACCTCCTTGCCTTCACTGGCTGGGATCAAGAACTTGTCTGAAGTGGCTGAATTAAGAGGTAAAACCACTGTTAGTTTTTTTTTTTTAAATCGAGTTTTTTATTTCCCTGTAAAAAATGTTCTCAAAACAGCTCGGGAAATTATTCACTGAGATCAGTAGTTTTACTTTTCGTATTTTTTTAAGTATGCGTTCAAAACTTTCATGTTTCCACTCAATTTTTTACGATTGCAGCGACACCTTGCGAGAATCGAAAAAATGCCCGATATAAAATTCACGTATTTTTGGCCGTAGAATCCGAATCCGCTATAAAAAATAGGGATTTTCATTACAAATTTCAAAGTTGCCCCCGCCTCACCCACTGGGTTAGGGGTGGGAGTTCGACTCTCATTGGATAGATTTCGTAAAAATAACAAATACGTGTTTTTCAGTTTTTGAATTGGACGTTTTTTTATGGGCACAAGACGCTACTCTTGAAACAGCAATATTTTCTTTTCATTTTTTGCGATTACAGTGACACCATGCAAGAATCTAAAAAAATGTCCGCAATAAAATTTACGTATTTTTTGCCGTAGAATCTGATTCCGCAATAAAAAATAGGGGTTTCCATTTGAAATTTTAAAGTTGTCCCTCGCCCCACCCACAGGGTAGTGGGTGGGGAGGTCATTTTGGTATCGGTGGACAGTTTTTTGAAAAAAATTTTACACGTATTTTTTATTTTTCGATTTGTTGCAAACTGTTCGAGATTTTCCACCATTCCCATACTTTTCTAACACCCGGTATAGTACCGTACTATTCTTTCATTTTTGTTCCATAACTTAACCTGATAAAGCCTTGGTTTTTTAAACAGTACCTCCACCTCCATATTTTGAGAAAACTGCAGAAATGATGAAGAAGTAACCTTGATAAATACTTAATTTTAATAAATATTTTTATTCTCAATGGACATCACAACAGAATTTAATTTGAATTTTTGATTTAATATCTGTTATTAGATATAGATTAAATAATATTACAGGAAATGTGTAAGAAATTATAATGCCATTAAGTTGCAATTGCAACATCATACCTTTTTTTTATTAGATCTAACATTCCTCAATAAATTATATTAATTATTATCAGTAAGAACATATGTCCCAGTAGATCATTGTTGTGAGCTCCGGTAAAACCGTCTTAAATTTTGTGGTTTCTTTTGTTTTAAAAAACAAAATTTTAATATTTCCATACATTTTATGACGGTGAACAAGTTGTGCTGTAAAAAAGTGTGTGCCACACTGTTTAATGCAACTGTGGTTGTTCTAGCTGCATAGTATTTACCGTCAAGTTTCCGGTAATTTTTCTACACTTACCAGTTCGATAAAATTCTACAGTCAACAACATGGCTCCTCCGGAATCAGGCAAGGGATCTTCAACTAATAGTGAAGAGCTGAACCTAGAGTCCTTGATTAATAAGGTGTGCACAACTTTTGTAAATCAGTTGGAGTCTAAAATAGATCATAAACTGGAGAAATTAGATAAAAAAGTCACCAACTCTTATCAAACCTCAATGATACGGTGACTACCAATAGTAAGGCTATTGCTGACTTTGAGGAGAATGTGACGTCCTTGGGCAACACGCTAAAATAAATTCGTTGCGTTTCTTTGGCATTGAGGGTAGCAATGATGGAATTGTTGATGTCATACTCATACATAAATAATATGCTGAAAGTTCCATGTTCTCTCCAAGATATTGATTGTGCATTTCGAATTGGCAAAGAAATCAATCCAGAAAAGTCGCCGGCTATTTTAGTGAATTTTGTTAGTAACATTAAACACATTAAAACTAAAGATCTACTTTGAGTAGGTTTACATTATTTGGGTATTTACTGGAGTCTTACTTCACAGAGAAGTAGATGACCAACAATACGTGGTTTAATTTCTCTCACTGTAATGTCCGTTCCTTACTTGTTGGCTTTGATTTGTTTTCAGATTTTGCTGCAAGGGACTCATTTTCGGTTATCGGGCAGCCTAGGTAATGCATTTAATATACCAGGCTACAAATTAATACGGAATGATCGTCAAGGTAGAAGAGGGTGTAGCTTTATATATTAGGGATTTTCTTAAATTTACGCTTCTTGACATCTCCCTTCCAAATAATTCTCTAGAACAATGCTGGATTAGTTTGGTTATATCAATGCTTACCGTCAATTTAATGCTTTACTTAAATTCTTTACATCAGATGATTAATAGTGCTACGCGCAATACTTCGGCAACATTAATAGGTTTAATAATTACAAAGAATAGTGAGATTGTTGCTGAGACAGATGTGTGTAATATTGATAACATTTCTGATCATAGACTGGTTAAATGTGATTTAAGAATTGCAAAAATTGAGCAGGCTGCCTTTCACCGAATGTGTAGAGATTTTGCTAATTTTGATTATGAAATTTTAGCCGAGGTCAGAAGTCGGAAGGGGTACCTTTTTTTTGCCAGAGTGCCAATCTAGAGACTGCCCCCAAAGTGTCCTTTTTCGTGAACCCGTTTATTTTCCCCAGTTTTTCGACTAACTGTTATTCCCTCGAGTAGAACGGAAGGTCCCTTGAGGATTTGGCCTCAGCCACCCCCACACCAGGCTTCCGCCCCTCTAGGGGGTTGGAAAGTTGATATTTTTTTTGTGGAAAAAAATTGATATTTCACAGGAGGCGTTTCTGTGAGGAAGGTGACAGTTGGCCAGGGTTGTGTAACCATCCCCGGGGGTTGTTTTTACCATGGTGGTTACACAATCCTGGTCACCTATCACCTTCCTCAAAGAAACGTGCTCTACATAATATTACTCAAAAAAAAAAATTCCACCCCTTTGGAGGGTGACAACACCCCCTGGGATGGTTACACAACCGTGGTCACCTGCCATTTTCCTCACAGAAACACCTGTAAAATATCAGTTTTTTTCACAAAATAAATTCAATTTTCCAACGCCCTAGAGGGGTGGAAGCCTGGTGTAGGGGTGGCTGAGGTTAAATCCCTCGAGGGACCTTCCGTTATACTCGAGGGAATAACAGTTATTCGAAAAACTGGGGAAAATAAACGGGTTCACAGAAAAGGGCACTTTGGGGGGGTTTTTGGCCAATTTGAAGGGGTTGCCAAGGAAACAAAATGCGGGACTCCCACCATCCTGTTCAGCGACCTCGAAAACAGGGCGGGGCGCTCTGGCAAAAAAAAAGCAAAAACCCGAAAAAATCCCGACTCCTGACCTCGACTATTTCTTGCATCAGAGATTTAAAACGGATCCTAAAGGTTTCTGGCGTACTTTGAGATGGCTTATTGTTGGAAAATCTGAAAGTCCTCTTGTAAATTCTGGCGATCCTGATGGATTCATCGACTATTTTGTTAACAGAGTTGCGAAAGTTAACGTTATTAACAATGATCCTCTATTAGACTCTTATACAAACGCAATTAGTTTAAATGTTAAAGGCACTTTTGATTTTTTCGAAGTTGCAACTGAAAAGATTGAAAATTTCTTTAGATTTAGCAAAAGGGGCTGACGGATTAGATTTAAAATGATTATGTTTATCACTCCTCACCTAAGCACTCATCTAACATTTATTATCAATGAATGTCTTTTAAATTATGCTTTTCCTTCTAGTTGGAAAATAGCTAACATCATCCCTATTCCAAAGAACAGTTCACCATCTCTTTTTTTACATTATAGACCTATAAGTATACTACCCATCTCTTCTAAACTTCTTGAAAAATTAGTTCACGAGCAGCCAAGTCAATTTATTATTCAACGAGATTTTTCCTCCCACACAATCTGGTTTTCGACCACACTTTTGTACAATTACTACGCTGTTAAGTGTGATTGATGATTTATTAAGAGCATTTGATCATAACAAAAGTACTTGCTTAATTCTCTTTGACTTTAGTAAAGCCATACTGTGCGCAAAGTTACGTTATTTTGGGCTTAGCGAAGCAGCGGTAATATTTTTTCTAAATTATTTAATTGAAAGAAAACAAAGAGTAGTGATAAACAATTGTTTTTCGGAGTATATTGATATTTAGCAAGGTGTACCGCAAGGTAGTATATTGGGACCGTTGTTATTTTCTATTTACACTGCTGATTTTTATAAACATTTGAACTTCTGCAACTTCCATCAATATGCTGATGACACTCAAATATACTACTCCTTTTGTCTAACAGATATAAATAAATCTTGCTGTAGAGCGAATCAACTTTGATCTTGACGCAATTTCTGGTGTGTCTAAGTCTCATAGTCTTATATTGGATAAAAATAACTTAATTACTTCCACGTCCAGTGGAAGTATAGTAACGCAAACAAAAAATATATTATTTTTTTTGTTGAAATAGGCTTAAAATGTCATGAAACGTCGAGATTTTAAATTTGAGAGAAAAAATTTCCTGTCTGTCTGTCGGTCTGTCTGTGCCCACGTTTATTCTGGAACCGTTTATGATATTGACTTGAAATTTGGTACACTTATGTATTCTAATGAGATCTGGAACTAGATTATATTTTGATCTAATTCCGTTGAAAAGTTCGGGGGTAAATAGGCCAAACAAGCAAGTAAGAGTCCATAAAATTGCAATTTAGCGCATGTACGAAAAGTTAAGGTCTCAAAATTTTTTTTGGCATCAGCCACCCCCTCCCCCCACTACCCCCCCCTCCCCCCACTACCACCCCCACACTATTATGAAAGGGAATAAAAGAAATTAAAATGTGATTTAGTGTATATACAAAAACGAAACGTCTAAAAAATTTTTTCAGTGTTAGCTACCCCCTCTACCACCCCCCACCCTGTTATTAAAGGGGATAAAAAAATTAAAATGTGATTTAGTGTGTATACAAGAACGAAACGTCTAAAAAAATTTTCTTGGCGTTCTGCCACACCATTGCCATCCCTACCCTATTATTAAAGGGGGTAAAAAAATTTTTAATGTGATTTAGTGTGTATACAAGAACAAAACGTCTAAAAAAATTTTTTTGACGTTAGCTACCCCTCTACCACTCGCATTGCTACCCTCACCCTATTATTAAAGGGGGTAAAAAAAATTAAAATGTGATTGTGTGTATACAAAAATGAAACGTCTAAAAAAATTTTGTTGGCGTTAGCTACCTTCTCTACCCCATTGCCATCTTCAGCCTATTATTGAAGGGGGTAAAAAAAATCAAAATGTGATTTAGTGTGTATACAAGAACGAAATGTCTAAAAAAATTTTTTTGACGTTAGCTACCCCCTCTACCACTCCCACCCTATTATTAAAGGGAGTAAAAAATTAAATTGGGATTTAGTGTGTATACAAGAACGAAACGTCTAAAAAAAACTTTTTGGCATTAGCACCCCCTCTACCACCCCCATTTTCACACCCACCCTATTATTAAAGGGAGTAAAAAATTAAATTGGGATTTAGTGTGTATATGAGAACCAAGGACTTCAAAAATTTTTTTTACATTAGCCACCCCTCTACCACCCCCATTCTATTATTAAAGGGAATAAAATATTACATTGGGATTTAATGTGCATAAGACTTGGGTACAAAATCTGGATGTGGAAGTAGTGATTCCTTGGGCAGCGGATTTTTACAACGTAATGATATGATAATTGCAAAAACTTGGGAATATTCGTTGATGCTGATTTGAGGTTTTCACATGATTTGCATTTCATTCAAAAGTCCTTTGCTAAGCAAAAAATACTTTACGTTCACAAAGATTTCTTATGTACTGACATTAACTTATGTGATTCGCTAATTTTATCACATTTGGCTTACTGTGATACTGTCTTTTAACCAGCTCTATTACAGAGTGATAAAGTCTCCAAAAAATTTAAAATTGCTGTTTAAGGTTTTGCTTTAATATACTCAAGTTTGATTACATCTCAGCCAAATTTAAAGAATCAAATTGGCTTAATCATAATGAAAGGTTCCGGGTACACCTAGTTTGCTTAATTTTTTGAGCTAACCTCGCTGATTCGCCACAATATTTATTGAGTAAACTAGCTAGAGGCAGTAATATTCATACTTGTTCTACTAGGCATACCTAAGTATAATACACCTCTATTTGAATATTCATTTAGTTTCGACGCCGCCAAGATTTACAACTCTACCTAATAATCTGAAAAATCTGTCCTCTGTTGCTTCATTTAGGAGACAGGTCAAAGCCCACACATTTAGTAAAAGAAATGATATTTAATTTTGTGCGTATATACCTCCTATATTTTTTATCTTTCTTACTTTTTCTTTTTACTTTTTCTATTTTTGTATTATTGTTTAATTGCAGATAACCTGGTGAAGCGTTATTATATTGTTTATTGTAGATCTGTTCTTAATTGAGATGGTTACATGGCAGAGCAACTATATTGAATATCGTCATCTCCCTCATGTACTTTCTTGTATTTCTCATTCTATATAGAAAATAAAGACGTATTATTATTTCTACGTTTTACAGAGTCAATGACACATGAAAGTAACAACAAATTTTATATTTGTAGTTAATTAATATGGACCGTGATGCTGCTGCGGAAAATGTCTCTCGCTTACTTTTTTGCTGGCTATTTGCCAATAGGTGCAAGGGGAGGGGGGGAAAGTAGGGGTCATAGCTGGACATGATTGGAGCGGTCATATTTCTTATTAAATCCTAATTGAAATTTGACATTGGATATTTAAAGGGCCGCTAAAATGTTGTCATTCACGTCATCGATTTACGCACTTATCAACGATATGCGAATTTTCTATTTTTGTAAATACAAAGCACATAAGATGTAAATTACAGAAAGTCATGTCTGCTGCGGTTAATACAGAAATTCAAAACATAATGATGCGTTTTATAAATGAATAATACAACCACTAGTCGTACAGTAGCGTGTAGTGGATATATCGAATGTATTTGCATATTTCTTTTTGTTTTTCTATAAGTTAAGTGTGATATTTTAAGTTTCCTGTAATTAAGTAAAAAATTAGTGCTTTAGTTTTTTTGTGTCCAGAATGTACTTGACTCACAAGCGGAGCAAAAATAAAAGGCTTCTACTTCTGCTTAGATAGAGTGTCAGAGAAATGACAATTTAAGTCCACAAAATTTGTCATTAAAGTCATGTTCTTTTGACGTTTGAAGAAAAAAAATAATTATTAATCATTTCTGTCAAACTATGAACTTTTTAAACACTGCTTGTATTAGTTTCCTGACTATAGTTAAATTATATTTTTCAGGATGATACTTACACGGAAAGTTATATCAGTACCATTGGTGTAGATTTTGTAAGTATAATATAAATCGTATTATATAAAATTACTAAACAAAATTTATCTTTTAGAAAATCAGGACAATTGATTTAGATGGAAAAACTATAAAACTACAAATTGTGAGTACATAAATTGTTTCAAATAATTTTTTTTTTTTTTAGCCAATAACTTAATCTTTAACGATATATTTCTAACAAAATGGATATTTTTTAGCAAACAATTTTATAAATGCATTTGTCTTATTTCAGTGGGACACAGCAGGGCAAGAAAGGTTCAGGACTATTACATCTAGCTATTACAGAGGAGCTCATGGGATAATTGTGGTTTATGACTGTACAGATCAAGAGTCTTTTAATAATGTCAAACAATGGCTTGAAGAAATTGATCGTTATGCATGCGACAATGTAAACAAATTACTCGTAGGAAATAAGAGCGATCTCACAACAAAAAAAGTTGTTGATTTTACCACTGCCAAGGTAAGCAAATGTACATATCTTGAACTAGAATTGAGTGACAACTTGGATGAACTGATATTAATTTTATGTATAATATTCATATCACTTGTTCATCTATCTTGCCCCCTGATATTTGTTTATGCTTTGATTTTGGCCATTCGCAGCAGGTGGATCTCTTTTTCTTGCACTGTTCACTTCTGTGTTTGTCGTCGTTGCACAGTGACACCATTTCCATCATTTCTTCAACTTGGGCACATTTCATAGACCAAGCTAGAATGAGCAAGCAAAAATGATCCAAAATAGAAACTGCTAACTGTATGTTTGTATGACGTCATCAGTTTTTTATAGATGGGGCATTCAGCAATTTTGAATCTTAATTTGAGTATATTGCGAATCTTACCACACCAAAACAACTTGTATCTGCCTATTTGGTATAGAGTTTAGAAAATTTTACAGGATATAAAAAGTGAATACCATTATTTTTTATATCGATTAGTATAGAATTACTATCTAACATATCTCCTACGTATTTAACATTCTATAGTCGAGCAAGAATTCAAGCGATGCACGTCACAGATCGATTCTATAAATAAGACAATACTGCTAAGAATCATGAAGTCCCATTAAACTGTACCTATTTCTGAAAAAAGCTTAATAACTGGGTGTTATGAATTACTCTTTTTAACGTAATTAATGTTTAAAAATAATGTTATTATTAAAATTTCTTTAATGAGATCACTCGTGACGTGCATCGCTTGAATTCTTGCCTCGACTTTAATGTTGCATTGTGAATTAACCCTGTTAGCAGCCAGTCCCAGTGGACTTCAGAAGTGGGTTAATTTCTGTTAACACGCAGTCTTAAATGTTAAAACATAATATTTTTAGTCGCAAACTCCTCTATAAAATCCTTATTTTACTATAAGGAACTTAACCAGACTGCAACCAACAGCTACTCCGGGCTATGTGCCCCGCCGAGCGCTGAATTACAAGTTACAAGCCTGGCGCGTTAAGTGTAATAATTGCATATTACCATCAAAACGCTAATGTTTCGATTGCAACAAACACCAGCCGAAAGACTGATCCTACTTAAAGGAACTCTCTTGCCAGCCGTCACACACCACTTGCCATGTAGCGGTCCAGTGTCTGTTGTAATCGAAAAATAAATAAAAATAATAGCCCTAGGGCTATTTATTTTTATTTAGCCAAATAAATAAAAATAATAGCCCTAGGGCTATTTATTTTTCGATTGCAACAGACACTGGACCGCTAGATGGCACCTGCTGACTGTTTTACATGTCGCTATTGTAAAAAATACCGGGATGTACTAAATAGTCAAAGGATCCTCATGCCGGTCATCACATGCTTACCTTGCACTGACGAGAGCCAATAGCTCGAAACTGCAGTCTGCAAGTGGTGTGTGACGGCTGGCAAGAGAGCTCCTTTAAGTAGGATCAGTCTTTCGGCTGGTGTTTGTTGCAATCGAAACATTAGCGTTTTGATGGTAATATGCAATTATTACACTTAACGCGCCAGGCTTGTAACTTGTAATTCAGCGCTCGGCGGGGCACATAGCCCGGAGAGTAGCTGTTGGTTGCAGTCTGGTTAAGTTCCTTATAGTAAAATAAGGATTTTATAGAGGAGTTTGCGACTAAAAATATTATGTTTTAATATTCCGCCCTCTAAAAGCACATTTGAACTAGTCTTAAATGTGTTAATATTTTACAACTTGTAAAAATTATTTAAAAAAAATAAACTGCTAATATTAAAGAATTTCGACCACTAGAATATTTAACTTATTGGTATCTTAAAAATCAATTTTTTTTGTAGGAATATGCAGACCAATTGGGTATTCCGTTCCTTGAGACATCCGCTAAAAACGCTACAAATGTAGAACAGGCGTTCATGACGATGGCAGCTGAAATAAAAAATAGAGTGGGGCCTCCATCGTCGGCAGCCGATCAAGGTGGCAAAGTTAAATTTGATCAAAGTCGCCCAGTGGAAACCACCAAGTCTGGATGTTGCTGAAAAGTTCTGTGGTCATCATTGGTATGTAATTAACCTGAATAAAATCAATGTTAATTTCTAATATTTGTTATTGTTTATTGTATAATTATTTTTACTGATAATAAATTATTTATATTCTATTTAAAACTTAATAGCACACAAAAATCCTAAAATTAATAGTCATTAAAAATATTACTTAGTCATGTTTACTATAGTGATATGGATGAATAATTCACAAGCAGGTTGAACTACATAGTTAACATTTTAATTCTATTCAGGAAATATATTTCTTCCATGGTCTAAGCACCCACTAAGGTTGAATTTTTTGTAATTTAGCCTCTGTGGTGGTGAAAAGAGAGTAAAACGAATTTCCATGGATTCTCCAATATCTCGAGATCTTACATTTGTTGAGTTAGGGCATTTTTTGCATGTAGGTAATAATACATTTATTCAAAAAGAAATTGTACAAATTCGACAATTACTGCCCTCTTCCGTTTGCCCAGTACATTACTAACTACAACTAAAAACTAAAATAATTATTTACATGTATATGACGTGCTAAAAATCCGACAGACGCATGTGCGATGCTCCCCCTGCAGTCTTCGATAAACAATTAAAAATAACCCAAGGCAACTTGAAAAATCTTAGGGGGCACCACGGAACTATTGACGCTGAGCTAGCAGCAATTGATTTTCTATATATGTTGAAATTTTTTTACATTTTGCAAGTTTATTTCATAAATGGGCTGCTAATATAAGTAAATGATTCTTTCAAAATAGCTGTCGTTATGTGGGACTATGACAAAATCGGTTATCATGAACATGACTATGTGCAATTAATTTAGATCTTGGATAAATTGACTCTTTCGTTTTCATGATTTTCCATATGAGACAATACATATGATATAATCTTCTGTTCTCCATATTTAAAATTTTATGCTCATTTAGATAGGATGAAATATGATTACGGAATGGAATATTATAAATGTACCTCATACAAGAATTTTGAACTTTTTGTATAGCATGTTTCATTAAAAAAGACAACATGTTATCATAAACCACGACTCCATAATCAAGCAGAGATAATATTAAAGTATTACAAAATATCTGCTTACATTTTTGTGGTATATTATGTTTTAAACAATATAATTTTTTTAAGTGACAATAAGACAAATTTATTTTATTTTTGACATGAGTTTCAAACTTCAGGAACGAATCAACAGCAACGCCCAGATTTTTGGATTCACTGTCCACTGGAATTGTTTCATTATTTATTAGAAATCGAAATTCATTGATTCAAATTTTTTATTCATTGAAATTGTTCCTATTAACAGTACTTGTGATTTAGATGTGTTCAACTTTAGATTATGAATACATGCATATTTATATATGTTAGTCAAATTTTGATTAACCTTGATTTGTGTAAAATTATGGTATATTGGCTCAAAAGAAAAATAAATTTACGAATCATCTGCATATTGATGGAGTGTGGCGTTTTTAACAACATTGGATATATCCAAGACGTAGAGTGAAAACAGCAGTGATCCTAATATTGACCCTTGTGGCACACCTTGGCTTTAAAGTTTTAAATTGAGATTGTTATTTATAAGAACACACTGACTACGTTATTTAAGATAGGTTGTCATTAACTGCAATGAAGTATTTGAAAATCCATAATAATGTAATGTAATAATGGTCGATAGCCGAGTGGGTTAAGGTGCGAGGTGGCAATCACGATTAATCACACAGACATCGCACCACCGGGTTCGAATCCTGGCTTCGGCACTGGCACTGTTGGAGGAAATGGTTGTATGTCCGCGTTTTTTTCAATGTATAACCCCCTTCCGCACAAGCTCTGGCTTCTGGAATTGGTAGTTGTCTAATTTCTGTGGTGTTATTTATTTATTTATTTATTATGTAATTTTGATAACAAGAGTGAATGATCAAGCATATCAAAGGCTTTTGAGAAATCCAGCAGTACCAAGCAAGTGCACCTTCCAATATCTATTTCTCTGATAACATCGTCGAGTATATGCAATAAGGCTGTAGTAGTACTGATTTTTTTTTAAACCCGGACTGTCAAGTGGACAATAATTCATTTTTTTTTTAAAGATATTCATAAATTTGGTCATGGATATGTCTCTCTATTATCTTTGATATCGCACAGAGTAAAGTAATTGGCCTTAAATCTTTGAAATTTGTATGATTATTTTTCTAGCTATAGGTTTTACTGTGGCTTGCGTCCGTAGTGTGCTATATGTCCCATGTAGAAGTGAACAATTTATTATATTATGTGTTATTACAGGAAGGCAAAACGGCATAAAAAAATTTAATATCATAAATTGAAAGACCATCTGCTGTAGCGTGAGTTTTTATAGAGCTTACTATTTTAGCCACATTGCATTCTTCAATTGGTTTAAAAGTAAGAGGCTCATTTATGTTTGTATGAATATTGTTTTTGTAAAAATTTAAATTAACATCATTTACTCTAAATTGAGTATTTATTTCAGAGATAAAATAATCATTTATTAAATCAGGGTTTTGCAAATGTGATGGTAAATCTTCATCGGTTGGTTTAGTTAAATTTAATTTCTTAGCAGCCAACCAACAAATTAAATATCTGTCATGAGCTTTATCCCTGAGCTTCATTATGATTTTTATAGTATCTGTAATCCATGGTCGTTCAGTAATTTTTCTGCAAACAATTGGTGCATAAGCATCTAATACATGAAGTAAAATACTGTTAAAACGGAAAACTTTCTCATCAGTCAATATTTGAATATTCTAAATTAAAAGTATGAAAGTCTAAATTTTTATAATTTCTATATCTGACATATTTATTTTTAGACTTGGGTTTCGGAGTGTATATTAATTTGTGATCCGGAATATCTTTAGATACATTTAAAAAACCAGCTTCTAGCACGATTAGATCCGAATTTATTATTGCTTTCATATCCGTTAGTTATATCTTGTATCTTTATGTAGGTGTATTTATAAAATCTTTAGAAAGCATTTTAAGGGTTCGTAAAATTTCATTCTTGAAGGTAAGGGGTTAAAAGTTATTAACTCCGTTATTTAAATGTTTAAAAAGTGCTTAGTATTCGTGAGTTTAAAATTATTTTTACGTTAAATTCTCACTCTTGTCAAATTCTTAAAAAGTTCATATCAGATCAATCAAATTAAATTCTAATCTGCGATTAGCTAAAAGTAAAAAAAAATAATTAAAGATTAATTTTAGCATTGGAGGATTGAAGATTTATTTAAATGTGTTCACCCTCCATCAATATAAAACATTTCACTTGTAGAAAAAATTAATCGTAACAATTGAAAAATTATCAAAATTAGATGTTAGATGTCTTCTTAAATGCAAAGCAAGATCAGCGGACCGTGACGCGTCCTTCCACACAGGCAGGTCGATTCCAAACCACCGAAAGTGAGCAAACCTACTTACCATCATCTTTTGAGTTATGAGGTTAGGGGTACCACTGTTACATAAATTCTGGTGAAAATTGGTGTTTCGTTGATGTAGACCTATGTTAAATAATTAAAAATGTAAAAATGCAAAGCATAATCTGAAGATAATTTTTGTTTCAGGTTAAAGATGGTACTTTCTCACGTCATCTCTTATTTTGTACAGTAGCCCCATTGCTACAATTTATATTATAGTAATATCCGTCTGTATGTATAGTTATTTTAAAATGTTTCGTTTTCATTTATTTTCTAATTAGAATTTGTTAAAGAAAATTAATATAATAAAACACCAGTACCCATTAGCCTAATTTAACTACTCTAGCGAAATTTTTGATAGACTATTTATTAACAGCTTACAAATTCTGTATAGGTTTTTAGAAACGAAGGAACCACTGTAAAGTTTTTTTGTGAAATTAGCTTTTTGTGTTAACAAGTGCGTATTCTTTGTTTTTAAAAATTATTTTTGTTGATACTTTTTAAATCCATTTAAATATATTTATATATATTTCAATTTATGATTTTGTTTTAATTTTTACCTCAACATACACAAAGTATTAATTTGAACATTTTCAGGTCTCTGTGAAAAAATACAAACTTAATCTAATTTTAATGAATAAGAAATATATATACTGTAGTAAAATATAATTTTTGTGATGTATTTCTTAAATAAGTAAACTTTTATTTGGTTGATTATCTACTATGTAAATTAATCAAAATACTTTGTCCGGACTGAGTTTTGTATTGTATTACTTTTTAATGAAAATAATGTAGGAAATTGCACTCTGGCTAGTTTTGCACATTTTAATTTTCATTCTATTTATTTTTTCGGAAGAATATATTTACATTAGTAGTTAAAACAATCTATCCGATAACTATAGTTAATTAACTTTTTTATAATACAATACAATTACATTTATTGTAATAGAGTTAATTTTTGTAGATCATATTTGTATGAGAATTATTGTAAACAAGTATGATTAAAAGTAAATAATATACTGTGTTTCTGTACACCCAATACTTTGTTAAGTGATTATTAGTATGTTTTCTTCTATTGTATTCTTCAGCTACTTTCGAAAGTGGTTAAAGTTAATTTCTCCTCATACAGTGTGTCTAGAATGTACAGGTCCTTTTGTTGGGGATATGCTAGCACGGGACTACTGCATATTGCTGCCTTCAGCCTCTTCCATGATGCTTCGCACTCCGATGTCCACTGATGATATTTAAGCTTTGTTATTTTTGTGTACCGAGAAAACGTCATTCTCTTAGGAAATTATAAACAGTTGTCAAACTTAAGATAAATTATATAGGGTATTCTAAAAATTTTAAAATTTGAAATCGACTTTAAATGCTAATCACTCATTTGGATATGACTGTCAATGATTCATCCTCTTAGTGTCTGAAGAACTTTTTTTACTATTTAAAAGCTTCATGTATATTTTCCCAAAGAGGGGAATAAGATTTTCACTATTTATTAGGTTCGATCAACTCAAATAGACGAAATGCAAAATAGTATAACCAGTTAAACATACGCGATATGCCTTCGGTAGAAAGTCCTATCAAAAACTATGTTATTTGAGGCAAATGAGAGAATCATTACATTTACTCCTAGATGTTTACAAGAAAAGTCCTAGCAATGATTTGAAAGAGTTAATCAAACACAAAAACGTACCTATAGAAATGAGTTAATAAGAGCTAAGAAAACAGCAAATGATAATTACATACATCAAAACAAGAATCAACAAAAAGCAATGTGGCATTTGATCAATATAAATAAAAGTAGCTCAGTTAATCAGTCAGATATGATTTCTCCTGACGACTTTAACAATTATTTTGGGAACATTGCTGATAATTTAATTAACTCCTTACCGTCCACTAACGACAATCTGGAGACTGATTTTATTAATTCAGTCGGAACTAATTCAGACAAGGAATTTACTTTTTCAGAAGTAACGTATATTCAAGTTCTTGACATAATCGACAATTTAAAAAAAACTAAAAGCAATGATGCATATGATATTAATATAAAAATTCTTAACTGCATTAAGTATATAATTCTTATTCCTCTTACTAATCTTATCAACCAGTGTATCAGAAACAACGTCTTCCCCAAATTTCTTAAATGTTCAAAAGTGTTACCCTTATTTAAAAGCAATTGTATGGACAACCCAGCTAATTACAGACCAATATCTATTGTGCCCATATTTGCAAAAATCTTTGAAGTTGTACTTAAAATTCAAATCACAACTTATTTTGAAAACTCCAATTTGTTTACTAGTTGTCAATATGGTTTCAGGGCAAAATTATCAACAACCGGAGCAATAAATTCGTTGATCAACTTAGTTAACAAAGGTTTTGAGGCCAATGAATTTGTACACGTACAATTTCTAGACCTAAGTAAGGCTTTCGACTGCGTACCGCATGATAACTTACTCAGTAAACTAAAATGTTACAATTTTTCCTCAAGTAGCCAAAAACTGATTATGTCCTATTTGACGGACAGAACTCAATTTGTTTATTTTAATAACGCCAATTCAAGGTTAACTTACATCAAATTCGGTGTACCGCAAGGTTCTGTTCTGGGTCCGGTCTTATTTCTTATCTATGTTAATGACTTGCCAAATAGTACTCCATCAGCAAACTTCACTCTTTTTGCTGACGACACTTCATTGACTCATTCCCATAGCGACTTCAACATGTTGTTGACAGAGGCCCAAAATAGCTTATTATCGGCTCAAAATTGGTTCACAAATAATAAGTTAGTCCTAAATAAGGACAAGACTGAGACAATGGTTTTTAGTTTAAGACAACATTCAGAGCTTGACAACTCCCATTCCGTAAAATTTTTAGGTGTTCTTTTGGATAGTAAGTTGACTTGGGAAGAACACACGGTTTCAGTCTGCAAGAATATATCGCGAAAAATTTTTTTTACTGCGTAACCTGCGAAATTGCTTATCACATTCAACATTAAAAATTGCTTATCATGCATTAATTCAGTCTTCACTGTCTTATGCGTTATTAGTGTGGGGACATTCAGCTCATGCTTCAACAGTTTTTTCCATGCAGAGAAAGGCTGTTAGAGTCATCGCTGGATTACAATACAGAGATGATTGTAGGGCTGCTTTCAAAAATTTTAATATACTTACCCTGCCCTGTGCCTATATATTCCAATGCCTTATGCATATAAAAGTAAATATAGATAAATACATTACAAATGAAAGTTTGCATTCCTACTCAACACGTAACAAAGATAAAATTCATCCAGATTATTTGCGGCTTTCGAGGACGAGAAACGGGACAAGCTATTATGCTACTAAATTTTTTAATGCATTACCATCTGTTGTACAAGTACTTGAGCGTGAACGTTTTAAATCAGTAATTAAGCGATTACTGATTGATCATGCGTTCTATGATTTTGAAGAATTCTTGTCAACCGATTTTTCTAAATTAACTTTATAAATCCATTATTATCTGTTGTTTGTGTATTTTTTTTTTTTTTTTTTTCTTGTGATATGTTATTCCACTATTTATGTGTTTTTACTCAACTCTTGAATTTTGTAACGACAAATATGTTTTCGTATTTTGTCCATATATACTTATATACCTCTGTTTTTTTAAACCTCTATACTTATATTTATATAGATATATATATTTTTTTTCTTCTTTTATTTGTATTATACTGACATGTCAAAGCACATCTGTGTATATATGACCAATAAAGATCTATCTATCTATCTATCTATTGTTTAGGTGAGAGTATAAGTATAGTCGAGGAAATCACTATAGTAGAATCTTTTACATCGCTATAAGAAAAAAGCAAGACAGATGTTTTTACCACACGGATGATCGTGTATCCAGAGGCTTTGTCTGGTTCTAGATTTGGGCGAGTTGAGTTGTGTAATAATATATACCTATGCTGAGCGTATACAGGGTTACTGGTAATTCGATACATTCCTTTGGAGATGTGATAGGGCATGATCTAAGAAGTAAATTTAGCCCTAACATATATTATGCAAAACTCAATAGTTTTTGAGATATTTGATTTTTTTATTTTTCTCAAAAAGTAGATCTTAATGTCCTAAAAGTTAATTTTCGAAAAATCTATTTGACATTTTTAAATTTTTTTTTACTGGATTACTTGTCCAATATTATAGATATCCGTTTGGAATGAAAAATATCTGGAAACATTTCGATCATGTGAACATCTGAAATAAAAACTTTAAAAACTGGCTTATTTCAATAGCTATCTAACAAGGTACAAATGTTCAATGTACCCTTAATAGTTCTAAGAAAATACTAGTAAAAATAACACAAGTAGTACGAATTTTATTTTTAGATAAACAGTAAAAAACATTTTAAAAGTAGAGTTTAATTCTTCATTAATTTCAAAGTTGTACTTTATTTTTTGTATGTCTTGCTTAAAATGGGAACAGACACGGCAGCGTTTTCTTATTTCCGTCCTTGTTACTCTGGTTGTCAGATTATGCCTTATGTGTTGGGCAGCATCGACTATCCTTTGTCTAAGGTTTTCTATAGTATTGACTGGTGTGGCATAGACCATCTCCTTCATATGACCCCATACGTAATAATCAAGGGGTGTTAAGTCAGGGCTTCGCGCTGGCCAAGGTATTGGGCCCGCTCTTCCAATCCAACGGTGAGGGAAACGTTGATCAAGTAACTGTCGTACTGTCAGCCGATAATGTGCTGGACAACTGTCGTTCTGAAACATCATTCGCTGTCTGACGGCGAGAGAAACATCTTCTAAAATCACCGCCAGATCATTTCTTTAAAAATTTTCATAGATTTTCCCGTTTAAATTTTGAGGAAGAAAGTGTGGCCCTATTAAATAGTGGCCGATGACTCCCATCCACACATTAATAGAAAACTTCATTTGGAAACTAGTTTCACATGTTAACTTGGGATTTTCCTCTGCCCAATAATGTAGGTTGTGGAAATTTGTTATACCCTCGCGATTAAATTTCGACTGGTCCGTTCATAAAATACTTGTTAAAAAATTTGCACTTTCTGCATCTGAATTTAACATAAAGCGCCAGAATTTCACTCTCCTTCCAGGATCACCTTCCTCCAAGCCTTGGACAGGGGTATAGTGGTAAGGATGACATCCAACTCTACGTATCGTAGACCAAACTTTCCATTGCGACGCTCCGGTTAGTCTTGCGGCTTTATTAGTTGAAATAGTTGGGTCTTCCTCAAAATACCTCAATATTTCTTCCTCATCATCTGGTTCATAAACGGGAGGAGCACCAGCGTCACTTCTTCTACATTTCACGGAGCCAGTTTCAGCGATATTTCGATATGCCGTACTGAATACATGTGCATTTGGTAAGCGGCGGTTAGGGTACCAAAGACCATATTCTCGGCGAGCTTCAGCAGCGTTGTCGCCACAGTATCCATAGACAAACAAGATATCAGCGTATTCTGCGTTGGCATACGCGGCCATGGCACAAAAAATACAATAACAACAACTACGAGCAAAATCAAAATCTTCGATAACTAATTTAACAAGACCAACAAACTTAAGGGACATGGAGATAAGAATGTCAGTTAATGAGATATATGTACAAACGTCAAAGTCAAGGACTGACTGACTTAAATGAAAATGAACGATTAGTCGCTTAATAAATTCCGCCACCAGCATTATCTTTACTAATTTTTTATTAGAACTATCAAGGGTACATTAAACATTTCTACCTAATTAGATAGCTATTGAAATAAGGAAGTTTTTATAATAATTTGTACGCTTGCTACATTAATATTTTTTTGAAAAAAACCTAATAGGTAAATTTCATAACTGATTTAAAAAAAAAAAATTTACAAGTTTTTATTTTAAATGTTCACATGATCGAAATGTTTCCGGATATTTTTCATTCCAAACGGATATCTATAATATTGGACAAGTAATCCAGTAAAAAAAAATTAAAAATGTCAAGTAGATTTTTCGGAAATTAACTTTTAAGACATTAAAGATCTACTTTTTTGAGAAAAACAAAAAATTGAAATATCTCAAAAACTATTGAGTTTGGCATAATGTATGTTAGGGCTAGATTTACTCCTTAGCTCATGCCCCATCACATCTCCAAAGGAATGTATCGAATTACCAGTAACCCTGTATAGGTAATAATATTTATTTCTCTATTTGCTGGTATTTATTTAAAAATAATTGAAAGTATATGTTAACCTTCTCACAATTTAGTAATATTAAATCTGATAACATAAAAATGTTTCGACCCTGTGAAACGAGCGAACAATACAGTTAAATCCGAGTTTATGTCCGATGGCGTAGCAAGCTTCTCTCATCCCACCACAACTGCATTCTACTATGAAATTTGCCATCACTATAATTTATATGTATAACTTTCTTAGACCAAAACAAGGTAGTTATAGTGGTATAGAAGAAAATTGTCACAACAGACTTTTTCAAAGAAAATTTTCTCGCTAACTACGTAACGTAGAGGGGGATCATTCCAAAATTACGTAATAATGACAACTCATTTTGTTGTTTTTTTTAATAGGTATCTTATTCAGTGACCACCTCCAAAAAAATACAGTATATGTGTATTAATATAGGTACTTTATTACCATGTAAAACTTTATTAAATTCTAAGGAGTACAACATTATGAAAAAAAAATACGTGGTCACTTATTGTGTGAACGATCCATACTTTAGTTGTCTGAAGAATGTTTTGTTACTTTTCCTAAATTTACTAATATAACGTTCACCTGAAGGGTTTGATGTGACTTATTCAGACGTCAAATGGTATTGATCGGATGCCGCTGCACTGTCTTAAAGCTAACACTCTTAATTTCTAACACTTTCCTAATTAACCTAAAAGGGAAATTTGATTAATATGGACTCAGTAAGTAAGACACAATGAAAAAGGATAGGACTTTTGATAAAGGTATATATTGGTTATTTAAATAATTTTCTGTTACAAATTTTGAGTATATATGTTAGATAATGGATTGTAGAAATCACTTTTTAAAAACTTTATTTACTTGGGAGTCAAGCTTGACTAGGTTCAATAATGAACAATAATAAATTTAGAATGTATTAGGTCGAAAATGAGTATATGACTGAAGGTACAAATATCTGTTGGTTGTATTTATAACATAAGAGAACAAAGAACATTAAATTGGCAATTCAGCATGATAAGGGATTACCAAGAAAGAAACATTAAACTCAGCCAACGTGAGCGGTTATTAGAGAAGAGCTGTTACGCAATCTGTAACATGATATGTTTGAGAAGGTTAAGCCTGTCTCGGTGATATTATATATCATAGTATATTTCTAATATAACAGCTTCCCCCTTATAAAAAAAGTTGGTGTTTTATGCAGCAACTTTTGAAATGAGTATAAATGTATATAAAAGGTAATGGTACAATTTGGAAAAATATAAAGAGTACAAAAATGTTAAGTCGTAAAGTTTAAAATACAGAATATAACCTTAGTGTCTAAAATATGAAATGCAAGCACAATAAGCTTGATTCATAAAATAAAATAACATAAAAACGTTAGAGTTAAAATATAGCTTTAGCAAGAAAGCGTAAAATACAAACATAATAAGTTTGTCTTAAAATAGGATAAAATATTCCCAAGGTTAAAATATAGCAGCTTTAATATAAAAGCATAAAATATGAGTATGATAAGTTTAAATGAAAATAACGTAAAAATGTTAATAAAATTGAAATTAACAAAGGATAGAAAAATAATGATTAAACAAATGAAATGAAATTCACTAAAAGTCAGTAAAAAGGCACAAAACAGTTTGTCTTTAGTTAAGTTCTATGTCTTCGGCTTCGTTGTCTTCTCTTCTTAAGGTAGGTCGTCTTCGTTGATGAAACAGGCTAGTGATTGTCCTGAGGGGTTCACTAGGCCTTGGTGGAGATGGAGGAGTCGTGGAAACGTTGATGGCTAGTCTTCGTCTTCTTGCTTTACACTTACAGAATAGATACAAGAATAAGAGTCCGAAAATTAGCACTATGGTAAGATAGGTAAACCAAGAAATGTGTCTTGTGATGAAAGGTTCCTTGATTAGGGCGTCTAAGTCTTTTGAATATTGGTCTAATTGGTGTCTGGCGACATCGAGGTCTTCGGTGTTCAGATCACTTAGTTTTAGTGGTTTCAGGTTGGGCACTCGAACTTTGCCCGGAACCTGGTTGCAACACTCGAACGGGATTTGTATAGGGTGAGCGTCGTTCTTCACGTCTGTCGTTTCGCCTGAGCTGGCTTGGATCTTCGTGATACCTATGAAGGCGTAGCAGTTTAGTTGTAATTTAATTATACAGTTTTTGAGGATGGTGTCGGTTTTTGGGGTCTCTTTCGGGCAATTGATAGTCATTTTTAGTGGCTCTGTATTGATGATCATCCACACGTTTTCATCTAGTTTTTGGATGTTGTATCCTTGGCCGATGATAGTTGACGTTTGACAGTTTTCTGGCAGAGTTTGTAGATCCTTGAAAAGGCGGACTTCGCATATGGCGTTGTTGTCAATTGGATATGCAAACAAATTTGGACATAATTTAGTATTGGTATGGAGTGGCTTGCATTCTCTGAGGTCAGCAATGGGTATGTACATCAAAGAATCATCATCTCTCGCGATATATTTTTGAGAAGTTGACAAAATATGATACAGACCAGTTCTACTATCTAAGATAGGAATGGGGTATAATTGGAAAACAGAGTACGTTTGGGGGTCTACTAGGGGTATATCTAATACAAATACTAATTCTGAGTTCATTTGGAAAGCTTTTAATTCAATAATATCTAAATACTGTGCAATCTTTGAAAGTTTAATTGGGAGTGGCAAATTGTTCTTTTGTAGGTTTTGTGAAATTTCCTGCAATGAGTTTACCAAATCTTGGGGATTAATGATAGACGTATGAATTACTTTGAGTCTCGCGAAAGCGATCGAATTTAAAATATCGTTATCGTCCTCTATAAATAGGTAGCTCGCCATGAGTTGTTCACAAATTTCCAAGAATTTTAATTTTGTTTCAACTGCTCGTACGTTATACGTAATGTCTAAGATTGCGTATTCGATTTCTTTTATGTCTTTGTTGAATGTCTCCTCGTCTATTAGTAGTTTTTGAATTGTCGTGTTAAAATTTTTAATAACTGAATTTGTAACTGATATTTGATTTTTCATCAAATTTTCTATCTGATGTTCGTCTTGGTTTAGTTTATTGATACAGCCAGAGTAGTATTTACCGTCTTCTGCGTCTAAATTTCCGGTAATTGCTTTGAATATTGAACCAATTCCGTTTATGATTCCGCGTTTGTAGCGTTTCGTGTCGAGATGTATTTCGTCAAATTTAGTTTGTATGGATTTTGAGATTTGTCCTAGGAGGCTTAAATGCGTTTTAACCTCACTCGCGAATTCGTTCATGTTTTTGTATGCAGGGTCAAGGGTGGTAAGGATTGTCTGTAAAATTTTGTCGTTTCTGTCAAGAGCTGTCTTAAAGGTCGATATATTTTTATGTACGAGTAACGTCCATTTCTTGTGTGAGATGACAATGTCCGTGTCTTTGTGATAGTAAACACCGATAGTATTGTTTATTGGTGTTATTTCGTATTGAGAAAATGCTGATCCGAACAGCAGTAGAAACCTGAAAATAAATTTTAATCTTCAGTATATGGTTTCATTCTATCAAAATTTACTTTACTTGTTTGATTTGTCTCGGGATTTAACAAAATGGCAGAATTTTGGAAAATTTCTTTGATCTCGAAAGGGCCGTTGAATTTATTTTGTGACTTACTTTTGATTTGGGATTCCTTTACATATACTTCGTCTCCAACGTTATACGTGGGGCGATTTTGTGGGATATTTCTGTCGAATCTGACTTTAGCTTTTTGTTTTTGCGCTTCAGTCCGACTGCGTGCAATTTGGTAATAGTGGGATATCCTATTATTTAAGTCCCTAACATATTTAGTTATTAGGTCTTTTTGGTTGTATAGGGTCTCTGGTGGTCTATTAGCTGTGTGTCCAAAGATCAGTTCGTATGGCGTAAAACCGTGCGTTTTATTAACCGAATTATTATAGCATATTACTGCATACGGCAATATGGTAAAAGGGTGTTCATTTGGGTTTTCAGTTTTGTGAATTCTGATCATTTCGGCTAAGGTAGCATGAAAGCGTTCTATAGAACCGTTAGATTGGGGATGTCCTACGCTAGAATATGTTAGTTTTATATCGTAGAGGGTACAGAGGCCTTTTAGTAAATTGTTGTCGAATTCACCGCCGTAATCGCAGTGAATCCTCAGTGGGGTACCGTAATGTTGAAAATATAACAATAGGGTACTGCATAGGCTTGTGTGAATTTTGTAAGTTCGTCGCGGATAGTTAGAGCGTAATTTTGTGTAGGAAATTCGAATAGGTCGATGTTAATTCTTTCGAAAGGCGTTCTCGGAGTTTCAGTGATTACTAGAGGGTTGTTAAGATTTTTTCGGCAAACTTTAGTCCGTTGACAAATTTCGCAATTTTTTATGAAATTTTTCAACATTTTTGGTTAGTCCTTGCCAATTGTATTTATTTTTGATCCTACGCATAGTCTCGTTTATTCCGCGATGTAGGTTGTTTTTGCCGGTATGGTTTTGGTCAAGAATTATCGGTCTTTGGTCTTCGTCAGGTGTTTGTACTAGGTTTTGACAGATAATGAGTTTTAGGTCGTTTTCTGCGAAGATAAATGACAGAATTTCGAGTATGGGGAGGTCAAAGTTATTTTCGACATGGTAAGTATTAGAAAGATCTAGTTCATTTTGATTTTTGTATATTGCTAGGAACAAATGTTCTACTACAGATTCAGGGTCAAAGGGTAGAGGAATGACATAGTATTTCCTATGTCTAACCGATCTACTGGAGAGGATATTTATTTTGTCGTCGTAAAATTCGGGGTTTTCCTCGAAAATGTCATCAATAATTTGGTGATGAAGATCTCTTAGGTTATTTTGTTGAAAGAAAGTTATGATGTGTTTGTTTTCTCGGTCCAAGAGTTGTTTATTTGAAGTTTCAATTTTAGAGTAGTCAATTAAAGATTTGGTCTTGTATAGTCGGGAGAAAGTATTAAATTCTTGAATTAGTTGTTCGTTTGTGATTTCATCGTCATTGTCTGGATTTCCGTCATCGTCTGTGTCTTCGTTCGCGGCAAAGATTTTGGAATGGAATTTAGAACATTGGGAGAAATGGTTTATTTTGATTCTAGAGAGGGCATCGGCATTTTTATTGATTTTTCCGGATTTGTAAACGATTTCGTAGTCGTATTCCTCCAGTTTGAGTCGCCAGCGGGCAAGTCTACTTCCTGGGTCTTTTATTGAGAATAACCAGGTAAGTGGTCGGTGACTAGTTTGAATTTTCTACCGAATAAATATGGTCTAAAGTGTTTTACTGACCATACTATGGCCAATAATTCCCTTTCAATGGTGGAATACTTTGTTTCCGCACCGCATAAAGTTCGGGAAGCGTATGCAATTGGTAGATCTTTGCTTATATTTCCCTGAGAGAGTACCGATCCGATGGCGAATGCGCTCGCGTCGGTAGTTAGGATGAAAGGCTCATCAAAATTAGGATATATTAATATCGGAGTTGTCGTCAATGTTTGCTTTAAGTTGTCGAACGAATTCATACAATCATTGTCAAAATTAAAGGGGGTGTCTTTTTGTAGTAGCTTGGTCAGGGGTTTTGAAATCTTAGAGAAATTTGGAATAAAGCGTCTATAATAGCCCGCTAAACCTAAGAAAGATTTAATGTCCTTTTGATTTTTGGGATGAGGAAAGTTTAAAATGGCTTCTACTTTACTGGGATTTGGCTTGACACCGTCTTTTGTTATAAGATGTCCTAGATAAGCGACTTCTTTGCGTAGAAACTCGCGCTTGTCGGGTTGAATTTTGAGGTTAGCTTTCCTTAAGCGTTTGAATACTTCTGTCAGTCGGGAAATATGATCGTGAATAGTAGGGGAGTAAATGATAATGTCGTCCATGTAAACAAGGCAGCGTTCATTCTGGATTCCTAACAAGATGTTATCCATCACTCTTTGAAACGTTGATGGAGCATTCTTTAAACCGAATGGCATTCTAACGAATTCGAAATGACCGTTTTCGACTGTGAAAGCAGTCTTTTGAATGTCTTTCGCGTCAATTTCTATTTGGTGGAATCCGGAAGCTAAGTCTAGTGGTAAAATATTGGCATTTGCCTAGTTGGTCTAAAAGGTCAGAAATATTTGGGAGAGGGTATTTATCGTCAATAATCAATTCGTTTAATTTCCTGTAATCTACTACGACTCGCCATTTTTGTTTGCCAGAGGCATCGAGTTTTTTGGGTACAACCCAAACAGGAGATGACCAGGGAGAAATTGAAGGCCTGATTATGCCTTGGTCCAGCATTTTAGAAACTTGTGTTTTGACTTCTTGTTTATGGCATTGAGGGTAGCGATACGATTTTGTAAATACAGGTTTAGAATTATTAGTGTCGATTGAATGTTTAATCTCGTTAGTGAAAGTCAAGTTGTCTCCTTCCAGGTAAAATATTTCAGAAAAGTCTAGGCAAAGTTGTGTAATTAGTTCACTTTCCTCGTAGTTTAGATGATCTAAACGTAACTGGTTAATAATTTCAGATGATCTGTCGGTCTGTATGTGTGAGTCGGAATTTTGAACATTTAAATTAAAAATCGATTTAGATTTTTGCAATGGTTCTAATTTTAGATTAGAAAAATTTATAATTTTCGGAATGGCGTTTGCATTAATTACGGTTGTCAAAATTCTCCATTTTCATTTACCCTAACAAGAGCATTAGGCAAACGAACTTTTTCGTTTTCCTGCGCTGACAGTACAGCGTCAGTGTTTCTAAGATTGCATTTTAGTTTGTAAACCTTTTCCGTGCGACCGTCAATTTGGATAGTATTTTGGCTAGAATTATAATTTTGTCGGATTTTGTTGATTTCGGGTGTTGGAGAATCGTCAGTTACTTTGAAGATGGGCAATGTTTTAAAATTTGTAATTAGTTGCCTGGTTTTGAAATCTATTCTACATTCGTAGTGTTCCATGAAATCGGCACCTAATAATCCGTCAAAGTCTATGTCCAAGTCGTGAATATAGACTCTGTGTGGGTCGCGTGCGTTAAATGGTATAAGAACAGATTCGCTAATTTTAATTTTTTCGTCGGTTATGCCTTGTATAATCGCGTTTTCTGGAGATCTATTTTTAAAATTTTCCGCCGTCTTATGCTTAAAAATCGAAATACCTGCGCCAGTATCAATTAAGAGTTTAAATTTGTTCGAAATGTCTTTTATGAAATAAAGATTACTAGAATTCACGGTCAATAGTGTGTGTGTAGGCCAATTTAAGCGAAGTTCTGGTCTGAGAAATTCAGTAGGGGGTTGTAATTGTCGTTCAGGTTTAATGTTTGGATTTGGTTGGACATTTGGTCCACTTCGAAATTTATTTCTTGGGTTGGAGTATTCAGGAATACTCCGGGCCTAATGGAAAATCCTGAGGATTAGCAGTATAATCCTGCGACATCTGAGAATTAGCTGTATAATTCTCATTTTGGTATGGCATGTTATCGTCGTTATTTTGCGGGAAATGGGGGTAATCGTCATAATTTGCTTGTGGCATGTTTGCCATATTATCGAGGCTAGAATTAGTTTGATAGTTTCCGAAGTTATGGAATTGCGGGTCACTGAAATTATCAGTTTCATGGTAAAAATTAGTATCATAATTTTGAGAGTCGAAATGATTGTCAAAATTAACGTGATGTGTTCTCTGCGGGTTTTGTCTGTTAAAGTTAGGATTGAAATTTGAATTTTGTTGATTTGGGGATCTCTGAAAGTTCGGATTAGGTCTTATTACAGAAGGCCTATTCTGTTGAAAATCTTGTTGCGGCGTGAAATTTCTTTGATATTGCTGGTTGGGAGAATTTTGGAAATTCGGTCTAGAAAATTGTGGAGGACTGGAAAAATTGTTTTGTCTAAAGTTCTGATTTTGTTGTGAGAATTGTAGTCTTGTACGGCACTCATTAAAATTGTGCCCGTTACGTTTGCAAAAATTACAGAATTGTTGGGAGTTGGGACGCCTCTGTTGATTCTGGATGGGGTTTTTGTTGATAGTTTGTTTTGGGAATTTTTGTGACTCGAAGTAGGACAGTTGGAGTTTGCGTTTGATTCTATTAATTGCTTCTAGCATGTCGCTGGGATTTCCGGCACGGATTATTTGTCCAAGTTTGGGTTCTAGTCCGGTAAGTAGTGTTGTTAGAGTCATGGTTTCAATTAGGGATGATTGGGCTGTCTTTTCTTCCAACGTCAAAGTCTGTTTTTGCACAGCAGCGTGCATTTTGGCATTATGTGTTTGTAAACGAGATACGAATGTCAGGGCAGTTTCATTAGGTAGTTGGTGAATCCGTTGTAAGTCCTGTATAAGGGGTGTCAAGTCGCGTGAATCACCGAAATAGGCCTCAAGTAGGCTTTTAATTTCTGCCCAAGTGGCAGGGTTCCTTGAATTTATTAATTCAGCAGCTTTTCCCCGAAGTTTATTTTTAATGTGTAGAGTAAGTAAAATACGCTGGTCTTCTACTGACATTCCGTTCGCGAAAACACACGCGGAAATAAAGGTTTGTAGGAAAATGGGGTTTCCGTCGAACTCTGGAACTATTGAGAAAATCTCACTTAACCTGTAGGGTTGTATGGTAAGGGTTTCATCAGCATTATTGGTATTATTTGCTGTAGTATTATTTACTGTAGTATTTGGTTGGTTCGCCATTTTGTATTATTAGGATTCGTATATAAATTTCAGATAAACAAACAAAAATTAATTTGGTACACACAAAAAATAATAAAAATTAATTGTAAAAGGTGCAAGAGTACGCCACTGGCAATAATAATGAATAAAAGGAAACGAAATTGTATTCTTTTCTTTATAAAGTATGTAACAAATTATTTTTGCGATGGTATTTGCACTTATTCAGATATTATAGTCATATGGTATAAACAATACGTTAACCTTTATTAGTAGTAGTAGTATTAAGTTGTAATAAAAACGTTACAAGATAAAGATTAAACTTGATATGGAACTAAACTTTATATAGAAGTTAACTTCACCTATATTAAGTTGCAATGAAAATATTTATGTGTTAAAATAAAATAAAATATCGGTTAAAGTAATACGATATTTAGATAATATATTCAACTAAATTAGATATTTCTGTGGCTAATCGAACTAGTTTTCGGAGGCCAAACATTCTCTACACAGTGGTGTTGCAGCCAGCTATACTACTGTGTAAAATCCATCCATCCATCCAACTAAATTAGATTGCAGAACTGTCGTGGGTTTAATGCAAATGTGAATGCAATGTACGAATGATAAAATATAAATGTTTAGTGCAGTTTGAAATAGAAAATAAATCGAGATGATTCTTAAATTACTTACATTACTATCTTCATGCCTGGGGTCCAGATGGAAGGTCGAATGCGGTTTCGTAAGCGTTGCTACACTGGGATGTACCGTCAGGGGTATCACTAGGTGTTCCTATCCACGGCGACGTGTTCCAAGTGCCGAAGACACCGACTTTCAGGGGCCAGGAATGTTTCTTACTTGCTAATTATTGTTTCTCGATGTGTTTCTTTGTATATGATGCTTCTTGTGAGCTTGTTGAGACGTTGCTTGTCTGCTTAAAATTGTATTTTTCTTGCTTCTCGTAGATTCTTTTCTGATTGAAGGATTGAAATCCACCACCTCTGGGTTACAGGGTGTTTTTCAGATCCTACCGACTGCGCCAATGTTAGATAATGGATTGTAGAAATCACTTTTTAAAAACTTTATTTACTTGGGAGTCAAGCTTGACTCTAGGTACAATAATGAACAATAATAAATTTAGAATGTATTAGGTCGAAAATGAGTATATGACTGAAGGTACAAATGTCTGTTGGTTGTATTTATAACATAAGAGAACAAAGAACATTAAATTGGCAATTCAGCATGATAAGGGATTACCAAGAAAGAAACATTAAGCTCAGCCAACGTGAGCGGTTATTAGAGAAGAGCTGTTACGCAATCTGTAACATGATATGTTTGAGAAGGTTAAGCCTGTCTCGGTGATATTATATATCATAGTATATTTCTAATATAACATATATAATAGTACAAGTTTAACAAGAGTGTCTGTCCACACCACACATGGTGAGGATTAGGACGACTTTTACAATGTAGTTTCCAACTACCATCCAATGTTTCTTTAAGCAATCGACTGACACCAAGATTGAACTAAAAAGTTAATGTTTACTACTTTGTGGACTTTTTAGCTTGCCTGTCTTTCTAATGTACATGGTAATAGAACGATATGGATTTTAAACACAGACTTTCTGTATCACTGAGTCACCCTATGAGAGATACGACGGAAAACATAAGTTTGCCCCCAAAAATGATTGTAAAATTTAAAAAATAGTACTCCTTCGATGGTACATATACTAAAATTGAAACGATACAGAAAAGATTAGCATGGCCGCTGCGCAAGGATGACATGCAAAATTATGAATCGTTTCACATTTTTAGACCTTCAAATACATATCTACATATAAAAATATACGAATTTTGCCTCTTAACACAATATATACCGGATGAATGGAAACTTGGAACTATTGTCACAATATCAAAACCCAATACAGATCATGCTAAGGCAACAAATTTTAGACCTATAACACTTCTCCCAGTCATTGGTAAAAACTTTGAAAATACATTAAAAAAGAATAGAAGAAAGTGCGTAGGACAACGTATCCCGAACTATCAATTCGGATTCAAACCCAAATGCTCCATGCTACACCCACTGGTTACACATTAACAACATTGAAACCACCAAATTGAATGGAGGAAAAACCACAGCTCTATTTATTGATATTGAAAAAGCATCTGGCACAAGGGCATAATTTACAAACCTTACAAGCTAGGCTGTCCGAAGGACATAATATTATTAATAGACTGTTTTTTGAAAACTCGCCCCCTAAAAGTCAAAGTTTTAAATTCGTTTTCATGTGAGTTCACACCAGAACAAGGCCTCCCTCGAGGTTCACCACTTTCTCCGTTACTATGTAACATCTTCTGTGCAGATATTTATTACCACCCCTATAATGATGAGCAACATTTTTCACACAATGCTTATATATTTCAATATGCGGATGATACAACTCTCGTATCTCATAATACCTCTATCATGACAGCAATACAAAGCTTACAAAATCTGATACAACATACTACAAATTGGTTTAAACAAATGGAGACTAAACTACTAATCCAGCTAAGTCACGATTCATCATTTTCAATCACAACCCGATACCAAACTCTCCAACACTCAATATGTACAACGACAACCATTTGCTATATCCTAAATTATTCAGGAGGACCTCTCGGTAACTCGTTACAGTGTGATTTCAATATAACCTATTTTAATAGGCATTATTTTTGTATAATTTTCTTAATATTGTAGTAATATGCTTATTAAATAAAGATTATTATTATTATTAAATATTTAGGAATAATAATTAAATTAAAAAAATTAATAAAATTAACTCTAATGATCATACAGCGCAAGTTAAAAGAAATGTTATTTCAAGATCTAAACATTTCAGATGCTTTGTGCATAAAAAATTAGGAATCAACATCCAAACTGCCAGTAGAATTTACAAGACCATCTGCAGACCCATAATAGTATATATGCATGTACCCTTTCAGAACTGTAAAAAACCAGTCATACAAAAGCTTATGGTAGCAGAAACAAGTGCCTTACGATTGATAACTAAAATTCGTCACCCAAATAATGCTCTACACAATCCTCCCAACCAACTTCTGTACGAACTGACAAAAAATATCGAACCAATAAAAGAGAGGCTAATTACTCTATCAAGAACTTCTCTGGGGAATGTACAAAGCAAAGTACTAATTAATACCTTATGTCCTTATGTGCAAGAAGGGAACCAAATAGTCCCGGAGCTGACAACAGATTTTTTGTGACAATTTACATAAAATTGAAAACCAGTTTATATCATAATTTCTACCTCGGAAATGCGGATTTCTCTTTCTGGCTAGCTTTTAGCGGTGCAACTCTCTGCTTCGGAGACTGCAGTATAAAATCAAAAATGTCTAAATCGAGCGAAGTTAAACCTTTTTAGTTTGTTTAATATTTAGACCATAAATAGTCATAAAAACTTGTCTGACATCATGCTAATGGTGCAAAAGTTGTCTGTTTGAGCGACGAACACTGCAGAATAGAATCTAAAATGTCTGAGTTGAGCACAGGTGAACCTTGTTTTATATGTTCATTAGATCATAAAAAATTGAAAGAAACTTGTCTGGAATAATTCTGATGGTGAAAAAGTTGTCTGGCAAGTGATTAAAGGTAGCGCGCGCTCGCCCTGCAAATGCACGCAAATCCTTTTAAAAATTATCTTTTTCGCATAAGGCCAGTTACGAGGTGAAGGGGGAGATATGATGTTTTACAAAGAGGAAATCAAAAATGCCCTACAAATTTTAAAGCTAAGTTAAAAAACAGTAATTTTAAAGAACAGTTTGTAAATTATTTTATAAAAGATTGAGAGAATGACACACATACCCGTTTCATAGGCAACAAAACTGTGTTTATTAATTATGATAAGAGTTACAAATATGAAAATGTGTGTAGGCAGAGTTCGTGTGAAGATCTTAGCGTGTCCGGCCCGTGAGGAGTCCGACACAAAAATTATGTACACCATATGTAAACTAGATTATGAAGCTGATGTTATTCGCACTTGTGATACTGATGTTTTAATAATAATGTTAGGTAGTATGAGTAGACTGCATAAGGATATGGCTTCACATGGGTGTAGGAAATGCAGAAAGACGTTTTGACGTTTAAAAACTATATGAAAATCTAGGCGATAAATTCTGCAGTGCCCTTCCTACATTTCATGCACTCACTGGTTATAACTACAACCCGGCCTTTTATAGAAAAAAAAGCGCCCTTTGATCTTATTAATGAAAGATGACAAATATTTGGATGCTTTTATTAAGTTAAGTGATTTAGAAACCTGCAACGACGATGTTTTTGATGCTGTTGAGTCATATGTATGCAGAGTGTACGGATTTAAAATAGTTTCTAATATAAATGAAGTACGTTTAGAGACCTTTAACTGCATGTATAAAGTACACAACAAAAAAGAAATTTTGGAACTGCATTCCAATAAAGTAGATAGCTGTGCATTTCCGCCATGCAGCAGAGAGTTGCGAATGCATTTGAAGAGAACAGCACACATTGCTAATCTGTGGCGGCATTGCCATCTTGCACAACCGTCTACATTTTCTCCAGAAGATTACGGCTGGGAGGAGTCTGAAGGAAAGCTAACATTCAAATGGTTTGAGGGTTTGCAGCTTCCACAATCAGTTCAGGACATAACGTTGGAAGCTGCTGAAAATAAAGGAAAAGTGATAAAAAAATTTGTGTAAAGTGTTATTTTTATTGCAGAGAAACAAAATATGTTTCTTAAACAAGTAAACATTATATATGAAAGACTGGTACAGTTTCTGGAAAATGAAAAGATTTTATCAGAATATCAAAACGGATTCCGTAAAAAAAATCTACAACGAGCAATTTATCAGGCCATCAGTAAAATATTAGAATCCTTAAACTTGAGAAAAGACACCATTGCCGTGTGTTTGGATCTATCTAAGGCATTCGACAGTGTAGACGACAAACTATTATTGCTGAAATTAGAAAAATATGGCATTAGCTTTAAACCTGTTACGATCATATATGACTGAAAGAAAACAGTGTGTGATTGAATATGATGACGCAGATAATCTCATAACATCAAGCACTGAAATAGTTAAAAGGGGAGTCCCGCAAGGCTCAATTCTCGGTCCCCTTCTATACATTGTGTACACTAACGAGTTGCCCAACGTAATAACACATAATTTGATACAATTTGCTGATGACACGTCTATTATATTCACTATGGATCGTAACATAAATAATACAAACAATGAAATATTTGATACACTGAACACACTAGAAAGATGGTTTTCTTCCAACAACCTTCTATTGAATATAGACAAAACCAATTTGATTAAATTTAGCTACCATACATCTGAATCAAGAATAAACTTTACCGAAAACAACAAAACACTAGAAACAGTACAAACGGCACGGTTTCTGGGAATTGAACTCGACTATAGGCTAGATTGGAAATATCATATTGATTGCCTAGCCAAGAAAATTACAAAAAATTGCTATGCTTTAAAGGTACTTTCCCAAAACATCAATGGTGACAGCAATAATTGCTTATCATGCACATGTTCATTCACAATTGCGATACGGTGTGATTTTCTGGGCCAACAGCGTGGAGGCAGACAGAATATTCATTCTGCAAAAAAGATGTCTAAGAAATATTTTTAATTTAAAGCAAACTGAAACTTGTAGGCAGAAATTCAAGGAAAGTAAAATTCTAACTTTGATTAGCACATACATATATGAAGCGGTAATCTTTATAAAAGAGAATAATAGCACAATATTGCAAGAGTGTGAAAGAAATCATCAACACGACACAAGATATAAATTGGACTTGAACAACATTAAAAGCAATTTCACCTACATACAAAAAAATGTCCAATACTCAATAATAAAGATATTTAATAAAATTCCTTTAAACCTAAGAGTGTTAAATATCAAATCTTTAAAACAAAAACTAAAAAGTATACTGATAGAAAAGGCCTATTATACTCTAGATGAATTCTACTATGATACAAACTTTGATCTGAAATAGCTTGTGCTATATTTTATGTCCTCTATTAATTAATTAATTATTCTTCACCTTTTTTTTCTTGTACATTATACTATAATAATAATACTCAATGCAATTTTAATTGTATGTATATTACTTTTAACTTGTTACTATATTCATTTTAATTTTAATTTTTTTATGTATTTATACATTTTTTAATTTGTGATGTGATATCTACACCCTTTGGGTAATCATGTAACTAGTCAGTTGGATTAATAAAGATTATCTATCTATCTATTGAAACCGAGTAATTCATTAATATTGTTGCAAATATTGTATATAAGTTGGTAATATTTTCAAATAATTAAATATTGTTTTCATAGACGACGACATGGAAAGAGATGTCTGATGATTCCGAGGATGAGAACCCTGATGATGAGAATGACAATGAAACGAACGGAGATGAAACAGATACTTCCCTGATTATGTAACCCTTAATACAATAAGCTTTATTAAAAAATGACCTTTGAAATATCCTGACTTTTATTCAATTTAATTATTTGTTAAGTATATTGTATTTTAATTATAACTAAATGAATACATAATTTGAATATTAATAAATCAATAACATTTATTTATTGTCTACAAATAAAAATAATTATTCTTAAACACACATTATTAGGTAATTTTACAAATATTCTGACCTTATGGGAAAAAGATAATTTTTAAAAGGATTTGCGTACATATACAGGGCGCGCGCGCGGCCAACAGGCATCGCGCGCGTTTCATTTAATCACTGCCAGATAAACTTTTCACCATCAGATTTATGCCAGACAAGTTTGTTTCAATTATTTATGATCTAGTGAACTTATAAAGCAAGGTTCGCCTTTGCTCGACTCAGACATTTTAAATTCTATTCTGCAGTGTTCGTCGGTCAGACAGCTTTTGCACCATCAGAATGATGCCAGACAATTTCTTTATGACTATTTATGGTCTAAATAAACAAAAATTAAAAAAGGTTTGGCTTTGCTCGATTTAGACGTTTTTGATTCTATTATGGAGTCTTTGAAGTCCTTTAGCGGAGCATTGCACCGCTAAAAGCTAGCCAGACAAGTGAAGTCCGCATTTCTTGGGTAGAAATTACGAAATAAACGGGTTTTCAACTCACCTAAATCTGTCATCAGCTCCCCAACTAAAATGGCAGGGCAAGAGTGTAACATCCTTCAAGAACTTTATGGGAAATAGTAAATGCAAATTGATTTTTTTTCACATGAATTTATTGTCTTAGTTACTATTATAGTAGGTTTTAATATACATTGAATGTATTATAGTCATATACCGGGTGTAACAGGATCATGGTATACCCCCTTTTCTCTTTTAGTTTTGAAGATGATTGATTGAAATTTAGGATATACTATATACATAATAAGCGGCACTTTCTGACATACAATTGATTTTTATTTGACACTAACTCGGTACTATTAATAAGGAATTTATTCATATGTCGTATTAAAATGTGCAATAAATACAAACAAAATTACAGCCAAAAGAAAATAAGAAAATACAATTTTGTTGTAATTAAATGTTAAGAAGTAACTAATAAGGTGACTTTGAAAACAATGAAATATTTAGCTTGTCAACATTTGTTGGTTTAACGGTGTTTTTATTGTGTCTTTGTTTGTTTAAAATTCTTGTTAATTGTGTTCAAAATGCCGCAAATTTATACAAGAGATGAAAAAGTTGACATGTTAATCTCTTGTGACATTTTGAACACAATTAGTAAGAATTTTAAACAATTTTTAAAGTCAATAAAAACCCAGTTAAAACAACAAATGTTAGCCAAGCTAAAATATTTCATTGTATTCAAAGCCACTATATAGTCAGTGCCATAACTAGACTTTGTTCCGCCCGGTGCCGGTTAACCATTTTACGCCCCCCTCCATAGTCAGAGAAGAAATCAAATTATGATTTTATTTTTTACTACTTACATATAACAATATATAAACATGTAAATAACGTCAACGTAGATATTATACGATGTACTTAGTTCCTCCTTTACCAAAGAATAAATTTTGAGCTCATTTACATATTTGAATCAAGCGGCTTTTGCGCCCTGTGCGGGGGCACCACCGACACCACCCCAGTTAGGCGCTGCATATAGTTACTTCTTAACATATAATTAGAACAAAATTGTATTTTCTTTTAGCTGTAATTTTGTTTGTATTTATCGCATATTTTAATACGACATATGTACTAATAAATGGTACCACGGTACCGATATGGTTCCATTTGAAAAAATTGAGTTTTGTCCCAAAAACAATTTTGGTGAATTTCATTTGCTCATAAATCACGTAATTTAGTGTTTTTAACGAGATTTCGATTTTTGTAGCATTACACGGGTCATTTAGAATAAATCAGAACCGTCATGGCACACTTAAATGGAAAACTAAAAATTATATTATTAAAAAAATTGATGTTTGAAATGTCACTTATTTGGCATCGTTGGATTCAGAAAATTATGCAAAATTCAAAAATGTCATAATATACAGGGTGTTCCATTTAAAAATCGAAAGTTACTGTCACATCCGGTGAAACCGGAAGTGAAAAAACAATTGTATGTCAAAAAGTGTCGCTCATTATGTATGTAGTATATCCTAAATTTCAATCAATTATCTTCAAAACTAAAGGAGAAAAGGGGGTATACCATGATTCTGTTACACCCGGTATATAAACATATAATATAGACTGAAGGACCTCGATCAATGGCCTGTTGAATTGTAATAATTCAATAAACCACTTTTATTATTATTATTTAAAAAATGACAGTCGAAAAATTTTGTCGCCCGCGAAAAATTCCCGTTCAGAATTTTAATACGAAGCTTTTAGCTCGTCCTTATAGTTAATATAATGCATGAGAAGCAGTACTACACAACATCGGTTCGTAATAAAGATTTTCATTTAAAAGTACGTCGATTTTCGAGGTAGTTGCTAAAATTACATCGTGTGGGACGTAATTTAATAAGTTCCATTAATCGCGCTTCGTGGGATGGCATTCATTGCAGTTGCAATCTTTATGTCCGTGGGACGGATTTTTATAGTAGTATGCAAAATTGAAATTTTCAGCTGTAATTTACCAAGGGCACCGATAATCACGCGATAATTTTTTCTAATAATGAACCGAAAGCTTGTTTGTTGCTTAGTAATTACCCGACGTCGTAGGCGGAGGGTATTACTCAAAGCGACAAGCTTGAGGGTCATTATTAGAAAAAAATTATAAGGATTTAACAGTGCACGTGGTAAATTTGGTGAGATAATTTTTTGAAATTTTAATAAATCATGAATCAGTTATAAAACTGTCAAAAAATGTTCGTTTCATAGCAACATAATGACAAATGATAATCTCCCATGGGATGTTTTCAGTGTAATTCTTTAATAATTGGATGAATTTTGACATATGTGACTAGAAATGGACGGATTTTATTGAATTTCTATTTCGTCAAAAAATTATCATTGTAATTCCAATAAATTAAATTTTTGTTGCAAATTCGGAAAAACCTTCATTATACTTCCACAAAATATCTTCCGACGGCATTTTTATCTGTCGCACGTGGTTCATTCGAAATATTCAAGTCGGATCTCGTTACAGTTCCGTAAAATTTCCTCGAATGAGATTTTTTGCTCACTTCAAGCGTGATGACTTTGGATATGATTTACGTTTTATCAATTTTATTTATAGTATCGAAGTGAATTCTTCATTTAATATACAGGGTGGGGCAATAGTTTGACAATTATTTTTCAGTGTAGAACTTTTGAATTTTCTTAATTTTTTCAAATGCATATTTTCAACCATATGATGTAGGAATGAAGAACTAACATTTTTTGCACATGGCTATTTGGAACCATTTGTTTTTAATAAATAAAAATGATAAAACTTGTCGAACCGAACGGTGCAATAAGTATTCACATTTTATATATATATATATATATATATATATATATATTCTTTTCTTAATGTACTCCTTGGATTTTAATAAAATTTTACATGGTAATTAAGTAGATTAAAACATATTTACTGTCTTCTTTGGAGGTGGTCACTCAATAAGATGACTGGTATGAAAAAATTTCTAACATGTTCACTTTTACGTAGTTTTGGAATCATCTCCAAGTTAAATATGGTTATCGAGAAAATTTTTTTTTTTTTGAAGTCCTCTTTTAAAAATATTCTGTGTCTCCATAACTACCTTGTTTTGGCCCAAGAAAGTTATACATGTGAATTACTTATCGTCTTGCCTAAACGACAACATAGTTATTGATAGGACTTTCTATCGGGAGCAGATCGCCTATGCTTATCCAGCTATACCCTTTGCACTTCGAATTTAACTCAGTTGTATCTCTTGAAATTCTTGAAAATGGTATCAACTGAAATTTTCAGTACCCTTTCTGTTGCCTACCACTTCCTTAATATTACCTCTTGAAAATAGAATTTTAAACACAAATGAAAGAGATTTGGGGTAAAATGATAAATAATCTCTGTATGTTGTTTTCTTTCAAAAATGTAAATTGTACCTATAGAGAAAGAAATATTGGTTAACATAATTATATCGGTCTCTTGCCACACATGGTAAGTATAGGAGAACCTCGTGTACTGCAGTTTCCATCTGCCATTCCAATAATTTTTTGTTGCAGCAATTCACTAACAAAAGATTCAATTTAAAATTTGATATTAGTAACTTTGAGGTTTCTCTTTGCCGGTCTATTCCTCTATTCATAACTAATATCTTTAATTTGAGTGGCCAGGACTTGATATGCTTGAATCGCAACGAATTAATAAAATATATATCCATGCAGGCAAATGGTACAATGCATTTGAAAGACAAGTGGACCCTGAATCAGTCATCAGGACCACATATGGGCAAATACGGTATTGAACATGATAGATTCCCACCAAAATTCAATGTAAATTTTAAAAAAAATTTGCATTGAAATTATTTTTTTACATCCTTGATAAATGTCCTCGCAGAGACTAATTTATTTTGGAAGCACGAAATTACTTTTTGATGTAGTTTCAAAGAAGTTTCTAATGCAGTTTGTGAAAAATGTCTAAACTCGAATTTTGTTAGTTCCTATTGGGAACTTTGCAGATTCAAAAGGGTAACGCAAATATATCTTTTTGTATCAGTTTCAAAAAGAGTAATTAATAATACTTTCCCAAGTAGTAAATTTTTTATTGTATTTTTAAATATTTTCCTAAAGGCATTTATGCATATCGCGCGGTTGTAATACATCTGTTAAGTCAGATTTCTTCTAGATCCTGAAAATCCCTCTGAAGATTTGGACGGTTTTTTGTGCATAATGGTAGTAGGTTCTTTCACAGACTCTAAGGTATGGAGATTATATAAAAACCAAAGAGGATTTCTTTGATACAGACTGGCTTCTCTGCGCATCTGTAGGCTGGCGCGACTGGCTCGTCATCTTCGGATTACCTATGTACCAAAGAAGATTTACGTGTATAATGGAAGGCTGAGTCTCCTCTTTTAGAATTGTAGACAAGCCTCCATCCCGGATTGTCATATATTTTTTTCTACGAGGAAATATTTACTCGTAGATTTTTTTATTATATCACAGACCATGCTACTTTCTGTGTTATATTCAAAGAAGTTTTGCCTTTGTTTGGTATGATTGTTAACAGAAATCTGTAGTATGCCGTGTCTCAGTAGAGAATCTGCAGTTAACTCACACTATTACAATGGTGGTTCGATAACAGAGTCAGAGAGGGCGCTACCGATTCTTAAGCTGTTGAAGATTTGAATATTCCTTGCTGTTGATATGAAAACGGATTGAGTCTTTATATGTCTGGGTCATCGAATATGTTTCAGAATAGACGAAAATCACCCATTAATAGAGGGCGCTTCAGAAGTGATGTAATGGTGTGAATATATGAACAACCATTAGCAATATAAATATTTATACCATTAAAAAAATAGTTGAATGAAAGTTGGGTTTGGTGATAGTTATATATCTTCCTAAAATGTTTAAAAAAATGAACAAGTATGAAATTATGCCTAATATATTTTTATCAAATGAATTTCTAAGATTTGTGTGATAGTATCATACAGTATTTGAAGAATGGGTTTGCGCGCACCAGTCAGTCGCGAGTAAATTTGTAAGTAATCGAATTCACAGAAGCCCACTAGTCTAGGCGGCGTACGGGACCGTACGAATGTAATCGCGACGTGATTTTATGTTTATATGTACGTTACAAACAAAACCTCGGTGACACACAAAACATCTTAAAGTATTGTGGGTTGCGCGTATTTATTTGGAATAAAAGACGAAATATTAGTAAATCACCGAATTTAGCTGTCATCAGGAACACATAACATATTTATTAACATATGATATTGCCACTCGATACTACGAAGGCGTAGAGGGGCCAACAATAATTTTCACAAGTTTCAACCAAAATTCACTTTGATTTTTGCAATTTTAACTAAACGATTGTAGTTTCGACCTACAATTGTAAGTTCGACCTACAATTGTAACTTCGACCTACAATTGTAAGTTCAACCTACAATTGTAACTTCGACTTACAATTGTAACTTCGACCTACAATTGTAAGTTCAACCTACAATTGTAACTTCGATCTACAATTGTAACTTCGACCTACAATTGTAAGTTCGACCTACAATTGTACATCCGATATCGATTTACAATAAAAGTATTAGGCAGTATCGATACTTTTTTGCATCGATACAGATATCAATACTTGAATTAATAATCGTATAATTATTATTCGATAAAAAGCATTCAATTGTGTTTGGTTGTCAAATAATAAATGGTTATTTTTATTTTCAATTTTCGCTACATTCAAATTAAATGAAACAAAATATCATTAGATAGATTAGTAAATAGGCAGGCAGAGCCTGGACCCATGTTTGCTGTGCTCAGTCGATACGCGTAACGACCGACGCCGACGGTTCGTCAACAACTATATCGTTTCATGTTTCTTTCATTAATTCGCTTATTCGATTCAAATAAAATATCAAATATCGAAAATAAATAATAATATGTTGTGATCCGAATATTATTATTCAAGTGATTCGATACATTTTTTTCATTCGATAATCTTATTCGATACATTCTAGTATCGAATAAACCGATACTTACTTTTATTCGATTCTGCCCAACTTATCATTGATTCGAGCGCTGTCAGGGACCAGGGTGAGAAGTGATGGAATGAACGACTCAGCATAGGAATCACTACTTCCACATCCAGATTTTGTATCCAAGTCTTATGCACACTAAATCCCAATATAATATTTTATTCCCTTTAATAATAGAGTGGGGGTAGCAGAGGAGGTGACTAATGTAAAAAGAAATTTAAAGGCCCTTGGTTCTCGCACACACACTAAATTCCAATTTAGTTTTTTTACCCCCTTTAATAATAGGGTGGGGGTGGTAGAGGGGGTAGCTAACACAAAAAAATTTTTTTAGACGTTTCGTTCTTGTATACACACTAAATCAAATTTATTATTTTTTTACCCCCTTTAATGATAGGGTGGGGGTGGTAATGGGGTGGTAGAGGGGGTATCTAACGCCAAAATATTTTTTGAGACGGTTCGTTCTTGTATAATACACACTAAATGTCATTTTACTTTTTTTTACTCCCTTTAATAATAGGGTGGGGGTGGCAATGGGGTTGGTAGAGGGGGTGGATAACGCTAAAAAAACTTTTTTATAGACGTTTCGTTTTTCTATATACACTATATCACATTTTGATTTTTTTTACTCCCTTTCATAATAGTGTAGGGGTGGTATTGAGGGTGATAGTGGAGGGGGGGGGGGCTGATATCAAAAAATTTTTGAGACCTTAACTTTTCGCACATGCCCTAAATTGCAATTTTATGGATCCTTACTTGCTTGTGTTACCTATTTACCCCATTCACCTCCGACCCCCTCAATGGAATTAGATCAAAATATAATCTAGTTCCAGATCTCGTTACAGTACATAAGTGTACCAAATTTCAATGTTAATATCACAAACGGTTCCAGAGTAAACGTGCGCACAAAAAAAGTTACAGACAGACAGGCATTTTTTTTCGCCCAAATTTAAAATCTCGACGTTTCATGACATTTTAAGCCTATTTCAACAAAAAGAAATTAAAATTTTTTTTGCGTTACTATACTTCCACTGGACGTAATTGAAAATTCTTTAGGGGCGGAAGCGCTCTAGCGCCATTACAGACGACCCGCCACTGAAGAAAGCCCGTGTTAATAGGTATTAAAAACTTACTTGTATTATTTCCATAAAACAAAATTGGATCAAAGCTTTATCCAAGTAACTTCCGATGAATAAACCTTCATCTCGAATGGATTCAAATAAATTGATTCAGTACAGTTCTTAATATCGACCACCATGACTCTATGCGCTGATTCGCAGTACTTCTTCCTTTTATATGCGAGGGTCTGCCATTTGCAGTTCCAAAGGAATCCCGAAAAACAGTTTGCAGAGTTTCCAGGATTACATTTTCTGTGCCGCAATCACTTCTTAGGATAAGTGGACATCCGTTCAAGTTGCCAACAGCTGTCAAGTAATAGCTTGCAATAATTTGGATCATTAGTCGTTGTGCTTGCTCACAGCCAGATTATATGTCTCGAAAATCCGTATATACATCCGTTTATGCAAATCCCGTATCTTTTCAATTTATTGTATGAATCGACATGCCAAATTCTTCTCCGATATTCTACGCCCTTACGGTCTACCTCAAAAAGAATTTGTCGCACTACATTTTGACTAACAACAAGTCCATGCTGAATGCATTTTAAATGCATCTACCTGTAACCGTGTAATTGGGCAGAAGTAGTGATCTGAGACATAATAAAAGTATAAACGTGTTCGAAAGGACTAAATTTCCTTCTTACAAGACCGAGTCTGCATAGGTGCCGTTTTAAGGTTCTCGGACTTATAAACACATTATGTTTGCCTCGGAGAAATGATAATATTTCTATTTGTTGAAGTCCCATTTCGAAATATTGTTTTATTAGTCTATCAGTGAAATCCATATCTAATGAAAATACTAAATTGGTTATACCATAGAGAAAAAAGAGAAAAAAAAACGCTCACCTTTCCTTTGGGCACTGTCTATGCATCTCTCGATACATCTCATATAATATTGGTTGTGGGAGAACAATTCAGAACTACGAACAGAACTGATTGTGGTGCTTTTATTTTCTGTCATCTGGATAATAATTGTAGGTCGAACTTACAATTGTAGGTCGAAGTTACAATTGTAGGTTGAAGTTACAATTGTAGGTTGAACTTACAATTGTAGGTCGAAGTTACAATTGTAGGTCGAAGTTACAATTGTAAGTCGAAGTTACAATTGTAGGTTGAACTTACAATTGTAGGTTGAACTTACAATTGTAGGTCGAAGTTACAATTGTAGGTCGAAACTACAATTGTAAGTCGAAGTTACAATTGTAGGTTGAACTTACAATTGTAGGTCGAAGTTACAATTGTAGGTCGAAACTACAATCGTTTAGTTAAAATTGCAAAAATCAAAGTGAATTTTGGTTGAAACTTGTGAAAATTATTGTTGGCCCCTCTACGCCTTCGTACCTCTACGCCTTCGTAAACTTTAGTAGGAACAAATATTATGCAGGCTTCACTTTTTTCATGTTATTTTATACTACATCGTATTATATTTTATTTGAATATTAAAGTCCCTTTGTAGAATATAAAACAATTTATGGTGAATTTGGGACGAATGAGTAGAACGTTCGCGTTGAATAATCAAGGAGGAGAAAATTTTGGAAACTTATTAATTTTACACCTAGGATTACAATATAAAATATAATAGGTCTTTCTCGTAAATTTGCTAGTTTACATAATGAAATCAATTCTGAATTCTGTTGGCTCGTTTTTAAGAAGAGTGTAAAATAAAACGAGGATATTTTACGCACTATTTGACCTTGGCAACGCACCCTGAAAAGTATATCGATTTCGGATATTTTAAAGATAGAGTGAAGCCTTTAAAATAAGGAGAGGCCGTTTTCAAATATGGGCATATCGTTATTAGGTGGCTTTAGATACAACTCAAAGATTTTTAAAAAATTTATAAAGCTACACGTTTCTCCATTGGTTTTTACTCTAAATCTTTGCTCTAATCTGAATGTGTTAATAATTCCAGAAAAGTAGCTAGTTTAAATTAAACAATTTTTAATACCATACCACATAAAGCAGACTGCAAAACTGTCAGTCAATTTATTGTTTAAGGAAGTTGAAATACAGTGGCGTAACTTTGATTTTTGGGCCCCCTCGCGAAAAATGTTTTAGGGCCCCGTATATAGATAACATAATGTTTGTCAATAAGTATCAGAAGTTATTCTGTGGGCATTTCTGATACTTCAAAAAGTAAAAAAAAATATTATTAAATGCGCTTTTTTGTAGTTCAAACGTGACGTAAATTGCCTGTTTTCTAAAAATTAAAAATCTACCGTATTTTCAATCGTCAGTTCCTTGTCGCTACTTATTGAAAATCATACACGAAAGTGTTTTTGTAGAAAATTTTGTCAGCTTTCGTTTAGGTCTTATAAAATTTTGTCGTAAATTCAAAAGAAACGATAATATACATATACAAAAATAGGAATGAAAAAAAAAATATTGATTCAATTTTTCTGAACAAAAACAATTTTCAAGAAGTTTTTTTTCAAAGAAAATATATCTTGCGAACGACTTATGTATGCTATTGCATTATTTTTATATGCATATAAACTAATAAAAATAGGTCAAAACCAATTTTTAAAAAATTGTTATGCGCACTTCTTGTAGGAAAATCTTAATTTGTAATAAAAAAGAAATTTTTGCTCATAGCTTTAAACAGCTGTAACTCGTGAACGAACCATTCATCGTATCAAGGTCACTTAGAGCTTATTCTACAGATAATTTAATTCTCCTCAAAAAATCTTTAGTATCATGATTGCCTAAAGCCAATCAGAAAATAGCTATTTGTCAAAATGCACTTGAAAATGACAATTTTTCAGATGTTTCCTTTTATCTCCATTCATTCGTTATCAAAACGATTTTGTACATACACCAACATATTCAAAAACTTTCATTAGATACACTATACGTACGATCTATCGTTTTCGAGTTTTTATCGATTTTATCATGAAACAAGTGTTCTGATAGCGCGTTATAAAGATGTTCAAAATTCCTATATCTGCCAATATTGATCGAATGGAAATGAAAAATAAAAGAAAATTGTTCGTAATTGAATTCTCCAAGACTTTCATTTGAAACATTTTGCGATCCGAATGCCCATTTTCGAGATTTTAGCGAAAAACGCGCACGTTTCCGTTGAGACGCAAAACTGTCAAAAATTTCAAAAAAATCTATCTGCGCCAATAGATAGGAAGTTAAGAAAAAACGAAATTGTGCGGATTTTTATTACCTATAACTTTTGATATGTTAAAAAGTACCACAAAATAAGCCTGTTTCCAAAGCCCACTCTGAATTATTTCATCCAAATTTTCCCATTTTATTGGGCTAAAGGCCAATTATCGATGCCGACCCCGACGTTTCTTTCATCTTACTATAATAGCGACGAGGGTAATTTTTTATAATAATGGTCAATAACGCATCGGCTATCGGCCCTCATTAGACCATTCCATAAAAATAAACAATAAACATTAAAAAAATCGAGAAAGTTTGCAACCGGCGTTTGACTTTTTTTATTTAGGTTTCTACCTTGCACTCGATTCGGCCGGGCCCCCCGCCTGCGGGGTCTGGAGGGGGTAAAATGACGCCACTGTGGAAATAGTGGCTATTCTGTAACTATACTGAAGAGGTTATGGGCCCAGTGCATTAATTAATAATAAATCCTGGTCACTGCACCAATGTAATGGTTATGGGGTACCCTGTTTAATTACAAATGAAATCCTAGTAATCAGGTCACCAGTAAATTCATTACTATTTATTTATCTGAAGGATAAAGAAATAAAATTGGCCATTTGCGTGATCGTCTAGTTTTGTTAGTGTAGGACCCAAATTTTGTTGTGTGTGTAGTAACCCTTTTTAATTTACCCCAGGTTCTTTTATATATAGTTTAATATTACTTGTTTCTGTCTGATACGATATACTTTAGAAAATTATTCACTCTGTTAATGGAAATACCTGTTAAACTTGAACACACTGTCTATTAATTGAGAGACCTAGTTAATTTGATATATTATTTATGTAGTATTTTATTTCTCAAGGTTGCACTGTACCCTTATAGTTAAAGTTTGTTTTCTATTTTGCTTTTGAAATTAAAACATTTATTTAGTTTATTACTTATATGACGAAAAATGTAAAGGTGAAAGAAAAGACAATAATTGATGGGAAAAATTAGTAAAAAACCCATTTTATTTTATATAAATTGATGCAACAATAGTCGAACATGAAATCAAAATAATCCAAATATTTGAGAGAATAATTGTCTAAATACTATAATAGGAAAATATGCGTCTCTATAGTAATGACCATACTATAGATATACTGAGTGTTTTGAAGCAATAACAAGAACTTATACAAAAGTGTTATTTTAATAGTAATTAGAGTTGTGGCAATGGCCTGATAATGATAATCTATAATTAGAGCTGTCAGCAATTGCTAGGTAATAATGGTTTATAATTACATAAAGTTGTTAGCAATCGCTAGATAATAATGATTTATAATTAAAGTTGTTAGCAATAGCCAAATAATGAATCGAATGCATAACAGAGGACAAGAATCATGTCATGTTTATACATTATCAAAATTAAGTTAAGAAATGAACATTAAATACTCATGTAAAAGATCATAGAATGTTGAGGAAAAATCCTTTGATTATAACTAAAATAAGCAGAGTCTACCAAATTTTATATGACTGTCCAACAACGTAAAAACAAGGTGGGCAGTTGTAAATCAAACAGACGAGACGTCCCGGTTCAGTACTCGACGAAAAGTAAACCCTTCTTAATACGAACAGGTCTACGGGCTAATTAAACCCAGCACTGGCCGATGGCCTGTACGGCTTGTGAGCGCAAGGTAATTAAATGGATGGATCGTTATTAAACAATCATAGAAAACCAAATAGATCGCTGGTGAGAAATCTCAAATAATCATTTGAAAGATACACATTACTATGACATTTGACATGTCCCAAAATTAGGCACACAGCAGCCTTAATAAGTACATCAAATGAAAAATAATGGAAGCTAAAGTTTCTTGTCATTGCATAAACGCAGAAAATATATAGTTCTTGAATATAAACTTGTTATTTTGCAAACGCCAATTTCCCTAGTAAAATATTCAGAAAATGAAATTTTATGAATTAAAATCGTGAATAAAATCATAACTGAATAAACTGTAATATAATATTCTTTATAGTTAAAAATCAAAGCTAATATTTAATAAAAAAACTAATATTCTTTTAGTACCACAAATGCGTCAGTTAAACCTTTTTTAAACACCCCGTAACCAGAATATGAATGCATTTGCAAATAATAAAGTAGTCTCGAAACAAGAAAGCAATCACCTTTAGAAATTTGTGCCTGAAGAATTTCCGTACGCCCTGTATAGCGTTATATCGCCCGTGAATGCTCTCCTCCAGGTTCCACATGTTTAACGTCTTCGTAGGGCATCGTAGAGATGTTAAAACGACAATTCTTAAAGTGTACGTTAAGCAGTGATTGTCTTTGATGTAAGTACAACGAACACGAAGTACTGCGATGCAATGGTGTATTAGAACTTTATTTCCCAAGTACAGCCGACGAAGTCTGCAAAGTACCTTGAGCGTGGTTTAATTTTATTTCCTAAGTACAGCCGACCGAAGTCTGCAAAGTACCTTGAGCGTGGTTTAATTTTATTTCCGAAGTACAGCTGACCGAAGTCTGCAAAGTAACTCGGTTGGGATTACAAATGAATCTCCTCCACTGAACAGTCTGATCTTCTTTTATATGGTTTCTGATGTCACCCTTCTACCCGGATTATGCATCTCCGCTTGTTTCTTGTGAGAATATGTTTATTTTAACGCTATTATAATATTCGACACGACGTAGCCCTGTCTTTCTTTATGGTTAAGCTGGACACGTGTAGGCGATTCCATACTATGGGAATACACGGAGTACTTGACGTTTATCTGAATATACGATAAACAAACCCTGCGACTCGGCTAGATTTTATGTAAATTCTGTCTCAAAATTGTAGCGTTTAAATTTGCTTTAAAAGAATATAATTTTAAAATTGCATTTCTGGTAACTTTACTGTGTTTAATATTTAATGAATAAATAAATGACAAGATGAAATAACATGAATTAAACTGCAATAATTACTTTAATTTGGAAACAAATAAGAAAAAACTAAATTTATATATGGGGTCTATACAGGGTACTTCAATACATATAGTAAATTTTAAAGCCCTTTTATAATATACTTTTACAGTACTATAAAAGCAGCCTTTAAATATTTTAATTTACCAATGTCAGTGAAATATCAAAAATTCGTTATAGAATGTAATTAAAATAAATTATTTGAACCAATATTTTGAAATGTGGATCGTTTTAATTTCAACATATCTGTTCAAGTAAATCGTTTTAATTACATTCTATAATCAATTTAACATATATTATTAATTTCGTTGCTAAATGAATATATTTACAGGTTACTTTTATGGTATTACAAAAGTAACAATAAGCTTTAAAATTTTAACGTGTTAAAATTTAACATAATGTAGTTATGGAATACTTACTCACTTAGCACAGAACTTTAATAAAAATAACACAATATCACAATTCTTATAATAAAATCAATTTATTATCATAAATAAAAGGCTCTGTCTACGGCTCTGGGTAAATCCGTATAATTAATTTTTAGTATTCGTCCGTCAAAAACCGGGCTGCTGCTGATTGGCTGCCGTCAAGGGCAAGGGAAATTATCTATTACAAGCAACTATACTACATCAAATAATATTAGCATATTTAACCTAACAAACTAACCTAAAGAAATATTCGTATTACGTATTTTAGTTGCTAAAAAAATGTAGTAAAAAAACTGTAAAAGACGGATTCGAACCCTCGACCTCACGTGTGAGGCCCCAATTAATTACCAATTAAAAGATTTTTATTCAAGATTATATATACAACATATTTCATTTAAAGGCATTTTCCCTATGTATAATACATTATAATCCTGCACAGCGTGCGGTATAATTAAAGCCTAGCTAATTGAGTTATAAACTTTATAGGTAGGTTGGCTGATGTGATGCTGGGAAAATGGTCACTCCTCCAAGAATTTTTAATTAAAGTCATGTTCTCTATTTTCCAATAAATAAATAGAATTTTATGTCTACGTGTGAGGCCCAATTCAATTCAAATAACTTTATTCCCAATTTTAATTACAGTTGCCTCCCCATAGAACCCACTCCGGGTCCGGCCGTGCGACCACCGCGCGATTCGCGGTGGCTGATTGCAGGCAAGGATCGTTAACTACAAAGGATAGCTTATCTATAATTCACCGACTTATTTTCCCAAGGTCATACGCGATTAGCGACTTGTGACGTCGACAACAGTCCCGGTCTGCTAGTGGCTTGCACCTGCGGTCCTTTTTAAAATAGATACATTTTGTGGGATGCTGTTTTATTATTATTTTTTTTTTTAGCTAAATCCCGATATTTTGTGAACGGTAAATCAAAAATTCCTAGTTTTTTTTTTCTGACACAGTTACCATATACATATGTATAGAAAGAAACCAAAACACAAATACGGCGTAAAGTAGAGATCTGGTGCAGTAGAGCCATTAACCATTAACCATTAAAAATGTTTTTATGGTGCAGTAGAGCCGGTGGCGCAATCAACTACCGTCGTACCGAGAAATGGACTGCTTAATACGTCACTAAGAGCCCAAACAGGGTGGGCATCAACGTTAGTCTTATGGGAATGAGCAATCCTTTAACTAGCGTCTACGGGCAGAGTATCATTTTCTATTTTTGGCTCCTAAGCCTCGCGCAGAGGGTTCATCATCGCGTCATTTGAAATTAATAATATTAACATATTTAACTTAACGAACTAACCTAAAGAAATATTCATATAAGGGGCGAGCGTAGGTGCGTCTTTACTATGTACATACTTCGGTATGCGATGTAAGGCGCAGTTAGTACTTGGATGGTGACCATTCCAACGGAAACCGCGTTCTCGCCTCACACATCTTCCAGCGGCTTGTATATCAGTGTATGCGCAGAAGCTATACAACCTTAGGCGAGGGTTGTATAGGAGATATACCATCCTTCGGAGGGGATGTAAAGCCGTCGGTCCCTTGTCTATTAAATGTTAGGCAAGTAAAAGATCCCTACTCTTCTTAAGGGAAGAGGTTCGGCAAAATTCCTGGTTGGGGGTAGCTCGTCTATAGGCGTCGGTGTTAGGCCTTAGTATCGGAAATAGGCCGACGTTAAATAAATGTATAAAAAAAAAATATATTCATATTACGTATTTTAGTTGTTAACAAAATGTAGTAAAAAAAAAGTGTAATTTTAGTTAAGAAAGACTGTAACAAGCCGATTCGAACCGTATCAAAATAATTTATTTATTGGTTATTATAAACATATGATGATTTATTGACTTTTGTTGATTTACTTTTAAAAAAAATTCTCTTGACTCGAATTTGATAATCAGCATATTTTATCAATATTAAAATTTCAACACATTTGATTGTTTATTATATGTATTTACATATAAATTTTAAATTTCTAGGTATTTTGTTAATTGCTCTAAATGAGCAATGCAAACCAAATTATTATATTTCTACTAAATTATTTAATTTATCCATTTGCTAAAATAAGATCATAATAATTATTTGACAAGGGGATAATCGGCCCATAGACGCTAGTTTATAGTTAACACAACTCCTTGGATTGCAGGGCCGGGCGGATTGGGTCTGGCTTGGCTAAAAAACAGTTAAAACTTAAAACCTATACTCCTGCCTAACAAACAGATTAAAAAAGGTATTAAAATTACATATATCTAATAAAAACAGATTTTATAAAACTTAAGAATCACATTTTTTAAAACTTTCACTTTTCAAAAATTAATCTTGACACTGACGCTGACACCTGAACATAATGATGAGGAGCCTTTTACATCTTGCTCTGTAGTGAAGGGTAGTATTACCATCCCCCGATATATATCTGTATATCAATGAAGAAGGCGTAGTAAGTATACTCCCCCCCCCCTGCCGGTATGGAATACTATGGTGACAATGGTTTATACCCCGAATTAGCGCATGTCACCCCTTTATGAAAAAAAAAAACGAAAAGACCACCCTCTATTCCATTTTTTCGGGTCTGAGCATGAGAGGGCTTGTTGGGTCGAGATCTTTTGCTCAATTTCAATAAATTGAGCAACTACAGACGACAAGGGTTGAAACCACACCACCAAAAACCGAAATGCCTTCAAAAAGCTTCAAATTGAACAGAAATTGGTATACCTCCGTTTTCAAAGGCGAGAAATACGATGCTGGCAATATTTTCTCCCTTTCCAACCACCCCCAAACGCAAAAACTTGTCACTTGTCATACATTGTCACCATCGTTTTCCTCACCCATGAAAGCGGGGGCATATACCACTGATCTATCAGTGGGGCATTTCCATTTTTGTTCAAATTCGAGCTTTGTGATGGTATGGTGATTTTGGGGATGGAGGTGGTTTCACCTCTGGGGTCGGATGAGCAATTGATGCTTAATTTTCAGGAATTAAGCAAAAAAACCGATCCGACAAGTCCTGGCAAGCCCAGATCCAGATAAGAAAAGTGAGTGGGTGGTTTTGCGTTTGAGGAGTGGATCATATCTTCTACGCCTTTTTGATGAATCAGGACGATATACAGATATATATCGGGGATGATGATACTATCCTTCACTCTATGTGGTTAATTTGATTTGCTCTCCATGCCATTTTTGAGGTATTATGTACATCTGCTTTAAATGTTAAAATACATTGCTAGATTGTATTTTTCTTAGGTCCGGTGATCAAGTTCTTTTGCTGGGAATAAATTAAATGGTATACTACACTACAAAGGAGGTAAGTAGGTTTTACCAGTCGAGGATGATTTTGTGTTCGAGCGTAGCGAGGGCTGGCAACAGAGTACGAAACTGATGGTCAAAACTTACCTCCTGCGTGGTGTATAACGTTTTATCTGCTCCTTTCTACTGTTCATGAACTAAAAAATCAGATTTTACATTTCTTGATCAATTTATTTTGACAGTGATACTAAGTAATTTGTTTACATTAGTGGATGCCAAGTAGTCTGCTTCGATTTTGTTGCTACTAAGGCGTAGTTAACAAACGAGAGGGAAATTTTGTGAATAATGTTACTAATTGTAATAATTGTACTATTACTGTAAATATTAATTAATTTCAAGTTCAACATCTTACTTCCCCAAGGGTGGTGTAAATCAACTTACCTGCTTGAAAACAATGTGACAATAGTATACTTGCCATAGTGGGAGCAGATAAAAATATTTTCTGCATCGCTACTTCTACGCTTATGCTCTACAAATAGGGAAATTATTCCAGGACGTATGTAGGTATAGTTCTTTGGATTATTTATGATTATTTCATTTCTGTATCAAATCGAAATTTTTAACCAATCATAATATTTGAAATTCCTTAGAAACAAGAAATATCAGTGACTATTTGAACTCTACTTAGTAAACGGGAAAAATCAGCAGCTGTTTCCCGTTGCAAAATCAACGGCTCAAATAACATACCGACATGATAATTTTATTCGTCTTTAAAAGTTTATACAGAATATAACATACAATGTACAGACTTTAGTAAACTAGTCACCACATAACACTCAACATAAAATTAATAAAATAGGTATAGAGGTGAGCAAAATCAACAATTAAGGAACTCATAAAATGTTTTATCACACAAATATTTAAATATTTTATTCCTAAATGACATGTTGCTGTCATTGTTGATACACTGACTAATTTTGTTAAAACATTTGGTACCAATACGTTTCGGCGAATTTTCTCCCAGTGCAAGTCTGGAATATGGCTGATACAAATTATCCTGGTTTCTCGTGTCATACACATGAATATCACTATTTCTAAAGAATTCAGATTCATTTTTTTTATGTACATTATTAACTGGTAGATATATAAGCTAAGCAAGGTAAGTACTTGCAAATTTTTAAATAGTGGTTTAGAACTGGTTAAGGGATGGATCTTACACATTAAAACTCTTTTTTGATATTGAAATGCCCTATTCAAATATGAGGAATTTCCCCAGAAAATGAGTCCATACTGCAGTTGAGACTGAACAAAAAATCCATCGTTTTAAAAGCAAGAGGAAATAGGTACATTATAAACTTTTAATACTTATCATATAATTATAATAAAAAAATAGACTTTCTTAGGTATGTACTTAACTACTTAATTATACCTTTCTATTACAAAGAATCAATAGGATTTAACTAAGGTATCTTATCTATATAACTTAAATGATACATTTAAAATACATATGAAGTACAAGTACATATAACTATATACATATATATGAAATGTTGTATTTATAACATCATTTAAATAGTATATAACTTTTGGATATCTCCTCACCAATGAATCACAAGCGTTCTCAGCAATATCCACATGTATTTTCTACGGGACGACTTTTATTAATCCTAACTACATCACCTTTATCAACATCAGGTATTTCTGGACTAACACTCTTTTTAATTTCTGCTACCATTGTCATAAATGCTTGCTCTACATTTATAGAATTTTTAGCAGATGTCTCAAGAAAAGTCATTCCTAGTTGCGTTGCATAGTTCTAATAAACAACACAAAAATTTAATTACTTACAAAACTCAATGTGTATGACTGGTTGTAAAAAATATAGGCACTGGGTACTGAGTTAACTAAAAGTAATAGATTTAGTCGAGGATTTAATCGAAATAATAGGTTTACAACAACGAATAAATTGAAAAAATATATAGGGGTGTTCTTTTCAGATATTGCCGAGTATTAAGTCATCGTTTTACTAACAATAAAGTGGTCATTTATCTGTCGCGGGTATTTCCTTTGAATATATAGGTAAGGAAAGAATGCAATTCAAATAAGAGGCAACGGAAGTGCGTATAGAATTCTGAATAATATAGTTAATCAATATGGCGGATGGACAGCTCACCATAACAAAATCTCTATATATTCAAAGCAAATGACAATAAGTATCTGTAATAATTGGTTGATCAAAATGGCAACCTCCGTTGCCTGAGAATTATACAGCTTATATAGCAAGCATTCCTTCCTTACCTCTATATTCAAAGGATATATTTGATGAATATGTGAGGTATGTTAGGCTGGCGTCCTTTTCCTTTCGCCAGAACACTCAGAGGCTGGTTGGCAATACAGATATTATCCCAAAAATGGGCAATCCTCCAATATGATTGGAAGACTAACAAATAATAGAATGATACAAAAGAATAAAAGATTATTTAAAAAATGTATCTATGATCTACAAGCTGTTTGTTAATGTATCATGAAACAGTAATTTGCCATTTGCCTGGGTTCTATTGTAAACGATAATGGTCTAAAAATAAAAAGGTACAAGATGTACAGTATGTTTCACTATAGAACATAATACACATATACCGGGTGTAACAGGATCATGGTATACCCACTTTTCTCCTTTAGTTTTGAAAGTAATTGATTGAAATTTAGGATATACTACATACATAATAAGCGGCACTTTTCGACATACAATCGATTTATTTTCCACTTCCGGTTTCGCCGGAAGTGACACTAACTTTCGATTTTTAAATGGAACACCCTGTATATTATTGCATTTTTGAATTCTGTATAATTTTCTGAATCCAACGATGCTAAATAAATGACATTACAAACATCAATTTTTTTATAATTTAATTTCTAGTTTTCCATTTAAATGTGCAATGATGATTCCGATTTATTCTAAATGACCCGTGTAATGCTACAAAAATCGAAATCCCGTTAAAAACACTAAATTACGTGATTTGTGAGCAAATAAAATTCACCAAAATTGTTGTTGGGGCAAAACTCAATTTTTTCAAATGGAACCATATCGGTACCGTGATACCATTTATTTATTTTATTAATAAGAAATTTATTCATATGTCGTATTAAAATGTGCAATAAATACAAATAAAATTACAGTTCAAAGAAAATACAATTTTATTCTAATTACCTTGTTATACATAAGGTGGTTTTGGAATACAAAAAATTAACACAAAACATTACAACAGTTGTTCAAAATGTTGTCCATTAACGTCAATGCACTTCTGAACTCGCATAGCTGTTTCTCGAAAAACGTTCGCCAATTGCTGGGACGTTATGCTATTAATTGCTAGTCTTACACGTAGCTCCAGATCTTCACGGGTTGTAGCGGCGGTTGCATAGATAATATTTTTTAAATGACACCAAATAAAGAAATCAAGGGGCGTTAAATCAAGTGATCTTGGAGGTCACCTCACAGGACCATTCGTCGAAATTACGTTTTCTCCAAATCTCCGTTGAAGGTAATCAATTACTATCCTTGAATTATGGGGAGGAGCGCCATCTTGTTGGAAATACATTCCCTGTCCTAAATCTAAAGGTAACTCATCAAAAATGTTCTCAATCTTTTCCAGGAATCTCAAGTATCTGGCACCAGTCAGAGGTCCTTCAAATATTATTGGACCAATTATTCTACTACCGATTATTCCAAGCCAAACATTGAAACGGAACCGCACTTGAAAGTTACCCTCCCGTAATAAATTTTGATTTTCTTGTGACCAATATTTTGTATTTTGTCGGTTAAATAATTCCCTATTTGTAAACCTAGACTCGTCCGAAAATAAAATCAGCCAAAAAATCATTGTGTGGCTGCACGTTATTATACAAAATCCAGTTGCAATATTCCATCTTACGTTCGTAATCCCTTACGTACAAGTGCTGGTGCAATTGGTATTTAAAAGATTTATAGTGGTATTTGTGCAAAATTCGGCTTACTGCTTGGTGACTGATGTCCAATTCAAACCCAACTTGCCTCAAAGAAACAGTCTTATCAACTTCTATTCGAGCCAAAACATTAATTCTCGTTCCTTCGTCAATAATGAAGTTTTCTTCGGGATCATTGTTGGGCTCTCTTCGGAATTGGTTTTCAACACGTTTAAAATAATTTTTCGCTGGACATTGTCTATGAGGATATCGTTGGGCATAAAGGTTGGCAGCCGCAACTGCATTTCTTTTACATTCCCCATAAATAATTAACATGTCCACTTTTTCATCTCTTGTATAAATTTGCGGCATTTTGAACACAATTAACAAGAATTTTAAACAATGTTTAAAGACACAATAAAAACACCCTTAAACCAACAAATGTTTGACAAGTTAAATATTTCATAGTTTTCAAAGCCATACCTTAGTTACTTCTTAACATTTAATTAGATTAGAATACAATTGTATTTTCTTATTTTCTTTTAGCTGTAATTTTGTTTGTATTTATCGCACATTTTAATACGATATATGAATAAATTCCTTATTAATAGTACTAATAAATGGTATCACGGTACCGATATGATTCCATTTGAAAAATTTGAGTTTTCCCATAAAACCAATTTTGATGAATTTTATTTGCTCATAAATCACGTAATTTAGTGTTTTTAACGAGATTTCGGTTTTTGTAGCATTGCATATTGCACAGGTCATTTAGAATAAATCGGAACCGTCATGGCACACTTAAATGGAAAACTAAAAATTATATTATAAAGAAATTGATGTTTGAAATGTTACTTATTTGGCATCGTTGGATTCAGAAAATTATGCAGATTTGAAAAATGTAATAATATACGGGGTGCTCTATTTAAAAATCGAAAGCTAGTGTCAATTGCATGTCAAAAAGTGCCGTTTATTATGTATGTAATATATCCTAAATTTCAATCAATTATCTTCAAAACTAAAGGAGAAAAGGGGTATACCATGATGCTGTTACACCTGGCGGTATATGTTTCCCAAGTAATTATCTATATGAACAACTATTGAAACACAATCAAAGAAAAGAACCATATTGTTACACGAACCCAGCCAGAATGTACAGTTACTTTTCATTTTAAATCAAATTTTATTTTACGTAAATTTGACTGGTAAATTATAGCAACATGTACATATCTCAAAAAACTACACCAACTAATATATGTCAATTGAGAACTGTGTATACACAACTCTCTCTCCTTACCTTGGCAATGTTGAAGTCAACAACTTTGTCTGCAACAAGGTCGCATTTATTCCCTATAAGTAATTTGTTGACATTATTGTCACCTACATAATAATCAACTTCATCAAGCCACCGTTTCACATTATCAAATGACTTCTGGTCTGTGCAGTCATATACAATGATCACTCCGTGGACGCCTTTGTAGTAACTGGGCGAAAGAGCTCGGAATCTTTCACATCCTGCCGTGTCCCACTACAATAAAATGCAGTATGAAGAAATATCAAAATTACATATATAAATGTATGTTGGATTTATATCATACATTATGTTTAGTTTTCAAAACATAATATTGAACGTCCATAAACATTAACCCTTTTGCACATAACTGCTGCGTGACTATGACCATTTTCTTGGCAAATAATCTGTACAGGATAAATGGTGCTTTTTTTTAGTGGAGTAAGAAAATGGTTCCTTGAACAAGAAACTGTCAGGGTTCCCTTATATCAAAAGTAAACCAACAAATGCATCAAGAATCACTCCTATTTATACTTTTGATCACCATGGGTTGCTTGCAATTTTCAGCTTTCGTTAAGTGCAAAAGTGTAAGTTAGAACTTTTCACTAAAACGAGTTCGATTTTTTCTATTTTTTGACATAGTTTGAAAGATACAGACTGGTATTAAATTTATTGCTTAAAATGTCTGTTAGTCGTGAATCAACCTTCAACTGTTTTTTCAGTCAATTCCCTTAATAATAAACGCTTATAACAGCCTGTAGGTATCTCAGAAACTATCTCATTAGGAAATAATTCTATATGAGCATTTTTCATAAAATAACTGGAGGAAACACATTACTCAATATTTATCATTACTTATGAAACATTAAATGTATGAAAATGTAAATTAATACTTACAATCTGCAATTTTATAATTTTCCCTTCTAAATCCACCGTCCTGATTTTCTGTAAGAATAATTTTCGTTACATATAATAAATATTTGCTGAGCAACAGAGGATTAGATTTTTGTCAGTATGAATTGTTCTTTCGAAATTTTAAATAAGTCTGTTTGAAATCACAACGGCGCAGCGGAACGCAATTACGTTGATGATTTAATTTAAAAATATATTACATATACTTACAAAATCCAAGATAGTAGTGACGTAATTGTCCGTGTATACATCATCCTGCAACACGTCATATATTTATATAATACTAACAGGCCAATAAATATAATCAAATAAATAAATCACATTACATGTAATATTTTAATCACATGTAATGTTTTGCATCCCTGAAACTACCCATAAGTGGGAGTGTTTTCCATCACAAAATTGAAAATGTTAACCGAACTAAATCGGATTTATTCGAATTTAATGTATTTAGATCATTGTATCGCAAAATTAATGCTCAATTTATTCTTTATCTTTCGTCGGTAAACGGATGAATATCAGAAAGCCGAATAATTGTTGTCATTCACAAAAGAATAAATAGGCGAGAAAGTAGAGCTCTGATGAGGCACAGCTGATGTATATGTCGATCAATTATAACTGTAGTAAAATATTATTCATCAATAATGACCTAAATATCACTCTGCAAACCAACAAAAAGTATCAGAAAAGCCATATTGAATTGTGCACTCATCGGTTGTATTATAAAATTCAGAAATGTTCCTCAAAATTAACATATTTATAGCCATTTCCACCAACTTGTTTTGGGGTTTCTTAACACCAAGGAAAGAATATCTTGAGCTACGCAATCATTTTGGTATTGAATTTAGTTCTTTTAATGAGTATAATGAATGTAGTTGTTTATGGTCAATTATTATAAATTTTCATCCAACAGGTATGGACAGAAATATTTAGCAGTCGAAAGCATGTCTAAAAGTTCCTTTTCAATAGCACTATAATTTTGTTCATAATCGTTCAATGTTCATGGCACGTATGCAATGGACAAATATTTGCCTATCTAACTCTGAAACAAAACGGTGCCTAGGGCCACATTGCTCTCATCCGTTGTTGAAAGGTTTCCTGAAATCGGGTTATTGTAGAAGTATATTAATTTTTACATTTATACAAGTTTCAAAACATCAGTAGGTTTTGATCATGCGAGAACTAAATCCTAGTTTGAGGGAAATTAAAAAATTTACTTTCATTCGTTATCTGGACATGTGATCTATCGTTTAAACAATTTGTAACATTTAATTCGTAGAAATGCACTTGTATTTTCCTTCTTACTGCACCAATTATTTATCCTCTGGTAATTTTCATAATTCTATTTGAAAAGACCAAATGTATCAGTCAAATTTAAACTATTACAATTACAAACAAATTCTTATTTTGCCTTGCAACTTTCAAACCGTCAGCGTGCTGTCAACATTAAATAAGTGGCAAGAGTTTCCTTATTTCACTACCTTAAGAGCTCGCAGTTATTTTCGCCGTAGCCTCGTTTTCTTGGAATCCAATAATAAATATAATAATAATATAACATTATAAGTTTTTAATGTTAATTAAAAATACTACAGAAATATAATTATCAAAGATCACAGTTTGAAACATTTTTATATATGTCAAGGCAATATTTTATGATTACAATGACATGGCATTTTCTAATACGGTATAAAATTTAAAGCTTCACAATATAACAATTCAAATTTGACACAATTCCCTAACCTTACAATATTTAGTACTGTCATTCATGTCATACCGGATGGCCCGCCGAAAACGAAAGAGGCTTGTTTTGTGCTCGTATGATAATTTTTTCGACAACGTTGGGCCCGTCCAATTTATTATCAAGAGGGACACTTATCAGGTATTTATGATGCGTCACTTCAACCTCCTAATATGTTAAATGGCAAAGGGGGCCAACAAGTTGCACATCAATCAAGCTCGTTAGATTTTCTTAACAATGCTATTTTATTTTAATATTTTGATAAATAGTTTCTAAACTAGTTGAAAGCAATGTGGGTATGATTTGTGAGTAAGGTTAGGTCAATAAATGATTTTGTTAAAACCGGATAAGCCAATAAGAAATTCCAAATTGTGTTCAGGAGGTATGATATAAGTGGGGCAAATAGTTAGAATTGATTGTATTTACTGATATAATTTCGGAGGTTATGTCTGATCCTTAATCGATAGGTCTTACTGGTTTAACATTTTCTTGCTAACGTTTATTGTTGGTCTTCAAAAATGTCATTCACATTTTGATGGTTACAGTTGTAATCATCACTTACTTTAAAGGGTGATAAACAAGTTTCTGGAAAATGAGTGGGAGACGATGCTGATTATTTGACGATTTATTTCGAGTATTCCCAGTAGAGTTCAGTAATTTTCTAAATTTAAGAATAATAAGAAAATTTAAAAAGTAAAAAATAATGTTTCGTGTACGAGTGCAAGAAAAGCAAGGCATGTGCACTTTGTATTTCCTCTTTCATCATGCGTACAATCATACAATATGCGCACGCCTTGCTTATTATTATTTCTTTATTTTCTGGTACAACTTTGCAAGAAAAGCAAATTTTTAAAAGTTTTTTTTTATTTATTTATTTTCTACTTTTAGTCATACTTTAATAAAATTATTATCATACACGAATATTGTACCCCCTCCCATAGAAGTCTCTAATCAGGCGAAAAATCTTTTGTATTCATGTCCGTCAAGTTAGCATTACCATATCGAAATTTTGCAATGTCAATATATGGATTAATTGTTAATTTTTTTGTCGTAAATTTGTCGTGAACAGAAAAAAATTTGTAGCGCCTTATTTAAAAAAAAACCTATGGTAATGCCAACTTGATAATCAAGTTAGCATTACCACATTCCGAAACGGGTTAAAATGGTGGAAACAGAGCTCTGAGTATCAAAATAATTTATCGTAAGCAAATAATATGCGAAAAACCACCCCCTGATGATTTACGGTGGTGATAGTGCTCAGTACAGAGGAAAATGTATTCAGTCTCCTATTTTTTGCGTAATGGAAATTCGCTGCAAACTGTTATCTGGCACGACAAATTCGTAGCCCACTCACAATAAAATCCTAAAAAAGAATCGGTACAAAAAACCACCCCTTGATGATTTACGGGGGTGGTAGTGCTGAGTACAGAGACAAATGTATTAATTACTCTAATTCTGCGTAATATAATTTTGCGACAAATTCCTTAAAGAAACCGGTTCAAAAGTACCCTTTGATGATTTACAGGGGTAGTAGTGAGTATGGAGAAAAATGTATTAGTTCTCCTATTTCTGTGTAACGAAAATTCGTGACAAACTGTTTCCTGGCACGACAAATTCGTAGTAGACCACTCACGACAAATTCCTGACAAATAGTCACTCCAATAAAACGACGCGCTTTATTAAAAAAAGCATGGTAGTGCCAATTTGATAATCAAGTTAGCATTACCACATTCCGGAAGGGTCTAAAATGATCGAGAAAAGGGCTTTGAGTATCAAAATAATTTGTCGTGAACAAATTATATGCGAAAAACCAACCCTTGATGATTTACGGGGCTCCTATTTCTGCGTAACGGAAATTCGCGACAAGCTGGTTTCTGACACGACAAATTTGGAGGACCCTTACGACTAAATTAGTACAACAAAACCACCCCTTGATGATTTACGGGGGTGGTAGTGCTGAGTACAGAGAAAAATGCATTAATTCAACTATTTTTGCAAACTAGAAATTCGTGACAAATTGTTTCGTGGCGCGACAAATTTCTATGTTTCTTACGACAAATTTCTGAAAAAAATCAGTCCATGAAAACCATCCCTTGATGATTTATGGGCGTGATATGCCGGATTCGACAAAGAATTTATTAATTTTTTTATTTTTCGGAATTACAAATTCGCAACAAATTGTTTCGTGACTCGACAAATTCATACGCACCTTACGACAAATTCCTGAAAAGAATCAGTTCAAAAAACCATCCCTTGATGATTTACGAGAGTGGTAGTGTCGAGTATCGAGAAAAATGTACTAATTTTACTATTTTTGTAAACTAAAAATTCGCGACAAATTGTTTCATGGCACGACAAATTTCCACGTCCCTTATGACAAATTAAAGAAAAAATCAGTCCAAAAAAAACATCACTTGATGATATACGGGGTGCTAATACTGAGTTCGGCAAAGAATTTATTAATTTTCATATTTTTGGGAACTAAAAATTCAAGACAAATTGTTTCGTAGCACGACAAACTCCTACGTCTCTTACGGCAAATTGTTGAAAAAGAATTAGTCCAAAAAACTATCCCTTGATAATTCACGGGGATGGTAATGATGAGTACGTAGAAGAATGTATTAATTTAACTATATTTGCAAGCTAGAAATTAGCGACAAATTGTTTCGGGGCACGACAAATTCCTACGTCTCTGACGGCAAATTCCTGAAAAATAATCATCTCAAAAGACCACCCCTTGATGATTTACGGGGGGTGGTAATGATGAGGACGGACAAAAATCTATTAATATATTTTTGCAAACTAGAAATTTTCGACAAGTTGTTTCGATGCACGACAAATTCCTACGTCACTTACGGCAAATTGCTGAAAAATAATCAGAGCTCAGCAAAAAAATATATTGATTTACCTCCCCCGTAAATCATCATGGGGTATTTTTTTTTATCTGATTATTTTTCAGGAATTTGTCGTATTGGACGTAGGAATTTGTTGTGCCACGAAACAATTTGTCGCGAATTTTTAGTTCACAAGAATAGGAAAATTAATACATTTTTGCCGAAATCAGCATTACCACCCTCGTAAATCATCAAGGGATGGTTTTTTGGACTGATTTTTTTTCAGGAATTTGTCGTAAGGGATGTAGGAATTTGCCGTGCCACGAAACAATTTGTCGCGAATTTCTAGTTTGCAAAAATAGTAAAATTAATACTTTTATTTGGCACTCGACACTACCACCCACGTAAATCGTCAAGACATTGTTTTTGAACCGATTCTTTTTCAGAAATTTGCCGTAAGGGCTGTAGGAATTTGTCGTGTCAGAAAACAATTTGTCGCAAATTTCCATTACACAAAAATAGGAGAATGAATACATTTTCCTCTGTACTGAGCACTACCCCAGTCATCAGGGGGTGGTATTTCGCATATTATTTGCTCACGACAGAGTCACGACAAATTATTTCGATATTCAGAGCTCTGTTTTCCACCATTTTAGCCCGTTTCGGAATGTGGTAATGCTAACTTGACTATCAAGTTGGCATTTTTTAAATAAGGCGCGACTTATTTTTTCTTTTCAAGACAAATTTACGATAAAAAAGCGACAATTAATCCATATATTGACATTGCAAAATTTCGATATGGTAATGCTAACGTGACATAAGTTCTGTATTCTACGTTTTGCCAGAGGTGCCGGTTGAATAGTATATTTAATTAATTTTCACCCCCGCGGCCCTACGTGCGGATATTTACGTAAGTAATGTTGATCAAAATTGATCTGACCATAATAGTTTCTAAATTAATGTTATGTATCAAATAAAATTTTGAATTAGATATAAAATATGATTGCTATAGCACTTACCGCAAATCTTAATACTAAAGATGACTTTCCAACGGCTGCGTCGCCAATAAGAACCAATTTAAACAAGTAATCACTGTAAAAAATATGCAGAATTATTATTGCAATGATTTTGAGAAAGAATAATGCAAGTAATTTTTTTAAACAAATAGACGTACCAGAGAAATATTAGAATACATATTAATGTAAACTAATAAAACAAAATGTATTACAAAATGCAAGGGCCGTAAATAGATTTTCTTGTAGGAGTAATAGGAAAAATTTTAAAAATTGTTTTTTTTATGTTGATATTGTCACAGAAATATTATATCGTATCATTCGTATCGAATAAAATAACAATTAATTAGGGATTATTAACCATTAAAACTAGAAAATATAAATATATGCAGATAAACCATTCTAAATCTCGCCTGACTTTTTATGTTCTAGCACTTCTACGTGGGGCGAAAATACCACCTCCCCCTATCTACGCCCTTGGCAAAATGTAAATATATTATGTATAATATAATCATTCTAAAATTAGTGCAGAATAACGAATAAACTAATTTCCAAACAATTTCAATTTTAAATACGCGTTTATGTAATATTCAGATTACTACATTAAATACCTAATTTTATTTTCTATAGTAAAGAATACGTTTAAAAGCGTCCACTTTACTTATCTGCATTTGGGTCCCAGACGTAGTTTTGTTTTTAAAATGAAAATAGTTGTATGTTCTTATACATATTAAGTACCTATAGCCTGTCCGGTGCTCGTTGTTAACGCTATTTTCATGTGACTTATTAACGTTCCTTGGGCCAGGGGTAGCGATGCATATAAAAGAAATCACGGAAACATGCATTTAGGTCGCACTCCGCGATCGAACCCTGACGCAGATGAACCACCAGGAGAGCCTCCTCCTCAGGTCTTATGCTAGATCTGCTGTTGTAGAGTAGAAGCCGGAGTTCTATAAATATCAGTTCGACTCCGGTTTACCCGAAGCAACATGAAGTGCTACTTCTCCGAGAATCCGACTAGAGATCTTTTCACCCCCTACAAGGGTTAGAAGTCTGGGGTAGGGGTGGCTGAGATCAAATTCCTCGAGGGAACAACAATTACTCGAAAAACTGGGGAAAATAAGTGGGTTCACGGAAAAGGGGACTTTGGGGGTGGTTTTGGTCAATTTGAGGGGGTTGTCCAGGTGGAAAAATTTGTTTGACTCCGGGAATCGATTCAGCACCCTCGAAGACGAGGGACGATATTGTCTAGTTTAAGGCGCAAACATGCGGTAGTTCGTCCGACTCCTTCAATTTCTTCAGTCCCCTCAGAGGCCTCAAAATTTAAAGAGGATTTACCATTAACTGAACTACCCGTTCCTTCAACGACTTGATATTTGACGAAAATAAACGATGCGATCTTTACGTGTGTGGAGCGCAAAATATCTGTATCCTGAGGGTCGGCAGATGCTATCTGGCCGGTGGAACAGATCGTTTAAAATTCCCTTTCGTGTATGGTGGCCTATTGGGATTTAGTGTGTATAAAATTTGGATACAAAATCAGGATGTGGATGTAGTGATTCCTTGGACAGCGCTTTTTTATTTTATATCTTAAAACGGTAAATGTTTAATTTATAACAAGTGTATTTAAATTTAATTATTTATTAACATTGACCAATTTCTGGTTTAGTAATAATAACAGTTTTAATAAAATGCTAATACTGGCCATATTTGTTCCTTTGCACACTTTGTACACAAAGGTCATAATTCAAATGCTGGATGTAAACAGTTAGATTCTAGCAAAAATGTTATAAGACTTGCCCTATTGCTTGTCTACGACTATACTAACTAAAAAAAAATAAAACCCGGACCTGGAATAACATGTATAAGAGTATCTGCACTTTTGGATCTGGAAAATCCTTATTTAAATAATATAATATATACATATTATTGTAAATAAATTGTTTTACATTTATAATTTATTTGTGTAACCTGGAGACACTTAAGTGTATAATGGTAGGTATATAGGCACACAGCTGTAAGGAAGTTGGTACTTATATTTAAATACTATTTATGATATCATACTGTACAGAGAACTTTCCGACCAAATAAATCTAGTGTCGTTAATTATTTATCTGTGATATTTAATTGAAAAATCCATAAATAAATCTATTGTATACTCACTAGTCTGATTTCATTTTCGTTAGTTGTCACTAGCCAGCCGTCAAAAGTCTAATCCGCAAATTTCTACTTAAGTTATTATTATTAAGTTAGTTATTAACCAATGATCTAGTCAGTGAACAAACACAATTTCAATCAGTTAATACACATTATTACACTGATTACTGATACATGATTTGGGTCTTCGGTGGAACTACTATCTCTGTGATTTATTCACAAACACTCATGCAAAGTAACACTTTAATCAGATATTTGAAGGAATAAAAGGAAGTTAAGAGTTTCGAAGAAAAAACAAAGCTTCACTACGAAATAAAATAAATATTGCCAGTATGCAACAATATGCAGCCTATCACAACTTATCAAAATGACTCTTAACTAAGATAAACAGAGAAACAGACAGAGCAGTATTGAGCAAATTCAAAACGATCTGCATTTGCTTTTCCATACAGGAACATTAGGTATACGAGAATTTCCTTATAGATGAATATTACCAAAATAAATCATAAAAATTGTATTTGATTATTTATGAAAACGATGTAGTGTGCATTTTTAATGTCTACAAACTTTATTACTTAAAAATTTTCTACAAAATTTAGTAGGTACAGGCCCGTTTTGAGGGTGATGGTGGTAAATTCAGTGGCGTGTATAAATAAAAAAATCGGTAATGTGTATTATTAAAATTTTACTCTTAAAAACTGACGTAATAGGTCCTGGATTTGGTGGGAACCTGGCGGTTTTTGCTCCAAAAATGCAGTCCAAGAAACTACACAATTAAAAAAAACCGGTGAAAATCGCACACTCAACAAAGATTTTACAAGGTGACTTCGAAACAAATGAGTCACACTGTATATTGTTTTAGATGGAATAAGAGTGAAATTTTTTGCATCGACAATAGTAAAATATACTTTACTATAATGACGACGAGCGAAGTGAGTCCGGCGATAATATCAGAGACACAAAAAATCACTTTATCCACATAAAACATGCTATTTTGTCTTCAAACGTCAATATAAATTAAATAAATACTGTTATTTAAAATACTTCATCTGCTTCCGCTCAGATGGAGTGTCAGAGAAATGACAGCTTAAATTCACAAAATTTGTCATTAATGTCATGTTCTTTTGACGTTTCAAGAAAAAAACGCTTACTCTCTGGCATTATCTAAAAATTTTCAAATTGTAATTATATATATTGACAGTTTACTAAACTTTACAATCTTTCTAAAAATAAAATCTAACGATTAATAATGATAATATGAGTAGTATTAAATAATAGGAGAGCATCCCGATTGTCTTTTACAGTCCACTCAAATTACATTGGTGCAGTTTAGATTGATGTTCATTGTTGCCAAATTCATGAATGATAAAAGTAAAATTTTTGTGATCTCACGGCTCACACTAGCCTTGAAGCGTGACGTCATGACTTATTCGCTCGAATGGGACCGCTTATCGCATCTAATGCGTAAAAATATAGCTAAAGAAACTATCGCTTTTCTTCAAATGTCAGAAAAACGTGCGTTGCCATTAACAGCAGAAAAAGTACATTTTCTGACGCTGTGAGCTGCAGAAAAAGTACGACTAATGGCTTATAAATAACATATATTAAATAATACAAACCTTTTATGATTAAATTATTAAATAACAATACACAATAATTTAACTATTTGACCATTATATTGAACGAACTACGGAAGCGCTGAGGGGCCAAGATAAACTTCTTTTTTTTAAGTCGCTTGTTAGACGCGTTTAAGTTGACTAACAGAATCATTACTGTTAGGCGAGTTTAATAACGGCTAACAAATACACGATTCTTAGACACGTTTATCTCGACTGTTAGACATGTTTAATTCGGCTAACAGATGCGTTACTGTTAGACGAGTTTAATATCGACTAACAGACGCGCGACTCTTAGGCACGTTTATCTCGACTGTTAGACGTGTTTAATTCGACTAACAGGTGCGTTACTGTTAGGCGAGTTTAAATTCGACTATTAAGCACCACTCCATAGTTGAATCTATTTTCACCATAATATGTCTAGCGCCTGCGCAGTAAACACGGACGTGTTAGTTTGATGGGTACTTGGATGGTTTGCCCGTTTCAAGGATATACAGTGTAATCGCTCCACCCTTTAGCGGCTTATATATAAATGTATGCGCAGAAGCTATAAAATCTTAAGCGAGGATTGCGTAGCGAATATACCATTTTTCGAAAGAGAAGAATTTGGCACAATTTCTGGTTGGGGGTAACTCGGCTACAGGCGTCGGTGATACGCCTTAGTAGTGGAAATAGGCCGTCGTTAAATGTTTTCTTAAAATGTTTTCTTAACCGCCTCTCAAGTTACCGAAGTAACCCCCTGGAAGATCTCAAGGATCTTGTGCTAGGCAAAGAGAGACGAGGCCCTACAGTTTAATGTGGACTCCGAACCACTCTTGGGGCAATTTTTTTTTAATGAAAAATTGTTTTGCCTTGCGGGAATCGAACCTACAGAACAATGAACAAGCTTAATTGTCGCGATAAACATGCCTAAGAGTCGCGCGTCTGTTAGTCGATATTAAACTCGCCTAACAGTAACGCACCTGTTAGTCGAATTAAACACGTCTAACAGTCGAGATAAACGTGCCTAAGAGTCGCGCGTCTGTTAGTCGATATTAAACTTGTCTAACAGTAATGCATCTGTTAGTCGAATTAAACACGTCTAACAGTCGAGATAAACGTGCCTAAGAATCGCGCATCTGTTAGTCGTTATTAAACTCGCCTAACAGTAACGTTTCTGTTAGTCGACTTAAACGCGTCTAACAAGCGACTTAAAAAAAAGAAGTTTATCTTGGCCCCTCAGCGCTTCCGTAACGAACAATTATTAAGTGTGGCCCCAGAAAAAATGATCGCACCACGTCCGGGATCTTCTAAATGCAACTTCATAAGCACTACTCGATTTTTTTCATGGCATCTGCTGCAATTTCTGCAAAGTCAGGGGGTTTACAATCAAAAACTGACTCTGCAGTTTTAATCTAGAATAAGCAAGTGTGGTTGAAACGAATATAGTATTAAAAGAATATTTATTAAAATAATTACAAATCGTGAAGGCGCTCGCAGCACAATTTAAATAGAGACCCTATAAAGTAGAGACTGGCCACTCGATCCACACTCCACCCAATTGAATGCATCATGGCGGCAATGGTTTCAGTCATATACGTGCGCGTGTATGGGGACTCTAGCGCATGTACATCAGCAACACCACCTAGCATCTAGGTCCTTTAAACTGACGCTTGTTAAATCGAGCAACGCGTACAATATATTCATAGCAACGCTTATTTTGTTTAGTACACCGGCCATGTGATATTAACAAAATGCGTTTTCAGTGGTGTAGATTATTCATCTTTATTTTTTTTATAGCTAGTCGACCTTTGAAGAAAAAAATGGCATGTTTTATTCGAAGGTAAAAGCCGCTTGTTGTGACTCGTTGCCTGACGTACTCCTTTCGTCCGGCAAACCTACAGACCAACGGCGGACTAACCGGTGTAGCGACGGGGCCCTGGGCTATAAAACTCTTTGAGGCCCCTCCTACCTCAAAGAATCTAATTTTTTATATTAGGTTAGGTAGTCAGGCAAAGAAAAATAAGAGATTTACAAGTATAATTTTTTTTATTCGAAAAAACAAAACAAAAAGTGAAAATAAGAAACAACTATAGAACTATAGTCAACAAAATGAAGCTTTCGACCCTGACTGGCAGGGGGACAAAACAAAAATGTTGCTGTCGCATGAAATATATTTATATCGGGTGTCCACGAGATATGAGATTACAAGCACTTTCGGTTTTTGAGTCTGTTTTCAGCGTCTGGGGCCCCTCAACACTCGCCGTTGCTACAGACTCATCACAAAAGTATCACTTTTACTCCTAATAAGATAATATACTATTGTTGTTTTCTAGTATTCAGATTTGTACTCATTAAATCACGTTGTTTTATTTTCAACTCTGATAAGGAATATTGAATAGTATGAATTATTTTTAGTCATTCTATGGTATGATTCTCAATGTGTATGGATTTTACACGCGAGAATTTGACACATGGTATTTTGTGTTTATACTCTCACCAGTTACCATCCTTATTTTTATGTTAGGAAAGCAGTAACATGCATTAAATGATATTAATCATTAGAAAAGGACGAAAAGGTCAAATGTGTACATAATAATTTGATATGTGATCATTGTTGTTGAAAAATAGACAAGGTTGTGGAGTTTGGTTATGCATTCGATTTTGCATTTTAAATAAATAGTGTTGAACGATGAGTGTTAATTCAAGAAATTATGAAAACTTTCTAAATTTTAGAAGACAAGATTGTAGTACTTTTCTGTGGGTTTCAAGACAGTTAAATCCACAAGTAGCTTACAAGCAAATTCCAGTCAGACCTACACCCGCATCCCATAAAGAGGATGTTTTAAGGAGTCCAAAAATACAAGAACTGTTAGATTTGGTAAGCTAGTAGATACTGCACAACTAGGAATATATATGCCAAATTAAAGATAATAGGTATCTGATATTTTACAAAGCAAAACAAAATTCATAATGCTTCAGAGGAATAACCTCAGGAACAACTACATGTTGGTTATAGTTAGATTATCTAGTTTGTTCATTTACAAATTGAAAATTAATCTAAAAAGTAGGTTGTTAAATTGACTTACCTTTATGTGATAGTCATATTATCACTATGTGGCAAAAATGTAACGCAAGATGTAACCTTTTTCAAGGAACAAGTAAATTCAATTATGGGTTATTCATATGGTTGAAAATGGCACTATATTTTTATAATGTTACAATAATCATGTTAAATTTCATTACCTACTTATTTAAGTGAAAGTATATAATATGTACATAAATTAAATACATTGCGCTATTAATAGATTACTTGCAAAGTAAGAACTTGTATATGGACGGAATTTTGATAAGTGAGTTAGATCTGTCATAGTTGTCATAGGTCATTAACATTCATAATGAGTCTCTCGCAATGGATTGTTTAATTCCTGTCAGATGAGATTATCTAATCGGGAAAGTCATTGTATCCTAACATGAGCACTTAGCATGTGATTTAGTGCTCAAAGTAAGAATTTATTTGATATGGCAATCCGCTTTTAAGCCTGGTTATTAGAATGAATTTTTGTTTTGTTATGCTTTACGAATTCTCCATTACTGCCACATAAGACTAACATATATTCTACGTAACTTTTGGTGACAATTCTGTACATAAAACTTCTCACTCACAGTACCATAATTCACTGAAATTGGTTTAAACAGTAGTTAAGGGGAAGTACTCTTTCTCTTGACTCGTACCACTGGCATAATTATCAATAGTATATAACTATCACTTTACACACCATATAGGTATACCACATCCAAGATTGACAATTAGGTAAATAATTATCAAGAAAATAAATTTTTAAATAATAATACACGTTCAATATAGGCCAGTCGTCAGGTATATTAACATCATTTTAAACCGGATAAAAGATTTTACAGTTGGAACCAGTTCATTATAGGCCTCTTTTCCCCTCACCTGCCCCCCCGGAACACCCCCAATTTTGGGGCAATATCGCTTAAAAAAAATTATTTTGCAAATATCTTGGTTTTGAACAGTCCTATGGAAAAAAAGATGGTTATCAAAGTTAAAGATAAGTAAATTCTCTATCGAAATGGTTCAGACACATTTTTACATAATGTTAATATTTTTGGAGTTATAGGCGAGGAAAGTCAAGTACCGTACCGCATTCACTCTGTATATCGACACTTTCCTATATACTTCCATGCTTTCTACTTGCTATTACGTTTAATAGTCACTTCTGAAGTTTAAGTAAATATATTTATTATCAATTTTGAATTTACAAATGTGTACATCGTACATCGTGTACCATTTTGCGCTTGCTTCCACACCACCTTTTTTCGTTTCGTTTCGTTTTTGTATATACATTAAATCACATTTTATTTTTTTTTTACTCCTTTTCATAATAGTGTGGACGAGTCAGAAAGTTCAATATAAATTCTCATAAGCTATAGGGAAATTTCCCTAAAGTTGATATTAAAACACGGAAATCTCCGCGTTGATTTTAATTGTCACAACAACCACTTATCATAGAAAAAGAAGATGAGAACAAACCCACGATCGCGATGTTTGAACTAGAGCCAGGGGACTCATTGTGGTTATAACAACAATGAAAATAAATCAAGAGATTATGTACTATTTACATACTTGAAAGCAAGCAGCTTTAAGATATTGAGGTGTGGTCAACATTGCGTCATTCGAAACCTCCAGCTGTGCCAGGATGACTAGTGTAGTAATAAACTACCCGTCCACCCGGCCATCTGGGGGATCGATGACCGTACGGATAGCTGAGTCAAGTGCAATGCTGAAACAGCTGATGTGAAAGTAACGGAGCCCATTGCCTTTTAAATAGTTGAAGCAGCGAATGTTAGGTGGTATTACCTGGCATCGGGAAGATAACCAAGTTATTCGCTTCGTTGGGTATGGGGGCCTCGACCGTGAGGTCGGGACTTCTCCAGTGAGTTCCTGGAAGTGGCATTTCATGGCTGGAGGTAGTAGATGTTCTGGTGTTCGCTGCCCTCGTAATTGGGGTAGAATGGTTATGTGCAATATTCAGTCGTTTGGCTAGACACACTGGTGATTCCAGATGTCCTCGGCTACAAGAGCCGTACTGGAATAGCTCACTACTTCTAAGTTTATGTAAGCCTTTGGTGATTCCAGGCGTACCCGCTACAAGAGCGGAGCTGGAATAGTTGCCAATTATAATGTGAAGTAATAATTATTGTCGCAACACTCCGGTGATTCCAGAGCTGAGCTGGAATAGCTTACTACTTCTAAGTTTATGTAATCCTCCAGTGATTCCAGACGTACCCGCTACAAGAGCGGATGCAAATTGCAAATTTTAATGTTGGGAGAAATCAGAGGGTTCTGCTAGACCGCAAGCGAACACGCATCAGTAATTTCTGCCTTTTAGCTAGATGTTGCTTAACTTTTATTCTGTTCTTCCAGCAACGCGGTTCCCAAATAACAGTTCCAATTCTCCCTTATGTCCTGAACGATACATGAAATGTGGATTCGGTACTCTGCCCTATCTTTGTCTTATGTCTATGCTTAATGTTGTCCTATTCACTTCTTTCCACAGCTTGTGTGCAACCCTACACATCCCTGACTTTGCTAATGCATTTATCTTTTCCCCATTACCATAAATTTAATAAGATACACTAACTATGTTTACAAGAGGCCTTTTAAGTGCCACTCGACAATTTTCTGGAATTTCGGTTGAAACTTTAAACGTAACGGTGTCTAACATCCTATCATGCCTTGCATAGAGTTTTATGACTTGTAAAAATAACTTCTGTTTACTTGTTGTGGAATTAATATTTGTATAAATTTGAAATGAAAATAAGAATTACTTTTAGGTAATAATCGTATAATGCTGTGGTAATTTCTAGTTATTTGTTGTTGTAAAAACAATGTTCCTTGATTTTAAAACAAACATAAGAATTCCATAAAAAAATATTACCTACCTAGGGGTGATATATTTTAATACCTAAATGATCAAATGTATATTCTGTGTGCAATGACTTTGCCTGCTCCTGTTTTTTAACCATACTTCATTGAATAACTGGCAGCATAAGTTTTTTAACAGTTTCAGGCAATACACTACTGGCGAAAAAGTTTTAGCTGCAAATGTTTACCAATTGACTTTTTTATTACATTTTTTTGTCAGTGACAGGAGCACACCAGTGTACTGTCGTGAGCAGAAAAAATAGGACAACTTTTTTTTTCTAATGTAAATCTGTCTCTATTTGAATATGTAATGAGTAGCCGAAATAAAACAGATATCACTTTTAATTTATTTTTTATTTTAATGCTATAGTTATTGCTATAGTAAATGATAGATGGTTAATGAGACAAATTGCACTGCGTTATAACACTAACAAATATTTGGTGTGTAACATTTTAAGAAAGTGGAGAATAAACGGTACGATTAGTAGAAATCCTGGATCAAAGGATAAAGAATATCCTACTTAACAAGAAACTAACTATTAATATTTCGTTATTGCACCATTTCTATTTATAACTTCTATAAGTCTGTTTGGCATAGAATTAAATAACTTTATACAATAATCATTAGTAATAATATTTTCCCATGCATTATTTACTATTTCCAGTAATTATTCGGCATTCCATGGTCTCACATTTCGTTTTTGGATACTTCTTACAAATAGTCACCATACTTCTTCCACAGGGTTAAGATCTGGACTATGATTGGGCCAGTTAAGAACATTGATGTTGTTATCTTGAAACCAGTTACTTACGGTATGAGCAGTATGAACGCAACAATTGTCTTGTTGAAATATGAACTCATTATTAGGAAATAATTGTGACACAGAAGGGAGCATAATATTGTCTAAAATTCTAATATACGTTTCACTATTAAATCTTTCCTCAATATGCCACAAAACACCAGGACCACGTGCCCATATCCAAGCCCACATATTGACAGAAAATCTACCACTTTTATCATTGTTAGATATATATTTCTCATCGAATCGAGTATTCGGAGGGCGGTAAACACGAATATGACCGCTGTGTGTTGACTGGAAAATTTTTCATCTGTAAAGATTACATTGTTCCAAAAATTTACATCAAGCGCAAATCCTACTCGAATTTCTTTATGTTCAGCTTTAAGTAAGTATTTCTGTGCTGCTGCATGACAACATAGCTTCGATTCTCTTACTCGCCGGCGACCAGTACTAGTCGATCCAGGAAAATTCGTTTCTTCAGCAGCCTGAATAACTGAGTAAAATGGATTTTCTACTAAAGCATTTACTAATTGCAAATCTTGTTGTTGAGTTGATATCCTTCGTCGCCTAATTGTACCGTTTATTCTCCACTTTCTTAAAATGTTACACACCGAATTTTTGTCAATATTATAACGCAGTGCAATTTGTCTCATTGACCATCCATCTTCTTTAGCAATAACTCCAGATTTAATTAAATCGCTTATATGAGGCATATTAGTTTTTTGCACACTTGCAATAAATTATGGCGACTAACTGACGATGTCACAAAAATTAAAGTTAGATGTGCACAACTAGATTTTAACAAAATACCGTTATAAAACTTGTCCTATTTTTTTTTTTGCTCACGACCGTACAATGAAATTTATCAATGTAAAAATTGATTACTGGGAGCAAAATATTATTCCGAAATAAAGCGTCACATCGTGTATGCCTGGCTCTCTCCAACCGGGTGTTAGGGTGATATTGTGTATTGATCAATTGAAATAAATTTGTCTTGAATTAAGTTATTAGACACCTAAGGTATCATACCTTACTCTGGCAGTCTATTTTGCTTTTTTCCATTTTGCACAAATTCCAAAATAGAAGTTTTGCACATGTAAATTAGTTGTTAATATATTTTAAAATTGTTTTAGATAAGTAAAAAACAAAATATTTCAAAAACAGAATTAGAAAACCAAGTCAGAAAAATATTAGACGAAATTGGTTATAACAAAAATTTTAAAGTTATTAGATGGCTTGCTTTAATATTGATGAAGATCTGTTTGAGGATGTCATCTGGGATATTTGTAAACAAAGATAATTTGTTGCAGGTAGGTCATTTTCAAATGTAATTTTAATTGTGTTTTATAATTTGATGAAAGTCTAGTGTAAAACTGTACTAGTTTCTTATAAGAATTCATCATCCTGTAAGGAAATAGTAAAATTTTCCCAAATTGATTTCTAGTTTTAAATAAATTTTTGTTTATATCATATAATTTTTTTTGTGATATTATTCCCCCTACTCTTTCAGTTTAAACAATTTAGTACAAGTAGTATATTATTATCCCGTATAGAAAAATCAAATAATATAGTGATGCAAATTTAAACTATGTCGTTTCTTTCTTGTTTATATTTTACTCACCTTATGAAAGAAGACAAAAAATATTTTGTAGTAATATAATAAATGAAGTAGAATTTTGCAAAGAATTACATAGTAACAAGTATCACTTTCATAGTGAACAGTTTATCCGTATATAGCGCCAGCGGTCTTCTATTAAATTAATAGAAATCATTGATAACCTTGAATAAAATTACTTAAAAATTCCAGGTTACAAATTGTAGGTGGCAAGACTATTATTTGAATTGTTATGAACAATGGAAATGAAAACAAATTAACGATAAGTTAATCATATACAAATTCCAAACTATGACAACTTGTCAACAAATAGTCTCATGTTCTTTGGCCTAATGATATGATTTGATTGGGGAATTTGATGATGAATAAAATAGTTGTTATAAGGAAGTATGTGATTAATCCTAACAAAAAGTATTCAAATAGACTGAAATTTCAAAATTTATGATTCAAAGTCAATTTATACCAAATTGCTTTTGTTTAAGTAATATTTTATGTAAGAGGATGTTAAAGCTATGTGGTCTAATCTTAACAGATGATATAATGATATCAGGGCAACATAAATCTTTCTTTTTATCTCATGCTATAATAATAAAAGATCTTATTGGTCACAAGTAATATAATTAATACAAATATAACCAAAAGGCCATCGACCGAGGTCCTTCAGCCTGTCAATTATAACCTTTGATATATGTTGCAAGAAATTTAAATTTAAAGTAATATCAGGTTCAGTGTAAGAAAAAAGTTAATTTCGTGATAATACAATCTTCAAAATAAAGAGGAATTTGAATCTGAGAATAAGAAAAATAATTTAATTTTCTTCTTGTAAGGAATTCAAAACTTTTTGTAATTTGGGAAACCGTTAGCAAGGCCTTTGTTTTCTTCTTGTTCTCAGCAAAGGATATGTAGATTTTAAGTGTGCAAATTGCTTGGAAAGTATATCCATTATCACCTGGATAGGATTGATCTTCGTTTTATTGTGCAAATATTATTAGAAGGTTTGTGAAGTGGATTCCTTTTATTGCATATCTTCATAATTAACCTCAAAGTGGGAGTTTCCTCACCTTTGATATTTTTTGTAAAGTATTTACAGCAGTTCAGTTACAAAGCATGCCCATATTCTTTGTCAAATAATTGATTTGATTTGATATGATTTGCCAGCATACGGTAGGCATTACTGCCACTCCCTACCTGGATTGGACTAAGGTCATCCTTGTTGCTAGTAGCGAGATCCTTATAACAGAGAAGTGGGAGATGGAAACTGTAGGTGTTTATAAAATGCATTGCCGCGCTATCTCATGATATGGAGTATTTAAGCTCTTCTTTTTGTGTTCTGAGAGTTGTTCTTTTGGTTATTCTATTTCCTTCATTTCTGAATCAGGCAGCATGTATATTTTCTTTTTTCTTGCTGTTTGTATCCAATATCTTTGGTCCTTCCTAGTTTGTGCATGATCCTCTTGAATGTTGCCATCTACATGTAGCATGTTTCTATTTATTATGTATTTTCCTTGGACTTATCCCCGTATTTTATTGTGTATGTTTGAATTCTTTTATAATTGTTTTCACATCTATTAATGCTGACATTTGCTTTTAATTGCAGGTGGTTGAGGTATTGATAAAAATTCTAAGAGTATTTCTAAGGGCATTCAACAACACTGTGCTATACTATCTGTCCAATAATCAACGTCAGTGTAAGTTTGAAATTAAGCTCATAATAGTTGTATGGCAAAAATCTGTTATCTCATGAAGTTCTACAACTTGTTCAGACTTGGGTCTTGTAAAGCTATCATATCAAAAGCTATTTCCTCAACAGCTAAACTGGTTGCATATCGTTGTGCTTGATTTTCTCTGTATAGAGGTACATTTCAAATGTCAAACAGACGCTGTGAAATTTGGCCAAAATTCTGCAGTCTTTTGTTCCAAAAATGTTTTCCTTAAAGACGTTTTACTGCATTCATCTTCATAAATTAGTAGTATGTTGTGGTTCTCGTACCAAAAAACCTTCCAATTTACAACTTAGTCAAATCATCACGATTAAAGTGAATGCTAAAAACCAAGTACATGATAAATGGGAGTACATTGAACAGACCCTGGTCATCTGACTGAGCCAATTTTATCTGACAGATGATTTGTATTGTACTTTTTATTTGTCTCTTCGAACCGCATCTTGGCTTAAAATTTTGGAATGTTTTCCATAATTTTTGGAGAAATTAACTTTCAAAAATAAAAGTACTTTTTACTTACTTTTTAGCCGAAACTGTATTCAACACCTATTGTATAAGGTTTTTTTGTTTTCCATTGTGCAATATATAATCTGTTAAAATTATGACTGTTAAATTTCTAACACCCAGCATTCTCCATGGATTTTCATTTGATGGTCCATGATGATAGTTTTTCTACTAACTTCCTGGTAATTTACCTACTCTCACGTTACTAACAATTCATTTTTTAGTTGAAATTAACAATGGGAAATTGTCCAGTAGTATTTGTACCTAGTCATAGAAGTTATGCAGATTTTATATTAATGTCTATTGTATGTTTTACATACGATATAGAGATCCCATCAGTTGCTGCTGGAATGGGTAAGTAAATATTATTAGTAGAATGTACACAAGAAAAACCTACATACATGCCCAAGTAACAATTATAAGATACTTTTTATTTAATGCCCTATTGATCTTATACTGGTTATTAAATTGCAAGTTGGTTTTAAAACAATCCATTTTGGACCAAATAGTTTTAATGTAGTTTTATGGAATACCCTTGATGTACTCATTAAAATTCATTAAGAAAACTATTTTATCTTAAGCCTATATGCTCAATAAAATCCCGCATTAAATCCAAAAACATACTTTTTATGTTTAAAGAGTACATTAAGAATATTTTAAAACTCAATGGTTTTAATTTAGTCAATTTCATTAAAATAAATACCTGTTGGATTTTTGATGACTTTATTAAAACTAATTCTACCCCCTCCACATTCAGACAAAACGTGAGTTGATATGAGGCTATGTCTAATTCCTCTATAGACCATTCTAGAATGACGTCATTGACAGTTCGGCCATATTTGCTGGGTGGCATACAAAACCATTTGCGTATGTAAACATTACGAGTATTTCATCATTAAATTGTTTAATCCTGGTCTAATTGATAGAAAATGCCGCATTTTTGTATTGCTGTTAAATGTTCAATGCGTGGTGAAAGAGATCATCGATTGTTTTTCCGATTTCCCGCTATTTTAACCATTAGGGGAATCATCTTAATGCATTGCCTATAGAAAGAAAAAATGCTCGGATTAAGGCTTTGTGACGGGGACCACTAAGTAAAAACCACGGACGAATTTGTTCAAAACATTTTATAACTGGTAAGTACTTAATTTTTGTACAAAAACTCCTTCTAGGTTTTATAAGGCTAGAATTAAATGATGTGTGATTTTAGGAAAACCAGCTGCTTTAGAGGATAAAACTACAAATACCTGCCTTTACAAAAGGCCAAATTTAGTTGTATTCTATAGATTTGGAAAACACACGAAATATTGCAACTGTGCGGGTTCATGTAGAGTTGTAGGTTTGCTCAAAAAAAAGATTTTTCATGAAACAGTACCCATAAGCACGTTGTCAAAATGAGGAAATTGAGTGCATCGGATAAAATTGTCGTGGTATGTAGTGCAATCATAAACACGTGCCTTCTCAAATACCAAATAATATAAATAATGAATTATCTATGTAACTGTGTTTAGTAATAAAAAACAATTTTATATAATTATATCCTATTTATTTCAATATATTGCACATCAGTAATAATATTTTTCATTCACAGTAAAACAACTGTTATTTAATATTCACTTTATTCTTTTAAAATATCCAAGTTCAGGTTCAGTTGAGCCAAAAAAGACCATAAATTAGATACGGACATAAATAGGTGTAAGTTCATTTTCATCTATCAAAAGGGGGATGTTCCTGAGAAACCTCTTTTTTCTACTTTTTTGGCCAATCCATATTCCGTATTCGCAACATTTCTACATTTTTCATGGAAGGTACTGGCCAAACGGGAAGTCAGTGGATGCTGGACCAGGACCACTGTCTTCGATGGTATTTGGACGATCATGCAGGTAAAACAGAATCGCTATATGACTGCATACTTCTGATATAGATGTACATCTGATACATGTACAGTGAGCAATGGAAATGCTGGTGTTCTTTAAAATAATAATCCAAACTTGAAGTAGCTTTTCCCTCTTTCATTGAGAGTGTTTAACCTACAACAAATGTTTAAAAAATGTTAAACAAGTTTAAAACCTCTGTAGCATATCACAATTATATACATTAATATATAGAATCTAATTGTAATGTAAAATTACGCATTAACTTTGATTTCTTACCTTCCCAAAGACAACAAATGCCTCATCACTGATTTGTTTTGCCAAAATTCCTTGAACAGAGCCAGATTCGTAAAGCTTGTAAGTTTGCAAGATTTTATAAGGCTTAAATTGTTAACCAGTATAATAACTATGAGGTAGTATCAAATAAATCACGAAGTCCATCATGGTAATATTATAAACTTCAAGCCTGCTCTCTTCAGGAGGGATTGCATAGTGGTCAATATTGTCAATAATCTCGATTTTTTTTTATCATATCTGCACTTAATATCACCTCTAAGGGTTACATAATATTCACTTCGAGACATCTTGGCGAAAAAATTTGCAAAAAATCACATTAAACTCAATCCATAGCACGAGAAACGAATGTAAACACACGGAAAATAATCGCTTTGTGTGTCACCCAGGCAAAATGGCGGATCTGTCAAAGTCACGTGTTCTGGAATGGTCTATTGTGTCGATGGAATGTGTTACACCTTCCACCTCCGTTCTTAAATGTTCTTTATAAACACTCCAGTCCGTCAGTCTACGTATTCTACATTCCTCGAGGCTTGTTACAGCTGCCTCCAAGTCGAATCGTATGCGTCTATGATCGACATGAAAGGCTCTTCTGAAACGTGCCAGTTTTTAATTAAGTCAGTTATGAATGGATCAGCAAGGGTTACATCTAGAACCTCTTTTCTAATCGCATTCATAAAGGTGGGTTCATTGCCTTTATTGATAATGTCGATATTATTTACTAACAAATATTCAAAGAGACACTCACATCTAGTGTTTGTGTCAGTGCTGCCCTACATATGATGGTACGCATTAACGTTGCCACCTATTATGTAGGGCTTATTTCTCCTCTTGCACCAGCTAATGAGGGTTCTAACTTCTTCTGGGGGTGAATTACCTTCTTCACCGGGGAAATAGGCGGAGGCCACTATAACCTGCCTTTTTCCCCTTTCTGTAGGCACTTCTACAGCTGCTGCAACTAAGTCCCTCGTTATGAACTCTGAAAGGAGAACAAAATTAGTATCCTTGTCGAACAGCAGAGCTGTTCTAGGATAGTCATGCAAGGTAGAATACATTAACTTACATGATTGTGTAGGGAGTCCTTTGATATGTTCTCTAAGTGCCCAGCGCTCTTGGATGAGCCCTATGTTTAATTTACTCCTAATAAATGTCCTGCTAAGCACACTTGAGGCTGCCTTTGTATGGTGATTTATTTGGAGGCATTTCAGATTATTTAGGGCCATTATGACGGCATGGGGCCATTTTTGTCACCCCTTTTAGCTGTCTTTTTGCCCATGCTGTTAGTAATTAAATTGGGCTTCTAGTCCCACGAGTAACGGACTAAAAGCAAGTTACCTGAGATAGTGCCGTGCATGCTCCAGGCAAACATTTATTTAAACCAGGGTGCGTCAGATGCCCTGGAGTCTGCATAATAGCGATTAAGCTTCCTCCTAACCATGCAATCATAGGCTTATGCTGTTCTACTTTGGACTTGGGGGAGTTTTATTGTGGCTCCCATCCACTTGGTCGGCTGGTTAAAGCAGACCCCCACGTGGAGCAAGCAATCCTCAACAACCATTTGAACTATGCTAAGCCGAATCAGGCTATTTATTTTTCGATTGCCACAGACACTGGACCGCTACATGGCACCTGCTGATTGTTTTGCATGTCGCGATCCTATGGATTAGATTAGATTAACAAAGGAGCTGGGTATTTAACTTTTACCACTGCGACCTTTTCAGGTCTATTGTGGTGCTACTAGAATACATTCCTTATAGTACCTCATCCGCCTTTGTTCTTTGTACTAGAGTCCACATCTTTGATAAAGGCCCTTTTGTATAGCTGTCCACCTCTGATTCTTCTTCTCGTACTTGGAATCTCAGTGTCGCCAGGCCTTCACAGTGGCACAATACGTGAACTGAGGTTTCCTCTTCCTCTTGACAGAACCTGCATGTTGCGTCCTCTGCCAGGCCCATTAGACTCATGTGTCTATTGAGCAGGCAATGCCCAGTTAGAAGGCCTACTATTACTCTGATGGCCTTCCTATTCTGGCTTAGTAGATCTTCCATAAACATTCTTTAATGAACTCTTTGGCCTGTGTCTGTCTTGGGTAATTCCTCCACCATCCCAGAGATTTATTTTGCACCCATTCCTTAATGGCTGCTCGTATGCATGGCTTTGCCACACCACAAAAGGGCTCGGGTCCTATTGGGGCTTCAAGTGCGCTTTTCTTGGTCAGTTGATCAGCCTTTTCGTTTCCCCTGTGTCCCTCGTGTCCTGGTACCCATACTAGGGTCACTCTGTTCTGACTTCCCAGCTCTGCAAGGGCCGTCAAGCAGTCCCACACCAATTTTGAGTTGATTTGCATGGAACTGATTGCTTTTATTGCCGCTTGGCTATCAGAGAAAATGGCAATCGACTGGTTAACAGTGCCTTGTTTTATTATCTCCCTTGAGCAACAGTGTATGGCGATCACTTCAGCCTGAAACACCGTTGTGTTTTCCCTAGTCTTATCGGGATATTGGCTTTTGACCTTGTCCCGTAAATCCCGGCTCCAACTCCTTGTTCTGTCTTTGAGCCGTCAGTGTATCAGACTGTTTATGCTGTTATGGGAGGACCGTTTTTCCAGTCCTCCCTGTCTCATATTACAGTCTGAAAGTTCTTGATGAAGTTGTACCCTTGGGATCATTACATCCTTGGGCATGCCTAGAGTGGGATCTGCCCTCATCTCTGAGTATAACTTCTGGTACTCCGTCCCGTGTTGCTGGCTAATTGGTGTTTGGCCTTGCATTAACCTGCACACCACTGACCAAGCTTCGCTTGTATGAATATATGTAATGGTGGCAGGTCCAAGAGAACCTCAAGTGCAGCCGTAAGAGCACAGGCAAGCAAGCCTTTGTACGCCACTTAACAGACTTATTGCTCCCGACTGCACCGTCTTAGTCCACCATACCACTGATCCATAGGTTATCATGGGTGTAACTACCCTGGTGTATAACCACAGGTTCATTTTGAGATTTAGCCCCCAGTTTTTTTCACACATTCCCAGGGCGATTGTCGCTTTCTGTGTGACTTTTTGGATGTGAGAGTTCCATGTTAATTTTTGGTCAGAAATGACTCCTAAATATTTTGCCTCACAGGCAAATGGAATTTCCACTCCGTTGAGCCTTAGGGGCTTTAGGCCTTGCAGTGCTCTCTCTTCTCCTTGTAAAATTGATGTCTGTGGTTTTGTGGGATTTATAGAGAGTCCTTCCTTACAACACCATTTGTCGACAACATTTAGGGCTCTTTGCGTATGCTCCGTTATTGTATTCGCGAATCGCCCCTTATCAACTATTGCTAGATCATCAGCTTATCCTATGGATACCGAGATGTACCAAATAGTCCAAGGATCCTTGTGTCGAACGTCACATGCCTACCTTGCACTGACGAGAGCCAACAGCTTGAAACTGCAGTCTGCAAGTGGTGTGGACGACTGGCATGAGAGCTCCTTTAAGTAGGATCAGTCTTTCGGCTGGTATTTGTTGCAATCGAAGCATTAACGTTCTGTTGGTAATATGCAATTATTACTCTTAACGCGCCAGGCTTGCAACTTGTAATTCAGCGCTCGGTGGGGCACATAGCCCTGAAAGTAGCTGTTGGTTGCAGTCTGGTTACGTCCCTTATAGTAAAATAAGGATTTTATAGAGGAATTTGTGACTACAAATATTGTTTTAATATTGTACCCTCTAAAAGCACATTTGAACTATGTAAATTGAAGTGTTTTACAATTTCTTACAGAAATACTGTACATCCAAGTTACAGAATTAATTCCATCAGTTAAACACTATATTGTATATTAAAAATAGTACCTATCAATTTTGTATTTAGTACAAAATCATAAAATGCAGAATAACCATTATGTATATTTATTACGCAACAAAATTAGTATATATCAAATGCAAATCAGGTATATTTGCATTGTATTACTCATTTTCAAATATATTCATTAAAAATCCATCTATTTATGTTTTGCATAATTGCAATTTATTTACAGATTTTCATGCCATGTGGGGAATGGGCAGCATACTGAGAGATACAGGAGCATTTTTCATGAGAAGGTCGTATAACAATGATGGTTTATACTGGACAACTTTTAAACAATATATTTATCAGTTAGTTACAAAAGGTGATCTACCCATCGAATTTTTTATTGAAGGAACCAGAAGTAGGACTAACAAATCTTTGACACCTAAATATGGTATAATACATTTATATAAATTAAAGTTATCTGATCTTTTTGTATGTTACGGATAATCTGGTCAAGCTGCATATCCTTAAGTTTATATATGAGAAACCAGATTGATTAGGAATCAAAAAATATAATACTCCTTATAACAAGTACTAAAACATTAAATGGCAAAACAAGTTACTGGGTGGATTCAAATCACAAATCTGAATCATCGTAAATTATTCGAATCACATGTACCACCCAGCTAACAAGTTAGATGTCGACGACTTCAGCTAAAGGAAAATCGACCAAAGCAGGTTGAAATTAAGTAATGTTTAAGTTCAATTGGTTAAATTACTATGTTCCTTATTAAGTGCAGGTAAATTATTAGTGAAATTAATACCCTAATAGGTTATGAGAAATATTTTAGTAACTATTGTCACCTAATAGGGGGAGTAGGTAGAAAGTGACCTACTTGAAACAATTTGGTAATGCAAATAAGAGGATATTTGTGACCTAATAAGTAATAGTTTCGTTAAATAATTTATTAAGTAATTTTGTTGATGTTACCAATTTACCCTGATAGGAGATATTAGCGAGATGTATTAAAATTACTAAATAGGTGATGGTATATCTTGAACAAAGCTTTTAGACACCTAATAAGGACCCTAAAAATACTTATATTTCCACCAAAAAGTCGAAATGACTTTATTATTCAACCAATAAGTTATTTGCACCTATTGGTCAATATTGTCAATTACTTATTTAGTCGAATTTTACCAACATAAGTGATGTGCAATAAACCCGAACTTGGTTACCTTTATGGAGTTAGTACATATCAGATAAAAAACTATTTGGTATACTTAAAGAGGTTATTACACTCGGGTAGAGAACCTTTGCTCTAAGTTGCCAACAGAGTTAAAGAATGAACTCGGTTAAATAGCGATTCATGTAGCAACCAAATAGCACCCAATATACATTAAAAGTGAAATAAAGTCACCTATACTTGATAACTACACGACATCGAAATTATACAAGAAAATTTACTTTGGAAATGACTTTATGCTATATAACGATAGTAAGGATAGTTGGTTTTTAATGAAGGCAGGTGAAATAGTATCAATGAAATATGTATGTGAACAAGAAGATGCAGCATTAGAAAAAAAACAATTTATTTGACAAACCTTTTGTGTCATCAAATCTAGATTTATATCGAACTGTTGGAGTAACCACAGACGATCATACCTAAATGATATACGAACATCATTTTATTCCACCCAAACTTTATCATTTATCTGAAATTAAGTGCAAGCTATTTTTGTTGCGTCATGAATCAAGAAAGACGTAAGACGTAAAAATAGGCTACTATTTACTAATGTATTGCTGTTTTTTTTACACGTAATAAAGTAATATATGTAGAGAAAATAAACAAACTTATTTATATTAATATTGTTTCAGTTGTGATCTCTGTTGAGGTGGGAGGAGCGGTTGGTGAAAGTTGTCATATGGTATTGGAGTGTGAATCCGAGCGATATCTTAAGAATTTAAGGCATAATTATGAGAACTAATTGAATCAGTTTTACGAAAATGAAGTTGTATAAAATTTGTGGAACAAAAATTAAAATGGATCTTTGATTATTTGATGGCTTATAAAATCTCACATTTTTAATAGTTTACAAATTTCGTTAAAAAACCTCTGTAGGTGTATGGAAAGGAAAGTCTTGCAAATATTTTATAGATCATTTACAAGATAATCGGGCACGCCCATTTTTCAGTTCTTGTATCGCAAATTTTAAACTCAATTATTTTTTTGCAGAACTCATTTAGTCTCGATAGTTATGTCTTGAAGTATTGCTTAATTTACTCGCTTCAATGACGAAGATATGGTCATATTTCACTAGCCACCACTGTTTCTTAGTGTGTTTGATCATGGACTTGATGTAGTCTCCTGTAGGTTAGTCGTAGTGTAAATGTCCTCTTCAGTTAGGTTGATTGTTACATTGACGTCGTGTGCCTCAGAAAGACTATTGGATATGGCGATGTCATTATTCTCTAAACCAGAGGCTTCTTCACCTGTTTTGTGGTTTTTTACAACATTTTTGTTTGAAGTTTCACCCTTTTGTTTGAATGCTTTAGTAAAGAATTGCTACAATTTCATATTACTGATTGTTGTCCAATGGGAATCAGTATACTAAGGGAATACACTGAGCACAAATAAACACTAAAAATCGAATAAAGTGCCTAACCCCAAATAAATTTGGTTTCATGTATGATCTGATAGGTGATGACCTATCAAGTATGAAATTGATCAAAACGAGGCTTGTTAGGTTATAGAATGACCCTTAATAGGTGAAGTTAATAATTTACGTAGAATTAATGACATATTAAATGTTAATTAGATACATGAAAACAGGGGACCAATTGGTGTATAAAAAGGTAATTAGGTGAAATAGTTACAATTAGGTGAATAAATATTGGTAATATTAGACACTTATTAGCAGCAAAAATAGCTTGTTTTCCACTAATCTCTAAAGATGAAGTTAAAAATATTGGTGGAAATTAAGTTGAGCCTCCTATTACGTAACATTGCAAGAAAGTAGCCATATTTATTCGAAAATACGGAACGCTGGAAATTCGCCATGGAAATTTAAACTTTGTTTTTGAAAATAATTTAATTCATAAATATTCATTGAACATATTGAGAGTTATTGAATTGTTGTAAGCTGGAAAAAATAGGGTACCAAGTCAAAAATTGAAAATTAAATTTTTTTATAGGTATATGTATATATATTTTTCTTTATAATAATAGGTATTTTTAAGGGGCTTAGTAATATTTCAAGGTACAAAGCCTCATTTCAACAAAAAAAAATTAATTCTCATGTAAATTTCCGTGCAAATTAAACAGTTGCCAAAGATAAAAATATGTCTCATAAGTAGTTAATAAGCAGTTATTATTGTCAACCATATAAGTATATAGTTTTATCTTTTTGAGGAAACAGTTTTAAAGGAAGTGTGAAAGGTGGCAAATAAGTAATCCGCTACGTAAATTTAATGTGTTCTCGACATTGAAACATACCTAAAATGTGTCTGGCAACCTAACCTAATAGATCAAATAACACCTATTCAACTTGTTTTCCACGTCCAATCGACGTGTCAAAAAACACCATTTAGGTAGATTCGACATTGAATCTATGTCGTATTTCACATATTGAAATAGGTGGCGTCACCTGTTCGACATCGGATCAACGTCGAAAAGCATCTAAATTGTTAGCTGGGCAGGTTTGGATCTTTTTTGTATAAAAAAATGATTCGAATCCTCTTTTCGGGTCACAGATTCGAATTCTCAAGTTAACTTCAGAATTATTGTTACAGTTGAACTTATTATTTTCTATTTTAATATTACAGTGAATAGATTAGTACTATGCTAATTTATTTTATTTTACTTTATACCACCCAATAGAAATAAATTCCATTTACAGGATGGGAACAACAATACATAGTAAAAAAAAACAGATACAATTTTAGAATACAAACTAGGTTAAATACACAAATTATATATAAATATTCACATTGAGTTATATAATTATATATTTGAATTACACAATACATAAAAATAAATTATATAATAAGATAAGATGGCATTGCATAATAAGATAGCAGCAAATACTCATGAGTTATTCGGAAAAGACACTTTCTCTAAGCAAAAATATCAAGATCATTTTGTCGATTGTTATAATAGTTACATATGTTGTACAGTGGAGAATATTTCAATATATTTGTTCATGGAGTAGATAAATAAAAGCACTGTTCTTGTCGGGATGCGGGTCGGGGAAATTCAATGAACCAACTAATTCGGCACAATCAAGTTTACCATGAGACAGTTTGTGAAGAAATTAAACTGAAAATTTTTCCCTTCTACTTTCCAGCCCGGTTAGTGAAAATTTGTTTAGGAGAGCTTCTTGCGAAAAGCCAATAGCGGGATAAGTACCATCTTGTTTGAAGGACAAAAATTTTAGAAATCGACTTTGTACCGATTCAAGGTTATTTATGTGTATACTATAATGCGGATTCCGAATAAGACATGCATACTCAAGTTTCGAGCGAATGAATAAGTAGTATAGAAGTTTGATAGCATCATTGTTGGCGAATTCATTGCTACTCTGTACAATGAACCCTAGAGTTTTATATGTATCAGTTACTATGTTCTCGATGTGGTTTGAAAGTGATAGTTTTTTATCAAAAGTTATGCCCAAGTTCTTAAGTGTAGTTTGCCTAATCAGAGTTTCGCGATAGTCATATAGGATTTCGGATGTCTTGGTTGTATACGTCATTATATATTATATTACATTTTTGCACAGGCCCAGGTTGTTTTTAACAGACCAAGAATGTATTTTTACAATGTTAGCTTGGAGTTTAATACAAAATCTCCTAAATCTTCAATCCTTGCCTATATCTTAAGGTCATCAGCATAAAGTAGACAGCATATAGTCAAATCGTCAATTATGTCATTCACATATATATTACAAAATAGGGGGCCTAATATAGACTCCTGAGGGACTCCAGAGGAAGCAATATATTCAACGGAACTGTACCCATTACAATATGATACACTCTTGGGACAATTTTTTTAGTGAAAAATTGTTTCGTTTTGCGGGAATCAAACCCACTTCGCTAGGCAACTTAGTTTGCTAGCCAGACGCTTTAGCATACTGAGCTACCGATTATTAGAGATGTTATGATTGTTAAGTTTGTGAATTAAGTTTTTATGGTCAATTCTGTCGAATGCTTTTACACTTACCATGTTATTTTTCTATTTACTAATTTATAAAGGTCAAACATATTATGGTAGTCAACAATCAACAGACGTAAGGCGTCAGCAGGTTGTGATAATGTAAACTGAAACAAGTACAAAATTTCTTATGCTATTTGCCTGTCAATATATCACAACAGGCAAGATCGACTCCATGTGTCCATAACCACAACATCCAAAAGTGCAGTTGACAGGCTTAAAAACTGTATGATTTAATTTTTATTAAAGATCTACCCATTTTATCGATTTCAAAAAATTATATGTTTTAAAATATTCTAATATAAAAAATATGGTAATTCTACTAGAACGATACTAAAAATAATAATTGCAGCTTAACAAAATTACTAAATGGTCATAAATTCAAAAGCTGGCTGAATACAACTGTATTTTAGCAAAAATGTTTTATAAGATGTCTTATTATTTATTCTCCAAGCTTATATATATCACCCTTCATTCTTTAAATTTAATTTAAGGAAAATACATTTAATCCAGGCGTTTTAGACTTTTCTGCGTAATTCGTGCCTTATAAAAAAAAAAAATTTTTATTGTGTTTATTTGGATGTCTTGAATAACACTTGGTAGTTACGCCATGATGTACCTGGAGGATTTCGTGAAAACCGCGACAGAAATCAGTTAACTCAGTTTTTATGGTCCAAACGAGAACAACACTTATTATAAAAGTTGTACATCTGTAAATTCTCTACCTTAAAGGTTCTATATATTTTTTTCGTACGCCTAAACGTTTTGGAGATATGACGCGGACTAAGTGAAAAATGCATTTAATTCCGCCAAACTTCTTTCGCACCACATATTTCGCAATTATCTTGCTTTCTATGTTTCTGAATGAATATTAAATATTGCTGTTATAGAGCTTGGTGATCTTTATTCTCCACTAGAATATCTTATAAGTCAAAAAATGCATTCATTTCCACACCACCTTAGAAGTAGAATGTTCAGCACGCTTTTTTTACATGGTTTTCCCAAGAGCCCTAATCCATGGCGGATCTTAAATTAGTCAATATTTCCGACTTCTTCGGTATCTGAAACGTTATTGTCCAATGACAAATCGTTGTCATTACTTTCATTCTGATAAGATTCTCCATCGTCCATTTCCTCATTCATAGCACTTATAGGTGCAGTATTCAAGCAGGAGTGACCGTGACAATACCCCCAAACTGTTGAACAATTCAGTCCTACTTTTCTACAGCTACATTTTCCTGCACAACCCTTCGTACAGTTGCAAAAAATTTAATTTAACAATATGTCTGGTCCTGGTGGTAACTGCGTTGGTACTGACTGCAAAATATCATTCTTCCTAATTCATCCAGCCCCATTGCTCAGGATCAGTGCCTTTTCCCAACCATGTTTGAACGTCTCAACAATTCTGTGCTGCCCAATATAACAAAAATATTTAAAAAAAGGAACTAAATGCATTTTTCAGTTAGTTCGCGTCGTATCTCCAAAACGTTTAGGCGCACGAAAAAAGTGTATAGGACATTTAAGGTAGAGAATTTACAGATATACAGTTTTTATAATAGGTGTTGTTCCCGTTTGGACCATAAAAACTGGTTTCGCGACCTTCTGACGCGGTTTTCACGAAATCCTCCAGGTGCATCACGGCGTAATTACTAAGTGTCTTTCAAGACCAAATAAACACAATAAAAAAAAAAAATTTTGTAGGGTACGAATTTAGAACAGGTCAATTTTACAGCTAAAACGCCTGGAGTAATTTTAAGTAAAAATTGACTTGTTTGAATGTTTTTCACAAATCTCTAAAATACCCCCAAAAATTATTTCGTTCCAAAAGCGGTTTCCACACTATATAATTAAATCGCGGTACTATGTTAATAATTTGAATGTAATACAAGTTGATACAAACCGAAATTATTTTAGGTTTAATATCAATGGTTTTGAAAGCTTTCTTCTTTTCTGAAGTGCAGGATATAATTTTTGTTCCAATTAATATCAATTATGATAGAATTCTCGAAGAGAACTTGTTCGCTTTTGAACTACTTGGCATACCCAAACCTAAAGAAAGTACATCGGTAAGAAATAATAGAAATTCTTTAAGAATGTATTAATTGTTATAATATAATTTATTTTAGGCCCTTTTTAAATCACTCAAAATAATAAAAGAGAATTTTGGCAACATGTATTTCCATTTCGACAAACCTATTTCAGCTAGAGAATTTTTTGGCGACAAACTAGATAGGTCCGTACATAATATGATACCGCTTCATCTACAAGAAATCACCGAAGAAGAAAAGAAACTTATACCTTCTTTAGCGCATGAAATTGTACGCAGACAACAAAAAAGTTGTGTAATAACTATTTTTAATTTGGTGTCCCTAGTTTTGAACAACAATTTAGCTAGCAGACAAGAACTTTTAACTGTAACAGAATTGACTAGGGAAGTTTATTGGTTAAAAAATATAATTGAATTATACGGGGCTTTTGTGTATACAGAAAATGTCGAAGAAAGTGTTAAGGAGTGTTTCATTGTGCATAAAAATTTAATAGAAGTATCTTTAGGAGACAGAGTGTGTTTGGTTCGAAATAATATAGTATTAGATAAATTTAATCCATCAAAATTAAAAGCTCATTCTTTGTCAGAGGCAACAATGTCATATGCACTACCGTTTGTTCTGTTGCAAATTTATATTAACCCTACTTTGCAGTATTTTGTAGACACTGCCCTTCTTGTTGTTATTTTAAGCCACCACAAACAATTAAATAAAGGTAAGTCTATAAGATTTAAGATTAGTTAATAACTAGGTATACAGATTCAGAAAATGAAGTTGGTGATACAGGAAATATCGGCCACGCCCCCAGTTCCCCCATAATTCTTGAATGCACCTCGTAGCGCAGGTAACCTCCCCTTATAAACGTGAACAGATATGGATTGACCAATCGCATCAAAACTAAGATCTCGTGGCGCAGAACATGTACCCAATCCCTGCGTTGATTCACGACAAGGCGTGGTTTACCTGCGCTGTTACATGTTTACATATAATGAACTACAATTTCTGAATCTGTATATGTAGGTAAAACAAATAATTTTATTGAAATCTTTTAGAAATTAGGAGGCATGTTTGATATAAAATTATTCGAAGTTTATTTTCCTAACCCATTTGCTATAGGCGTATATTTAATAAATTAACTTGCATCATTTATTTTTAATAGCTAAAGTCTATTTAGTTGAAAATTTAAATCTTATAATATTACTGTTAATTCGATTTTTTTTTGTCTATGGTAAAAAATGGCAGTTAGGTTTTGTAAAATTATATTTGTAAAAAGCAAAAGCAAAAAGTTTAAGCTAGAATGGGCCCAGACCTATTTGCAAAGGGCAGTCCCATTATGAGTCACTCGGACTCACTTTTCTGTGGTATTGTATTGGTTTCCTTTGCTATATATTTTCCTTCTTCGCTTTACTATTATTTTTTAGTGATCACCTTATACATTTTGGAAAAAATATCGCTTTGTTTCTTTTGGTACTAGTGTCAACTAGTGATTTTTAAATACTTTATCAGGTCTCACGGTTCATATAGAAATGGTTGGATTGATAGGCGGGGACTATGACGTTACAATAGCCCTCAGAACGCACCATATTTCTATTGTTTGTTTTCATTGTAACCGTTTTATATAATGCTGGATATATTCATTCATTGCTCAAATAGGTATTCGCAGTCAGCAACGTTCAATTACCAAACTTTCACTTATTTCCTAATAGTCCTAATTAAAATTATTGTTACATGTTTACAGTCTTTAGTAAATACCCTGTGGGTTCAAATAACTTGCAACAAGAATCTTCACTAACCACTATTTTATTTATCACTAAAATTACACTAGTAAATACTTAAAAATCACACAACTAATAATAAGTTAATCTATTATAAATTCACTACTTTTAAAACACTATTTACTTTTCTTCTTAAACTTGTCAACTCTTGTCTAACCTAAAAACTCTCTGTCTGTATACTAGAACTGTACTGTATACTTCACTGAACTGTACTGAACTGTTCTTTATACTTCACTAAACTGTACTCCCATCTCCTGGATTCACCTCTTTATATACACACTTGGAATGTCTAGAATCTCATTCTAGAATCCTCCATAGTTTTCTACTATGTAGTAGATGATTGTTCGTCAATTGGCTCATAAACGGCGCCACCCTACTAGTCAGGGTGTAACAGAGTAACAGGTTTCCCTTCACTTTGACCAGGAACTTAGTCACATCTCTCTCCGTTAGAGGGCAGCACATAACATTATCTTTAATATCACCTAATATAAAGTTCGTTTTTATGTGAAAAACATATTGTAAATTTCCTTATATTGTCGTCGTATTTTTGTGTTTTTTTTTGTATTAAAATAAAATAATAATTGCAATGAAATAAATCAATATAATTGAGATATAAGTGGAAGCAAGAGCGACTTAAGAGAATATTAATGAGGGGGACGAGACAGCATTATATGTGGGCGTAAACGAGGACTATTTAGAAGGTCACTTGGAGTAAATGTTTTCTGATTGATAGGGGCCGGCATAATCCAACCGTTCCCATACTAACCGTGACAGGTGTCAGCTACTCACCAAATTGAGTTTCCTCCAATATTTTTTATGTGACCACTCTATATTTTTTTTCTAATTAAAAATCATCAGGTTTTCTTCCTTGGCAATAGTGTCAATTAGATTCCAAATAAAGAGTGTATTTATTTTTTTTGTACTCTCACTAATTGTCAATAAAAAGTGTGATAAAAAAATTATTTAAAGTTGGTAATAAAAGTTCTGTTTCTGCCATTTAGAACTGCATCTTTTTCTAAATATTGTCTAAACATTAATGGTGGTGTTCATATTCTTTTCTTTTTTTATGGGTTTTTCTACCACAAATATCTTCTAATCACAAAATCTACAGAAATAATAAAATTAACTATTACATTGGAAAAGTAACCTCTACGCCTGTGATGGTTGTCAAAGGAACAGTAAAAAAATAACCTCTTAACTGTTCCTTTGACAGTTCCTACGCCTTTACTAGGTAGAGAGCTGCTCCAAATACTCAATAAAAGTATTTCAAATACCAAAAACCATCTGAAATATTTGCACTTTCTATTACCAAATATTCTCTAATATATTTTTTATATTTCAAATACCTAAGAATTATTTTGAATATTTTAATTATTTAAGGGTTTTTTAAATCCTTTATAGGTATTTGGTCACTTCAAACTTCGAATAATGTGCTATATTTATTTATACCTCTTGAAATTTTACGCCTGAAATAATATTGTAATAAATAATAACACAAAACAAACATACTTTTACTGTGAAAAGAGAACAAAATATTCACATTCAATAAAAATAAATAGGGCATTTACAATAATTAATTATTATCAATAGCCCATATCAAGAATAAAATATAATTTAAAAATAAAAAACAAAAATAGCACTAATAAAGTAGTTTCTTCCGGATCTTGCCATGGTCGTCGAACTTGACTTGACGTTTCGCTGATCATCCTGTCAGCTTCTTCAGAAGGATTCTAAAGACTGAATTTGTTGTGATACACTCCTCGTTATATACCTAGACGCCGCTTCGCTGGTCAATTGTCGTGCTTGGTTCGCTTCGCTGCTCATTCGTCGTGTTTGGTTGACCGTGACTTACTACGGTGCTGATATTTGGCAATACCAATCTCCACGTGTTACTAAGTCGATACCCATCCTCTCTGTTAAAGTTGTTCACGTTTTTCATAATTTTCAGTAATTCCCTAATGATTCGCGGATAATAGCGCGTATTCCTGTCTAATATATTGACGTCCTCGTATTCGATTTTATGGTTCTCGTTATTATGGACATGCTCTGCTATCGCCGACCTATCCGTATATCCAAATCTGGTGTTCTATGATTCTGCACTGGATACTCCGCTCTGTTTGTCCTATGTAGCTCTTTCCACATGTGCACTTCAACTGGTAAACATCTTTTGATAACAGTTTGGGGACAGGGTCTTTGATTGAGGGAAGCATCTGCTGTATTTTCTTCACTGTCCGAAACCATACACCTACTTTCTTTTTAAATAAATTCTTCAGCCTATCTGTGACTCCCGCGACGTAGGGTAGGCATGCATACATTGTTGGTTGTTGCTGTTCTTCTTCTGTTGTTCTCCTCTGGTTATTTACTATTCATTGTATATTGCTTTGACTATATCCGTTCTTCTCTAAAGCTTGTTGGACATTCTTTATTTCCTCGGGTTTGTTATCATCGTCGCATATTGTGTTGGCTCTGTGGACCAAGGTTCTAATTAACGCTCTCTTCTGTTGTGGATGTAGGTAACGATCGGTGTGTGTTTTCTTTCTGTAGGGTAGCCCCAGCACTTTGGTTTATTCTCACTGCAGCGTATAGCTTCCTCTTCAAAAGCTTCCATGAATGGTTGGCTATCACAGGTGAAAGTGATGATCCCATGGCTACTCCTGCTTCTGCTCATAGTAGTCTCCATTCCATAAAAAGTATGTTGTAGACAGGCACAATCGGGCCAGATCAGGTAAGTCTTCTCTTAATCCTTTAGGTACAAGTTGTTGGCGGATCAGGTTAACTGTTTCCTCAATTGTACATTGGTGAACAAAGATTCAACGTCAACTAACCATGATATCATTACTCGTTATATCCAATTTTTCCAAAATTGCTATGAAGTGTCCGGAGTTCTTTACGTGGCTACTATTCTTACCTATATAGGGTTGTAGTGTGCCTGCGACGTATCTGCATTCTAAAAATAACAATAAATTAGGTAAAAATGAACCTTCTTATTTTGAATGTCTATTACTGTTTGCCTTTATAAGTACCAAATTCTCAAAGTTTATGTCACTTTGTACGTTCCTTCGTAGTGCATTTATAATTTCCCCAAAGGAAAACAATCTTTCGACTGGAGGCGATGAAGGTAAAGGCAAGTATTATAGCAATAGAAAAAGGCGGATATTTATTTAAGATATTTGGGTATCAGCATCATATGAATATTGAAGCAATTCAAGTTATATTCTTCTCTTCGCACTGCTTTTTGTAGTTTCAGTATACGAAATTTCTGCTGAAAAATTATCTAGTTCAAAAAATTTGTTTTCAATTGATGTCTGCTTACAAAATTCGCTGACGCCGCTCAGTACAACATCATTATTATTAGATTCTGATTCTTCTTCTTGGCGAACCATTTCTATAATCATTTTTGGAATCGATTCGCTTAAATCATTATTTGTGTAATTTTTTAAATTGCCTATCCCGAGTTTGAATTGTGGCAATGTGAAAGACGCACTAATAGCTTCTTTGGCTTCTAGGCTAGTTAAATCAAAAAGTACTTTAAATCTCTTGAGGAGTCCACTTTTACGGGCATCTAATATTTCATTACCGTAGTTTAATATTTCTGTTTCTAACTTTTAAAATTTTTTAAGAACTGGACTTAAATCCGGCCACACTTGAGCCATTAATTAAGGTTATCATCTTCTATAATCAATATAATAAACATATTCCTATTTAAAATGCATTTGCTATTCAAATTAGCAAATTCAATAAAAATATTATATTATTGTATGGTATGTGGGTAGGCACAACTTATAATCTTTCAGGACAATACACCTTTTTTTACTAAATATTATTGTAATATAAATTTAATATTACTCACCTTACTATGCTTGCTGGTCTGGTACACTGTGTTGGAATTCACAGCACGTGAATTACCACTGCTCAAACAAAAGCAAAAGTGACTGTTCCGTTCCCAGTGTTCAGTGTTGCTATATGTGTATCTACGTTCAATGTGATGTGAGTAGGATAATATGGAATGGAAACGTTTTCATGTATCTAAATTCCACAATAGTACCGATTCTAAGTTCAAAAAGTGAGTCGTACATATTATAAGCTTAGTTACATACTTTTTTAACTTTTCTTACCTACTTATTAAGAAATAATAGCAGTATTAATAAACAATAAATAAGAAAGAAGTAGGTCGATTAAGAATTAAGACCAATACGTTACGTACCTATTTTGAATAGTTATTCTAGTGCTTTAAACAGTATTTCAAATAACGTGTAGTACATCAAATGCCAGGGCAGTACTTGAAATAACAAGTAAAGTAATTCAAATACTAGTATTTCTGAAAACCAAATACCAAATTCAAATACTCGAAGCAAAGTGCTTCAAATACTGAAAGTATTTGAAATACTTTTTTTAATTACTTCCATTTGAAATACTCCAGCTCTGACCAGGCGTAGAGGTTATTTTTACAATATACTGGCTAATTTTGTCTGTAGTTTTATCTCTTTCATGTATCTGCTTCGATCCTTTCAGCGGTACTAAACCTTTAGACTAAAATTTAGAGAGTAAACTATATTTTTTCACTTATTATCACTTTTTCATAATTTTTTTATAGAAAAAATGTTAAGAGCAGTTAGGGGAAAGTACAAGAAGTCTAATTACTGCTTATTAATTTCTCTTTAATTTCTTGAATAAATCTTTTAGTGTGACCGCCCTCCTGTATATGTTTTATTCCTCGGTCATATTATCAATTATATACCAAATATTAGGTGCCCTCTATAATTAACTTACTTTATATATTTTTTTTCTGATAATTTATCAAATTTTGTTCTTCGCCAATAGTGTTATCTATTAATATTACAAATACTAATTTCCTATGGCGTTTTTTAAATTACCCTATATTTTTTTCTAAGTATTTCTTTTTGGAGTAATATCAACTTACCAAAGGACCTCGCAAACTTCTTATGGAAATCCGGCTCCCGTTAATTTTGCTGATTTTTTTATATGAAATTCTACACGTCATCCAGATCAAAAGTCTCAATGGGCAAAAAGTCCTAGGATCCAAAGGTTATGTGGTACAGACCTACAAAGATCGGTATTTTAGCCATACGCTAACATACGTGCTTGAAGGAGGATTAAATAAAAACGGCATTTACAGTTTTTCTCTAATAATATTCTTTTAGTGGTTTAACTAACGGTACTTTTAACAGTACTCATGGCAGTACTTATAAGAGTACTTTTTGTGAGATTTTTGATAAAACTTTTAGCGGCAGTTTAGCAATTCCATTTTTGCGGCATACTTGTCAATATCATCTCAGAAAGTTTTGTGGGTAACTTTGAGGTACTTTCAGCAGTACTCTCTGAGTACTCTTATTTTTACTCTTGTAATTACATATATGCTTGGAACACAGTTGAATGGAAAGAGCAAGATATAGGATAATGTGCGACATGTACTTTTTTATACTAGTAATATTTTACTATATTTTCTAGTATTATTCCTAACAGTATTCCAAGTGATACTATTAGTAGTACTTTTGAAGGGATTTACGTAGAACTTTTAGCTCCAGTTTAGCAACACCATTTTAACAGTACTATTATCAGTTTTACCACCAGACGTTATACGAAAATCTTCGAGGTACCTTTAAATGTACTTTCTAAGAACTCTTAACTGTACTTTTACAATAAGTATGTAAACCTATACTTCTATAGTACTCCGCCTTAAACTTTGGGCAAGTTCTATGTAAATCACTTCAAAGGTACTTTCAAAAATACTACTAATACCCAAGCAAAACCAAATGGTTTAATAAACGTTTTGATTTCGTTTATACGACTGGTATATATAACGTTTGTCGCAACCTATATTTAATGTTCGAATGTCCGCACAAAAAACGTATATATTTTCTTATCATATATTAAATATAGACGTTTTAAAAAACGTATATATATGGCACATCATATTCTAAATATATACGTCTTAAGAAAATGTTATATTGTTGTCATCATATAGGAGATATATACGTTTATGTGGAACCTCAAATAAATGTATTTCGTATACATCGATAATATGTATGATGTAAAAGTTTTTCTCACGGTTATGAAAAATCTTTTCTCAAGTTGCTGGTATATGTGTAATAAATCTTTATTATTCACTGTAATTCATATATACACAGGGTATCTCTGTATGGAATATCTAATACTTACAAACTTTTTTTCAATTTTTTTAGAAAGTCATTTTTTATAGTGTTGCTTCAGCTTGTCAAACTTTTTTTGGCAATGCCAAAATTTAATTAATATATTCAGAGAATATAAATATCCTTCACGTAAGGTGAAAATATTTGAAATTAAAAATGTATAAGTTTCAAAGCCTCACAAAGCTGGTGAACTGCAGTTAAAAGGAAATTAGATGTAATCGTAAATTATAATTTTTTTATTTAAAATGTTTTTTTTTTGAAAATCTGAACTTTTTCTGAAGAATTTAGTTTTTCTCAAAAAATGTAGAACAAAAAGATAGAAAATATCGAGAGATTTTTAAAAGGGAATCCACCCTTGTATCTTTGTTAACAAATATACGCTATAAGTTCTTTAGACCGTTTTTTATATTGTTCTATAAACTAAAAGCGTATTTAATAAATTATTAAATAGTTTCCATCACTTCATTTTTACCAACATTACCTTAACTTTCGAAATTTAAATGGGAAATCTTGTTATACAGTATATAGACTAATCGATTTCAAATAACTTTGCAAGTCAAATCATGTCTTAAATCAGAAATCATTTGCTACTTATGATAAAAAAGTGTTAATTTATATTGCTGCATAACAATAATGAGATGGCATTGAAACAAATTAATTTCTAAGTGCCTCATTTTGTAAAATATATTAATTTTTCTTTAATTGTAACAGGGAAATTAGAATTAAAGTTTTTTTTGACTTGCAATACTTTTCCCTTTGCAACATTTTTAGAATTGATCAGTGTACAACACTATAAAAAAGATAGAAGGTACCCATTTTTAAATTCGAAAGTTAATATTATAATGATTTTCAATTTTTTAAAAGTACATATTTTAAACCTCGTACCTATATATAACTGATATCAAGGAAAAATAATTCAATTGTATATATGTATCTGATAGTAATTTTTAAAAAATATTTATTATTTAGTACTAACTTTTTTATATTATATTAAGCTTTATTCTGTGGGATTGGCTAAATACATAAAACTATTTTATCATTTACTATTTCACCCTTGGGCACCTAGGATGTTTGACAACGATAACAAAACACATTACTATTTACTGAAATCCAAAAATATAGTCAATTTATTATTATTATTGTAACTGTAGCGGCTTTTGGCAAGGTTCAGCCAATCTTGAATCGCCCCTCTAATTTTATTGTCGCTGGTCTCACCCACGCCTTCAACGCTTTCCATGCTGAGTTTTACACCTTCTGTGATAAAAAAAATGCAGTTACTATGAACATTTTCAGATAAACAATAATTCTTATCAATCACAAGGTTCATTATTGTAACTTTAACAGACTACAATGTGATACTCAAAGATAAGGGCGGCTCATCAACACAACACTTGTTGAATTTCAATCAAATAATATATATGCAAAAACAAATCAGTAAATATTCTTTGTTTCAATCACAAGGCCATACTACTAAGGTTGACTACCACCACACGAAACAGCAATTAACACGACGATCCGTGAGCTGGACCGTTGATGAGAGAGATGTATATATTTATGAGAAATGCTTATGTATTCTGCAACAAAGACGACAATACTAACCCGGTTGCTGGCGACTGTGCAATTGATGCAGATTGATATACATTTAAAAACCGTATGTTATAAACTGCAATATTACTGAACAAATATTTTCATTTATCATCTATCTATTACAGATTTTGATTAATGTAAATATTTTACTCATATTTTCAGATATTGTTATAATCTTCAAACTTTTAGTTGCAATTGTTTCGTTCCGCAAATACATATTTATCATATACATTTAAAAAATCGCATATTAAAAACTATAATATGGCTGAAAAAATGCAAGTGTCAATTTCACCAATTTACAATTTAAACATTTGACGGAAGTGTAGTCTCAATTAATTATTTTTCAAATATTCTGCGTTACTCCGAAAATTTTCGGAGAAATACATTTATAATATACGTATAAAAATCGTTTATGAAATAAACGCTTTTCATAAACTGATTAAATATACGGTAACGAAATTTAAACCATAATTTCATATAATAAACATTTATTAAACCGTCATGTGTTGCTTGGGTAGTACCACTTGGAATACTGCTAGAAATAATACTAGAAAATATAGCAAAATATTACATTGTCCTATATCAAATACCTTGCTCTTTCCATTCAACCGTGTTAATTACAAGAGTATAGATAAGAGTACTTAGGGAGTACTGCTGAAAGTACCTCAAAGTTACCAAAACGTTCCGTGATAATGTTGACAATTGCGCCATAAAAATGGAATTGCTAAACTTCCGCTAAAGTTTTACAAAAACCTCACAAAAAGTACTCTTATAAGTACTACCATGAGTACCGCTAAGAGTACCGTTAGTTAAACCACTAGAAAATACATTAAAATATTATTAGAAAAAAACTTTAATTCCCATTTTTACTTAGTCCTGTTTCAAGCTTGTATGTTAGCGTATGGCTAAAATACCGATCTTTGAAGGTCTGTACTACAGAAACTTGGGGCTCCTAGGACTTTATGGCCATTGGAACTTTTGATCTGGATGATGTGTAGAATATCATATCAAAAAATGAGCAAAATTAATGGGAGCCAGATTTCCACAAGAAATTTGTGGGGTTCTTTAGTTTCTTCCAATATTCTTTTATTATTATTTTTTTTAAATAAGCTTTAATAACAAAATCATAAAACAAGTTCATAAAATTGTCCCAAAGTTTTTCCAAATGAAAATATTCAGTAAAACCATTAATCGGCGCGACGTTCAGAGAGCGGTAGCTCCCTTAAGTGGTGGAAATTTCAGTATTTCATGTATTGTATTATACCCAGATTGCATGCATATATATTTATTTTTATGCATGTGTGTAGGTATCTATCATATTAACAATATTTTATCTTCTGTTTTTAGAGGAACTATTTAATAATTACCACTTCATAAGATCTCTGTTCTCAATGGAATTTGTAACTTTTCTACCTTGGGAAGAAATGGTGTGTGGCCTGTTATTTTCTTAAAAGTTATTTCATTCAATGTATGCACATTTTAATTTATATGTTGTTTATTTTTTCGCCTTGTGTATTTTTAAATTGATATAAAGGAATCCAAAGATTAATGAAAACCGATTGGTTTTGAACACCTCAATAACAAGAGTTTTGTATATATTATGATATTTATTTTCAAATATGCTTTTAAAAGAAACAACAAAAAAAATTTTCATCATTGTTAGCCATTAACTGTTGGGCTGATATTTATTTATCTACAGGGGTTGCTACTCCTACAAATAAATAATACACACCTACCATAAAACAACAGTGGAAAAAAATTAACACTGTGGGATGACATACTAAAAATAGTTTGTTCCATTTGAAAAAATCTAATTATGGAATTTTTTAAATTTATTTGCTGTAAAGTCAGGGGAAAGAGATAGGTTGTCAAGAAGGCTCACTATCTCTGTTTTAGTTATAAAAGTGGGAATAGTTATTGACTCATTCATTCATTAATTTCATTTAACATATCGCCTTCAATGGCTAACCCATTTAGGCGTTCTGGGATATTGTTGATCTCATCATGTGTAATGTCAATAAAATTCGTAACACCACAGATGGGAAATAAGCACAAAATATTTTTACTCAACAAATTTAGAGCTCCTTTAGTTTTCGTAGTTTAATACTATCGTCATCTTGAAAAGTTGGTAATCTAGACAACATAACCTATTCTTGCTTTAACTCTACCCCCATCTATGTCAGAGTAATTTTTGACGGTTAATGTCAAATGCAGATCATTACAATTTTTCTTTAACTCTTCTTAGTCGACATCCTACACCTTCGAAATATTGTAAAAATATATGATTCTATCAAAAGAATTTTATATGAAGTAACAACCGTCATAACATAAAATGAATTAAATTTATTTAGGATTTTATTAAATTTGATACAAAACAGAGTAGTAAGCTTCTATTAGTGCAAATAAATGAAATAATTGAATAATTATTTGTATATTTATATGTCAAAATATTTTGTTATTTAGAACTTTCTGAATTTTGTCAAGTAGAATTATTAATAATCAAAGAAAATGTTTAGTTTACTTAACTATTATATTTTCTTGTGTTTATGTTACACTTGTGTGCATTGAGGTTAAATATTAAAATATGTGTTTGTTAATTTAACTGTTTTGCGCCCTTGGCTCCCTAGCAGGCCCGCACTTCTAGCAGGTGCTTACCTTCTGCCGGCCCTGCTTCATGTATCCATATTATTGTATGATAATTGCTATTCTAGATCAGAAGAATATTTAATTCTTTCTTTGAATTTCAACTTTTTTAAGTAGCACACAGGACAGTTAATATCAAAAATTGAATGGAAAATATTAAAGTCTGCTTCTAACGATGTATTTGCATCAATGCAATTCACACATTTTAATGTTTTACACTTACATTGGTTCCCATTGTCATGGTCACTTACCTCCTCGGCACACCGAAGACATCTGGTACTAGCGTTAGTACAGTCATAGGCTCTATGATGAAATCCCCCACATTTAAATCAACAAAATATATGTATGTATTCGTAGATATGACAATGAGATCAATCTATAAACAAACCGTTGACTTTCATTATTCTCTTGACCGTCTCTGAGTCACACTCTACAATTGCCATCTATTTGGTCTTCATTTTCTTATTACTTTTTATGTTTAAGGAGAGAGAATAATGGTTTATGAGAACCAGAAGAGAAACCAGAGTAGGTTTATGAAAACATTTTGTTTTTTTTATTGCTTCTAAAAGTTCCTCATTCATAATTTCTTTATTAATATCCAGAATCTTTATATGTGGATTTTTCAAATCAGTCGTATTCACTTCGTAGCCTTTCCCATTTTCTTTTTAGCAGTGGATTTAATTTTTCTTTATTTCTTTACTATTGCATTTAATTATAACTCTACCATCTTTCACAGTTCTAACTTCATTTATACCAACCTCCAGTGCTTCAGGATCAACATATTTATGGTCAGCTTCTAAGGTTTTTTTTTGCTTTCTTGAGTTGAATTTTTCTGTTTCATAATAGCTACTTCACTATCTGCTTTTGCATAGCATTTTCTTTATTTCAGACATTTTGGACAGACACTGACTTTGAAGACCTGATATAACATCTTTTAACATGTTGACCGCTTACGTCACCTTAAGGCGAGGCAGAAGTATATTGCGCAGTGCTGGTGTTGGCATATGGCGATCTGGTCTTATGTATATTGTATTGCTCAGTCTGTATTCAGCATTGCTGGAGTTGTGTTGCAAAAAAATTTTTCATACCCAATGCGACTTATTTTAACCTCTAGTGATGAGTGATAGCCAGGCAAGCCCTTCAGCAGTTAATGTGTTAATCCCCATATATTTTCCAAAACATTTAGACATCCATCACAGAACCATCTGATCGTTTTAGAATTTGGAGTGTTTAGTAATCAGTTGACGACGATTCTACACACTTTATTCACACTTCCCAAAACAGAGTTTAGAATTTTTAGTCTTTCTTACATTTACCACAAGCTAGATCATCCATGTTTATAAGTCTTAAATTGAATAACATGTTGGCGGAAACAGCCTGCACTCGTGAGCGCACACGAATTTCTCTTTTATGTTATCACAGCAAAATAAGATATAATACTCCAGGAAAATAAGGAAAAAATGAGCGAGGTTTTTTACTCTTGAGATTTTCTTATGGGAAAGTGTAGGTGTTGAGGTCAGTAAAGATATGCCACACACTCAATCACCAGCAACATACAGCGTTTTGAGATATACATGATTTTTCACGTTTTTTGACCAATATCTGCCAATATCTCAAAGGGGATACATTTTTCGAAAACAAGTATCAAATAAAAGTTGTTCATAATTAAATTTTCTACAAAATTGCTCCTATAAAAAATTTAGATTTTCCCAATAGTTTTCCCGTAAACGACCACATATTTTGACCGCCCAAAATAATTCCTAGATACACGTCGCTATGGCAACCAAAAAAGAAATACCACTCCACTAGACTATCCACATATATACAGATGCAACGTACACATACGTATGCTGGCGCATACAAAGATATTTTATACCTGATTCAAAACATAAATTTTTACATAATCTGTAATTCACTTAAAAATATATATACGAGTGTCCCAAAAGTCCCGGTACGGTCAAATATATTGCAAACTGCTAATCTTTTCGGTAAACAAAAAACACGTGTTCAATACTTTTAAAAAGCCTATCCAATGACACCAAAGTTGACCCCCCTGTCCACTGGGGGGGCAACTTTGAAAAGTTAAATGGGAACTAACATTTTTCGAATTTGCGTTCTTTGCAAATTTGAAACACGAATTCCTTTTTACAAATAAATACTTTTACAAATAAACAAGGACATTGTTGATTAGAAAAAAAGCACTCACAATTTAGAAAATTTTCACTTGAACAAATTGAGCTCTTGCCTCCAAGAAAATTAGAAGAGGAATAAACATCGAAAAATAAAAAAAATGAAACTACATGCAATACTTTGCAGAAATATACAATCCGTTTCTTTAATAAAAAATGGGGGTTCCCATTTAATTTTTCAAAGTTGCCCCCTTCCCCTGCGGTGGGGGGGTGGGAGGAGTCAACTTTGGTGTCATTGGATAGGTTTTTTTTAAATATTGAACACGTGTTTTTTTATTTCCGGTGTAAACCGATTATTTCAAACTTACGCCTAAATGTTAATTTTTTGCGATTACAGCGCCATCTGTAACAAGTCCAAAAAAATATTCCAGACGAACCTTACGTAATTTTAGCCGTACAATCCGTTTCTTCAATAAAACATGGGCGTTCCCATTTAATTTTTCAAAGTTGCCCCCTCCACCCATGCACAGGGGGCTGGGGGGGAGTCAACTTTGGTGTCATTGGATAGGTTTCTTTAAAATATTGAACAGGTGTTTTTTTGTTTTCCGAAAAGCAGTTTGCGATATATTTGACCGTTCCAGGACTTTTAGGACACCCCATATATATGCTTTTGCGGGAAAACTATTGGGAAAATCGAAATTTTTCATATAAGCAATTTTATGGGAAATATAATTTTGAACAACTTTTATTTGAAACTTTTTTTCTAAAAATGCATCTCGTTTGAAATATTGGCAGTTTTTGGTAAAAAAACGTGAAAAAGTATGTATATCTCAAAACGCTGTATGTTGCTGGTGGTTGCGTCTGTGACATATCTTTTCTGACTCAACACCTACACTTTCCCATAAAAAAAATCTTAAGAGTAAAAAAGTTCGCTTATTCCGTCTTTGTATGTCTAATTTTCCTGGACTATAAACAGGTGAACCAGTAAAGAGTTTGCATTAATCTTGGGATTGTTCCTCAGCAGTTTGACTGATTATTTTGATTAAAATAAATGACAAAAGTAGAGTGCATGCATTGTAAATATTGATGTATTATTTTTAAATTAGTTATTATCCTAATAGCTTAGCCATCCTTAACCAATATATTTTCAAGTTTTGTGTCTCATGATAGTCTAATCCCCATTCATTTTTATCATCCTATTTAATTTAATTGAAAAAATGGTTATGGATGATCATCTATTGCAGAGATTATAAGAAATTTTTTTTTTAAATTTTAAGTTCTCCACACAGTATACCTCAATACTCTAATAACATAATATCATTCATTTTTTATTATTAAAGCATATGTCTACATTCATATAAGAAATACAGATATTTGAAATCAGAACATGAGCAAATAAAATGTGTAAAAATATGTAATGTTCATAAAAAAATACTATTTTCTTATATGTATTAGACCACACAAGCAGTAAATAAACATGACTACTTTCATATTTCATTATTGTGACTTAATAATTGTTGCATGGCCGTTTTATAATATTTAAAAATTCAAATGCATCATTCACCTCTGCGACTTTAGCAACCTTATATTATTGCATTGAAAATGCTATTACACTTTCATAACTGCTTCCGCGTTTCGTGAAATGCTTAATTTGACTAAATCTATATATTATACAGATTGCTTTATGCATAGGCTGGAAATATGATATAAATACATTGAGAATGGTGAAATAGGGAAACAATGACACTTGAAGAGGATTGTGTATGCACCAAAATAATTGATTTTGGGACTCTTGGGCATGCCGCACTGCTGGTTGCTTCACTCCTTCCATTGTTGTGCTTCTATAAGCAGTCTATGCCACACAATCTATATGCTAGTTACACACTACTGCTTTTTCATAAATTATGCAGTCAATACTAAACAGACCTGAGATAATAATATACATTTTACAGATCATTATCATATTATATATTTCTATAAAGTGGGAAGTAAGGATGGTTATGCTAAGTTTTCTTTTCTATAATAAAGTTACTAATAAATGATTTAATATGCATTTCAGAGTTACGAAACTGCTTTACGACAATCAACATCACTTAATTTAATAAGATTTTCAACTGAGAACTGCTATCAATTAGGAGACAACAAGAAATTGCAAGAATTTTTAATTAAAACTATTGAACCTTTTGTACTATCATATTATGTAGTCTGTTTTGTATTACAGGTAATTTGTATGTTATAGATTTATTTATGTATTAAATATTTTTCTTCTTTGAAGAGGGTTCCTGTGGTAACTGATGAAAAGACAACTCTAGCAAATATTCAACAAGTCCTGGAGAGTAAAATAAATCAAGATAGCAAATTTGTTCATCCATATTGTTTGAACTTAGATACTTTGGGTAATTGTTTAAATAATTTGTCTTCTGTTGGAGCTGTAAATATACATAGAAGGTAAATATTATTTATTGGTTCATTTTTTTCATCGTGTTGTACTGAATATGGAATAGCGTATGATTTACACCCTTCGCTACTAACTTATATTTCTAAATTAATTAACAACAGTTTTTTATATTTTATGTTCTAAGTTATATGGTATTTTTAAAATGTCCATAAAAATGGGCAATATTTAACATGAGTTAAACTCGGTTGATGTTCATTTTTTTTGTACTGTTTGCTCTCAGTTGCACTTACAATTTTCCCAAATATTAGCCCTTAATACATAACCTTAATAAGAAATATTGGAAATATCAAAAATAATCTATGTTTTGAACCGTTTGATCAATTTAATTTAAGAATCATATGTTATAGACATATCAGTAGACATTTATTTTTGTAATAAACCAACTTTGATTGCAATAAGTCACCGGCGAGACAGATGGAGCTATTCGACAAGTTGCAGACTCTTCTCATATGTAATTTGATAGACTAGAGGAACAGTGCAGAGTTGTTGTGTATTTGCCTATATCGTACTGATGAGAGCCGACAAGCTCGAAATTAGTCTATGGCTGGTGAAACACAATGACCCTGCTCTGTAGTCCTTTCTATAAAATTAAACTGCCTACGGGATTATTGCAATTAGATTTTATTTTTGTGTTTTCCTATTGAAAGCATAGTGTTGCAAGTTAAAGACCGTTACCTTCAATTGTTTTGGAAACATACATTGTGCACCTTGATGGGTGGCAATGAATTTATTTCCTTTTATAGGAAACAGTGAAATATTTGTTCTTTCGTAGTAAACATTTTATATTTTGTTAAATAATTATTTGTTTCATTTGTTCCCAAAAGTGCAAAAAATAAAAAGTTTATTAGGTATTATATAACTCAATGATACATTTTTTTGTAGAAACAGCAAACTTGTATATGAAATAAATAAGGAAAAGGTAGTTCACATCACAGAAAGAATAGGTATGTATTTTTTAAAAATCTATGATTGACAAAGTGGGCTTTCTTGCATGCATTTGAAACTCAAAAGTTAACGTTTACTGGGGAATTTTACGCTGTGATGTATATTTATTTAAAAAATAAAGAATTTTTTATATATAAGAAAGAAAACCTCCTTATAAACCGTAAATGATTATTTACATACATTTTTTTTTACTTCCCCTTGTCAGTCAAACAAGTAAATATGAAAGTTGGCCATTTTGATTTTTCTTTAAAATTGGTGATTCAGCCATTTTGGTTTTTCTTTGATATTCAATTGTTTATTTCTTAGTGACAGCAGCTTTTGTAAGAAAAGACATTGTCACTATTTTTCGTTTGATTTTCTATAATACACGTTTCGCATTAGTTCTGTTGTACATTTTGATCATATGCTTGGCACACTCATAAAACGTTGACAAATCGCGATTTCCAACCGAAAATTCAACTACATTACTTTTTTATTTTCATATTTTCAAGCGATCGTAGATAAAATCGTGGGCAATTCGATTTCAAAGTACCATTGTTCAAATCGAGTGTTTATCTTGCATTGATTTATTTCCTTGAGTGGCAAATGAAGTGCTTTGCACTTTTAATACACAAATTGTAAACACGATATGAATACTTATTTTTCTTTTTCAGAAATATACATTCCAAAGTGCCATATTGCAAGTAATTTTATAGTTCATCCTCATTTACAAAACAAATTATAACTGATTTTCGTTTTTATCAGTATTTTTTATAGTATTAGAAGGTGGAAGATTTGTCCTTCATAGTATTAAGGTTATGTAATTTATCAATAAAATTGTTATTTGTTACCACTACTGAATAAACATTTGTGAATTATCTTTGAAATTTTATTGAACTGAATTACTGACTAATGTTGCTTTTCTATGTCTAGAACTATGGAGGTACACAGGGGAGGGTGTTTCCATCAATATTACAATATATCACCTGAAAATTGAAATCCCCTTGACAACCTAAAATTTCACAGACTTTACTGATGAATTGAAAATAGCAAAATTTTGTTCTAGGAATCAATATTCAAAAAAGTTTTGTTAATAAATTTTTTGGGGATGACGAACTTTTTTAATTTTGAAAGGAATCTATCCTATGTCTACTGTATAATACATAATACATTTTTATTCATCTTTTAAGCTACATCGAGTGCAGATAAGATAAATCAGGTACAATACAATAGGGTATGAATAGATACAATAATAAAATCCAATATTAAATGATAAAATACATTAAATGATAAAACACATTAAATAATAAAATAACATCAACAAGGGATAAAAATAGTTGGGTTCATTAATTATTGAGACAGTGTAGAGGTTCCTTTGATGGCCTGGGCGAACTCATCAATGGTGTAAAAACAGTTTGAGGAAAGATACCCTTTTAACTTTCTTTTAAATTTAAGGAAAGGTAGACATTTCAGGTCAAGTGGTAACAGGTTATACAGATGGGTGCCTGAGTATAAAGGTGACTTTTCATATTTAGAGTGATAATGTTTGTTTTGGTATATGTCATTTTTCCCTCTGGTATTGATTGTGTGTATGTTAGAATTTTTATTAAGTTCAATTTTATTTGCATGAATGTGTAGAAGAATTTTTAGTAAATATATGCTGGTGACTGTTAGAATATTTTTTTTGCGGAAGGTTGTTCTGCATGAGGTACGCATCTCAAGATTGAAGATCATTCTTATGACACGTTTTTGTAGAATGAGGATTCTATTTATATCCGGGGACCGGCCCCATACAATAATGTTGTGTGAAATTACTGAGTGAAAGTTTGCGTAGTATACTGACATTATGGAATCTGTGTCTAGTTTATTTTTCAGGTTCTTTATAATGTAAAAGACCTTATTAAGTTTTTTGGCTGTAAAGTCGATATGTAGGTTCCAATTCATTTGACTATCAACTATAGTACCTAGAAATTTGTAAGAACTTACCGGGGTTAAAGTAATATTTTGACTAATCGGGTGAAAGTTAGTGGATTTGTCAATGCGGTTGTAGAAATTAATGAGGACAGTTTTTTTTAAATTTATCATTAACTGATTTTTTGTGCACCATTCACTAAATTGTTTTATGATGCTAATTATGTTATGTTGTACTTCCTCTGCGCATTTTCCCGAGGTAATTATAGAGGTATCATCCGCATATATAAAGATTTTTCCGCCTGTAATATGCTGGGGAAGATCATTGACATACAGTAAAAAAATTAGTGGGCCAAGGACACTACCTTGTGGTGTGCCTCTGTTTATGGTATATTCTCTCGATGTTGTGACGCCATATTTTACCATAAATCTTTTATTCGCTAGGTAGGATGTTAGTAGGGCGTTGGTGTTACCCCTTATCCCCATACTTTCTAATTTCTCAGATACGAATTGAATATTAAGTGTGTCAAATGCACGAGACAAATCAAAAAAAATGTCGGTGGTAATTTCATTGTGGTCAATTTTATTATGTATGTGTTGAACAAATTCCAGCGTTGCTGTTTCAGTAGAGCGGTTTTTCCTAAACCCATGTTGACAGTCAGTCATTATATTAAATATATTGAGGTAGTCCTTTATTTTTTGCGCAATAACTGTTTCGATGATTTTTGAGAATATGCTTAGTATGGCAATTGGGCGGTAGTTTTCAATATTTTGAGGGTCACCATCTTTTGGTATAGGTATGAGAAATGCAAGTTTTAGCAGTTCGGGAAATTGATCTAGTTGGATGGATTTATTTATGACATACGCGATTGGCCCTGACAGTATATGACTACATTTTTTCACTAAATCGACAGAGACCTCATCAAATCCAGTGGACTTTTTGTTGGGTAGGGCAGCAATAACTTTCCGGACATCATTTTCAGCGACAGCTGTGCAGAAGAAGCTATGTGCTGTATGTTTTATATTGGTACAATTTTTAGATAGTTTACCATCAAAGTGATTGCTTAATTTGTCTTCTATGATATTGGAGAAGTAATCGCAAATTGATCAACTAATTTGGAGTTGTCTGTAACAGTTTCATTATTAATTAACAGCGATATGTCCCTATTAACTTTTAAGCCAGGATTTGAGTCCTTTTTTATTATTTTCCAGAGTGAACGGGTTTGGTTGTTGGAGTTTTTTATTTTGTCTTTATAGTATCTTTGTTTTTCAGTTCTAATACAGTTTTCTACATCTCTTTTTGACTATTTATACTTTACATTTAAGTATTCGCATTTTATTTGTTTTTTTAAGTAGTTTAGATCTTTGAGATCTTGCATTTTTTTAAATGTTTTAGGACCAAATTTGATTTTGTTTTCCTGTTTTTCTGACACTATTTTTGTAATTTTGGGGAATGCAGTTTGGAAGCACCAGGAGAAGTGCTCATAAAATATACTGAAAATATTGTTAATAGCTACTCTGAAGGTTTGTCAGGAATAACTGATCACCGCACAATAATTTTATAAACTCTGCTATGGAAAGTCCATTGATTTTTCTAAATGTTTTGGTTAATGTTTGTTCATGGCTGATGTTTGTAGCATTAATTTCCCAACTTATTAACTGAGCGTAATGATCTGATAGGCCCGGGTCAAACTTGTTACGGATTACATTATTGTTGTTGGCATTTGTTAAGATGTAGTCAAGGCTGGTCTATGAAATGTGGGTTCTATGTTTATGAATTCTAGTAGCATGATTAAATAATGAGTTAAGATCATATGATTCCACAATGTCAGTTAATACCGCAGAGTTAAAGGATGGCACCATGTTATCTATGTTGAAGTCCCCACATACAAATAGACTCATAATTACTGGTTATTTTTTATAAGAGTGCAGATAGTTGCGTAAAAAATATGTTAACATCGCTATTTGGTGATCTGTAAATACAGACTATACAAGTTTTGTTTCTGTATATCACAGCTGAACACTCAAACGAGAGTTTAATTGACATATTACATATATTTATATTTATAAATGACTAACTTTTAACATCGGTCATTCTCAGATCGTTGATCAATTATGGAATAAAAAGCACCAGTCAGTTGTGAAATGACATTAACTTCATGATAAATTTCACACCTGATTTGTTAAAATATCTGTGAGGTGCCAGATGCAATGTAGTTTCACACAGGCATATCGTTTTTTTATGAGAGCTCTTTAGAGGAATGCGAAGCTTCCTTGTCAATGAGCGAAAGAAACTGCAATGAGTAGGACGCTTAAAGTACCATTATATAAGAAATGCAGCATTAAGATGGTATTTACAAAGTAAAGTGAGGTACCATCATCGGTTTAAGCACTGAGACCTCGATCAGCGAAGTTAAGCAGCGTTGATCGAGGCCGTCACTTGGATGGGTGAATGGCATCTCGCCGTCCAGGTTGAGTGGAAGAGTAGCTGTAGCTAAACTCCGCCAGGACATAAATATAAACAAGGCATTAAAATAAATAAATAAAAATATGAAGAAATCGACGAACTAGCACATTAGTTTTTAACTGTCCTGTGAGAGTTAGTATTTTTAAATAATTAAATGCTGAATTAGAATTTTAAAATCAAGGAAAATGGGTGAGTGCTCATGGTTGATCTAAAATGAGAACTTCAAATCTTCTAGAACACCTGAAGTAGTGATAAAATAGAACTTTTTGCAGCAAATAATTATACTCTTACCGTTTTCATTTAGAATATTGTTATGTGCTGCCCTCTAACAGAGAGGAGAGTTGTAATTACTCCCTGGCCAGAAGGGTGGCGCCATCTGTGGGCCAACTGGCGAACCACCATTTAGTAGTGCCTAAGAAAATTATAGAGAATTCCAGTATCTTCTGGAAAGTTCTACAATGATATTCTGGACATTCCAAGTGGGCATATAAAGAGGTGAAGCCAGCAGATGGGGGAACAGAACAGTACAGTTTAGTGAAGTATAAGGAACAGTTCAGTTTAGTATCCAGTACAGTTCTGGGTAATCTGTGGTTCTGGTTACAGAGACAGTTTGTAGAAGAAGAGTTCAGTTGAGTGAAGTAGGCAATACAGAGTTTTTAGGTTAGATAAAGTTGTCAAGTTTAGGAAGAAAAGTACATAGTGTTTTAAAAGTAGTGAATTCATATTAGATTAAGTTATTATTAGTTGTGTGATTTTTAAGTATTTACTAGTGTAATTTTAGTGATTAAATAAATCAGTGGTTTGTGAAAATTCTTGTTGCAAGTTATTCGAATCCACGGAATGTTTACTGAAAATTGTAAGCACGTAACAATATATTAATAAATATGAAAGGTAATGAAAATATCCTTATACTGGGTGGTCACGAGACCAGGTACACCCTCATTTTTTTCATTATACAGAAACAGGATATTTGGCATAAGAACATATTTTGTGACCTGACCAGACCTAAAAACTTTTTTTATTTTAACAACTCGACTTTTTTCCATGTGAACCTAATAAAAATTCCTAAATGCCTGATTATTAAATTCTACATTTGTGGCCCTTTAACACGTTCAATGCGGTGGGCGTGTGTCCAGTTGGGGACTGAGTTGTGTGCCACAGACATACAAGCTTCTTGTTGATAGAGACGGTACAGCTTTAGCATATAAAAAATGAGGTTGTTTGTGTAGGTAGCACATAGGAAAGGTCTTTGCATGATTATCGCAGTTTCGAAATTAGGTGAGCTTTAAAGGTTTTAATAATTTTTTTTATCTAAAACGGCTTTAACGACTCATCAAAACTGATAGATGGTTACTTTCTTACTTTATTTAATATTCAATAATTTTTTAAATGTGATACTGCAAAAAAAATGTTTACCTCTGCCAGGAGTCGATCCTGCGATCTCAGTATTAAGAGGCAAAAGTTTTTCCGCTACACCATCATGCCTCGTAGCAGTGATTAGGGGAAAGTTTATCTGAGTTGTGTCAGACCGATTCCTTTATAACTTTAATACCTGAGTGACACCAAAGGACACCGGCCAGACTAACGAGTCTCCATCTCATGTATCACAAGTATGGGAGAATGAGTGTAGAAAATATGAAGTTTTATAAAATACCGTAAGTCTGCTGACCACTGACTCTTAGACTATTACTAAAAAAATTCAAACTAATTACTGTTGTACAGGGACATATTTCTAAATTATGCGCCCTGGGCGAAATAATCGGGCGCCCCAATATCCGATTTTATTATACCAAAATATTTCTTTATATGATGGAGCAGCCACAGGAGATGCGCCAAAGCCTAGAAGTGCGGCCTTCCAGGCGATCGCCCCTTACACCCCTGCCGTTGTGAAAGTTGGTGAAAATCAAACACAAAATATTAATTTGTGACCTCCCATAAACCTTTTCAAATTTCGATGGTAAATTTTTCTTTGAGGAACAGTTTATAAGGTATATACAAACTTTCTACATACAATAGGCTTTCAAAACTGCTGTAATGCTATATATTATTTTGGAATATTTTAGGCTTGACACAAATTATGGAACGGTGACAACCTTCCTTGCATACATTTTTAAAATACTTGTTCCATGTTAATCATAAAGTGATATTCTGGGGGTCAGGTATGGTCACCTACTCAAGTTCCGATGTTCGATCAGTGATGTTAAGCATCGCGGGTTGTGTCTGGCACTTGAATGGGTGACCAACAAACATATTTGATCTGATAGTCGGTAGGTTGACTGAGACAATCCTGGGACAGTTAACCTGCTACTGATGTTTGAGAACTCCCCTGTTGGGCTACCTGTCATGGTCACAGGACCTCGGGGCTGTGTGTGACTTTGCAACCCCTTGGGTTGTCCGACTTACAACCCATGGGGCAAGAACTGTCCCCTTAGATGGAGTACGCACAAGGGTGGGTGGTCAATAAGCTGAGGACCGTAGTTTGGAGTCCACACTAATCTGTAAATTCTTAGGCACAATGGATCCATATGGAGCGTAGTTATCTAGTAAAAATAGTAGCACAATCTACAATGACATTCATTATTTTCTTTGAAAACAGGGGGACATGAGTCGAACCAGAAGAGATTGGAGAACAATGCATCAGAAATCGGTATCGATTTCACAAAATCAGGACATTTTCTTAAATAATTAAGGTTTCTTAAAAAAACAAATAAAATATATTCTAATTTTTATTAAAATATACACTATAAAATGGAACAATTATTAAAAACATAAACAAAATAACTTACAATACAAATATGTGGTAATAGTTGAGGCAGTAATTATACAATTTTGTACATTGTAAATAAATAAAAACAACAGTAAAAATAAATATTTTATTCAATGGTCCTACACATGGTTTATTTTTTTGTAGAAATACAAAATAAAACAACAAAAATAACAAGAAAAAGTTTGTAGAATTATCTATAGTTACATAATTAATATTTGTAGTCAAACAACTACATGTAAAGCAAAAATAATTAAAAAGCCTATACATAACCTATTGGATTTTACAAAATTAAATTAGAAAAATCTATAAAATTAACTACAAAAAGGCAGGTACTAGCACATTAGACTTAGTAGGGAGTTTGCATATGCCATTGGCTTAACATTTGGATGGGCCTGAAATAAAAAAAACCAGTATAGGTACAGGGTAATTGTATTTTTTAATGGTGCAAAATATAACTGACAACTTCCACTTTGTTAATAGGATGTCTCGGATGTATTGTTTCCAACTTAAATTTTATAATTGCTTGCCCAACACGTAAAGATGTCTTTTGAGTATTTAAACTATTTTCTGAAGCTGACGAATATAACAAAACTTTGAATTTACTGAAGAATATTAGAACAAGGAATGTCAGCAAATCCTTTATATGTTGGGGTTAACGTTTTGATACATTAGATCTGTGGCATTATACCAAACTAGAGGATTGTTGGATTTTCTTAGATATATTTTACGAAATAAAAAGATTAAAATTGTATAACATATATTTTAAGAAAAAATAATTAAATGAATAATAAAACTCTTGTTAGATAGATGTGAATTTTTTCTAAGAAAAATAATCAGATCTAAAAATGGCAGGCATGCATCTGTTTCAAGAAAAGTGTAAAGTGTAATACATACCACTGCTTCATACGTTGTGAACTTTGGTGTCATATCTTTCCCTTTTAAGTTGATAAATGCACCTTTATTACCCATAGTATCACTGCAACAAAAATACAGACATAAATATTCAAAACCCCCACGCATTTTTGAAAAAAAAAACAATTAGGAAATCTAAAAACTAGGTAACTCAGTTTACCTTTACACCTATTTATTTTCGTAAATTTACTACTTTTGTCATTAACTCGGCCTTTGTGAATAACAGTCACAAAATGCACCCCAATAAAAAGTGTGTGAATCCTTCGATATTCTTTAACTTTGTCAATTAACTAGACTATTCTTCTAAACAATAAAGTATATTTTGATTGATTGATTAAACCATCAATTTAAAACTAATTTGATATTTACCAGTCTTCAACATAATAATAAAAATAATATGAAAATTACTGTGAATTTGATTACAGTATAACATAAAATAAAATGTTTTATGCTAATTTTGATGTATCAAAATCATTCTTATTTTTAAAAAAACCTATACACACAACCCATATCCATTACTTATAGAAATTAATGAGTGATTGAACCCACTACATGTTAGACAATCGACCAAGCATGTTCACCACAAAACACACTCTATCTAGCCTTTTATGTTACCATTGCCAGTTTAAATATTTTTTTTACCTCTTAGATCACAGAATCATGTGTCTTAAAAGACCAAGGGACACATGGTTGCTCTTAACCATACCGGTGATTGATACCAACCTAAGTACGCAGATTATTAAGAAGGCCATATAAGGATAACAATATTTAATATTTTTCTTATTTCAATGTAATGTTTATGAGACGTCACCTATTCAATCAGAGTGAAAGTATAAATGTTCACGATGCTCAAGGGCATGTTCTGTATTTTATACCAGGAATTTCTACGCTATCACGTATCTACAGAAGGCTAAGGTGTTAATAACACCATCCTGACAGGTCACAATATAACCCTCAGTTGCAAACCTACTCACAATAGATCATTGGAAAGATAATTTAACACTTAACAGACAACATAACTGAAAATAGGGCGTTTCATTTGAAAAAGCGACATATGATATTTTTTATTACAGGGAAAAAATAACTTCAATTTTTTAAGTGCATGTTCACCCTTACTACAACAGCGCATTTTAAAAAATCTTTAAAAATTCTTGTGTATAAAATCAAATATACTGAAAAACTTTTCTGCAAACCTCAAATTGTTATTTTGTATATACAATCCATTTAAGTACCTATCACTGTCGATCTTATGTTGTGTTGAAGGTAATTAATTAGGTGGGTAATTCAAAAGGTAGAAAAACAATTTAAAACAATGACATTTATGCCTGATGAACGAAAATTGAAAGTTAAAAAAAACATTACCAATAGTTTGGAGCTGAAAATACAGTAATACATTTCCCATCGTGAGCAACTTCATAGCCATCATTTTTAACTTCATGGCTTCTAATAACATAATCTAATTTATTCAGTTCAAGGAATTTCTTGGTAACATCTGGACCAAACTGACAACCCACACCTCTTTTACTAGGTGCCCGGCCAGGTTGGGGTTGAGGGTCTGACCAAAGTAATTCGCACATTGGTCCATCTTCTGGTGGTTGTCTATTCCTTTCAATTTTCTTAATTTCTTCTAAGGTAACATCGTCACGGGTAAATAGACCTCCATGCATCACCTAAAACGAGAGTTGTCTAATTAAATTTACAAATAGTTTAGAACCCCAAAATTATAAGTCATGTAATATTTAATTAGCTTCAAAATATCTGAAGTAAATGAATAAATTTTAGTGCTATTATATTTGGATTGCAGAGCACTATTTAATTAAATCCGTGCCTTATTATATAAAAACTTACATAATTTGATTATTTCAAAAACTAAAAAATAAAAAATATCGGCACAAAACATATATCCAAAAAAAAGTTGATTCTTTTCCATTTAGGTCACAGTTAAATGACAAACAACTACGAATCCTTAATAGATTACATTTTTTAAAAACTGAAGATTTATTAATATAAGAGATTGGCAAATATGATTATTAAAAAATGTTTTATCTGAAAACATGGCTTAAGGGAATTGAAAAACGATCCCGCATTCAAATATCTCATCGAACCAGTCGATAGACTACACTGGGACAATCTTGGGAAGTCCATTCACCATTTGGCGGTGCAGTGAGATGAGGACAAAGGTAGGTTAAGTTTGCAACCGAGGACCATGGTTTGAATGGTAAACTATAGATCCCTAGGTACAAAGGGCCAATTGTGGCGTAGTATAAAAGCTACTGTCCACTGTCTTTATTAATTATCATTCTCTATTATATCTTTTATTCTTATAAATTATGATAACAACAAATCTATGTATATATAAATTTAAAAAAATAAAATAAAGACGCGTTAAAATCAAAGCATAATTGAAAAAATTTAGTTTACTTAATGACGGCGATATTCATTATCAGTGGCCCCCAGGTGACCACAAATCATTGAAGGCAACAACTGCAGTTTTGCACAGAAATTGACAAAATGAGGTGGCAACTTTAAATGGTTGAAATACCAGTATAGATGAGATAAAATGTACAAAGTTGAAACAGAAATAATATACACACAACACACAAGATCCTCATATAGTAAATGGGATTGGTTCATACAATTTTAATGACCTGGCCAATAAGACCCCCAGATTTAAATCGCATAGAACATAAAATGGACCAATGGAAAAACAAGTTTGAGCACCGTGATAGTGATATATGAACCTAGATCAACCCACTTGAATGCTTAAAGCTGCTTTACACTTTGCAATTTTCATTGCCGGCAATAAAATTACCCTTGCATGTTGGGCACTACTACGTCTTTTGATCAGCAAAATGTTCTTTGTATTGGAGAAATTAGAACTGGACTTAATTTTCATTTTATTGCGGCTGCAATTTAGGAATATTTTTAAGGTATTTATGTGAATAGAAATAGAAATTACTGGTTATTATTCATAATACATATTTGTATTTTTTACTGTTTTATATTACATAATAAATACAATGACCTATTATATCTTGGCGAAAATTTAAATCATATTATCCTGCCAGGGAACACTACAGTAGTCAGTTACATATCCCTTAAATTCCTCCCTTAGTTGGATGGCTTCATTTTTTGGCCTACCTGTCTGTTTATTTAGGCGATGAATAAATCTAAACCTCATGTTGATGCTTAACTAGGACTTCATTCAACAGCACTAATTAACAATGCACATGATGCTGCTGCAATTTTAGCCTGTTTATTCATCGTGAACATCTTATTAACCCTCTAAGGACAGATTTTTTTTTCGCTGCAGATCTACCCGGCCGAGATTAATTTTTAAGTCTTATGCACATCCGTAGGCCTTATGTCGTGTATGAGTGACATCTGGTTTCAGACAAACTCTCTAAGTAACTGCATCCATGGATCCATGACATCGATTTATTTAATTTTTAACAATAATCGAACATATAGGTTAATCCTTTAAAAAGGAAAATAATAACCATAACCTCAAATCTTTACATAATTATTTGATTCATCCATGATGGTATACCTGAGCAAATAAAATTGCCAAGTGTAAAGTGAGCTGCAAAATCAAGCCCAGCAATGAAAATTGCAAAGTGTAAAGCGGCTTTTATATATTTGGGCATCAGAAATTAATTGGTGGTGATTGGTGTTGTTATTAATTAATGCCAGACATGGAAATAAAAAGTTATTTCTAGTTAGTTCATTCTTTGTTCCTATTTTTTTATTATAAAATAAAGGTTGTGGCTATAAGTCTGCCGGCGGCAAGGCAGACTAAAATAGAGAATTCCATTTGCAGGCGGAGTTATCCACGACACATATTGAAGTCCGCCGAAATTGTGACAATTTACGCAAGTGTGGCGGAATGATATTCTCAAACGTAATGTTGCCGCCGGTCTTCGCTCTTCGTCGGCGGAACAGTAAAGTTTTACATTCATAATCGAACGTGCGGCAGATTAAAGTTTATTATTTACAAATTCCGTCCACTGATGGTTCACTTTCATGTCAACCAACAATTCGTAACATTTATAGTTAGGTAGAGAAAAATTAAATATGGATAATTTTAAAGTAGGAAATACCTTTAATTCGTATGAAGAATTGGATAAAGCATTAAAACAATGTTGTGACAAAAATTATATGTGCTTTTATAAATGAGAAGCCCAGAACAATTTCTGCAGCAAGTCATAAAACAGAACGAAACAGATCCGAAATTAAAGTATTCATCAGCTAAAATACACATTTATTAAAGGTAAAGCATGGAAATACATGGTAAGTAAATTTAAATAGGTAAAATACTAAATAGAAGTGTCTGTAGTTTGCACTGTCAAGTTAGGTTGTATACAAGGTGATTTATGTAAACATGCGGAAAATAAAATGGTATACAAGTCTGTTATGTGGGAAAGCCTCGGTAAAATTTTAAAGCAATCCGAGGTAATTTATTATATTTTTTTGCATTAAAACCTGCAAAGATACGCTTCTGAACAGGTGAGTTATGCTATCTCGATGCGTTCACATATGTGTCGCTTGTTTGTTTAGCACTCAAGTAATATCAGTTGTCTTAGTTGTCTGAGGTCAGTGTGCCACGCGTTCACTGATCAGTTCAGTGACTCTTCGATTTCCGTTTAGAGCATTTCCCATTTTTGTTAAATTTTAAACTGTATTCGCAAATATCGATTATGCCAGAGTTCACGTCACAAGAGTACTGCGACATGATATTAACCTATGGTGCAATGAATGAAAGTCTTGCAGGGGCTGTACGAAAATACGGGGGAAAATTTCCCCATAGGCGCAAACCTAATGAGAGAAAAAATTTAAGTGCAGTGCAACGAGTTCGTGACACCAGGTTTTGTTTACCAGGCGACAGAGAACATGTAGTAAATCTTCCTGTTGAAGCAGACGAAGAAGTTCCAGAATTACTAGAACAAGACCCTTCAATAAATAGCCTATACGCGAGAATCGTTTTTACCCATACCACATAAGAAAGGAAGTGATTTCGTTGCACCGTATTATGTCAGATTGGTTAGTCATAGGCGGCGCACTTCTACAAAAAAAAAATAAGAATTTTTTTTCCAAATTTTTTTATTTCTTAATTTTTTAACTCCTTTTGGTGGGGACAACCCACTAAATAATTTTCCGCATGTTTAGGTAAATCACGTTGTATAATTAGATATTGTATCTATTAGTGCTCGGTAATATTGTAATAAATTATATTTTACAGCACATACAAAAGCGGATGTAGTGCGCATATTACTTTAAGGGCTTCAAAATGGGGAGAAAAATTACAGATTATTAGTGTATCAGATGAACACAATCACGAAATAACACAGGTATATAAAATAAAATATTGCTTTGTATTTATTTCAAATTATTTTATGTTTTAGAAATTATACAAACATTTACCATGGCAAAGGCGACTGCCAGATGATTTAAAAACTGAAATAGTGCAGTTAGCTCAGCTAAGAGCAAATAAAAAATATTTGAAATCATTTATACAAGAAAAATGTGATAAGGTCATTCTTTTAAAAGATATACATAACATAACCAGTAAAATTAAAAGTTCGGACGCATCTACAGATACTTCAAAACATTGTATTGAAAAGCTGAGGGAAAAATACAGTATGTGTCAAGTTATTGTTTTAGAAGCTAACTGTCACATTCTTTGCGATAATGACAAGAATTTTAAAGCGTTGTTTTTCCAAACGGATCATATGAAACACTATATGGCAACATACCCCAAATTTATCTGTATGGATGGTACATATAAGTTATTAGATATCAGAACTCCAGTATTCATAGTAATAAATGCAGACGGAAATGGACTAACCGAAATAATAGCAGTTGCAATATTAGTAGAAAAAAATACTGAAACTATGCAGTGGTTTTATTCAAAATTTAAGGAAATAATCCACAGTGGACAGAAATAAAATGTATTGTGGCAGATAAAGATTTGAATGACAGAAGGTTATTAAAAATTAACTTCTCCAGTGCAAATATAGTAATTTGCATTTTTTCATGTAATGCGAACATTCAATAGGCAAATTTCTGCTAACAAGGTTAATATAACATTGGGATAAAGAAAAACAGCATTAGAAATTTTACAAAAGATGGTTTATGCTAGACATTCAGCTACTTATGATTCTCTTTATGGTGAACTGTTAAAAAATTGTCCAATGGCAATAGTTGAATATTTCAATAAAAATTGGCATCCAATTAAAAATGAATAGACTTTAGGTCCTAACTTTCAACAATCAAATTTTACAACGAATAACCGTTTGGAGTCGCTAAACTCTAAAATAAAATCGGTGGTAGAAAGATATAGCACATTAACAAACTTTGTTGACCACTTTTCAAAACTTATATTAATAATGAATGACTAAAGGGATCACAAGGTTTCTAATTTGATACACAAACTTCCTCTTTTTTTCTATGAAAAGGATAGCTTTCTTGATAAATATTTTAAATTTTTAACGAGACATGCTTTTGACTTTGTTAAAAAACAATTTGAAAATAGAAATGCTGCTGTAAAATCAGATTATGAAACTACTATATTATCTTGTACATGTGAATTACGTTCCTCGATGCTTTTACCTTGCCGTCATATTTTCAAAAAGAGAGAAAAACTCGGTGTAGATCTATTTGATGAGAACTTGTGTAACATACGTTGGTCGAGAAACCATTATTATAATAATCAGCGATTACTGTCACCACTGAGTGGCATTAACAATGAATTTTAACAGGATAAACCCTCAAAACCCAAGTAAAATCACAAAAAATTCAATAAAGCGTACTTACTTTTGAAGTCTTTAGCTAGTTTAATTTCTGAGGAGGGAAATGAGAGATATCACTGTAAATTAAGACAACTGTTGCAATTAAAGACAGCTTGGGAAAATAATCGTGATGTCGAAATAATAGAAAATAGTAGTAGTAGTAATAGTTCAGTAGAAGTACAAGCATATTTGGAAAACAGGTCTGCTATAGAAACAGAAATGACCGATACTTAAGCAGAGACGATATCCAGAAGACAGTCCATTGATAAGTGTATTATAGTTGGTGATATTAATATAAACTTCATTGAAAATGATAATTTTTATAGTAAAAAAAATAAGGCACTTACTCCAAACTTTTGGTATTACGCAACATGTTACAGAATACACTAGATGTTATAAGTCTACTTTCACAATAATTGATTATGTACTGTCTAGGCAAAATGATTTAATGGTTAAAGTTCCTGAATTTCCCAAAATTACTGATCATTCTATTATAAGTGTTAATTGGTCAACGAGTCAAAATCAAATTAAATGCAATTCACAACTTTCATATCGAAAGTTGAATGACGAAGCTTTTCATATCATCAATTTGCAGTTAATTTCATGTAATTGGATGCTCAACACAAATAATGTAGATGAAATACATAATGATATTCTAAGTAATTGTAAAATTATACTAGATAATGTTGCACCTATTGTGGATATAAATTGTAAAGTAAATCGTCTTCCTTGGTATGATGAAGATATTAAATTAAAAGCGAGAGAACGTGATTCAGCATACAAAAAATATAGGAAAAGTATGGGCTTAGAAAGGGAGTTATGTTGGAATAATTATAAAGCAAAACGAAACAATGTAGTAAATTTAATTAAAAAGAAAAAACGTGAGTATTTTGAAAATCAAATAGATGCTAAAAAAAATGACCCTAAAGCTATGTGGAAAACTTTAAAAAAATTCATTAAAGGTGAAAATCAACCAATAAATTTCAAGTTAATTAATTTTGACACTGAAGGTTCTGTATGTCTAGCAATAAATGAATTAGAGGCGGCCAATAAATTTAATCTATTTTTTATTAATAGTATTATCTCAATTTCAAATTCCATTGATCCACCTAGCGAATGGTCATCTGAAAATTATAGAGTCATTCCCTCAACTTTTAATAATTTTGAGCCAATTACGTTAAATAAATTAAGATTAATCATACAATCACTAAAGAACAAGGGTGATTGCAATGAAGTTATAAATGCTCAATTCTTGAAAAAAACTTTTTGCACGCTTGGCTACATACTACTAAACTTTATTAATACATCGCTTCAGACTGGTAATTTTCCTAGTAAATTAAAAACAAGTATAGTAGTGCCTGTTCCAAAAATTCAGAACACAAATGAAGTATCCGATCATCGACCCATAAATACCCTCCCCAATATAGAAAAAGTGCTTGAAATTTCTGTTAAAGAACAGTTGTTAGAGCATTTTAATAACAACAATTTATTTGATGGCAACCAGTCCGGTTTTAGGGAAAATCATTCCTGTGAAACCTCTCTTCAACTTACAATATCCAAGTGGAAACAGTTACTTGATGAAGGAAAATATATTGTTGCAATTTTTCTAGATTTTAAAAGAGCATTTGAAACAATAGATAGACAAATCCTCTTAAGGAAGTTGCAATATTACGGGATTGGTGAGAATGTTTTAAAATGGTTCCAACAATATCTTAGTAATACGTTACAGGTAACTAAAGTTTGTAACAAGGTATCTAATGAAGCAGTAAATGATATAGGGGTACCGCAAGGAAGTATATTAGGCCCAATTTTATTTATTATTTATTTAAATGATATAAACTATACTGGGGGGTATGATTTTTTAAATCTGTTTGCTGATGACACACTTGTTGCTTTTTACGGTGAAGACCTAAATGAAACTGTTACGAGAGCGAACTTAGTCATGGAAACGGTTGCTAAATATATAAAGGTCAACAAACTAAAATTAAATGTTAAAAAAACAAAGGCAATGATTTTAGGCAGTAAATATAAATTAAGTTATATTAATTATGAATTAGTACAAATAAAAATGGAAAATGAAGCTGTTGAATGGGTGCATGATATAAAGTATTTAGGTTTTATTATAGATGAATGTTTAACATTGAAATCCCATTACGAATATATTCATAAGAAAATATCTAAGAAATTGTATTTTTATTCAAGAATAGCCGCTGACTTGTCGTTATATGCCAGAAAAACTATTTATAATACAATAATTCAGCCTCACTTTGATTACTGTTCTTCTCTCCTATATATTTTAGATAATAATAGTAAAGGAGCTTTACAAAAACTTCAAAATAGGGGTACGAGAATCTTATTGCATTGCAATCGTTACACTCCAATTGCGTCAATGCTTAAAACTTTAAATTGGGTTACTGTTGAAGATAGACTTTACTATTTAGCAATGGTTTTCATTTTTAAAATAACTAAAAACATGTTGCCTGAATATTTTAGCCCATTTATTATTTATAACAACGAAGTTCATAATCACAATACAAGGAATCAAAATAGTTTTCATGTTTCAAGAACACGTCTCAAAAAATCAATGCAATCGTTATATGCCAGAAAAACTATTTATAATACAATAATTCAGCCTCACTTTGATTACTGTTCTTCTCTCCTATATATTTTAGATAATAATAGTAAAGGAGCTTTACAAAAACTTCAAAATAGGGGTACGAGAATCTTATTGCATTGCAATCGTTACACTCCAATTGCGTCAATGCTTAAAACTTTAAATTGGGTTACTGTTGAAGATAGACTTTACTATTTAGCAATGGTTTTCATTTTTAAAATAACTAAAAACATGTTGCCTGAATATTTTAGCCCATTTATTATTTATAACAACGAAGTTCATAATCACAATACAAGGAATCAAAATAGTTTTCATGTTTCAAGAACACGTCTCAAAAAATCAATGCAATCGTTATTTTTTAAGGGTTTAAATGAGTTCAATAATTTACCAATGGAAGTTAGAAAATGTCAAAGCTTACCCTCATTTAAAAAACAGTTACTTCTATTTATGTCCACGCGTCGTGCTTAGATTTACATATATATTTTAATCTTGTCAGGAGTACGTTTATATGTTACTATATATACAATTTTCATAACAATTGTCCTTTTTCTCCCAGTGAGTTACTGTTGAGTGTTTATTAATGTATTATATAATTTAAAATTCATGTTGTATGAAATGTTTATATATTATTTTAGTAATGAATATATGTGTTATATTAGAGCACAAATGTTTGTATATTAGGAGTTTCCTATTAAATAAATATTATTATATTATATATTATATTATTATACAATAGACATTGAAGGAAACCTGGTAGGACAAGAAAACCCAGTTATTTTATCCACCGAAAATATAGCCAACAACGTAGAAGAAAATAGAGTTATTTTATCCACCGAAAATATAGAAAACAACATAGAAAAAATAGCCAATGTGAAGAAATTAGTCCAACAATCTCTGAAAATATTGAGAATAATATCAACAATCTTAATGATGTCACAAATTTAATAATGCCTTTGGCCATGAAAAAAAGGGGAAGACCCAAAGACCTAATAATACGGTTATCGGCCTACCTACTAAAAGAAAAAAAAGGTGTAACTATTATATTATAATTATGTTATATGTAGGTATTATACTTACATTTGTTTTAGAATAAATATTTATTTCTTATATTGAATAGTGAATTAATTCATTGACGAAAGTGGATGGAATTTGTTAATAATAGGCTTTATTATGAACGTAAAGCTTTAGTGTTCCGCCGACGAAGACTGAAGACCAGCGGAAACATTACATTTGAAAATATCATTCTGCCACGCTTGCGTAAATTGTCACAATTTCGGCGGACTTCAATACGTGTCGTGAACAATTCCGCCTGCAGGCGGAATTCTGTTTTTCAGTCAGACTTATAGCCACAGCGTACAATGAATTACTGAAAATATTAATGGGTGGGGGTATGTAGAATTTCTACAATTATATTGACCAAGTGAATTAAAAAATATGAATCGTAGAAAAATCTATCATATTAGTTGAAAATTCTTAAAACGAATATGGAATACTTTTTAAAAATATGAAAATTTAGTACTTACATACCACAAGAATTTCAAATCACGAATGTTGTTCATGTCATCATTTAATTTCGGAATCAAATCAACTCAAGGTTATACAGAATGGCAAGCATGGGTGTATTAATGTTTGCAAAAGACAAGTATTTTGTAATGAAAATATATGCACAATAATAGCACGCAATACAATGAATTTTAATCTCTGCTGCCCCATTTAATTTTACAATTCACCTCATGGATTTCTTGCAACAGTAAAATTACATTTTTCCTGATTGAAGTACTCATCTAATTATAACCGCCATGTCTCTGACTATTGCATTTAGTCTTTTGTCCACTGCACGTTACTGAATTGACAGAGAGCTAACATAATACTGAACATTGGTTGCAGCTACAACTAGTGATTGTATTAATCATTTGTAAAACGCATCATTACTCTTAGAACTTCTGTCGTAGCCTCAACAAACATGACCTGTTATTTATATCCTATGCGCCTTATATTTACAAAGAGAAAAAATCTCATGTTGATAAGTACATAAATTAATGACGTGAACGACAACATTCGTGATTTAAACTTTATCTGTTGTTATTAATTAATGATAAAATTAAATATTTTAGTTTGAAAAAGTACCATTTTATATACTGACTTACCAATACTTTTTTATTTAAACAGTGCGCTAGAGGAAGCCAATTGTAAACTTCTGTAAACAAATCGGCCATTTGAGCAGTATATTTGGATTTAACTTCTCCGTCAAATCCATACATTTGGTTCATTGTAGCACTTTCATGGTTACCTAAAAAAACAAATCTAAAACACCAATAGCAATCACAAAAAACTGTCAGTACCTCTTGACATAAAGAAATGATTGGGATATAATAACTTAAAACCGAAAAGTGTAAATATACATTCTACAGAAAAGGACCCTCTATCAACAAAATCTCCATTAAATAAATATGGATTGGTCTCAGAAGGAAGGCCATTTAGGTCAAATATATTCATAAGATCATAGAACTGTCCGTGAATGTCACCGCAGACAGTGAATTTCTCATCATCACCAATCGGCACCTCTATTAGTGATGGTTGTTTCATAAAATATGCCTTTATATCTAGAAGAATCTAAAATGATTATAAATTACAATATTATAGCTTCACAATATATTGCGATTAACGCTCAATGTAATGAAATATTATTTTGTACCTTATATGCATACTTTCGATGCAGTTTTCCTTGTTTTTTGTATAATTCCATTAATTCTTTCATAAAAGTTAACGTAACTTTACCATCCTCTAATTTTGGACCTGTATATTCATTTTCAATGGCTACAAAATTGATTAAACATAATAAAGTTTATGCTATATATAAAACAGTTAATGTCTTACTCATAGCGTCTAAATTTATACTATCTGCTATATTCTTCTTATTGCAATCCACAGAAATTGCCTTTTCAAAAGCAATCTTTTTTACTACTTTATTGCATTCTGAAAACTTTAACTTGGCATCTTTATCATTGGGCCTTACTTTAGTTACCTACAAAGTTATAGAATTAGGATCATTAATCTACGTCTTGTCATAATAAAATAAAACCATTTATAATCAGGTAAACCTGTTAAATTAGTAGATACATTTGAAAGTAACTATTAGAGTAATCGGTACTCCTGTGTGTTGCATACTAACAAAACTTACATATTCATAATCCTTAAGAGCTTCTTTGAATTTGCCCAGTGACATGTGAGCAGCAGCCCTCCTATAATAGCCCTTAACATAGGATTTATCTAATTCTACTGATTTTGACGCATCAGTCAGTGCATATCCAAAACATTCCGTTTTTAAATAGGCAAAGCTGCGATTAGCATAATATATTGCTACATTTGGATTTTTTTCAATTGCTTTTGTATACAAATCAATTGCGGCATTGTAATCTTGTTCTGAAAAACATTTTTTAGGTTAGGTATTCACCTGATCAATTCTGTTAGAAATATCTACTAACTATATTTTTGGTAAGCATCGTTATGCATATATTTGATAATCTCTAGAAAAGATAGTTTATAGGAACTGTCGTGCGGTAATTAGAATAGTAATAAGATGTTTACTCACTTTTAAAATATTCATTGGCCTCCGACTTGTATTCTTCGGCCTTTTCAATATCTTCTGGGCACACAGTTGGAATACTTTGTGTTTCAAGACTCATTATTTTATAATACTTTATGTTAATTATAATTAAAAGGTTTACAATTTGTTAACCATCACTCATCAAAAGTAAAAAAATTAGAACATTAGGAACTTCTCATTTTCCAATATATCACTCCCGCAGGTTAGGCAACCTTATTAAACCGCTCAATTTGAATTTCCTTAAGGCCTATTTTTATTCACGGTTTATACGGTTGGATTATGCCCGCCCCTACCAATCAGAAAACGTTTAGTGCATTGACGTCAAAGTAGACCTCGTTTACGCTCGCATATAATGCTGTCTCGTTCTCCCTCATTAATACCCTCTTAAGTCGTTATTGCTCATATATCTTGCAATTATTATTTTATTTTAATACAAAAAAACAGGCATTATTTATTTTATACAAATTTGATTTAATAAGAAAGGGACGCACTAGAATCGGACAAAATTTTTTTAAGTTACTGCACAAAAAGTCTGTATTTCTTATTTTAACATAGCCCAAAAGCGTGTAAGCTATCGTCCTATCTTATCATAATTTTAAAGCAAAATATATGTTACCCCAAGGTTTTAGGTATTAGCACAGCACACAAAAATACGAAGAAGTATAAGGAAAATGTTATATACAGTATTCTCACGTACGAACGAACTTTATATTAGGTGATATATTAAATTTATTTAAAGATATTTTTAATTAAGACTATTAGGAAATGAGTGAAAATTTGGTAATCGAACGTTGCTGACTGCGAATATCTATCTGAGCAATGAAAATAAAAAAATATATCTAGCATTATGTAAAATTAAATAAAATAGTAATAATAAGTCTTTATTGAAACGAGTCTCCAAAGGGTTATTGAAATGACCAAGGTATACAAATATGGCGCGTTCCAAGGTCTACTGTAACGTCACAGTCCCCGCCCATTAATCCAACCGTATCTATACTAACCGTGATTTTTATTTGGTTTCGGTAGTGCCGCCATTAACTTAAAAAAGTATTACATAATAAATTACTTTATGACACCACAAATGTACAAAATTTGTTGCTCTTACCTGGCACTGGCCAGTAATCTTGGGTAAAACAAAAGTTAAGCTTTCTCATACAAATCATTATCCAGGTTAAGTACTAAGTACGGTTTGAGTTAAGGTTGAATAAAGAAAGAAAATAGGATTGGTGATCAGAAAATTAATTCCACCAGTTTTTTAACAGATTTCTCGAAGCTTGGCTCATTCTCAGTTCAGTTTTGTATCAAAAAACAAATAATTTTAAGTTTTTAGTTTTTTACATTTTTGCACGACATAATGGCAACAAACTTGTGTCCCTACTTTTATTTTAAGGGTAAAGCCTCGTACAGATAGTTGATGCGAAGTTGCAGAATGTGAATTTTTTGGTGCGGATTTCCGTAATTTCGCACTTCGTTCATTTTGTTCCGCTTGTTCCATAGACCATTCCAGAATGACGTCATTGACAGTTCGGCCATATTTGCTGGGTGGCATACAACACCATTTGCGAATGTAAACATTGCAAGTATTTCATCATTAAATTGTTTAATCTTGGTTTAATTGATAGAAAATGCCACATTTTTGTGTTACTGTTAAATGTTCAATGCGTGCTAAAAGAGATAATGCATCGTTTTTCCGATTTCACGCTATTTTAACCAATAGGGGGATCATCTTAAACATTGTCTATAGAAAGAAGAAATGCTCGGATTAAGGCTTTGGGACGGGGACCACTGAGTAAAAGCCACCTAAAACACGGTCGTATTTGTTCAAAACATTTTATAACTGGTAAGTACTTAATTTTTGTACAAAAACTCTTAGGTTTTATAAGGTTAGAATCAAATGATGTATGTGTGATTTTAGAAAAACTAGCTGTTTTAGAGACTAAAACTACAAATACCCTCCTTTACTGAAGGCCAAACTCAGTTGTATCCTATAGATTTGGAAAACACACGAAACATTGCATGTTCATGTAGAAAGAATTATAGGTTTGCTCAAAAGAAAATTTAAGATTTTTCATGAAACAATACCCATAAGCATGTTGTCAAAACGAAGAAATTGAGTGCATTGGATAAAATTGTCGTGGTATGTAGTGCAATAATAAACATGTGCCTTCTCAAATACTAAATAATATAAATAATGAATTATCTGTGTCTATTAATAAAAAACAATTTTAATTATATATACCTATTTATTTCAATATATTGCACATCAAGAATATATATTTTTTATCCACAGTAAAACAAATGTTATTTAATATTCACTTTATTTTAAAATATCCAAGTTCGGGTTCAGTCAAGCAAAAAAAAACCATAAATTATATACGGACATAAATAGGTGTAAGTTCATTTTTATCTATCAAAAGAAGGATGTTCCTAAGATAAACCTCTTGTTTCTACTTTTTTGGCCAATCCATATCCCGTATTCGCGACATTTCTGCATTTTTCATGGAAGGTACTGGCCATGGTGTAAATATACTACACCGTGGTACTGGCCAAATGGAAAGTTTTTCAGTGAACGCTGAACCTGGACCACTGTCTTCGATGGTATTTGGACGATCATGCAGGTGGCTATATGACTGCATACTTCTGATAAACCAGCCATACATGTACAGTGAACACTGGAAATGCTGGCATCCTTTAAAATAATAATCCTAACTTGAAGTAACATTTCCCTCTTTCGTTGAGAGTGTTTAACCTACAACAAAGATTTAAAAGATGTTAATCAAGTTTAAAACCTCTGTGGCATATCACAGTTATATATATTAACATGCAGAATGTAACTGTAATATAAAATTACGCATTAACATTGATTTCTTACCTTCCTAATGACAACAAATGTCTCATCGCTGATTTGTTTTGTCAAAATTCCTTGAACAGAGCCAGATTCTTAAAGCCTGTAGGCTTGCAAGCTTTTATGAGGCTAAAAATGTTGACCAGTATAATAAATGTGAGTTATTATTAAATAATTCACGTAGTCCATCATGGTAATATTATAAATTTCAAGCCTGCTCTCTTCAGGAAGAATTACATAGGGGTCAATATTGTCAATAATCTCAATTTTTTTTAACATATCTGCACTTAACGTCACCTCTAAGGGTCACATAGTATTCACTTCGAGACATCTTGGCGAAAAAATTTGCAAAAAATCACAATAAACCCAATACACACCACCAAAAACGAATGTAAACACACGGATAATAATCGCTTTGTGTGCCACCCAGGCAAAATGGCGGTTCTGTCAAAGTCACGTGTTTTGGAATGGTCTATACACACACATGCAGATTTTCTGAAGTTGTTTCGATAATACTGCTAACCTCTAGTGAAAACATAACCTTTTGTGTTACAATGAATGTGTCCCAAGCAAATGATAGTTATTATACTACTTTGACAGATACGCGTTGCAAAATACCCGTAGAAATGTTTTTTGAATTCTGCGAATTCAGAAATAAAGTTGAGACTTCCCGCCACGAATATTTTTAAATCAAATTTACCGGAAATCCGTACGAATAATTCGCATTCTGCAACTATCTGAACGAGGCTTAAGACCATCAGGAGCTACTGACTTTTTGAAAGTATGTTTGAAAACCCTCTTCAACTTATTTTATAATCTGTAGTTCTTTTTAAGTAGGCAAAACCCGCCTGCGCTTGGTCCGGGTCTTGTAGATGGGGATACTTCGTGAAGGCTATTTTTTAAAATCGGTACCTTCGGTAGGTATGTATCTGAAAACCACCACACCAATTGAACACTACACTCAAATACATTTACTCGACGCTCGTCTCGCTAACCCTGTTGGCATCATCAGAATATGCTTAAAACTGAAAACCAGTCTTATTGGTCTCCCTATTCGGACCCAGCGCTAGGTTGTCTCCTTAAACAATACTTAATACCATAAAAGTTGCAGGAGATTATTCTCAGACACACTTTCAAAACGTTATCCGCTTATTAGACTTCATCTCAGATACTTTACTATTTTTGCTGGTGTTTTGGCAAACAGTGAACTGTTCACTGTTGGCAAAGCCCTTGAAACGAAAAGTACTAAATGATCGCACAAGTATTAAACGAAATGAGTTCGCGACCGCAGCCGAAACAGGGACTGCAACTGCCGAAACCGGAGCCTAAGCAGCAAGGAAGTAGTGAAAGGGGGTTACGAAGGGAATCCGCTGTTATAACTGTGGCAAATTGGGACATACCAAGAGGTACTGTCATCAGAGGCACCCTAAGAAAGTGAATGCCGAGGATGTAAAGAAACAGCAGGATTCAGCAGAAGTGAAGGCGGTTATAAAGATTGAGGTTCCGAAGGACTGGACAAAGGAAGTTGTAAGGAAAGAACAACTGAGCGATGACGGAATTGGACCTAGAAGGCAAAGTAAAAAGGCGTGCGACCAGAATGGAAGGATGTGCTGAATAAAACTATCGAGTTGAAGGCTTTGTGGGCGCAATGGGATTCTCTAAGGCTTGAAGATGGACTATTATGGAAAGCATGGGAGAGCCCGGATGGGAAGGAGGTTACCATGCGGTTGTTGATACCTAGGTGCCGAGTACCAAAAGTACTTCGGGAAGTGCACGAGGGAATATCCAGAGAGCACTTTGGCAGAAATAAGACCTTGGCTAGAGTACGAGAACGATTCTACTGGATAAATAGCCGTCAGGATGTACGATATAGAGGCTTGGTGTCGCAGTAGCAAGGGTTGTGCAAGTGTGGCTGCCAAGAGATCACCTACGGGGAGTGGTGACCGAATAAAGGCTCGATATGACCGCAATTTTAGTTCCGCAGGATTCAACGTGGGGTACTTGGCTTGGCTGTATAACACACAACGGTGTGAAAAAGGATTTTCGAAGCCTCACTCTCCTTGGGAAGGACCGTATTCTCGTATTCTATTATCACCCGGATTAATGACGTCGCTTATCGGATTCAACGAAGTAAGAAGTCCAAGATGAAAATCGTGCACTTGGACAGATTGGCGAAGTATGTCGGGGACTCTGAATTGCCTGACCGGGACGTTCAGGCTTAAGGAGGAGACAGTGTTATGTGCACGACTATGCCACTGGAACCATAGAAAGTTTGAGAACGGCGCTAGAAATGTCGCGAATGTTATGCCGGAACATTCTGGAATGTTCTACTAAATTCGACGGGGGTATATATAGGCACTGAATCGGCGCAATGAACAGTTTGATATGAGACAGGCAGGTGAACAGATGGAATAAGAACAGTAATAAGTTGTGAATTATAGTAGTGAGACTATAGTAGATGGAACTTAAATTAGTGTGTACTAATGTGTATAAGGGCTTAATTTCTGTAATTTAGTGATTAATAAATCGGTGGTTTGTGAAGATTCTTGTTGTAATTATTGAGCCTGCATACAGAGTATTTATTTATATTTGGAGATTGTAAACACGTAATAATGTGCATGCTTTCTTCAATTTAAAGCAGTTTTTAAGGCTTGTCCGAATTTACCCCACATTATAAAATCGTTAGCGTTTTTCTAATGCGACAAGTTTTTATCAGTCAAAAGCTAAAGAATACAAGATTATTATATAAAAATCCCGAGGTTGTCCGAGGTCGCGAATGTATGGAAAACTGGGAATTTGTCAAAAAAACGTCCGAATTAACCCTGTATAATGGTATTTTAATTTAACGGTTTTTCATGAAAAAGTAAAAATATCTCTGGAAATATCGATTTTAGGTACAGGATACTATTCACAAAAATCGTAGAGAATTAACATGCCAATTCAAAAATACAATAATATACAGAGCAGTGGCGGCCCGTCAGGGATGGCAGGGCAGGCAGTGCCCACCCAATTATATAAGCGTTAGTTATAAAGGTATATTTATATTTTTATTGTTAAATTATCAAGTAAAATTTTTCGGTTAATTAATTGTAGTATTAAAATTTAAAAAATAGTTTTATTTATAATATAATTTTTACTACATATTATCCTGCCTCATATAGGTATAGATACACTTATGAATCCGTTTAGAAACCGGGTGTAATGTTCTCTGCCGTAATACTATCTAAAGTGTCATACGCCAAGCCAGGATGGGTAGCATCGCTCAGAAATCGTGAATCCAATCATAATATGTCTATGTGCATGTTGGTTATTCACTTCGATCTTACGCCTGTAATGTATATCAAAACGAGACGTACGTCGTGCATGCTTAGACTATTTACAACCTAGAGTGGGCATGCCACCCTTGAACAAAACTTGTAATAAACCATATGAATATTGAATAGAGTATGTTCACAATTGAAAAGATATCAAACAGGAAAAAGTAACTAATGTGTTAAAATTGATTAATCAATCCTTTATGAATATCAAATGTGATAGCAATTTCTAATTTGATAAATAGGGACAAAAAGAAGTTAAATACATATCAGCGGTGCCATATAGTAAATTACTTATATAACTATAATTTTCTTTTTCTTTGCGTTTTAAGGTATAATGTATAAGAACACATATGGCTCTATATTATCCAAAAAGTTCTAAAATAATGTTTAATTTTATTTTAGCAGTTTTAGATGTGAAATTAATATATGTAAATGAATAAATGTATAATATTCAAATATGGGACTTCGCGCTCGGTGGGATGTGGACACTGCCACTCCCATCCCTTCCCTTTTCTTTTACAGTGTCGTGATGTTTCCCCGAGAATCGTTTTATATTAGGACGTGTGGAGTCAAGCCAGTATTCGCGAATCTCAAATGTTGGAAATTGTTGCTGCTGTTTTAAAATTGGAAGATTTTGTTATTTGGTTAGGTTTGTGTAATGTTTTATTCTCTCAATTTTATGTTTTTTAAATTTGTAATTTGTGATCTTTGTTGGTATTTAGTAAATAGTAAAGTGTCTACTTTAGCAGAAAAAATAAGTGTGGACAACTGACAAATTATTAATATTAAAATATTTGCCATGGCCGACGTAAGACAAACGGCAAGCAATAATTCTGATATTATACATTTTAACCTCTCCACAATAAAATTGTGAGAGGTTACTAAAATTGGTTCAAAAACGAAAATTGAGATAACATCAAATCTTTACGTTTTGAGGTCCTAGGAACCCAAAAAAGTGGTTTTTGAAAAATGTCTGTGTGTGTGTATGTGTATTAGCACGATAGCGCCGAAACTACTGAACGGATTTGAATGAAACTTTGCGTGCGTTTCTTTAGTGTCCCAGAAGATCTGAAAAAGTTTTGGTTGAGATCGGATTACGTTTAGTGCCATTTTGACGCAACAAGTTGTTTATTTTATATTTACTTTCAATTTGCAATAGAACCATTGAGAAGCAGTTAAAATTCTGATTTCAACGATATATCACACTTCCACCCTTTCGATTTGGTTTCCGTGAAAAAAATTAAAAACAAAGCAAATATGGCATAGATCGCATTTCGCATGACATGATCGATGCGCGTAGCGGTTACATCGTGAAACTCGTCACATCACGTGTCAATTCACGTGTGAGGGTTTCTTCACTGCTCTAGAAGTAGAGCGGATTACGTTTAGTGCCGTTTTTAAATATATATATAGACAAATCAAAGAATTAAACTACAAATATTCCTCTAAAATCTAGTAAAATTACTGAAATGCTAATGTTTGATTTAACAAAGACAGCCGCGAGCGATTGGATTGCAATGAGCAAATTTTGATGATTGTCATTGTCATCGTTTGTCATCCGATAACGTTGGTGTCATGTCATGTTAATAAGATTTCGGCACATTAGTAACTTTTAGTGGATTGTCACAAACTTTAAAGGTAGATGTAACAGTATCAATATCATATGCTTTCTGCACCTTCGTTGGTGAATTTATTATAGATTATCACTTTACCAATTTTCAGTTTGTCGCTTTACAAATCTGTAGTATTTAGGATAACTAGACTTTCTAAGTCATTCAAGTGATGTTAATGTTGTTAATATCCTAATAGTATATTATTCAACGAGCGATAATGTAGCATAGATGATTGTAAATTCATTAAGTTGAGGGTTTTTTAGTGCCCCCAGAAGATCTGAAAAGGTTTTGGATGAGATCGGATTACGTTTAGTGCCGTTTTGTTACACAATTTAATGCTCTTTTCGGCTTCAAAGATCCACCGAGTGGGGAGGTTTCAGCCGCTTCCAGTAGCTGCCGATTTTTTTTATTAGAAAACAGTTTTGCGAGACTAACATACGATGACAAAATTTTTAACTAAATTAGAACGACCTTGCTCCTATGGGAAATCTCATTAATGTAAATTCAAATTCATCCGGTAGAAAATTTTGTGTCACAGAGTATCAAAAATGTTTATGGCTTTCTGGAAGTGAAATAAAAAATAAACTTTATGGCTGGCCTTGCATGTTATTCAGTAAAAATAGTAAAAGTTCGTGAAATTGAACAGGGATAAGATAATTTAAGAACATACAAATTGATTGAAATGGGCAGAGGCATTATTGAATGTTTTTTGCGTGATTTTTCTGTGGAGAAATGTCATTATTATTCGGTTTTATCCCCCATCCTGCCCACCCAGAGCTAAAAATCACGAGCCGCCACTGATACAGAGTGTTGCATTTGAAAAAATTGAGAAAATTCACTTTGAAATGTCCTGAATTAGCGCTAGTATAAAATCCACCCTGTATAATTATAATCAATATTTGGTGGTTGTAGTACACCCCTTGTCTACATAATTGCAAAATATATCTCCTTAATTAATAGTGATATACACGCAGCGAATTAATTCTTTAAATCTTGTTCCAACCAAAATTTTCCTATTTTTTCAAATAACTCGGCAACACACGTCAAAAACAAAAAATCTGGAGGTCGTTGGAAAGGAAATTTTACTCTAAATTATTATATATATATATATTTCAGAATATTTTTAAAATGTGCGCCTTTTGACACTATAAAACTTCCATATAAAAATTATTTTCCAAAGTTTTCTAATAGGGCCGATATTGGACTTTGACGCACTATATTGGGACACCCTGTACATGAATATTATTTCGCAAATCGCAGCTTTTATACACAAAAAGATGTATGTAGTATGCCACGTAAATTTTTAATCTTTCAATAAATCACTTAGTCAATCTAGTCAAGCCTGAGAGAGGTATGTACAGGCCCGGATCCAGACCCAAATTTAAGGGTGGGAGAGGGGCATACAAAATATAAAACAATTTTCAGGAGAATAACATAATATATATTTTTATTATCACTTCAGGAAATAAAATCATATTTAATTCCTACTTATTACGACGGTTTTGTGTATCGCAACGTAAATAAATAATTTTTTAGGATACAAGATTAATCATCTAAAACCATATGTGCGACGCCGGTCGCCGGAAAAAGTTGTCGTTTTGGTTGATTTTATTATTTTTTGTGAGCAAGGGGGGCCATGGCCCCCATGGCCCTTCCCTGGATCCGCGCTTGGGTATATATCTTCCAGAGTTAGAAATGGGGCGCATAAATTTGTCGAGCATTTTCAATTTTCTCATTGTCGTGGCCTACGTGCTGCATCACACCGGCGCCACGTATGTAATGGACGGCCCGACCGCCATCGTGTACAACAATTTTTTATTTTGTCGGTTAAGTCTGCTACCCCTTATGAGCGGATAGAGAATCCTGGACAGTGGACAGGCAGTAGACCATCCGTACTGTCTCATTTAGTGCGTATTGAACGTTAGTCGCTGGTCCAGTCTGCTCCCAAGTACTTCACCACGCACCTCTTGGTTGGAATTTGGTTTCCACGGATCGGAATTAATGTTTGGATTTTATTTTCAGTAAATTGGTGCGTGAAGACTTTTGCCTCCGATTTCTCAGCGTTTACCCGAATCTTCTACCGGCCGTAATACGCAGTGGCACGGGCCATGTGCATAAGATACTGGTACACAAAGATTAATATGATTCCAACACAGACTATCTTTTTCTCACATTATACAAAGTGCAGTACTGCTGACTGCTGTAATTGGCATTTTCGGTTTACTTGTTAACTAGGTAAACTTTGTGTGTCAGTCTGGTTAAAGTTGGCGTTCGACAAAAAGGGACTGATATTACCTAATCTTTAAATAAAAGTAACTAACAGCTGTGCATACGGCGGGAATATTTTTGAGGTTGTGTATCTTGTAAGTTTTGTGTTTTCTGTTATATGTATTAAGTTATTCCCTTTTTTCAGTTTTGCTTTATTTATGTACATGTTTAAATTTGAACGCATTTTTGTGTGGTTACAATGTTAGATGGCTAATATGATGATAATAAGTAAAGGTAAAATATATTTCAGAACTAGTTGAAAAGAATACAAACAAGAATATAAATTAAAAATATGTCCAATTCGTTAGAAACTGTTGATAATATTACTTGTACTGACGGTAATAATAGTGATATGAATAATGAATTACATATTACGTCTGTTGAGAAACTAGACAAAAATAAAAATTCCAGAGAAGTAGATCTTTCTAAATTACAGGATAGTAAAAATACTGATAGGAATAAGGAATTAATTATGTCAATTGACAAACTAGGTAAAAGTGAAAAGACAGAATTTATAGAAAACGTTTCTGGGGGTGCCTTGCAAAGTGACATACAAGTTTTTGAACTTGATAATAATATAGTTGACGAGGTAGGAAGCAATATTAACACTACAAATCAGAGTACCGACGTTGTAGGAAACACAACAGAACTTTTAAATTATGATTCCGAAGATGACATTTTGCCAAAAACTATCAGGGTTAAAAAGAAAAAAATTAGAGCTGTAGCTGACAGTGATTCTGACGAAGAAAATGTACCATTAGCAACACCTTTAATCGACAGTGACAATGAAGATATTTCCGAACCAATTGTAGAAGATAATAAAAAGAAGAAACATAGACGATTGGCAATAGTTGACAGTGACTCTGATATAGAAAATGAAGTTATAACTCCTCATAATAAAAGCTTTTCAGATGTAGAATTGAATATCAGTTCGAACAGTAAAGAACAAGCTATTTATATTACAAATTCAAAAGGAGAGCTAGAACCTGAAGCGTCAAATGATAATTTTACATTTCAGGTAAGGTTTTATTATCTATAAGTTGAATACCTAGCACATTTTCCTTTGGCTCTAAAAATAAAATAATTTTTATTTTGTAAACAAATATAAATCTAGTGGTAACCACATTATCATAGTCTTAATTGGTATTTATAGTCTTTGTTTCTCATAGAAATCTAGATTATCAGCATTATGTGACTCAGAGAGTTCTGATGAAGGAATATGCAATGAAACCAATGCCGAAGAATATAACATCAATAAAGAAGAAATTAAGCCTAAACCGTATAAGAAAAAAAGTAAACCAAAGAAAGATGAAGAAGAAAATCCTAGAAAAGTAAGTGTTTTATACTTAGACCATTCAATGTGCCGCTTACGCTGTTATGGACTACTGTTTCGTATACCTTCCAATGTGCTGGACATATTCCAACATATAGACGAAGCACACGATATTGGTTGTTTCCTTTCTACCGGAAATTCCGTACCTACTGAGTTTGTGTCCAATTTCAAATACTCTAATATGTTGAAAATATCATATGACAGAATCATTACTTTTTACTTTATTCATGATGGACTAGACAGACCATAAATTGAGGTTACAATAACATTGATGCCAAGAGCCATAACATTTTGTTTCTTTAAGGAACATTTTAGAACATGTCATTTGGATATTATTAAAATGATTATCAAAACTCTATCATCCCAATAATTTCTAATATCAATCCATTAGAGGGTAGCACATTGAATGGTCTAAGATTACCATCTAAAGTTTGCAAAAATATATGAGTTTCTATAGGTCTATAGGTATTCTTGTGGTGAGTTAAACACAATGAAAGAAAACAGTTGAAAAAAAAACAAGTTTGTTGCAGATAATAAATTTACAGACAATAAAATACTAAAATATGCGCTAGGCTATAAATGTCTATAATGTCTATAGACAAATGATTATAAGCAAAATAATGATACAAAAATAAAACTTATCTTTTATACAAAATAAATACAGGCTGCTCCAGACTTCAGTGAGCTTTTTCCACATGATCGAAGGCCTTGCTGGACAACTTGCAAATCTTCAAAACTCGCTAGGCTATAAATGTCTATAATGTCTATAGACAAATGATTATAAGCAAAATAATGATACAAAAATAAAACTTATCTTTTATATAAAATAAATACAAGCTGCTCCAGACTTCAGTGAGCTTTTTCCACATGATCGAAGGCCTTGCTGGACAACTTGCAAATCTTCAAAAGTCTTCCAAATCTTGGTTGTGAAAATAGTGAAAGAAATAAATGAATAAAAAAATATAATGAATCGTCAGGGTAATACCATTAAACCAAAATCATATACTAAATAGTTGCCAAAATCTAAAGCCCAAAATATATATCCAGAATTCCCAAAAATTAACACCATATATAAATTGTCTAATTTTCTTAGACAAATAACTTGCTAAATAATCTGATATTAAATCAATATTATCGATATTCAATTAATTACCAAAATATTAATTGAAGTTTTATGTTAAGCTTGATCCAAAATCTGGTAATTATACCGACTAGCCAAAATCTGCAGTTTGACCAAGTTAACGTAGCAAAGTTAATATTTCGAGTTCTTCTTTCAGAAAGAGGATGAGATTCATAATTTGGTCATTCTTATATACTTCAATTACACAAAAAATAATCAATGCTGACTAGACTACCGGTTGACATAGGCATAGAACAGTGCTATCAATTTTTAGTGTTAAATACAAAGCTGTATTATGGACTTTCGGTCATTAGAGCTCTTTTTAATTACCTTATAAAGAATTTTTACTCATTAATTTCTTAACAATATTTTGTATGCATCATATTTTACAGTATTATTTTATTTAAATGATTCTTAAATTTTCTCGAAATTAGATTTGTGCCATCTCATGGTGAAAAGTGTAACTATGGTTTTAAATGGTTGCTAGATTGCTACTGATCACGTATTTTGACTGATTTATAATTTTATTTCTTTTCTTGTTTCTAATGTATTTTGTGTCTCCTCTTAACTGATTTGTCTGAATAATTGCAGATGACTGGAAAGGAAGCAGCAGAGCTCAGAAGAGAAATCAAGTCCGAATCCCAAAGAAGGGTTAGAGAAAAGAATGTGTCATTGCCATATCATAAACCTAAATCACATACACTCAAAGAGTTTCTTGCTAGGCGATCGAAATTGGTTTCAGCAACTTCGCTCTCAGCTAAAGTTTCTCCTTCCGTAGCTATTAAGATGTCATCGGATCAATTGACAGTGATTACGTAAGAAACACAAAAGTAGCGTAAAATCCATAATGGATGATCGATTAATGTTTTTTTTTAGGAAAAAATTAAAAGAACGCGAAAAGGAAGTAAAAGAGTTCTATAAATCTGAGAGCGAGTCAGAAGATGACAATGAGGATAAAGATTACATACCACCAACTCAAGATAAAGAAGAATCGCAAGAAAATAATTTTCATGACAATAAAAGTGAAAATATTGATCCAGTGGTACCGGTTTCTGATGAAATTAAAGATAACGGTCAAGATTCTGGAATAGACATGCAAGAAATATGTAATAAATTAAAAGATCATTCAGATGAAGCCAGTTTAACTAAACTTGCTAATATAGAGGAAAATAGGATGATTGTAGAGGAAAACACCAATCAAGTATTGGAAGAAATCGAGGAAGAAATAATAACCTCTGAAAAAGATAATTTAAATAGCAAATTGGTGTTATGTCCTGAGAATGACATTAATAATTTAAATGTTAGTGATAAATTAAATGACAAAATGATGGAAATCTCAAAAGAAACTGAAGAAGAATGTAATGACTCTGAGACAATGGTAGAAGATAGCCCGGTATTTGAAGTACCTGAGCTAAATATTAGTGATGATTTAAATAACAAAGAATCTGAAGAACAAATTGATGATTCTGAGACAGTGACAGAAAGTAATTCAGAGCCCAAGGAACTTGAGCTTGCTTTAAACACTGAAGATTCCGCTACAGGTTACGAATTTAATTTGGATGATTTGGAAGAAAATTCTGAGAGACCAATCAAAGATGCAAATGATGTGGCAGAAAAACAAAAAACTGGATTTCAATATACAGACCTGGACAGGGAAATTGAAAATTTTGGCTCTAATGATGATAAAACAAGCGAATCACCTATTATTATCCCTAAATTGTCAAAGCTGGAATTGATAAAAGAGAGGTTAGCCAATATTAAACCAAGATTGAGCGGAGGTCCCGACGATATTATTGATTTGGAAACTGGGGTTGCAAAACCAAATGATGTTACCAGACTCATGGAAAGATTTGCTCAGCATAATCTAAAGAAGCATATGCATAAAAATAAAGTAAAATTAAGGTGGGTAATAGAAAAGCACAAGTCCCTCCAAATTTTATTATTGAATTTAAAACTTTTTTATACATCTGTTGTGTTAAAAATTAATTTTGTTCTTAACTATTAAAATGTGCAAATACAAATGTCTATTTTTCAGTATTGTGAGTGTTGAAAGTGGTGAAATACATAAAGAGACAGTTGCAGTAAATGTAGAAGAGGAAGACAACCCCTTAGAAATTGAAGAGAAACCTGGGGCTAAATTGCAGAAGCTTCGCGATCAACTTCAAAACCAAATCGCCCAGAGAAGGTCTGAATTTTGGCAGAACAAGAACAGAAAAGAGGCGAGTGCAGAGGAGAAGATTATGTGTGAAGAAGAAAAGGAAGATTGCGGTATGGATGATGAAATTCTTGATGATGAAGAAGAAGAAGCAGAGATGACTGAACTTAGCGAAGATGAAGAAATTGATGACATTGAAGAAGGAGATAGACAAGTACAAGATAAAAAGTCAGATTTTATTGATGAAGAGGCAGAAGAAAGTGATGCAGATGAACCTATTGAAGCAGATAATGATGAGGATTTTGATGCAGGTATAACTGAGGACTTTCCTGAAAGTGGCTTGAATGGAGATGAAAATTCCAAATCTTCTGAAGTCTCAGAAAAATATGAGGAACAACCAGTCAAAAGAAATTTAAGAAGAATAGTTAAGGGATTTGTAGAAGACTCAGATGATGATGATGAGAACATTGGTTTGGTTTCAAAAACTGTTGGCCTTAGTGAAATTGAGAAAAATGATTTTAGTAATCAAGCTAGCCGTAAGTGACAAAACTTTTTTAATAAACAGCTAATTTATTTCTCCTCATCTTTTAACGCTCATCTTTTTATATATGTTGGTCTTTCATTAAACTTCAAATTTTGCTGTCAAGAACTCTTAAAATTAATTTTACTATAAATGCGTTAAAACTAAGCATTGGAATGGATGTGGTACCTATCTATTAAAACAAAGGGTTGACGTGTGTAACTCATTGTCAGGTGAAAAAGTTAAATAATAGTATACCACAGGGTAGTGTTTTAGGCCTTATTTTATTTACTGTGTTTATAAATGGATGATATGAATCTGTATGTTGATTGTGAAATTATAAATTTCTTTGCAGGTGACACATTATTAGCAATTAATGATCAAAATGCAGCTGAGTCAAATCATTAAAAAATATCTAAAAATTAACAAATCAAAGATGAATGTTAGTAAAACTAAACCTATGATCTTAACCAAATATAAGTATAATAAGATAGATGCTACTTCTATTAACATTTCTAACAAACATATTAATTTTTTTACAGAAAACGAATATTTTGTTTTAATTCCTGATAACCGTCAATATGCATTTTGAATATACTTATATACATAATTAGATATCAAAAAAAATTATATTATTTATCTTCTCAAATTTATTGACGGGGTCAAGAGTAACAGTCTATACATCTATCTTTAGACCACATTTCAAGTGTTCTTCAATCTTTCTTGTGTTTAATTGAAATAAATTGTCAAAACCTCAGAAACTTTAAAATCGCTATATTCGATTTATGCTAAAGTGTAACAAACAGATATGGATCAATTTGATTTATGCTGGCAGTACTATAATTGTTCTTTGATTTTACCAGGTTGTTTTGGTGCGCAATGGTTTTCATATACAAAGTGATAGAAAATTGTCTCCCGATATTTCTACGTCTGATAGTACATCCAAAAATAATGGTAGTCTTTCAAATAAACTTATTTCCGAAAATAAATAATAAGGGAGATATACCCCTTAAAAGGGGGATAATAAATTTCAGTTTTTCTGCAATATATTCTGACTGAATATCAAATTCATATTTTAAATAGGCGATCCGAATACTAGTTTACATGGTATCAGTGAAACCGCCGCTTCTGCGTAAGGGGTAGTTTTAGAGGGTGACTGTCAGTATTGTCCTTATAACTTTTTAGTTAGTATTCTTATTGCATTTTGATAAACCAAGCAGCTCGAGTAATTTATGTTTAATGAAAAGAAAAATTGGTGTACTGCACACGATACACTATAACCATAATTACTCAGGGAATACTAGAATTTTACTTCAGAAAGCGGCCAAAATTCAATTGGGTTCCATAGAAATCTCAACTTTACCGAGTTGTATCTTTTAAACTGAGCGGATCTTGAAAAAAATTGAACAAATGAAAAAAATACAACATACCTTTCTTATAGGAAATTCTTTATCTTTATTTCTATACACTATGTCAGGCAAACTAATTAACTTGCAAGAACTATGCAAAATGATTAACGGATTAACAATACGAATAAGTAATGGGAATTTCGACCAATTAATACACTACCAAGTCCTGAAAAACTGTTAGAAATAGTAGTATATAATCAGTTAATAGATTATTTTAATAATAATAATTTACTCCTTGTAAAACAGTCTGGATTCCGTGCTAAGCATTCCTGTGAATCAGCCTTGCAATTAACAATAACAGAATGGAAACACAACCTGGACAAAGGCAATTACACTGTAGCTGTTTTTCTAGATTTAAAACGAGCCTTTGAAACCAATTATCGTACGATATTAATTAGGAAGCTTATTATGTTTGGTATTCAAGATAAAGTGTTAAACTGGTTAAAGGACTACTTATCTGATAGGAAACAAGTAACGAAAATTGGTAACAGTGTATTATCATTGGTGGTTAATAAGTACGGAATACCTCAGGGAAGTATTTTGGGTCCCTTATTATTTATTATTTACATTAATGACATCAATGAGTTTCATGATTGTGACTTTATAAATTTATTTGCTGACGATACTTTGTTGTCGGTAAGCAATGACAATTTAGACAGCAATAAATAAAATGAACAATTCATTTTATAAAAATTTCTCAGTATATCAAAAATAATAAATTAAAATTAAATATTTCCAAAACCAAAGCAATGATTATTACTACATGGTATAAATATTGTTACGTGCTTAGAGTTTTCAGTAAACACTTTGTGGATTCAAATAACTTGCAACAAGAATTTTCACAAACCACTGATTTATTTAATCACTAAAATTACACTAGTAAATATTTAAAAATCACACAACTAATAATAACTTAATCTAATATAAATTCACTACTTTTAAAACACTATGTTCTTTACTTTTCTTCTTAAACTTGTCAACTCTTGTCTAACCTAAAAACTCTCTGTCTGTTTACTTCACTGAACTGAACTGTATTGCCTACTTCACTCAACTGAACTCTTCTTCTACAAACTGTCTCTGTAACCAGAACTGTACTGGATACTAAACTGAACTGTTCCTTATACTTCACTAAACTGTACTATTCCCCCATCTGCTGGATTCACCTCTTTATATACACCCATAGAAATGTACCAGAACAGTATTCCACAATTTTCTGGAACCCTACAGAGTTTTCTACTATGTAATAGATGACTGTTCGTCAAGTAGCTCATAGATGGCGCCACCCCACCTACTGGCCATGAACACAATACAGGTTTCCCTTCACTTTGGCCAGGGACTTAAATCACATCTCTCCCCGTTAGAGGGCAGCACATAACAATATAAAAATATAAACACTAACCTAATTAGCTTGAAAATAGATATGGCTACTGAAGTCAAATACTTAGGATTTATATTAAATAATCATTTACAATGCAATATACATTATATATATATATATATATATATATACAGAAAAAAATAGCAAACAAATTATATTTCTTCTCTAGAATATCTCGGAAATTATCAATCACGACAAAAATCACATTGTACAACACTATTATCCAATCTCATTTCGATTACTGTGCCAGTCTATTGTATTCTTTGGATTTAAACAAAATAACTGCCCTTCAAAAATTTCAAAACAGAGGAATGAGAGTTATTTTGAAATGCAACCGATATAGTTCAATCCAACATATGCTCTCTTCTCTTCAGTGGTTGTCTGTAAAAAATAGATTGCTTTATATCGCCATGGTTTTTATTTTTAAAATGTTGAATAGCTTATTACCTGATTATCTAAATAAATTTATATCATTTGCCAACCAAATACATCAACATAATACAAGAAACAACAACAAATTCTATATACCAAGGCAAAATCTAAGTCAACTATGAAAATTTTGCTACATAAAGGTCTCGATCAATACAATAAGTTACCTAATCATGTAAAGGAATCTAGTTCACTACCAGAATTTAAGCGTAAAATTGTACATTATATCAAGTTGATTACTTCATTATTATTAAAAAAAATGTTTTCTTTAAATGTTTTCTTAACCGCCTCTCAAGCTACCGAAGTAACCCCCTGGAAGATCTCAAGAATCTTGTGTTAGGTAAAGAGAGATGAGGCCCTACAGTTTAATGTGGACTCCGAACCACTCTTGGGGCAATTTTTTTAATGAAAAATTGTTTCGCCTTGCGGGAATCGAACCCACTTCGCTAGGCAACTCAGTTTGCTAGCCAGTCGCTTTAACACACTGAGCTGAGCTTTTATTTATACATATACGTGTGTGTGTATAATATATGTGTATACATGTGTATATTAGTAAGTGTCTGTAAGTGTGTGGATTTATGCACAAACTATTTGTATTTACTTTAAATGAATTTGTATATTAGCATTTCCTTTTCAATAAAGTATTCATTCATTCATTCGTAAATTAATGGCAAAGCAGATATCTGTAAGATCGATTTTTTAATCCCTTTATGGGTGTTAAAGAAAAATTTAAGGTCAATCAATGGGTACTTTTGAGCAGTGGTGGCCCATGAAATTTTGGAAAGCTTTTTTTATATTTATTTAATGTTGGCCTATTTCCGCTACTGAGGCCTAGATTGTAGATGTAGATTGTTTCAGGGGTCGTTTGGCTTTAAGTAGCCTTACTTCACTTCGACTTAAAGAGATCTTTTGTGAATAACCCTACATCTAGTTATTGCCCAGGATTCCAAGACTTTTAATAAAGCTTGTGATTTTCCTGGGGGCTAGTTTCCGTATGTCTTCAGGCGTTAATTCCACCTGCTCTAGGAACTTTAGCTAGTGCGGATTAATGCCTTGCATTCGCAAAGTATATGTTTCGCAGTTTCAGTTACAGTATCACAGTATCTGCATTTGTTATCTACTGCCTTGCCCATGTTCTTGAGATGATATCTCAAGGGGCAGTGGCCAGTTAGAAGACCTGTGATCAGCCTTAATTCGTATTTTTCAAGTTCGAGAAGCCTTGCGGCATTCTTTGTCGAATAAGTTATAAACTTTTTCGCTTGTCTTTGGCCTGGAGTATTCCTCCAGTAGGCCTTTTTCTGGCCCTTTTCCCATTTCTGGATTTCCTCTATTAGGTGTCCCTAGGCCAGGCCACAGAACGGTTCAGGTCCAATAAATTCATTACCTATTACCTTGTACCCCCTCATGCCCTTGTTGTTGGCCAGTTGCCTCAGGGATTGTTTGCATTCCCAGGCAATTTTAGACTCAAAGGTGTAGGACCTTAGAGCTTTTAATGCTGCCTAGCTATCTGATAATATATAGATCTTTGCCCTTCGAATGCCTTTATTTAGGCATTCCTGGGCACACAGATCTATAGCATGTATTTCTGCTTGGAAGATGGTTGGAGTGTTGCCTAGGGCTTTTGATAGCCTGCATCTTGGCCCTGCTACGCCCACTCCTACCCCTTCAGTCATCTTAGATCCATCTGTATACCAGATGCGTGACCCTTGTTCCAATTGTAGTGTCTCCAACTTGCTCGTCTGACGGCTTTCGATCAGCACATCAAACGGGCAGTCAAAGGTCAAAGTCCTGTTTGATTGGCATTGAGTCAGTAGGTTTGGTTATGGACTCAAAATGGATATGCTCCAAAATCCTTAAGTGACCAACCAGATCGTCTGGATTAAACTTGAGTGCCTGATGCAGCCTTAAGGCATTAAGTGCTGCCTCCTTCCTTACATGCAAGTGTAAAGGAAGTAGGTCAAGCATTGTCTCCATAGCTGCTGTGGGACATGAGTGCATTACCCCTGTAGTCAATAAAACAGGCAAGGCGTTGCATTTTTTGTAACTTTCCTTGTGCTGTTTTTTCTTCTGTTTTTGGCCACCATACACATGATGCGTAGGTCACCATAGGTCTGACCAAATAGCTGCTGTTGCTTTAGTAAGTGTCCTTTCTAGATGTGGGTTCAAGTAAGTTCTGAGGCCTAACACCAATGCCTGCAGATGAGCCACCACCAACCAGGAATTTTGCCAAATCTCTTCTCCTTCGAAGAGTAGGGACCGACGGCTTTACATCCCCTCCCAAGGATAGTATATCCCCTACGCAATCCTCGCCTAAGATTGCATGGCTTCCGAGCATACACTGATATACAAGCTACTGAAAGATGTGAGGCTAGGACGTGGTCTTCCTTGAAACGGTCAACCATCTAAGTACTAACCGCGCCCGACGTTGCTTTACATTGCATATCGAAATATGTACATAGTAAAGATGCATCTACGCTCATCCCTTGGAAAACTTTAACTTAGTAATTAAGCATGGGAACCACGGCAAACTTTAAGGCGAAACGACATTTTGTGGAAAAAATATTTGATTGGAATTTGCGAAATTTGTTTTCAAAAAGTGCGTTGCCCACCCTGGCATCTAGGAAAGTCCTTGTAAATTATTTGCAACCTATTTTTTTCCAGAACAAGGAAGACGATATAAGAATAAGTTTTTAATTTCATTAAAAAATCTTAATTTTTTTATAAAGTTACTCCATTTTGAAATTTAATAAATTTAAAATCACTGTAAATGAAATTTCTAAATGGTGTAACTTTATAAAAAAATCAAAATTTTTTAATAAAATTAAAAACATAGGTACCCTTATATGTATTTTCTTTGTTATTCGAAAAAATTACATTGTAAATATTATACTAGTGGTTTTCGATTTTACTGGGCAGATAAAAATGCAACAAAAACTTTAAGAGCTCATTATTAACACCGATGAACCATTCGGTATGGTGTCATCAAACAAGCAGACATATATTAAAACCTATAAAGGTAATTGATTCAATTTGCGGGCGGAATAGTACAGAGAGTAACGATATTTTAATGAGGTCGTAAAGTTTTTGTTGCCTTTTTTATTTGCATGGTAACTTTGCAAACAACTACTTTCCTAGATCTCGGGGTGGGCAAGACACTTTTTGAAAGCAAATTTCGCAAATTCCAATTAAATATTTTTTTCTACAAAACGTGTTCATTTGGTCTTGATCATCTCTTAAAGTTAGCGTATGTCCCATGCTCTATAACTAAGTTATAACTTACCAAAAGTGTCACGGGCCGCCACTGCTTATGAAACATTATTTGCAACCACTACACGAAGGTGTTTAGCTCATGGACTTTTCCGGAAGCAATATACTAGTATTTTTGTGAGTAACTATGTCTGTAATGCATGGCATGCAGCAAACCAAATAATTTTTCTCTTGCTAAATTATGGTAGATAGTGAAACTGAATAAGAAATGATTGAAAAGAATGTCTGTCTGTGAAAAGAGATTTCAAGGTATTCACCGTCGACCAAATCACTGGAAAAATATGGGCTTTGTATCTAGATGATCATTTTTTGATCTCTTACATAAGACCCACAAAAGAAAATTATTGTATGTCATAGTTTTTTGTACAGAACCTTTAAAGATACCCTGTATTTACAGAAATTCTTAGTAAACACTATTTAAATATGAAAGACAAAGTCGTGTGTTGTGTAATCTATGAAAGTTTTTTTTATATGTAATGAGAGAATTCTATAAATAATTAAAAATTACAGAGGCACAATCACCTTCAATTCTTTTTCAGAAGATGATGATTATGTTCTCCCCCCACATCAGCCACAAAGTAGTCAAACTCCAGTCAGACATGTTATAACTCAAGAAAACTCCCAACTTCACTTCGCAACACCAATTTCTTATATCACTGGTCTTCAAAATCTTAATAATTCGGCATCTAAGGTAAGGCTCTTGTAACCTTATTTTTATCAAAAAATTGAAATAGTTTTGTATGATGTTTTAGCCTTCGAAAGGTTCTCCAGTAACATCACTATTTCACCCAACTACTGACCCGTCTCCATTGAAGGAAAATAACTGGCAGCACACCTTACAAAAGAAGTTATTCACAGATACTGATATTACAGATTCTCAGGTGAATATTGTTATAATGAACAGGAAATTGGCATGGTATAACTTTTTTAAGAATATGAAATGAATTGGGGCTTTCAGCTTTAATTACATAACATCTAAAATACTAAAGGGCCAAGTTGGGAACTTGCTCGAACAATTTATAACATGAAATTTACAAATAGCTTTACATTGTGTTATTTGCTCTTAAAATAATGCAAATGATGTGTTTATTTATTTATTTACGGGCCGAAGCCCATTACACATAGTAATACAAAAAGATGTTTTAGTGGAATAAGAATAATAATATATACATACATATAAAACAATAATAAAATACATACATACAAAACAGTAAAAGTGAAGGTCTAAAATTTGTCAAAGCGAAAATAAAATTACGATAGGCAATACAATAAATTAAATCAATACCTAATACTTTCAATTGACCATTAGCCTAGCAAAAGTGGTACATAGAAAATATAATTAAGATAAAACTATAAGGAATAATGTAAAAAAAAAGAAACTGGATTTCGGTACTGGAGTTGTAATAGTTGAAGGAATAATTTGTCAACTGCTCAACAAATGTTGCTGGGCTGTTAAAGAAATCAAGATTACTAAATGTGTTTGCCATCCTAGTGGATCTAGCAACATACTTTTTTTTTTATTATGGTGGAGGGGAAATCCTACATGGACACCCGGCGCTAGCGTCTGCCGCGCCGGGTAGTGTTGGACTCATACCGACTAAAACCCCTCCTGGATCAGTGTTTCCACGTAACCTGAAACTGCTTTCGCTTTCCATCAGGCCACGGGTCATTCGTCTTTTATTGATGTTAGTAAAACTTCCCACGTGTTCCCTTACATCCCCCATCTGTTAAAGCAATTAGGGGTTCGGGGCTAGATTTCTTCTATCCTCTTCCTTTGTCCTCATTATTCGATTTAGAGCATGTGCTACATTTTCCCAGTTCTCCTCCGATTCCAGCATATACCTAATTAGGTAACATACGAGTTAAAACCGTAATTAGTTCTGTGGGTTGGTCCATGAAATGTGTTAACTGAACAGGTAGTTTTGGGTAGAACATGAATGCCGATCTTCTCAAGTAAGTATGGGCAGGTCATATTGGAATTGATTATATTATACAGCATTTTAAGTTCTCTGTGTATACGACGCACTTCAAGAGAATTGATGTGTAGCTCGCTTTCAAGAGAAGCATAATCAAAGTTATTGGCGTACTCGTATTTATCGTTAGATTTATATGCTGAATGTTTCTTGCATACTGGAAATGACAATAGTTTTCAAATCAGATCAAAAGGTGAAGATGCTTCCTCCAGTCTTCAGAATCTTCTTAGCAGATGCAAGTTCCAGTTTGGTTGTAAACTATCAATGCCTGTGAAAATTGAGATGTACCCTTAATGTAATACATTTCTATAGTTTCTGATAGCTGAAGTATAGAGTTGCATTTTATTTAAAATTTTTGGGTATTAGAAAATTTGTTGAAGCTATTCTTTATCTATGGCAAATTTCTTGTAACTTGCTTTAGCTGTTAGTTTAATCGCAGATCATTTAGCACACTGCTTCGCTCTAATAGATTGATGATACTTTTACAAAACTATTTCTACATTATTCTTTGATCACAGAAATAAGATACGCATATATACTGATAAACGTTGGTCGAATTTCAACCATATTGCTGAATTTACTTGTATTCCTCCATGGACAGTGGATATTTATATTTTAATGGGATTTAAATAAATAATGTGCAGCTTCAGTGGTAATATTTTACAGATTAATTGATTGAAAATGAAAAAGAATATTAGTGCAGTCACTAGGGGAAAAAAAAATTCAGGAAAAAATGTAGAAGTCTTTTCCTCTATCGTTTTTTATGTTGCATCGTTGGATCGCGTTGAATCCAAATTTCAACTTTGCTACCCCGTAAAGGTGATGTGTTCTAAGAAAACTGCGTAAGAAATGTTATTTTTTCTAGCTATTTGCTTATAACTTGAAAACTACGCACTTCTAAAGAAAAGTGTCAAAAATAAATTACTTTAAATTTCCTATGAATTATATCTCTTCGGTGTTTTTCGTCAGACGATCGGGAGCGGGATTAGGTGCTAGAACGCGTTAAAATTTGACGAAAATTTCAGACTTTTATAGAAAAGTGTTCCATTCAAAAATAAAGTACATTATATTTGCTACAAATTATATCTCCTAGCTTTTTTCATCAGGCAAACGATTTTGGCTCTAGAACGTGTTGAAATTTACTGTATAGCAGATGTAGCTGTTGGGTAAGTTGTAATAAAGTATGACAAGTTTAATAAAAAAGTTTATTGAGTAAATTCCAAGTCAACAGTGGAATCGATATATTGTGCATTGAAAAATACGTTTTTTTCTCTGGAGCTGAGAACCCCCAGGTTGTCGGTAGAACTCTTTGTTCTCTGCTTCTTTCTTCAACTCCCTATCGACGTTCACATTCCTCTTTTTGTCCAGATACCAGGAGACTGCCCTTCCCCACTTCTTCGCCCCACCGCTGTTACTGTTTTTGACCCCTGTTAGCTTTTACTCAGTGTCCTTTGAATTACAAGCGTAAAGTGTTGTAATACCAAGCGTCCGTAGCATTTTCAGTTATAATTCTGAAACATGAAATTTCTGGACTCATGCATTAATCAATGTTGAAATTTTTTAAATAATTTTGTACCAATTGATTATCCTAACGAATTATATGTTAATATGATTTATTGATAATATGTAATTACATTCTGACATTAAACTGTTTTATTAAGCTTGTTTTACTTTATTACGACTTACCCATAAACACTTTGTATTGATAAATTAATTAAACTAACTCAAAAAATTGGTCGATTAATTAAATTTATTGGTAGTTATTTAGTTACATATGTAGGTACTTAATTTAATGATATATTAACTAATTGAATTGTTTTAAATAAAGATATTGTGAAAATAGAGCTCACCCCTATAAAAGAGAGAGTTGTTCTTGGTTTAATCGATACGTTTGATATACAGTAATCTTCAATGCGTTTGAATGTCTAAACCGTTTGTCTGATGAAAAAAACCTGTAAGATATAATTTATACGAAACTTATAGGTTATTTTTATATTGAGATACTTTTCTCTAAAAGTACGTAGTTTTCGTGTTATAAGTGAAAAACAGAAATTAGAGCATTTCTTTCACAGTTTTTTGCAGATTTCTCAGAACGCATCACTCTTACAAGATGACAATGTTGAAATTTGGATTCAGCACCCAAAAGACCTAAAGAACGATAAAAAAAACTTCTATATTTTTTCCGCCCATCAAACTACCATTTGATTGGACTATATTTATCTTAAGATGATAGAGTTTCGACAATTATTTTATTAATGGCCAAGTGACGTGTTCAAAAAATTTACTGTCTGTCATGGTCACTGTGTTAAAGAAAATTTCGTATATCACATGTGAATAAAGACATCCATTCTTATAAGTAAGCCCACTTGATCTTGTCTTATGTGTTAATCATTCCATATCTGGATAAAATGTCTATTCTATTATATCGTAAATAACTAAAGTGTATAGATAGGTACCACAGCAGCGCAGTCAGCTAAAGTGTGTTGTGTGGTGAGGATGCTTGGCCAGATCATCTGTTGGGTTCAGAGTTCAATCCCCAACTCTTACACTGGCAATGCTGGCTTGTAATGTATGTTGTCTGCATTCTTTTAATTGTGTAATTCTCTCCCAAGCAGATTTAGATTTAAGGACCGTCTACTATACGTGGAGTGTATATGGTATTTGTTGATAATAGCTTTTCGGACCAATTGTCTTTTAAATCGAAAATGTATTTTTATTTAAAGATTTGAGACACTTTCACTTTTCTTTGAACTGAATAGATAAATTAAGACTAGCGATCGCCTGTGACTTCCACGTGGCATTGTAATACCAAATACCCCTAGCCATTCCGCCTCTCACCTCGCTGCATTGTCAATTGCTGCAGTATACTCGCACCTTGTGTCTATCTGATGCATTGTCTTTGAGCAGTTTTACTTTTTAATCTGAAAACTGTTTAAGATATTGAAAAGAAGAAAAATTAAATTGGTATCAGTAATGTAGCCTATAAATTGTGCAAGTTTCATTAAGATTGATGTAGTAATTTTTTAAAGTGGAACAAACAAACAGACAAATTTTTTTAATAGGTTGAAAATTAGAAAAATGAAGGTCCTTTATCTCACACACTATATCTAACAATTTTTAAAAATTGTATATTTTGAAAATAGTTCAATATCACTGCTATAGTTCAAATCATAAATGTTGTTGATATCATCATTCTTTAATTTCCAAATCAAATCATCTCGCGAATGGCACTCATGGGCGTATCAATGCTTGCAAAACACAAGTATTTTGTAATGGAAATGTATATACAATAATACCCATGTAATACAATGAATTTTAAATGTCCGTTGCCTTGTTTAATTCTGCAATTCACCTCATGGATTTCTTGCAAAGGTAAAAGGGAACCTCCGTTACGTTTTTCCTGATTTTTTCTCATCTAATTTCACACCACCGTGTCTATGGCTACTGCATTCAGTCTTTTATCCACTGCTACTGAATTGACAGAGAACTGACAGAATGCTGAACCTTGTTTGCAGCTACAACCAGCGGTTGTATTATTCATTTGGAAAACGCATCGTTATGGTTGTAACTTCTGTCGTAGTCTCAGCAGACGTGACTTTCTGTTACTTACATCCTATGCACTATGTATTTACAAAGATTGAAAAATCTCATGTCGTTAGTAAGTACTGTAAACGCCATGAGTGATAGCGAGCAAAGGGGAAGCTGTATGTAGAGAGTAGTATAGACCTAGCATATGCATTGCTATCCTAATTGATGTAGTATAAATTCTAAATAGTGTCAGTCAGTTCTACGATAGGTCGACTATATTCCCCTACAGTCCCCACCGCTCGCCAATACTCGTAGCGTTTACTGTGCATACATTGATGACGTGAGTGACATTCGTGATTTGAACTATAATGAATAATTTGAAATCAATTTGCTTCAATTTTTTATTTGTATAGATTGTACTGGCTTGTTTTCTCTGATGCTGAAAATTTCATATGCAATTCTAATAGCCATAATCATTTCAAATAAGTGAAACCCAACATAAATATTAAAGCCTGTGGATAATGTCAATGAAAAAAAAATGCAATTGCAATGAATTTGCAACTAAATAAAAAAAATGGTAGTTATTTCAAAATTAGTTTTTGGTATTCGTTTCCCTTTTAATTAACATTATCCAACTGTAATGCAGAGAGACCTTGATATACATAGGCTGTAACTTTGTGGACAAATGGAAACTATTTATTACTTTACTAAGTCATTGTATCTGGGGCTATTCAAATGGTTGTGCCATGTATACTGTATTCTCTAAAATTTTTAGTTGGAGGGAATAACTGAAATTTCCCCTGAAAAATCTCCTAACACTCAAGAGACTAACGACACTAATACTCTAAATGAGGAAAAATTAGTGAATAGTAGTGAGACATCTCCTTCCACCTTGGCAGTCATCAAAGGAAATGAGACACAGTTAGCTGAGTTATGCAGTGGGTCGTTTCCTTCAACTTTGGAAGCAGGAAAAGAAAATGTATCTCCCGATGAATTTCCTTCCACCCAAGACTTATTAAATATTTGTTCTGGTAAATTCACTGGTGCAACGCAAAACGACTCTACTGAAGGGTCTGATACAGTTTCTAAATGTACTACAGAGACTTACACGTTTAATACAAATAACGAAATAAAAAGCCTAGACGCAGATCAGGACATGATTATCTCTCAGCTTATTAACGAAGAGGAGATGGAAAACTTCAAGAAAAAGTTCGATTCTCCTCTACTCTCCAATACCCAGAGGAGAGTTGTGGAAGAATTCGAGGAGGTGGTTGGTAGCGGAGGTGTTATTGATTCGGATGACGACGATGAGAGGCTTGAGGTTAAAAAGAAGAAACAGAAGAGATTAATGTTCTCAGGTATTCTTATTTTAGTTCTTAACATATGACTACTGTAAATATGACTCTTTTCATAGATGATGAAAATTCTGATGAGGATGAAAAGGAAGAGGAAGTAATTGATTTACATGATGATCTTGGTAGTGAAAATGACGAGGATGATGTAAGTGATGTCCCAGCAGACTGCATAGACTATGATTCTGAAGAAAATGAAATAATACTCACGCATGATAGAGGTAACCTTAAAAGTTTGTACAATTATCTAATTGTTTATTTTTTTCTGCTTCAGATAACTTTGGCATATTTAAATCAACTTTAAAATCCTAAGTGAGGCATATCTGTGGTGTGCCAAATAATTTTACATGTTTACGAACTTGCCAATACGAAATATTGTTTTGTATGTTAATAGATTATGTAAATATACCAATTTACCTCAGAACAATAAATAACTTAATTAATTTATTATTTATAGCTGATCCCAAGCTAAAACTGTCTGATTTCTTTGAAAATGAGGCTGAATTATCAGAGTCTGAATGGGGTAGTGCTGATGAAGATGAAAAAGATTTAGATACACTGGAAGTCGAACAAGGAGATGCAGAAAACTTTGATGAAAAAAAAATTAGGTCAGATTTGGAAAGAATACATATGAGAAGATTGCTGGATGATGACACAAGGGAGGTAAAGATGTTGCAAGAATTGTTACTTGAAGATGGTGAATTACATGGCATAGGCAGAGAAAGACAATTTAGGTGGAAGAATATTGATTTGATTGGCGATGGAAATGAAGAGCAAAAAGACGAAGATGATGTGTATTTAGATGAGGAGGAAAGTGAAGAACAATGGAGGAAAAAGAGGTATGAGCGCGAAATGTTCCTCAAAGAAAAACAAGAAAAAGTGAAACATTCAGAAGCTGATGATCTCCTAAGTGACAGTCAGTTGTTGAAAATTGGACATAAAGTTTTACAAAGGAGTCAGAGTAATTCTCAAGGTAGTGCATCAGCTGACAAGACTAAGGCTACCGCCGGCAGTCCTGAAATAAAGCAGCCTTTCAGCCTTTTGGTAAGTAGCTTTATTTTATTTTGAAGTACCACTCATTTTCATAATGTATTTTAAAAGGACGTTAACTATTAAAATCCATCTACATGTTTCATAGATTCATTTAGCATATTAAATGCAATGTAAGGTATTGGTGGGCTGATTGTAGCTTTATAAATTTAAATATACTTTAATTCGAACCTAACAGTGAGATATGACTCATCATTGTGTCAAAAAATGCCCCTTTTGCACTATAATACGCCATTATTCCTCTTGGCACTTTGGTATTGTAAGGTTTTCCAGCTATTGTTGTTTATAAGCAAAATTGCATGTTTGAAAATTTCCCAAATGCCCATTATTTATATTTTGCTGTGAAACGTCAATCACCTTATTTCAAAGTGAGGTTAGGATTTAACGAAATGTCAAAAAATATCCTTTTTTGAATGGTCCTACAGCAGCAAATTTTATGACTCAACCACAGATTTAACGATGCGCACCCCCTGCCAATATATTCCTCTGGATTTTAAAGTCGTATACGGCTCGACGGCTTGCATAAGAGCTAAAATATGATAATTTTGAAATTACATAAATAGAATGAAATATTTTCATTAGCGTTAGATACACGAAGTGTTTACATATGTCAAGACACAAAGAATATAATAGTTAAAGATGTTATTAAAATAAATAGAATAGACTAGGTTAAAATACATATGTATGTAAATACTTAATCACTAATTAAAATGTATAAGGTATGGAATTGTAAAAGGGACAAAAATGAACATGAGAACAAACAGTTAAGTATTAAGAAGTTATGAAATACAGATACCGCAAATAAATAGTTATATTTTCTTTGTAATCCTTATTATTTGAACTAAATTTCTGTTAAATCACTTGATCAGAATTTTTCAAGTCTAAAAACGAATTTGTAAGATGAGTTTTTATTCTCATTTAAGAGTTTGAAATCAGGAGGCTATGTATTGCATAGCTGAATCCCATAATATCCAGTGCCATCCCTAGTTCTTGAGGCATAGAAAATGTTGATGGATGTTATATTTATTTAAATTATTTTTTATGTATATGAGACATTGTAAAATATAAGTACATGGTATAGTTAGTATGTTTAATATTTTAAATTGCTCTCTACAGTCATCTGTAAATTTGAGTTCAATTGTAATTTGTATGGCCTTTCTCTGGAACACAATGGCAGATGAAGTGTATCATGTGACACACAATCAAATGCCTTAGTGAGGTCTAAAAATTGAGAAATATATATTTCCCCTCCTTGAAACCAGAGTTAATAAAAGTAGCTAGTAATATGTTTCCGCTTTTGGCGCAACTTCATTTTATTATATGCAGGGAGCTTGCTTCTGTTTTAGCCGCAAAACAGATCAAGAATGTGATACCTACCGACGCCTAAAAATATTAAGAGGCTTTGGAAGAAAGTGACTTGGCAAGTATGTTAGTTTTGCTGCGAAACCACTCTCATTGTATTCAGTATTATTTGCATATTAATCAATCTGGCGATTTAGAGATAAGAGGTTATAAAAATATATCGAAATCAGGATACTTTCTGTTAAACATCCAAACTGTGTTTGCTCAGCTTTCTAACGTGATATAACGAATCATATTTTTAAACGTGTTTTCAAATAGTGGCATCACGCCATTAATTTTTGTAATTTCATTGGCTGTGTTAAATTCTACTGCCATGGTCAATACCGTTAGATAAGATAATTTTATTCATCATTGAAGTATTACAGTTATTACATTGTGACATTTATCAGACTAGTCAAGTTGTACACATCCATTCTTACATACAAAGAACAACAAATATTCACCTACACATTGAACTACACATAATATATGTTTAAAATGGTCTTTAAAGTAGTTCAGTCAAGCTTTAAGGGTGACTTGATTGCATGCGCCTAAAGAATGAGAATAAGGTAATAAATATTTTTGTCTTATTGCTATTTTAATTTATAACTGACATGTCTGCCAATTCTTGGAACATGTATTTTATTTTAACTTCGATAATAAAATATATTGGTTATGTGTGTCATTAGAAAAGGATAAAATTAACACAGAGAGTCCCCGTTAAGTGAATTGCTCGACTATGAATAGCTGACTATAAAGTCTGACTATTCGCTGAACAAAGCCATTATCAGGCAATCCAACGACCTGTCAAATATGGCGGCGCAGGGCAAACAAATAACTGTCATTTGCGACCTTGACCAATGGCAACGCTTGTGGTCGCCGCCGCAAACCACATGTTTGCGGCCGTTTTCCTGTCACAATTCGACAATTCCATCCTGTAAAGATGTTTGCCCTCTGCCATTATTTGTATTGGATTGTGTAACACAATGTCACCAACAGTACTTTAAACAAAATAATCCACTTTTGTTAAAACAAAGAAACAGCATTTCCAAAATATTACTAAAATTGCTTTTAAAATACTATTAATTATGAAAATGAAAGCATGACAATTTGTAATGTTTTTGATACACAAATGAAATGTCAATAATAATACTTAGGCTAATCATTTTGTAATTTTTCCAGAATAAAAGGGGTTCCTTCTTAAGCCGTAGTGATCACGTTTTACAGAGGTTGGCTGAATATAATAAAGTTACAGCTGTAATTCAAGGATCAGCTAAAAATTCCAGAAAATTCCTTTTTCAAACCGTGTCTTTGGAAGAAACATCAGTATCAATTAATCAGGTTGGTATCACATTTGTCTACCCATTAATAGGCATGGCGTGTTGCTTATCTCTAGTGGCGTCATCCTGTTGATAAAATTGTATAGTGCTGGTTAACAACAGGTGATTTGTTATTTTTTTATAAAAAACTGAGTTCGATCAGAATTTTCTGTATTGTTGACTGCTCAAATAGAAAAGGTGTTAATCCGGAATTACATTTTTAACAATTTCCTGGTAGAAGCTATAAAGTGGGAGGAAAGAAACAGTAAGATGCTACCATTAAGCAAGAGAGAGTCGATAAATAATTATATGTTGCTAATCGTTTTGGGTACTTGTTCTTCTGAGTCAAATGTTGCACTGTACATGATACTGTGCGGCATTAAAATGGCGCGTCAATGGTAGTGAGTTTGCTTAGCATTACCTCTGCAGTTCAGACAGAAGAATGACACGAAAACGATATGAAACCGAACTTAATTCCACTGTTCGCTTTCTTTTTGCTTTCGCCCGTCTGTGTGATAGAAGCATTAGAAGGAATAACTATTGGATGTGAAGCCATTTGGAATTAGCCTGGAATGCTGTTTCAGTTTCAGCAATCAAACTCATTTTGCCTTCGAGAATTTATATATGTACAGGGTGCTCACATTGAGCATTTATTGCAGTTATGTATTTTTTGTAGTATGTAGTGTGTAGTTATTTGTTGACGAGGACATCACTCTTTGTACTTTATCAATAAAATTATTTTTTCTCAGATAAGGGTTGCTTGCTTTTTTGAAGTCAAACAAGAATATCTTTTTTTAAAAAATTCTTTTAGAAATTAAAAAATGTTACCGTATCTTTCAAAAATTTATTTATATCAAAATTTCAAAATCAAAGGGCGCCATATTTCTGAATCAAAGGTACTTACTTATTATGTGTACTGCAATTTTATTAAAATGGATAGGGCAACTTTGAAGTTATGAGGAAGACACCTTCTTCAATATGTAACCTTTAAGGGTGAATATCTCTGATGGAAGGTGCTCCAGGAAAAAAACATAGGTGATTTTAGTGTTATTTTTGATTCAAACTATACACTTCCGAAGCATTGCCCGATATTGCCAGGACACCCTGTATATACCCAATGCGAGGAAAATACCATATGAAATTGGAGTTAAGTGGCATGATAGCTCACCTGGTTAGAGAGTGTTATGTGGCAAATTCGCTTAGTCAGAATCTGCTGTGTGCTGGGTTTGATCTCTGCAACTGACTGGCAATGTTGGTGGGTAATGGATGCTGTCTGCGTTTTTTCAAATGTGTAAGCCCCTTCCGGATAGTACTGTCTTTGGATTTGGGGGTTGTCTGCTATATAGTGCATTCTGTAAGTCGAACAGAAATGTAAATATTTGCTAATCTAATGAGACTATGTCTCCCCCCGTTTTCAATCATGCTGAACATGGTGGCGGTAAAATTTCTCTCCGAGGTCACCCAACCCCCCCACACGGACAAGAACCACCCCCGAAAGGGGTAAACTGCATATCCGACATCTCCTGTTACCCCCATTTTCGAGGATGCTGAGCACGATGGTGATGTCGAGACCCCTCTTTGACCCCCGCCAATGCTCCAAACGGCCAAAAACCACCCCAAAAGGGGTAAACCCTGCGGATAGGCCGCCTTCTCTCGCCTAAACCCGTGTTACCCCCACTTTTCGAGGATGCTGAGCACGATGGTGTTGTAGAGACCTCTTCTCGATCCCAGCCAACCCGCCCAAACGGCCAGAAACCACCCCCAATCGTGATACCTGTAATCATCATCTGGTACGTATTCAATGATTTGTGAACTTACTCACTTACTTCATAAAACCGCCCATCAAAGGGATAGTTTTTGTCCGATGGGTCGGTTCGCCTCGGGGAGAAGATCCAACATCACCATCGTGCTTAGCATCCTCGAAAACGGGAATAACATGGGTTTGGATGGTAGGAGACGGCGGATACGCGGTTTACCCCTTTCGGGGGTGGTTTTTGGTCATTTGGGGGGATTGGCGGGGATCGAGGAGAGGTCTCTACATCACCATTGTGCTCAGCATTCTCAAAAAGTAGGGGTAATACGGGTTTAGGCGAGAGAAGACAGCCTATCCGCGGTTTACCCCTTTAGGGGGTCGTTTTCGGCCGTTTGGGGGGTTGGAGGGGCTCGAGGAGGGGTCATGACATCACCATTGAGCGCAGCATCCTCGAAAATGGGGGGTAACACCGGTTTATCCGAGAGAAGACGGCCCCTCCGCAGTTTATCCCTTTCGGGGGTGGTTTTTGACCGTTTGGGGGGTTGGCGGGGATCGAGGAAAGGTCTCTACATCACCATTGTGGTCAGAATCCTCGAAAAGTGAGGGTAACAAGGCTTTAACCGAGAGAAGACGGCCTATCCACGGTTACCCCTTTCGGGGGTGGTTTTTAGCCGTTTGGGGGGCTGGCGGGGGTCGAGGAGAGATCTCGAAATCGCCATCATGCTCAACATCCTCGAAAACGGGGGTAACACAGGTTTGGATGGTAAGATACGGCAGATACACGGTTTACCCCTTTCGGGAGTGGTTTTTATCCGTGTAGGGGGGTTGGGTGACCTCGGAGAGAAATTTTACCACCACCATCGTGTTCAGCATCCTCGAAAATGGAGGGGAGACACATAGTCTCGTTAGATTAGCAAATATTTACATTTTCGAGATTCTATCCCACTCACAGAATGCACTAATATGCGGTGTGTTTATGTTTATAAAGTAAACACAACATTGCTGAAGCTATGACACAGGTGCAAGCTTTGGAACTGGTACCTATGTGTATCTATTGATGTTTTTGGATTTGCAGTTTGCGTATAAATATGCTTATTGCTGCATGTTTTTCATCATGTCTTTAAGGTTCAGTTAACCATACCTAACTCAATTTTGCCTTTATTAAATGAATTATTTTGGCAAAACTTCTAACGTTTTTAAACTTGGAGTCTCACAAAGAAAATTTGTGTTATTATTTAGTTAGTTGCCCATTTAGATATAGACTTAACAAAAATAATCAAGCTAAATTCATATGAAATTATAATACAGATCATAATACACATTTAAATTGTACTGCTCAAAACTTTTCAATTGTGAGACCTATCACCGTAAATTGCAAAGATTCGCAACAGGCCTATGATATAAAATTGATCGTAATTTTTTTCTTTTAGGATAAAAAAAGAAAAGCTACTGATGGAACACCAAAAGTAATAAAGAAATTACGTTTGTCTGATAATATGAGTCCTGCCACTAGTAAAAAAAATCCAGATAAAAGTGCCAAAGCCAAGCTTTTTGGTAATTGGTAGACTGATTTGCCTATATTTATGTTGTTTTATTTTTAGAAATTTTAATATGAATAAAATTTGTTTATATTTTATTTTATGATGCTTACCTCATCAGTTCCTTTAATCCTTTGGTGATGGATCATTAAGAAATGCCCAAATATGTCAGATTCTTAAGCGGAAAAAAACCTTTTTTTTAATTTCCACTTTAAGAGGCGATTTATTTTGGTTAGAACTAAGCAAGTGTATTTCATATATAAACTAGAAACAACAAATATGTAGATACATTGGAAATAGGACACATAATTTCTGTAAGTTTTAAGAATCTTCTTTAATGGACAACCTAATCAAGGGGCAAGTGTAGGTCTGACCATCGAGGAATAAAATATGGTTGTTGAAGAGTAGTTGTTGGATAGGTACATCCCAGAAACATTAGCAATGCGCGCATCTGCACTGAAGTAAATGAAAAACGCACTTTTTGCTCAGCTAACGAGTTTTAATAAGCAGATCGGCGCATTGCCGGCGTTTCCGGGATGTGCTTGTCTAATAATTACTCTTCAACAACCATATGATTTACCTCTCTATGGGTCTGATTTTAGTACACTTGTATCATCGACACGTAGAGTAAAGCAACTGCAATTGCGGCACTTTGGTGGGTGACCATCAAGAAAATACAGCGATCATGTGAACGATCCATGCTTTGGGTGTCTGAAGGACGTTCACCTGATTGGGGTTTGACTTAACTCAGGCAGATATAAAATACAAAATTCATACTGACTTCGATTTTGCTCAACGGAGTTCACCAAATGGTACTAACTGGAACATCTCTGCACTGTCTTATATCTAACCCTTTAATTTCTAACACTTCTTAATTAACCTGAAAGGGAATGTTGCTAGTAATAACTTAATAAAATGTGAAAGAGGATAGGATTCAGCTAAAATTCTATATTGATTTTTGGAAATATTTGTAAGTAAACAGTTTATGTATACGCAGAGGTATAAAGTTAACAAGAGTGTCAGTCTATACCACACATGGTGAGGATTAGGATGGCACGGACAATGCCGTCTCCCCAACTACCATCCAATGGTTTACATTAATGCAATCGACTGACAACAAAAAGATTCAACTAAAAATTTAATATTTGCGACTTTGTGGGCTTTTAGCTTGCCTGCCTTTATACGTATTGGTAAATTCTCATAGGAAATTTTGTGCTCTGTTATCGAGTTTACAGATGCTTGAATCGCAACAGATTAGAATATTATTTTATATTCATACATTCAGGCAAGGCTATCCTATGCACTATGTACATGATACATGGTGTTCCGAATCATTGAATAACCACACGTAGGCAAATACGACGGAAAATGTAAAAGTTTACTGCGAAAAACGACTATTAAGTTTGAAAAATGATATAGAAAAATTTGTCACTCGCGAAAAATCTTCCTTCATGAACCTTATTATGGAACTATTAACTTGTCCTCATAGCACAGAGTCTGTGCCTCATAGTCTATATCACGGTGTACTATAATACACCACGGGATAACTCCGATGGTGATGCGACAAGACCCGTACGAATGGCTTCGTAAGTATTTAGTTGTGTGTAATGCAATAGATGGCAGGACAAATAAAGTCTCGTCGTTACTTACGAGCTTTTGAAACTATTGATAGATCAATTCTTTTAAACAAATTATCGAAATATGGAATAACTGGCAATGTGCTTATGTGGTTAAGAAATTATTTAAACGCGAGAACTCAAAGGTATAAAATTAATAATACATTTTCAAATAATTTGAAAACAGAGTACGGTGTGCCCCAAGGCAGTGTTTTAGGACCGTTACTCTTCAATATCTATATTAATGATATTAATTTGTCAACAAATTGTACATTTTTAAATTTATTTGCTGATGATACCCTCGTTGTCATATCAGATGAAAATATAGAATTAGCCATTCAGAGAATGAATGTTGAACTAATAAATATTCAAAAATACTTTAATGCTAACAAATTAGTCCTTAATACAAACAAAACCAAGGCGATGATAATAACAACATCATACAAACATGCAAATATTGATATTAATAATATCAACTTTCAAATAAATAATAGTTCAATCGAAATTGTGTCAGAGTTTAAATACCTGGGATTTATTTTGGACAATACTCTGTCATTTAAGAGTCACTTCCAGTATATTCAAAAAAAGATAAGAAAGAAACTATTTTTCTTTTATAGGGTATCTGTTAATTTATCAATGGCAAGTAGATTATTAGTGTATAGCACAATCATTCAACCTCATTTTAACTACTGTTCATCGTTATTATATTTATTAGACAAAAACAGTCAATCAGTACTACAAAAGCTTCAGAACCGGGGTATGAGAATAATACTACGGTGTAATAGGTATACTCCGATAAACTTGATGCTTGAGGTATTAAACTGGCAATCAGTACATCATAGGTTGTACTACTTCACCATGATATTTATATATAAAATATTAAAGGGCCTATTGCCTTCTTATTTGAAATCATTTGTCACTTTTAACCGTGAAATTCAGGAGTATAATACAAGGTATCGAAATAATATACATATTGAACGAACTAACTCAAAAAAGGCTATGAATTCTGTTTTCTAAAGGGCTAAATGAATATAATTCATTGCCTCAAAAAATAAAGGATGCAGCAAATTTAGCAAATTTTAAGAGCAGTTTAATCAGTCATATAAAATATTGTAAAGGTTTTCTAGTCATTCCCTTTAATAGTTGTTACCTCAACATTTTTAAATAGGTAAACCAGTTGTATTAATAGTTATATTTGTGCAATTTATTTTAACGTATTTATTTAACTTATATTTGTGTTTTGTTTACTGTTGTATAATAGATTCGATGTAAATTGTGTAAAGTTTTGTAACTATTTATCTTTTTGTAATAGGTTACGTGCCTAAATAAAGATCTTTCTTTCTTTCTTTCTTAGAAATACAGTTTACATACATACAATAGTTAATGCTTTGTAGATTTGTTTTATTTATATTTAAAGAGCCTTTTAGTTCGTTCTTTTTGTCTTAGTTTTGCCGTTCAGTTGTGTATATATGCAACACTACATGCATCAAAGGAAATCCGTCTATCCAAGCCTAGGTAATTGCAGTGAACTGGTAATTGCAGGGGTATATTCCGGGCGCCATCTACTGAATGAAATAGAAACCAAGTACTTATGAAGCCGTCGATTAACATGTCAAGTGCTGTGTGTTGGACCACCTAATATACTACACCGTGGTCCTATACCATGCATAAGGAACCGTGTTACACAACATCGGATTGTAGAAAAGGTTTTTATTTGGAAGTACAAGTCTGTTTTGGAGACAGTTGCTAAATTCACGCCTTGTGCATTACGTCCCGGGCATCAAGCCCCCATCATAGGAAATTTCGCTGTAATTGCACCATTTACGCCCCGTGCGACTCGTTATACTTATAAAAATTACATCCTGTGGGACATTTTTTGTTGTAGTTCCAAAAAATTAAGTTTCGTTATACCTACTTTACAGAATTTTATTTTGCACTCATATCTCGAGAACTTTCTAGCACTTCCCAAAAATATCTTCCGACATTTTCAACACTCCTAATTAACCTGAAACAGAAATTAGTTAATATGGACTTAGTAAGACAATGAAAAAGCATAGGATATTGGTCTTTTAAATAATTTTTGTTAGTTACAAATTTTGAGTATTATACAGGGTTACTGGTAATTCGATACATTCTTTTGAGATGTGATGGGGCATGAGCTAAGGAGTAAATCTAGCCCTAACATACATTATGCAAAACTCAATAGTTTTTGAGATATTTCAATTTTTTTGTTTTTCTCAAAAAAGTAGATCTTAATGTCTTAAAAGTTAATTTCCGAAAAATCTACTTGACATTTTAAAATTTTTTTTACTGGATTACTTGTCCAATATTATAGATATCCGTTTGGAATGAAAAATAACCGGAAACATTTCGATCATGTGAACATTTAAAATAAAAACTTGTAAAATTTTTTTTTTTTAAATCAGATGAAATTTACCTATTAGGTTTTTTCAAAAAAATATTAATGAAGCACGCGTACAAATTATTATAAAAACTTCCTTATTTCAATAGCTAACTAGGTAGAAATGTTTAATGTACCCTTGATAGTTCTAATAAAAAAAAAATCGACAGCTACTGGAAGCGGCTGGAACCTCCTCACTCGGTGGATCTTTGAAGCCGAAAAGAGCATTAAATTGTATGACAAAACGGCACTAAACGTAATCCGATCTCATCCAAAACCTTTTCAGATCTTCTGGGGTACTAAAAATACCCTAAACTTAATGAATTTACAATCATCTATGCGAGTTATTACCTACATTATCGCTCGTTGAATAATATACTATTAGGATATTAACAACTTTAACATCACTTGAACGACTAAGAAAGTCTAGTTATCCTAAATACTACATTTGTAAAGCAACAAACTGAAAATTGGTAAAGTGATAATCTATAATAAATTCACCAACGAAGGTACAGAAAGCATATGATATTGATATTGTTACATCTACCTTTAAAGTTTGTGACAATCCACTAAAAGTTACAAATATGCATCTTATTAACATGACATGACACCAACGTTATCGGATGACAAACGCGATGACAATGACAATCGTCAAAATTTGCTTATTGCAATCCGATCGCTCGCGGCTGTCTTTGTTAAATGAAACATTAGCATTTCAATAATTTTACTAGATTTTAGAGGAATATTTGTAGTTTAATTCTTCGATTTGTCGGTATATATATTTAAAAACGGCACTAAACGTAATCGGCTCTACTTCTAGAGCAGTGAAGAAACCCTCACACGTGAATTGACACGTGATGTGACGAGTTTCACAATATAACGGCTACGCGCATCGATCATGTCATGCGAAATGCGATCTATGCCATATTTGCTTTGTTTTTAATTTTTTTCACGAAAACCAAATCGAAAGGGTGGAAGTGTGATATATCGGTGAAATCAGAATTTTAACTGCTTTTCAATGGTTCCATTGCAAATTGAAAGTAATTATAAAATAAACAACTTGTTGCGTCAAAATGACACTAAACGTAATCCGACCTCAACCAAAACCTTTTCAGATCTTCTGGGGCACTAAAGAAACGCACACGCAAAGTTTCATTCAAATCTGTTCAGTAGTTTCGACGCTATCGTGCGAACACACATACACACACACAGACATTTTTCAAAAACCACTTTTTTGGGTTCCTAGGACCTCAAAACGTAAAGATTTGATATTATCTCAATTTTCGTTTTTGAACCAATTTTAGTAACCTCTCACAATTTTATTGTGGAGAGGTTAATTAGTAAAGATAATGCTGGTGGCGGAATTTATTAAACGACTAATCGTTCATTTCATTTTCATTTGTCAGTCAGTCCTTAACTTTGACGTTTGTGCATATATGTCATTAACTGACATTCTTCTCTCCGTGTAATATTGAGGTATTTTGAGGAAGACCCAACTATTTCAACTAATAAAGTCGCAAGACTAACCGGAGCGTCACAATGGAAAGTTTGGCCTACGATACGTAGAGTTGGATGTCATCCTTACCACCATACCCCTGTCCAAGGCTTGGAGGAAGGTGATCCTGGAAGGAGAGTGGAATTCTGCCGCTTTATGTTAAATTCAGATTCAGAAAGTGCAAATTTTTTAACAAGTATTTTATGGACGGTCGAGTCGAAATTTAATAGCGAGGGTATAACAAATTTCCACAACCTACATTATTGGGCAGAGGAAAATCCCAAGTTAACACGTGAAATTAGTTTCCAAATAAAGTTTTCTATTAATGTGTGGATGGGAGTCATTGGCCACTATTTAATAGGGCCACACTTTCTTCCTCAAAATTTAAACGGGGAAATCTATGAAATTTTTTTAAGAAATGATCTGGCGGTGATTTTAGAAGATGTTCCTCTCGCCGTCAGACAGCGGATGATGTTTCAGAACGACGGTTGTCCAGCACATTATCGTCTGACAATACGACAGTTGCTTGATCAACGTTTCCCTAACCGTTGGATTGGAAGAGCGGGCCCATTACCTTGGCCAGCGCGAAGCCCAGACTTAACACCCCTTGATTATTACGTATGGGGTCATATGAAGGAGATGGTCTATGCCACACCAGTCAATACAATAGAAAACCTTAGACAAAGGATAGTCGATGCTGCCCAACACATAAGGCATAATCTGACAACCAGAGTAACAAGGACGGAAATAAGAAGACGCTGCCGTGTCTGTATACGGAATAGGGGCTCCCATTTTGAGCAAGACATATAAAAAATAAAGTACAACTTTGAAATTAATGAAGAATTAAACTCTGCTTTTAAAATGTTTTTTACTGTTTATCTAAAAATAAAATTCGTACTACTTGTGTTATTTTTACTGGTATTTTCTTAGAACTATTAAGGGTACTGTCTACGAACGGCGGTGTCTGCGGCTTGTTGGAGAGCCGGGCCCGTTTCCGCCCCGTACGATGCCGGCTGTGGTTGTATTGGTGACGTGTCATGCTGTAATTCCGATTCCGGAAGTGGCTGTGAGGTTGGTTGCATAGGGCCCGAAGTGGCCCGGGGCGAAGCCGGGGGGTCGTGGCTTGTCCTCGTCTGTAGGGCTAGGTGCTGCAGGAGTATTTCGGTGGTGTTCGTTAGCTGTTGCAACGCTTTCGTGAGTGCATGTGTTACTGCATCAGCTTGGCTTGTGTTCCTCCCACTTGGGGTGAGAGCAGGGGTAGCAGGCATTACTAATGGCGGTGGCTGTACTCCTTGAAGGCTTCTGGTTGTGGAGTCCGTGGTTGCAGTAGGTAGGCGTTGGCTAGTGGATGGTGTGAGGAAGGGCTGTGCTTCTTGTCCCCTTCCTGGGGTTGGATATGCATTAGGGCTAGGGGCAGCCCCCTGGCTGGCCGGGGCTGAATCCCATTGACCGGTGAAAAATCGTCGGGCCGCGACGTTGGGCGACAAGGGGTCCACCGTTTCCATTACCAGACCTGCATCCTGTTGACCAGTGAGAAATTAACGGGCCGCGACGTTGGGCGACAAGGGGTTCACCATTTCCCCTACCAGACCTGAGTCCTCTTGACTGATAAGAATTTGACGGGCCGCGACGTTGGGCGACAAGGGGTTCACCATTTCCCTTACCAGACCTGAGTCCTCTTGATTAGTAAAGAGAGCGTCCGGGACCTGGGGCGAACGGCTCTGTGTTGGTGGCGAGTCTACCTGGCTAGATGGGACGCCGTCCCTCTGCCTAGATCGACTCCTGGTGTTCATAACGATTTCTTTTGTATTACACTAACACCCACTTCACTTTTCACCACTACTGTGCACTCCAAACTACTAATTAGGCAGGTTGTGGAATAAAAGAGATATTTACTACAATACAATACAGTCTTCAGGTAGAGGTGTCAAAGGCAGGCGCGAACTGATTGATCGATGTGTAGCGGACGACGGATGCGAGCGGACTGATGCAGGGCTAGCGGGCGTGCGCATATTTATAGTTTCCCGGCGGTGTGACGTAGCACGGGTTTTGCCGGTCGCGAGCTGTTGCGCTGCAGGGCCTCGCCGCGTGGCTATTTTGTGCTATGTGTTGGGGCTGTTTTGCCCTATATCTTTTTTGGTGTTTATCGTATCGAGCTGTACGATACGTCAAATGAAAGGTCTTTTCCTGTAGTTTCCGAAAATGACTTTGTGAATGCGCGTACTTTAATGTTTATGAAGTTATAGTGAATTTTGTGTGGAAAAATAATTTTGGTCCCGAATTTTCGCGGTTTTTTCCCTCATCTGCCGATGACACCACCCCCCTAAATTGTGACTTTTATTTATAAAAGGCATGGATATGAATAATAGATAATGTACAAGATAAGATAGGGTGAAGATATTTCAACTTAAACTAATGTAATTCAACTTAAACTAATGTAATTCAACTTAAACTAATGTAATTCAACTTAAACTAGTGTATATCATTTTACAAAAATAAATGTGTTGGTTAGTTCGCTTACAAAATCGCGAGGATGTCGCGGGTGAGGTCTTGGTTCCGGGATGGGCCTGGTTCTGGCTGCCTTTCGTCTGAGGGTCCCTTTCCCTCAGGGTTGGGTTGAAATCCGTCTTCTGGGGGTTGCCCCCCAGGGTCATGTTGCGCCTCGTCCTGGTCGGACTCGGCGTTTCCTTGCTCGGGTTGGAAAAGCTGCTGCACCTCGGGAGGTACCTGGACACGTTGCTGTGATCTGGGCATCGGCCTGAGGTCATCGATATGAATTGGGGCCTGGATTCCGTTGCGATCTACTTCGTAAGTGTTATCTCCCAACACTTTTACGACTGGGTATGGACCTTCCCATGTTGGGCCGAAGGCTGGCCGAGCTTCCTTGAATCCTCTCGTAATTACCATATCTCCTACTTCGAAATGGACTTTGGCTTGTCTGGGCCTGGGGTAGAGGTTCCTCTGGAAGATTATCTGGCGTCGTTTGGCTTGCTTCCTTCTTTCCTCGGCTGCTTGTTTGGGCTCTGGTAACGGCTGGCGTTGATGAGGATGTTGCCATTCGCCTGGCCTGGGTAATGGCGTTCCCAACAACATTTCGCTTGGCGAGTATCCAGTGGCGGCATTTTGTCTGTTCCGGAGGGTAAAGAGAATTTGATTGATGACGGCGTCCCATTTTCTGGCGTCTTTGTTGCGGAGCTTCTCCCTAAGGGCCTTCTTGATTTCTTGGCAGCGACGTTCGACCGGGTTGGCTCGTTGGTGGTATACTGGGGACGTATACTGCTGGATACCATGGTCGGTCAGAAATTTGGAAAATGCTCTGGCGCGGAAGGCGGTGGCGTTGTCCGAAATGACTGCTTCTGGGTATCCCCATCTTTGACAGACTTCCTCCAGGAAATTGCGGATGGTAGTTGCAGTGGCATTTGGGACGGCTTTGGCCTCAACCCATTTCGAGCAGGTATCTGTAACAACAATAAGAAAGCGATTTTTAGTAACAGTAGGCACATAAGGGCCCATGACGTCGATGCTGAGGACTTGCCACGGCCTGGTTGGTGGCCTGGGACGTAGTGGGGCGGCTTCTTGGAGTGAGCCTCTTTTGGTTGCCGTGCATACCATGCACAGGCGGACGTGGGATCGTACGTTGCGGCGAATTCCTGCCCAGTGGTAGAGTCTGTCAATGGCTCGGAAGGTTTCATCACGACCTGGGTGTCCTGCGAAGACGGAGTCGTGGTAAGTGTGGATAACTCTTGCCCATAGGTTTTCTGGTACTACGAGCTGCCTTCGATCGTCCGTTGTTTTGTGCCAGAGGTGGCCGTCTTCTACGATGAAGTCGTCTCGCAGTCGTCTCTCCCGTGGTTCTAATGGTATGTCTGGGTCCTGCTGCTGGAAGACTCGCCAGAAATGGATAGCGGCTGAGATGGTTTCGTCACGGAGTTGTTCCTGCTGGATTTGTTGGAAGAGATTTGCTGGCCTATCGTCGTCGTCCTCCTCGTCGTTGACCTCGTCGTTAGCCTCCTCGTCGTTGTGCTCCTCGACCTGGTTCAGCGCTGCTTCCTGCAGCGGAGCGTATTCGCCAGTTGGCCTTGGAGCTGGGGGCTGAGGTGGGTTGTGTTTAGGAAGGTCCTCCTCGGAGTTGGTTTCGGTGTCCGTGGTGGAGTACGATCGCTTCTCGTCTTCTTCGTCGTCCGAATCGAAGATTACCTCGGGAACATCGGGGGGTTCTCGGCGAGCGGCGTTGATTTTCCCTGGGATCGTGTGGCCGTTGACATCGGGGATGACCTCTGCCATGGTAGTTGGGACGTCGCGGTGGTCCTCGGGAGGTAGCAGGCGGTCATCGTCGCCGATGGAGCTTGGCATGGGCTCCCTGGGGTGTCTTGACAGGAAGTCTGGGAGTTGATTTTGTTTACCAGGACAGTGTTCCACAGTGAAGTTGTATTCTTGGAGTTGGAGCGCCCATCTGGTTAGCTTCGCACGTTCGTCCTTGAATTGGTTGAGCCAGGTGAGTGCTCGACTATCGGTGACCAGTGTGAATGTCTGGCCTTCCAGCCAGTGGCGGTACCTCCGGCACGCCCACACTACTGCCAATGTCTCTTGTTCGTTTACATGATATCGTTTTTCTGGTTCTGTGAATTTGGCACTGGAGCACGAGATGATCCTCCTTTCACCTTGCGGAGTACGCTGGAACAGGACTGCGCCCATCCCCATGGTGCTGGCGTCCGTCTGGAGGACGTAGGGGAGCCCTGGTTCTGGTCTGAAGAGCGAAAGTGGTTTGGAGAGGACTTCCTTCACCTTCTGGAATGCTGCGTCTGCCTCCGGTGTCCACTGGAAGCGCTGTTTTCCGGTGAGGGTTGTCATGGGTGCTGTGATTTCGGTGAATTCCGGGACGAATTCACGGAGCCAGTTTGCGGTTCCTAGGAAGGCCTGCAGTTCCTTCTTACTCTTGGGTGTGGGGAATTCCTGGATCTGGATGACATGCTTTTCTTGAGGTGTGTTCTTTGTTGCGGTGATTCGATACCCTAAGTATTCCAGTTCTTCTGCCCCGAAGCGACATTTCTGAATTCCGCAGTGCAGCTCGTGGATCTCGAGCCTCTCCAGGACTAACGTCAAATGTCTGATGTGGTCTTCATGGGTCTCAGAATAGACAATTATATCATCAAGATATACCTTGACGAACACATCCACGTAGTCGGCGAGTACTTCCGTCATCAGCTTCTGAAATGTTGAGGGTGCGTTACGGAGTCCAAATGGCATCACCAAAAATTCGTACGTTGCCCCGTCCGGGGTACTGAATGCGGTGAGGGGTATACTGGCTTCGGCCATGGGTACCTGCCAGTACCCGCTCTTGAGGTCGAGGGAGGTGAATATCTTCGCAGCTCCAAGTTCCCTTATCGTTTCTCGAATGGGCGACAGCTGACTCACTTCCTCATAGGTTTGGGAGTTCAGTTTACGGTAGTCCACGCAGAACCTTGGTTGGCCGTTTTTCTTGTTGACGATGACTATTGGCGAACAATACCTGCTGTGGCTTCGTCGGATGACCCCAGCGGCTAACATTTTCTTCACTTCTTCCGTGATGATGGCTTTGTTGTTGGCGGAGTATTGGTATCGTCGAATCTTGAAAGGAGCGTCTTCCTTCAGGCGGATCTCGTGCATGGCCAACTTCGTTGTGGGTTGATGAAGCGCCTCGTCAAAGACCTCCTGGAAGTTGTGGATCAGGCGAATGTATTTTTCCTGGTGGGTGGTGGGTAGCTGATCAGGGCTGACGTCGAACTCGCTAGCTTGGGTTGGTGCTTGACGGTCCATGAGCCAAAATAGTGTGTGCCTCTGGTGCAGGCCCACATGAACGCAACCTCGCTGGAAATCCATGATCGCCTGGTGTTGACGTAGCCAGTCTTGTCCTAGAATGGCGTCCTCGGTGATGGCATCTAGGAGGTGGAATTTTGTGGTTGCTGTGTACTCTCCGGCTACCAGGTTAACTTGGATGCTTCCCCTGGAGTTGTAAACGTGGTCAGTGGCAGCTAATAGTTTACAAAAATAAATTTTGGTTATAGTTCCAAAAAACAAATTTATTTGTTACAAATTCGAAAAACTTTCATAGTACTTCCACCAAATATCTTCCGACGGCATTTCGGATTTCGTTACAGTTCCGCAAAATACCTTCAAAGGAGAATTTTGCCGACTTCAATAATTGTTGCTTTTTGATATAATTTGGTAGGTTCTTTGACATTCTCACCATCTTTCGTTGAATCAATTCAAATGATACATCCTGTATATAAATGTAATATATTATATTATGTAATAAATAGTAAAAATTGATACTAATATTTGGAGCACCTTAAAGCAATCAATCCAAAAGAAACGAATATTAAACCGGCTTAGTACTTACAGTCGAGTTCATGTCATTGTATTAATTATTAGCACTCAAAAAACGGAACAAAAACTTTACGATCTCATTAATATATACTTTATACGAGGCGCGCCAATATCCATTGGCTGGATGTCGGTCTCGATAACTAGGGCCGAGTAGGACTACTACTCTTTGCTCCTAGATTATCTCTGTAGACCTGGACCGGCCTTCGTGATAGGTGGGCCCGCTTACTTCTACCAGACCCAGCTCGCAAATGCGAGATGTGTCGTGGTATTTTCTGCGGACCTCCCCTGGTCCTGGCTGTTGAACCTCGCTGGCTGAGGTCTCTTCTGGCGCTCTTCTTGTCTTGATATTTTCTTTCTTCGCCAGCTTGTCACCCCGGGGGTAGCCATCGGTCGAGTTGGGTTTAGGAAGTTTTGGCTGGGACTGACTGCCGGTACGTAGGACATCAATTGATATCCTACCCCGGATCATCGGAAAGGTAAGGATATGAGCTGTGTAGCTCGGGAGTGTGGAGACCCTAAGTGCTTATTTTAGCACTTTCGGACTCCACGGAGCAGGTGGGACAACGGGCGTTGGACGGTATGTTGTCCGACGCCCGCAAGGAGGTTGGGTTAGGGTAGAAAAACGTCATGTCTCTGGTAGTGGTGGTCCGTCCTGGGGTATCTGAAACAGATCGGTTAGCGGGAAATATAAGTTATACTCACCCGTTGTCCAGTAGCTGTACCCTCGGCCGTTTATGCCTCGGGGCGTCGGCAGGGTCATAATCAGTGGCCTGTCTGATCAGCGGGTTCCCATGCTCCTCGGCTTGGGCGTACAGCTTCTACGCTCGTTCCCGGATGACTTCAGTGACCGTGGTGTACTCCAGGTCTCTGACGATATCTGCGGTTCTCACGTACCATGGGGCGTCGACTGCCGTCCTGAGGGCGATGTTTTCCACTGCCTGGATTTTCTTCATGTAGGACTGTACCTGGTAGCCCCACGCTACCGAGGCGTACGTCAGCTGCGGCCTGATGAGGGTCTTGATAAGCGTGAGCTTATTCCTCAAGTTGAGACGGCTCCCGTTTCCCATCATCGGGTAGATGAGGGCTCTCGTGCGCCGGGCCTTGGCTGTGATAGCGTCCGTGTTGTCTCCACGTTAGGCTTCTGTCCATGACCACGCGAAGGTACTTGACGGTGTCATGCCATTGGATGTCCTCGCTGTTCATGGAGACGTGTCCTGTGGGAATTTCTTTCCGCACTCGTCTGAAGAGAACGGCTTGGCTTTTCTCGGCGTTGACGGCGACTTTCCACTTCGTGCACCATTCTTCCAGGAGTGTGGCCGTTTCCTGGAGTTTTATGGTTGCGTTCCTGGCTTTCCAGGATCTGGCAATTATTGCTGTGTCGTCTGCATACAGGGCCAGGGCTCTGTGGTCGGTCCTGGGGAGGTCTGAGGTGTAGATAGCGAACAGGTGCGGTGACAGCACCGAACCTTGCGGGACTCCCGCCTCCACGGTCCTGTAAGTGGAGAGTTGGTCCGAGGTCTGCGGTGCAGGTAGGACCTCACTAGTTTGACGAGTTCGATGGGGTAACCCATACTCATCATTTTAGCTAGGAGGCCGTCGTGCCAGACCCTGTCGAACGCTTTGGCAACGTCTAGGAACAGCGCCGCGGTGACTTGCCGCTGGTTGAACCCCTTAGTAATCTCCTCGGTGAGGCGAAGTACTTGGAGTTCGGTGGAATGTCCTGTTCGGTACGCGAACTGTTCATCCGGGATGATATTCAGCTCTTCTGTCTTTTCTGTAAGCCTCTTCAAGATGACCCGTTCTGCAACCTTGCTCATGGCTGGGAGGAGGCTGATGGGCCTGTAAGAAGACGGGAAAATTAGTTCTTTCCCTGGTTTAGGGATCATAATGACGTCGGCCTTTTTCCACCTGGCTGGAAAATGCCGTAACCTTAACATCGCGTTCACGATGTTGACGATCGCCGCTACTCCTTTCCTGGGTAGTTTTTTGAGAGCGATGTTTCCTATCTTGTCACATCCCGGAGCCTTTCTCGGTTTTAGGCTCCTAAGGGTTTCCTTGACTTCCTCGGGGGTAGTCGGGCGGATGTGGTCGTCATCAGGCAGGCGGTGGATCTTACGTACTCTGCGCTCGACGTCGTCCACCCAGTCCTGGTCCTCGTCATCGAGCTCGTTCTCTCTACACTGCAGTTCTAGGCTGTCGGCAAACGCCTCGGCTTTTTCCTGGTTAGTGTAGACGATCCCTCGCTCTCCGTGAATCGGACGCATAGGCTTCCTCCGGTTTCGCAGGGCACGTTGGGTATTCCACATGCTTCTGTCCTGTGGATCCTGTGTCTCAAGGTGGCGTTGCCACCCCCCCTGGCGGTGTTCTTGGAGGGCGGCTTTCACTCTGTCGGCGGGGAGCCTCGTCCTCTGAGCCCGTCTCTTGGCGCTTCTTCTGTCCCTTATCAGCTGCCTGGTGACCTCTGGTAGGTTCGCCATCGGTGCTGGGTGTCTTCTTACTTCTGTTTCTGTCGTGCTGGCCCTTATTGCTCTCAGGATTTGCTCCTCTAGGGTAATGACGGCCCTCTCAACGTCCTCCACGGTTTCTAGTCTGGGAATTTGTGCGATGTACTGCTGCAGGTGCAGCCGGTACGATTGCCAGTCCGTTCGTCGCTTCGTGAAGGTAGCGTTGTCATCACTCGCCTGTCCTCCTAGAGTTAGGAAGATCGGGTTGTGTTCGGTAGATCCCTCCGTTCTGGTAGTGATCTCCGCTTCGAAGGTCATCTCCTTTAGGATGGCTATGTCCAGTACGTCTGGCCTGTGTCTGCCGTTGTCGAAGGTGGCATTCATGTTTTCTAGCTCAGGCAGTACCGTCGGATGGTGGGCTATGGTCTTTTTAACGAGTAGAGCCACTCCTCTTGCGGGTCGCTGAGGTATGTTTACCCAGTCCATCCTGTACGTGTGGTATCCTGGGAAGTTGATCTCCTTGGCCGGGGTCATCTTGGTTTCCTGCAGTGCCATGACGTCTATATCGTACCTGGTCAGGAGCTCTTCGACTTCAAGTCTCCTTTGTTGCAGGCCGTTTACATTCCAGGCCGCCATCTGCAGGAATTCCGGTTTAATCTGTAAAGGCATTACAGATTAGTAAAGTTTGGCATTTGAGCAAAAAATGCACTCATCGCTGAGCACATTTGTTGCATCTGTGCTAGCACCGCTGTGAGGTTTTTGGCCTCTGGCGATGCTTGTTGTTTTGAGGCAGGGACAGTGTTCTGTTCTGCCTTGCCCTGGGCTACTTTTGCGTAGCTCGTGCCTGGCGCTACGCCGCCCTTCTTTGTTGAGGTCATCGTCGGCCTCTGTAGCGGCCTTTGAGTGGCGTTGGCTGATTGCCTGGGGTATTTTGGACACCCCTTGTAGCTGGCCGGGTGGGCCCCTTGGCAGTTCGCGCACTTGGCCGGTTCGTCTGCCTTCTTCTTGCATTCTGTCGTCCGGTGTGCCTCGCCGCATTTCACGCATTTCGGCTGCGCGGTACACCTGGATTGTCCGTGGCCGAAACGCTGACAGCGGTGGCATTGGGATGCCGCTACCTTGGCTCTCTGTCTCTCTGTCCTTACGACTAGAGAGCAGCACCTTATGACTTGGAGTATCTTGTCCTGGTCCTGTGGGACTAGGACAAGTATGAGGGGCACCTCCTGTTTCGTCCGTCTTGACGTCATCCGTTGCACCGCGGTGGGTGCGAAACCTTGGTCTTGGAGGTCTTCTGCCACCTCTGTACAAGTAACGCCGCTCGGGATCTCCCTGATGACCACACGTAGCTGCCGTTCCTCTGGCAGGGCGTACGTGTGGTACTCCCTTTTCTCGTTAGCGAACATCCTAGTCATCTTGCGATAATCTTCGGATGTCGCGGGCTCGATGGAGATTCCCTCCACGGTAACTTTAGCTTTGCTAAAGTTTATGCCGGTTTCGGTTAGACGACGGTTCACCGTTGTCCATGTCTCCTTATTTCTCAGCACTACCGGGGGTATGCGCTGGCTTCTTGTTTTTGTTTGAGGGGTCTCAGTCTCCTCTTTTTATATGAGGATAATTGGAATTGGTCAGTGTTAAAGCACAGGACCGTGCGCACTGAACTTGATATTTTGTCCTATATATTTAGCAATGGTATCAAGATTCGAATGGTAGTTGAAACTGTGCAGGCGAGTTCGAGACTGGCAATGTAATCAGCCTGAATGAACTGCACTGGTTTAAAGATATTAAAACGGACAGGCCTACTAGCATAAAAAAACTCGTAAATTGCTTCTCACTAGTCATCGGTGGACTTCTGCTGTGCTGTTAATGTGCCAGTGCAGTGCGTAAATACCTATTATAATATCAAGCGTAGGAGTTTAGTTAGTTATTGTTCATATTTATAAATATTTACTACTATATAAAAGGTAAAATATTTTAATTATTTACTAATTTACCATGGCTTTCTGGAGACCATTTGAAACAGAGGATAATATAATAACGCCCGAAAATCTTATTCTTTTCTTATGACAAGCATTTCTATTTACCTCCGCCCATGTACAATAAAGAGATGCCGACTGACTATTTTTGCCGGCTTTTAGTTTTTATGCGGTTTCAATTAAGTTCGTTTACACTTTACCTCTCTGTATTATTTGTTCGCAAATTGACTCGTTTACCTTTATAGGTTTTTAATGTGCGTCGGCTTGTTTGATTACAGTATGCCGCCTGATCCAACGGCGATAATAATTATATTGTAAACTTTTGTTGCATTTTTTGAGTGCTGATAATAGATGAACTCGAGTATACTACTTGTTAGGCTTGAAACCAGGGAGTCCCGCATTCGAATCCTGGCTAAGATGTGGATGTTTAGTTGCGTTTTTTATGTGTTGCCGAGGTCGAGACGCTAGCAGTGGGCTAGACCGCGGTTGTGTTAGAGACACATGGCTATAGTCGCAAGGGCGGCTCTAGGCTAATGCTCGGAGGGAGGGGCATAGTAACAACTAGTATAGTAGGTACCATATATAATAATACAGCGATATAGAAAAAGTTTGAAAAAACGTAAACGAGATGGAACGCATATCAGTTTCAGTTTAGTCATAAAAAAGGCCATAAAGAAGGTGTTCGGCTTCTTTTAAATCATCGTAAAAAATGGTCATGGGTACATATTTTCTAACAAGTTAAGGACGTAGAGGCCAATCCCACTCTTATGTAATTGTTTGAAATTTGTGTTACCGAATTCATAATTCGTCGAATGAACTTATCTGATCAACGTGGACTTCCAGGGGTGGACAACAATTTCCTTGTCATGAAAGTTTAATGACAAATTTTATTGAATTTTCACATTATTGTTAACTTAAATAGTTTATGTTGGAATTGAACAGTAAAACTAAAGTTTACAAGAAAATCAATTGTTTAAAATCGATCCAACATAACTCCCACAAACTTTTCCATTTAGGAAAATTTTTTAATTCTATAAATTCTACCCTCAACAGACTTTCTCCCTATTTTTAGGAACAACTAGTTATACCATTATTGATACTGAGGGAGTGTATATGTATTTAATCAAAATTGTTTGAGAAAAAAAAATAATTCTTTAAACTCTACCCCCGCGCGCAGACTTCCCCCCCGTATATTCTAGGAGGAACTTGTTATGCCATCTTATACTGATAGGTACTATGAAAGTATCTGTGTGTTAAATTTAATCAAAATTGGTTCAGCCGTTACAGAGAAAAGAAATATTAAATTCTTTAAAACCCCCTTACAACCTCCCTCCCTGCATTTTCTGGGAGCATGGTCATGCCATTTCATATTGGCATTAAAGGAAGTATTTATGTGATAAATTTGATCAAAATCATTTGAGCCGTTTTAGAGAAAAAATATTATAATTTCTTTTTACTGATTTTTAGGGGCTAACTCCCTTCACGTTTGAGCTAGGACCGATTTTGCGATTTCGCCTCGAGGTGTGGCCGTCCTGAATATGCCTGCCAACGAGCGTCTCGCGCCACGTCCAATCTCAGCTGCGGTCAAGGGCAAGGGAAATTATCCATCATAATTAAGCAACTGTATACTACATCAAATAATATTAACTTAACAACCTAACCTAAAGAAATATTCAAACTACATATTTTAGTTGATAATCGAGCCTAGGGGCGAGCGTACATGCGCCTTTACTATGTACATACTTCGATATACGATGTAAAGCAACGTTAGGCGCGGTTAATACTTGGATGGGCGACCGTTTCAAGTGTTGTAGGGTATGTCCCCTACAAGTGAACAAACAAAAATAAAAAATTTCAAAAATAATCAAAAAATCATATCGATCCATGCACCATGGCAAACCATATAAAAGAGTCAACCAGACACAGTTTTCACCGAAAAACTTAATTCAAGGTCACAAAAATCTGAAAAAATTCACAAGCACTCGTTAATTCCAAAATAACGTAAATTCACCAATATCAAACTTCAAACATTCATTCTAGTCAATTCATAAAAGATTCACTACAAAAAACACCACTTAATACAGCCTCCATATATTCATCAACAAGACCCAAATCACTATCCGTACCTAAAATGTCAACGTTTTACTTCATTTCGTTAACTTTCTATAAACCATTTTCACATTCAAAATTTTACTACTTATTGACCACCCCTTGTATACTTCAAATAACGTTCCGTACCTTTTAAAACTTAACATTTCCGCCCATTTCATAAATTTCTTGCAACTAATTCAAAATTCAATTTCTATTACTTTTTGACAACCCCCGTATACATTAAACCACGTTCCGTGCCTCGAGTCTTAATAACGTTCTATCAATTTCTTGCAACCCGATTGCTATTTTAAATTTCACCACTTTTGATCACTCCTCGTAATACGGCGTACAATATCTCGATTCCTCTTGTAACCAATATCTCCGTTCAAACTCAACTCGTACCCATTAGGAACATTCTCATATCTTATTTCCAGACACTACTCACCTATCGGGAACATTCTCATATAATTTCAACTCATAGACATCGGGCCTCTGTTAATACTTTACGGGGTCGTTTCAGGTTTTGCCAATCAAACCTTAATAACCCCCAAACTAAAATAGATTCAAACTTTGTTCTTATTTCAAAAAATGTCCCTTCTCCTTGCCGATTTTTCCATATAACTTTCATTCTCGAAATTTTAAATTTTCAGTATTGCGCAATGTTTCGCAATCAATGACTCTTCCTCGCCCGCACGGAGCGATTTCCAGCTTTTCCAGACGCTTTTAAACGGGATGCGAGACTCGATGGGGCACGATAAACGCAACTTTTCTAAACGTATAAATACCCGAGCACAGCCTACCCAAGTACCCGAGGTAAGTTTAGTTTTGACGGTGACTCCTATGTTAAGTATTCGCGAAGTGGTTTAGTGAAGAAAAGTTATTTAAAAGGGATTTTAAGTGTAATAAGCTGATTTGTTAGTGCTTCCGGTCCAGTTGCTATTTAACTAAAGTTGTAGATACCCACCGTCTAGTTAGGCTTTCTTACTCCCTATCCCTGCATACTTTTCGTGACTAGCCGTTTAGATTTAGCTTCCCAGGCCGAAACCTGGTTAAAAAGAGTAAGTTTTAGGAATTCGCCTTAAGTGGCCCCTGTTAATATTAAGTAAATTCTCGCTTTAAGTGGTCCCTTTTCAATTTTAGTAAATCCTTTCGCCTTAAGTGGCCCTATTTCATTTCGCTTTCGCGGCCCACGCAGTTTTAAATAAAAAGTGAATTTTTTCAGAAGAATCGAGACAAATAATTTAATAAACATTTTTGCTAAATTCCACAGAATGAATTTATGCCGTGAAATAGTTAAATTTAAAGAAAAATTTTGTTAAATAAAAATACCATTCATTTTAAACTCTGCTCAGTTACAATTATTGTGAATAAATAATTTGTTCGTTCCGTTTTAAATTCAGTGTTGTTTTCTTCAAGAATACCATGTACAAGGGTGTAGCCGTTGACCCTGTCAGAACTCAAAAAGACTATACAGTGTTAAATAAAAATAAGAATTTAAACCAAAGTGCTACAACGGTTCCAGACCACATTGTACAGGGTGTAGCAATCGACCTTATCTACCACACCAGAAATCGAACCCAAATGCTTCTCACATCAAAATTAAGTGCACGAACGTCCTCTAGGGTTTCAGCTCGACCTCACCATTGAAACAATTTTATATTTTCACCAACCAGAGGGCTAATTCGTGTTCACAAGGACCCTGTCCTCGCCTCATATATCAGTGTATGCGCGGAAGCTATGCAATCTTAGGCGAGGGTTGTGTAGGTGATATACCATCCTTCGGAGAGGATGTAAAGCAGTGGGTCCCTTGTCTATTAAATGTTAGGCAAGTAAAAGATCCCTACTCTTCTTAAAGGAAGAGGTTTGGTAAAATTCCTGGTTGGGGGTAGCTCGTCTACAGGTGTCGGTGATAGGCCTCAGTAGCGGAAATAGACCGACGTTAAATAAATGTTAAAAAAAATCGGGCCGAAGTACATCTCGTATAAAATGTAGTAAAAAAATCCTGTAAAAAGTCGATTCGAACCCTCGATCCCACGCGTGTGAATCGGGCAACCTAATCAAAGCTCAACAGGTATTTACTAAAATTAAACATACATAAAAGTTGCCTAACCAGAGCCTGCCCAGGACCGACCGTGCACCACCGCACTAATGCGCTGGCGGATACATATACTCCTTTCGAATAAAACAAATAAAAATAGGTAATAATATTACAAACATTTCCAAAAAACGGAATCAACGAAACTTAAATTACACAAAATTTAAAAACATTCGCGCACGAAAATTAATTTTGGTATTATCTGAGGCAGGCACCCTGACTTGAACGAGGGGGCAACCTAACAACTATACCACGGGCAGCTCTTGGTAAAGTAACATAAATCTTGCTATATTAAATACGTTATTATGGATAAATCAACAGTCGAAGCCAAGATCAGATGTGGCGTGAGACACTCCTCAAATTTGAGCAAAGCCAATCTAGTGGTTTGGGTTCTAGGTGCGACCAAATTTAAAACGAGCCAATATTGTAAATCTCATTATTTGCTACTATTCGTATAAGTATTCTATCTATTTCGTTAGAATTTATTTGTTTTAGTATAAAAATATATGTTTTGTTTTTTGTATGAAAAATTCAGAAAAGATTAGAGAAATGGATACTAGTAGAAGAATAGTGTTCAACTTGGTTGAATAAAATGTTATTTTATTTAAAGAGGTTTTGCAACTAAACTCCGTATTTAAGCTTTTCATCATAATTGAAAAACTAAAACTAAAATAACTAAAATTTTCATTAAAAATGTAAAAAAGTAACTTGCTTAGTTGATTTAATATTTTCTAATTTTTAGAATACCCTGTATAATTTATGTTTGACTTCCTAAGACAAGCAAACCTTTTTATGTTTTTCTCGGCAAATCAAAAATAACAAATTTTACAAGACTGCGGTATCCCATTCGGGAACACACTGTATAATATATATTATACACAAACACACACACGCATTAAAATACCTACATAGGTTGTAGCATTGCATATGCTACATTTTTCATAGTAATCAATTTAAAAAGTAAACTGGTGCATAGTGAGTTAGGCCACCCAGTATGTGGATAAATGTATTACTGGTTGCAGTGAAAAATCTCCTGAAAAGGAATTTATTAGACAAATATAAATATTTTTTTTTATTCTTTCTTTCCTGCAAAAACATGCTTCACATGCAGTTAAATATATAAGTAAATAATAATGAAAATAATGCGGCACCGTTTCAGACAATTAACACTGCAATTATAACTTGTTCAGGTTGAAAAGCACTTGACACCTCATTTTGAGTTAACACCGAAATATAGTAAACACACGACGTCTTCTCTTCCTGGCTGGTTTAACAGCATGGTTCTTATGAACTTGTTTTATTTATTTCTTCAGAAGCACATAGTAGCACACTCTCTATTTTAAGGTTATATTTTGGATATTTTAAATTCATCTTCTTCTTCTTATCGTTCGATTTTGCCAAGAGCACAATTCTGTGATTTGAGTTGGTAATTAAGACCTGCGTGTAGGGATCGTTAGTTTTTTTAAATTCGCAAGACCGCGTTAGAAAGCTAAGCCATCTTAGCAGCCCTTTTTAAGCGTGATCCATTGAAGGAGCCGGTAGTGCTTAGGCTTGGGGCAGTAGCCTAACTAGTAAATTTGGTCAAGCCATAATTTTTATTCACGCCATAAGCTTAGGCTTATAATCGATACTGAGCCCCCACAGGTCACTTGGGGTAAGTCTTGCGAATTCGTTTGAATTTCATTTTGTAAGGTGTATTTTTTTTATATCTTAGGGTTGCCAGTATCCCTCATATGAGGCAATTTTCTTTGGTGTGATATCATTATTGGTATATCATCTTTCCGATGTAACGGCCACACACAGATGGTATTATTTTAAGAAGCAAGAGGTCAATAAGCGAAGGAATCCGAGTCGTCGATTTTTTTTTTGACCACGTAGGCAGTGGAGACAATTTGAGAGTGGAGGCAGCGTGTTGTAGAGGGGTCCCTGCAGTCATACCTGATTCTGGAACAAAGTTACACCAGGGCCTTCTGTTGGGTGGTATTATTTATAACATTTTGTTTGATTTAAATTTCTACTTTTCATATATTTTTTTTACTTGTAAGAAATGGTACCATTTTAATTAAATTTTAACATTTTTCAAATATTCATACATTTTCACATAAATATTTTAACATAAAATTTTCTTAAATAATACTTGTTAAACCGTCATAATTTAATATTTTTTTTATCAATCATTCAAATTTCAACTTAACTAAATTTTTTGCTATTGCTAAATAAATTATTCAACTGTCCCATTGTCAAATATTAAAGTCAACTTATTATTAACATGTGTGTTTCCTTTCTTCTACTCATTTAGCTGGATATATATTATTGGTGAGCTTATTACATAACTTAGGTACTCAGTATTGTTTTCCTTAGCTTTCACAATACTCATGGTTCATATAGTAAGTTAAGGTGGCGCCCTGAACATCTATTTTTTTGTTTATATATATATATTCACTATTTTATATATATTTTTTTTTTTGCAAGTTAACAAATGAGTAAATATCGAACCACGACCTCGCTTTCCCATAACCCAGAGCTGCCGTTCGCATAATTGAAACACTTCCTGGTTTTAAGCCAAGGGGTGTTACAAGGTTTTGTATGAGAAAGGGTGTCAGATTCAAATCTACTTAGGGGCGGAAAATTCCAAAATCCGACCCTGCCTGCACATATACATATTGTTGTGTAAAATAATTAAATTCTTTGAATAATTATTTAGTTCATAAATCTTATGAAACTGTTGTAATGGATTGAATTGAATATAAACATTTGAAAGTTTCCGTTACATATTTTAATGTCTATACGGATTTTAAATACTATTTTTTTATTTCCATTGGAAATAAACTTTAAAAATGAATTAAGTCGGAACATTTCGCTATGCTCATACAAGTTCACAGGTTCAATCTTCAAAGGTATTTTATCCTATATCCTACATTCGTTTTACTCCACATTATTAGATTCATTTTTGATATCTCTTTTAAGGATATTGAGGGGACCTCATATTGCTTTTACAGGGTGTATCACTTGTGATTATTTCGGCCAGAATTCTCAGATGAAAAGAGAATGCCACGTCGCTATTCAAACAAGAGAGGAATAGATGCACATTGACAATTTTTCGTTTCATATATACCACTTATAAAAATTGTTCAGTGTTCACTTTCTCCTAATTTAAGAAATGGGAAATCAAAGAATATTAATTTTACATACTTTTGAAAAACCGGATATCGTTTGATTTTCGTTTGAACCAGGCGCGGGTCCAAACCCAAATTAAGGGGGAAGGCCATACAAAATATTGAGAGAAACATACAAATAAAATACGCTAAACATAAGACAAACATCTTATTAAAAGAACTTTTAGGAATAAGAACATAATATGTATTTTTATTATGCTTATAATAATTATATTTTATTAATTATTATTAAAAAAAAATTTAAAACAAAATTGGCCATATAGTACCATACCTACACAAAACATAAACCAATACTAAAGAAACAAAAATATAGATTATAATTTTAGGTGTTATAACAAATTAATTTCAATAGGTACCTGCCTAAGTAATTTAAATAGTAGAGAGCTCGCACTACAAAATTCTTCTGAAAATTGACTTCTGTGGGGGTTTTGATAGTAAAATATGCGACCAGTTTTATTTGATAGCTTATAATTAACTGTGTTTATGTGTACAGTTGGACAAAAATTGGCCTGGAAGAAAGGGCGTTATTCAAAATTTTCGAAATATTGATATTGAACGATTGTTACAAGTAAATATTTTGGCACAAAAATTATCGAAAAGTCTGTAGCCGTTGCCCTAAAAAAAAATATTTAATAAAATAAAAAACATTGACGCTTATGGCAATTAAAAAATTTGAACGTCTGTATCTCGTTAGAGAACCTTAACAAATTGTAATTTTTCGTTGTATTTTAGCGTTCCATAACCAATATTTCGAAAACGAGCACTTAAATCGAAAAATACCTCTCTTCCAATATTTTCGACTAGAGTTTCCTGCTTATAACGGTATATAATTTTTTTTATATTTTTGAACGTAAGATAGCGTAGGAAAATTTATAAATGTAAAACAATTCGTAAATTTATTTACATCGCGGCAGCCGACCGTCGAGCTACCGTCCGCGTCCCGCGCGCTGCAGTTGCAAATGTTCGGGGTAGACTAAATAATAATTGTTTGATTATTCTTCTGCGTTCATATATTAATCATATCAATGCCCATAGATAATTAAGTATACGCCTAAGGTGTTAGAGATTTTATCAGTTGTAAATAAATTCTTTCGTGTTAAAAACTAACATTTTGGGTTTGACTTGTAGATGTTATTCTATTGCTAGTTTAATCATACAAAGAATAGTTTCAGTTAGTGTTCAGGTAAGTCGAATTTTTTGCAATTAAAAAATTGAATTAAAAACATAATATAAGTATTATTTCAGTGCGGTCTGCCATAAATAATTAAAAATGGATCGAAGTGGAAGCTCAACATCCGACAGTGAGATGGAGTCACATTTCGTGTTTTACAAAAAGAAAATATTTAACATGTAGAAAGTCTTCCGGTAGCTTAGTAAAGGGCTCTGAGAAAACGTTAAAAAGTCTGAGACAAACGCTACAAATTAGAGGTAGTATCTGTAAATCTAACAACATCCAATTGTGTCAAAATATTGCTAACATTTAAAATGGGGACAAAACATTATTAATTTGGCCCAAATCATGCTACTATAGTTACATTAGCAAAAAAAGTACTGAAGTGCTGCGCCGAAATTTTGAAAATAAAATGTGAGGTACCGAAGTGAGGTGGCATTAAACATGTACAGTTTTTTTTAAATATGTGCAATTTCGTATATAGGTACTTTCACATCAAGTTACTATTATCAAAAACCTTATTCAGTAAAAATATGATGATGATACTACAATATTATAATAAATCCCCTATTATTATATATCGGTTTATATCTGTTTAGAATTGCTAACTTCAAATAATTTGTTTTTGAATAGTCTATAACGTTTCGGTAATGTGTTATAATCACATCCAGTATAAAAATAATGCAGTGATCTTTGATAGACTAGGGAGTAGACGTTTTCAGATTGACTTTTTGTTTCGTTAGAACGTAAGCCGAAACATATCGCTTTTCTTGATTTCGGCCTAAAAGTACCCATTTTCTGGTCTAGATGAACAAATAGCATAAGATGGGTTGCTATATTGTATTATTCTAATTAATTCATTTATTTTTGATATATTATCACCTATAGAAAAATCACGTGAACATCATATTCCGAAAGAAATTTTACTTATTATCCATTATAAGTTTTGAAATTATCCATATGTAATGAATGAATGCATAGCTATAATATGTATGTTAGATATTTCCGAAAATGTAATAAATTCATTCATTTTATCTTGCTAATTAGGCTGGCCCTACATTTATCTTTTCATGCAATATATTTGTGTTTTGAGACTGCTCTGACCATTTTTTTTTGATTAACCGAAGCGTGAAGACGTGAGGGTTATCGTGTACATGTATTAATAATAACACATATTATAAATGGAAGATAAGAGAACGTAATAACACATTATACCAAAGCACAAATTAGTGATTTTTAATGATTATTTAAGTTTGATAATATTACCTTCTTGTTTTTCAGACATACAACAAGATATGTAGGTATTAACAAGAAACTCTATATTTATGTGTCTTAACGAGAGGGATGAAGCACTTGAATGTTGATTGACCCCTTATAAGCCATCAGTACCTCGCAGGGAGAAGCGCCTGTAAAAAGAATGTGTTAATCTAATCGACCTACAAGGATGGCTGTATTCATTGAGGTAAGTGTCGAGAAAGGTAAGTGTCGCTAATCTGTCGCCGTCAGCGTAGATAATAATGAAGTTTCAAGCGTCCATGTTACCAACAAAATTAATTTTTCTTTAGTGAATGGTATTTCTCTTGGTATAAACTTTACTCTTAGCACTCTGATGGTATAGTTCCGATTCGATGCTATATACCACGGCAGGTGGTCTATTGGAACAAAGTTTGTGTTTCGAACTTATTAGTTCTCCTCAGTATGCCATAGGTCATGGATTGCATTGAATTACACCTTACAAATCATGAAAAATTGGTAGCCAATGTCATTTGTCTACTCCCTGACCAGACATAGACCGGTTTCGAACTTATTAGTTCTCCTCAGTATGCCATAGGTCATGGAGCAGACAAATGACATTGGCTACCAATTTTTCATGATTTGTAAGGTGTAATTCAATGCAGGTCGGGGTATTTGCCCGCTGAGTAGTTGTTTCCTGCAAATCATGTATAATAACAGTATATAGGTTAAGTCCACCAAGGGCTGAAGGTCGCCGCTCTCGGTACTTGCAAAATGGCAAGTCGCTATGCACCACGGAGACATCTATGATGTCTGGTGTATAGTAGCATTAGACCACATGAGAGGATTCAATTACCTCTCACCACTATACCATTTACATTAGTCTGTATAAGACTAGCAGGTTGGCCACTGTCATTTGTCTGCTCCATGACCTATGGCATACTGAGGAGAACTAATAAGTTCGAAACCGGTCTATGTCTGGTCAGGGAGTAGGCAAATGACATTGGCTACCAATTTTTCATGATTTGTAAGGTGTAATTCAATGCAGGTCGGGGTATTTGCCCGCTGAGTAGTTGTTTACTGCAAATCATGTATAATAACAGTATATAGGTTAAGTCCACCAAGGGCTGAAGGTCGCCGCTCTCGGTACTTGCAAAATGGCAAGTCGCTATGCACCACGGAGACATCTATGATGTCTGGTGTATAGTAGCATTAGACCACATGAGAGGATTCAATTACCTCTCACCACTATACCATATATATATATATATATAATTCATTATAGGAATTTGAAGCAGGCTTTAGTATTAGGTGTGACGCTCACAAGGATTCATAGAATTTTAAAATTCAAACAGTCGCCTCGGTTAAAAAAATATATTGATCTAAATACAAAATTACGCGCAAACGCAAAAAACGAAAAATTTATTTAAACTTATGAACAATGCTGTTTTCGGAAAAACTATGAAGAATATACGCAAGCATAGTATGTTAAATTAGTTACTAAATGGGATGGACGATATGCCGCTGAGGCCTTGATTTCTAAACCAGAATTTAAGTCTGCAAGTATATTTAATGAGAATCGCGTTGCCATAGAATTAAATATAACAGAAATTTATTTTAATAAGCCCATATACATCGGTATGTGTATATTAGATTTGGCTAAAACAACTATTTATAGTTTCCATTATGGTTATATATGAGAAGAGAGTTTGGTGAGAATTATAATATTTATTAAGCTTCCGTATTGAAATTTGTCATTTATATTACATCTTCAGTTCTGTAAACATGTATTTTGATCTTAAATAAAAATGTTTAGGTAATGTCTCCTTTTTTTTGCCTTTTTTTTTATTTATTCCCATAGGCACGTGTTCACATCACCGCATTTATAATAAAAAATCTTTAGAAAAATATCTAGAACTAGATGGAAGCAAATTTTAAGTTACTTGCAGAACAAAAATATCAAAGATCCTCTGAGTGTATCTAGGTGTCTGGCTAGTTAGGGGCTATGTTCTATCACATATTAATAATGGAATGGAATCATATGGAGTAGTAGACATCAAATAAGCAGATAAAGGTATGATATAAGCAAACAGAAATCGCATAGATTATAGGGGATTTCCCCAGACAAATAACAGTCCGTCAGAGCGACAACACGTTGCCTAAAAAGCATAATATAAACAAATAGGGGATCTCAAGTCAGCCAAACAGCGGCTACAGTATGCTATCACGAATCTCGGGCCAGCCAGTCAGAGGCTTGTATAAGTTTACATTTAATTAACACCATCTGCTTTCTTCGAAATAACACCGCCAGAGACTCCTTCTCTAATTAACAGCTACCCGGCGGCTCCCGTTGATATATGTCGACAAAGGTGACGACGGCTTCCTTTGACATGTACCGATAAAAACGGCGGCGGCTTCCTTTGACATATACCGACAAAGGCGGCGGCGGCTTCCTTTGACATATCCCGACAAAGGCGGTGGCGGCTTCCTTTGACATATGCCGACAGAGACCCCCCGGGACGGAAAAAGTTCCCACGGTCTTCAAAATTTTCCCACGCCCAAGTGGCCCAATACCTACTAATGACCCAAAACGACAGCTTTTTATGAAACGCATTGATGAAAAATCTTGGAGGGTATTAAAAAAGGGTACAGATCCACAGGTTTCCTCTAATGACAATGCAGCACATACAGATCGCATTTAAATATTGTTTTATAAAGAATTGAGTACTGGGTTTGTGAAACAAAAGGGATACTCTGTTTCGTCAATATATGCTAGATATACAGAACTCCGAGGAAATTTATCAAAAAAACAATTAATTAACAAATTAAAGATACATTTCAGTGATGACCTTCAAATTATCAAGTCTGCAAAGGCTAATAGATCAGACATTGTATTATCCTCGAAATGTTCATGAAAATATGAAATTCTCCATTGGTATATATAGACTTTCAAGGAAGATGATAATTCAATATTTATATGATTTTTTTGAATATTCTGTTCTGTATGATATTGTTAATAATATTAAGTTGGGTATGAACAACATTCCGGAGTTTGAAACATTCAGAAATTTGGACTTAACTAATTTCAGAAAATATATTCCCGAGGGTTTCATTTGCTTCACCTTCCTTTTAATTCCCTCTGAAAATCATGAAGCACCTATATGCAAGTTTTATCATTTTGTAAAAACATAATTTTTGCACATTCACAAAACGAAATATTTCCCCTCATTAGTTATTAGATAACGGTTATTATTATTTTACGCACCTAATACTTATATTTCGAATGAATGGACTTAACTATACTTGTAAATTATTTTTGGTTTTTTGATGAAAAGTCATCCTCCATGAAAACTACTGCTTATTCTGAAAAGTCCTTAGCCATTCTTTGGATTAAGAATTAAAATGCAGGGTAATCGGAAATTAAAAAAATATAAAATTTTACTAAGAGTAAGTATCTTTCTGCATAATGAATATAATCAAATCTTATGTTGTTTGTTTTAACTCATAATTTTGTTAAAAATCGTGCCACCTTTCTTTAAACATATTTTTATAATTTGTAGCGTCAGAACAACTAGAAAGTGTAATATATACTTATGGATTTTTAATATCTGTATTATTGCTATTTTATTTGCAGTGATATTGTTGCGAAAGAAACGATAACAAAAAAACAATAAAACGCAAGTTACGGTAATAATTTAAGTTCCATCTTATTCAGACTTCACACAGGCACATAGGCAACTGGATCGCGTGATATGCGAAACGTAAAGGTCGGCTGCTGCAATGTAAATACATCAGCGGATTGTTTTACATTTATTAATTTTCCTAAACTATCTTACGTATAAAAATTATAAAAGTTATACCGTTGTAAGCAGGAAACTCTAGTCGACAATATTGTAAAAGAAGTATTTTTCGATTTAAGTCCTCGTTTTCGAAATATTGGTTGTGGAACGCTAATATGCAACGAAAAATTACAATTTGTTAAGGTTCTCGAAGCGAGATATACATTTGTTCAATTTCTAAAAATTTACGGGGAATATGGTTTCATCGCATTATTAATTGTAATGTTTCCAAACCGTCAGCAGGTAAGTCTTTATTTACGGAGTTTCAGTATCAACTTTCAAATATCAAATTCTCCTTTAAATTTGTCCAAAACTATTTTTGGATCTTCTTGTCTGTCAGCATCTTCCCAGCAGTCATAGTTGCTGTTTCAGTTGCTTTCATTGCATTTGTTGGCTAACAAGTATTTAAGCTAAAAAGATAGATTGTTTCCAATGGAAATCTGCTTTCCAGATCATTTATAATGTTAAAGAACGCTATAACCCCGATATACTTTTCGACGTTGTAACAAAATCCGACTTAGGAAATACTTCGTACGAAAAGCGTGCTTCACGTAAAAACGCCGTGGAAGAGGTTTTTAATACTTGTAAACATATTTTCGCTCTTCGGAGCGTTTTTTATGCCAAATTTTCGCTAACTCTTCAAGGAGCGTTAATTTAGATAGTGTAGCAAATGTCGCTAAACAGAGACGTAATGTCGCCCCGACCACCTAATTTTAGAAAGTGTACTAAAATTAGACTTTAACTTCGAAATTTTCAAGATTAAAAACCATTTTACGAATCCACGTTGTCAAGCACTGCAACTCTTACGAGGTATTGAATATGAGGACAAGTTAGTCCAACGACTATTCAAAGTATATCGGAAGTTATAGCGAAAATAGCCCTTAGCGACATGGGACCCCCATCATTTCCTAGCAGTCGGATTTGACGGGGAAATGATGTGTTTTGACGGGGTTTGCCCTAAACCGGTTCCTCAGTGATTCGGAGTCAAAAAAGTATCTATACCATGTACTCACACGTGCATGGGATCCGCCTTGCCTGAACGTAAAAAGTTGTTATTGTAGAATACAAACGAAGTAGAGACGCTTCAAGCAATTTTAAGCTCTGAGGAGCGACCAAAATTAATGTGAATTAATAAATACGTTTATAAGACAGGCAAGCAAAAGCCCACCAAAATTTCAGTTACATTGAACTTTTCTTGAATCTTTTTGTGCATCGTTAGCTTATAAAACCGCATATTGGATGGTAGTTGGTACAGTATGAATCGTCCCGTTCCTCACCATGTGTTGTACACGGGCCAGACTATTGTTTGTTAACATTTTCTCTTGAAAAAAAGTTGTTGTAAAAACATAATTTTTTAAAGATTTAATATATATATTTTGAACTTTATATTGTCTTTTAGTTGTGTTTTCTAACAAAATTCCTTTTCAGGTTTAATTTTAAGAGAGTGTGGTACAGACAGTGTTAGATTTATAGTGTTACGACGTCGTCCAATTGATACCATCAGAGCAGCAGTTAAGCATAAACGACAGTAAGTATGATTTTTACATTATTCTCCGTCTGAAACAGTCGTGTTGAACCCTAAAAATTTTGTGAACGTAATATTTATTATTTAGAGTTAAGAAAAGGTTGAGGAAAAAGAAAATAAATTTTTTCTTTTTCCTATTTTTTTAAATTTTTCTAAGTTTTTCAAAGCAGAAAAGACGTCCTTCAGACTAATAAAACATAGATCGTTCACAATAACACTAGCAGTGCGATAAATAGGGAAATTCTGCAATAGTCTTCAGGAGAATTTGCGGATAAGTTGGAGTTCGGACGATTTCTCATTTTGTTGCTAAGTCTATAGGTAGAGTTAATTCAACATCAAGTTCTTTCAATTCCAACATTTTGAGTTCGTTAATATAGCATTGAAACATTCCAAAGCAGCTTCTCTTTTATTTTTAAGGACTGAAAGAGTACAAGATATCATTGCATTCTCTGAGTATCAAATGTGAGCTTACGAGGGTTTTTTAATTTTAGAGATGCGATAGGGTTAGAAATAGATATCCGAAAAGTTCTCACCCCATTCAGGAACGGAAAGTCCTTTTTTTGCAAAAAACCACCCCTAATGGGGACTTAACGCTTGTTTTACACTTTTATCCTGTAAACGGTTCGTTGGGCGAGAAAAAAGTATAGGCAATACAAATTTTTTCATTAAATTCTGTATAAAAAGTGCCCTATGACCTTGTGGCTTATTCCCACCTATTTCGCAGTAACAGCGTTCAAACTGAGGTTTTTAACACACAGGTAAAAATCGATCTAATACGAAATTTCACAGCGAATATCTCAAAACCGGCTAATTTAACGAGAAAAATGCCCAAGAATGAATTTATGGAGCGGAATTTTCTCTATTATATAAGATACATGTCTAGCGGGTTTTGATGCAAATGATTATTATTTATTTTCCCCCTTTTTTCCACAAAGATGCATTTTTTTCGTTTGAACTCGTTTCCAAATCACTCTTGAGGTAGAGTTCTTTGTGAGTTTTTTAAGAGTGATTTCCCCTATAGGCCTATTCCACTAAAATTCTGTCCAATTTAGCATCTTTCAACTCGCACAGTTTCACCTTCTTGAAGCGTCTTTTCTCAGATGAATTTTCAATAGAATTAACGATTCAACTTCATGTGAAGCTATAAATGATAGAGGAGTGCCTCAAGGAAGTGTCCTTGGGCCACTCCTTTTCATTATTTATTTAAATGATATATTTTACTCTTTGAGCAGTGAAAAAGATGTATCACGAATTAACGAAATTGTCAGATTATTTGAAAACCAATAAACTAAAACTTAATTTAGATAAAACAAAGGCAATGATTGTAACTAAGGTATATAACTACAGAAAACTAGAACTTGAAACAATTAAAGTATCTATTGAAAATAATAAATTAGAGTTAGTAACTCAAATAAAATATTTAGGTTTTATTATTAGTAATGACCTATCCCTAAAAAATCATTATGTATACGTGCAAAAAAAAATTGTAGAAAATTATTTTTCTTTTCGAGAGTAGCACCAAATTTATCTATGGTAACAAATATTAGAGTTTACAACACCATCGTTCAACCACACTTTGATTATTGCGGTAGTATTTCATATAATATATATATTTATATAACAGTATTGCATCTCTACAAAAACTCCAAAACAGAGGAATGAGAATCATTATAAAATGTAGTAAAGTAACTCGTACAAGGATCATGTTAGATGTATTACAATGGATATCAATTAAAAATCGATTTAAATATTTTACATTTATTATTGTGTTTAAAATTTTACATGGATGTTCTACGTATTTTGATAACTATGTTAAACTTAATTATGAGCCACATAACCATCTAACAAGAACCAGAGATAACATGCATATTAATAGAATGAACACAAAAAGATGTATGAATAATCTATTTTTCAAAGGGTTCAATGCTGTTAATTATTTCTCTCTTTATTAATTATTCTTATGTATGTATTTGCATGTGTATGTGTGTTATGTATATATGTAAGTATTGTAAGTATTGTAATAGAATTGTATAGTAGGGCTTTTCTATTTTTCAATAAAGTTATTATAACTTACAATTTCAGAACGCGAATATCTCCATTAGTATCGATTTTTACCCCATGCACAAGAGGAAAACAAATGATTAGAACGCCATTTTGTATCAGAATGCTGGAACTACAGTTTGAAATTATCATCAATTAATCCTTTCGTTTTATCGTCTTCAATCACTTTTTTCGTTATTAAGGATTCATATAAAAACGCAATTTGCGGCATTTGCGCCGTTTTTATTGATTTTAATGAAAAAATGTTTAGAGTAAAGAAGTGTTTAGAATGCGACTTTGCATATGAGAAAAGATTTTTATATCATTGATCATTAACCCCTTCCTTTATTCAATGGTAAGAAACACATTATTTTGTAACAGCAAATACCTAAAAACAACGTTTCCGACATTTATATTGATTTTTACGAAAAATGGTAAGTCAAAAATGTTACCAAAAGAATTACATTTTACATAAAGTACATGAACAAGAAAATTATTAATAAACAAATTAATTTTGCAACTTAAATCGTATTTTTCGGAAAGTCACCCCCAGTAAGGGTTGAAATGATTAGGGTTAATTTTTTTTGGTTATTTCAACTTTATTAGTTCAATATTATCAAACTATAATAGAAACTTCAAAAAAAGTTTTTATCGCAATTTCTGCAAAAAGGGCCAGGCGTAGGAGGTTTTCCACGTGGGAGAAGCGAAAGGGTTAAATAATGTGGTTATCAAAATGGTGTATTCTTATGCAAAATGGCATTCTAAACACCGTTTTACTCTACACATTTTTCAGTAAAATCAATAGAAACGGCGTAAATCAGGATTTAATTTTTAAAGTCACCGATTTTAGGTGCGCCATTTTGAATTTTCCAATTTTCACTTCGGATTCGTAATCAGCGACCCCAAAAATCTCCATGCTATGAACTTTAACCGATTTTGTTGTAAACTTTGCCATACTATACCGTTCTATCGCAACAGGGATCCTCTTCAATGTATCTATTACATTAATAACATATCCCTTGATAATGTTTCTGTTATTAAAGACCTGGGTGTAATACTCGACCCATCATTAACCTTCACGTCTCACAGTTCTCTAATTGTTACCAAATCATTAAAAATGTTAGGTTTCTTTAAACGAATTTCACGCAATTTTACTAATACTACTTCTATTAAGCTACTTTACTGCTCACTTGTAAGGTGAACACGAACGATCCTCGGGAGTTGTGTAAAAAATATATTTCGGTTAGCTCGGAGCGTATGTGAGACTCCCCAAGGCCTACGTGCACTTAATTTATTTGTAGGAACTTCTGCTGCTGTTTCAGAGAAATAACTATACGCAGCAATCAGGGTCAAGGCTTCACCCTGTACAAGCTCTCAGAGCACTTAGTTTGTATTAACACAAATTAAAATATTTATTTAATTCATTTCACAAGGTTGGTTGAAATGATTATAAATAGTAACTAAAAAATAAATTCTAATAAATGGGTGACTGTTCAATTACGAAAGTTTCGTCGTAGATAAAAATTAACTCGTTGGTTGGTTTAAGGAATTTCAAAAATTCACTTTATGGCGAAGGAGCCGGTCAAATATTAATTAAAAATCACTAAAATATTAAAGATGCACTAGGGCAGAGGTTATGGGTATTTTAACTTGCATCACCAAGGAAGAATGAGTACGGTTATAGAACGTGGCACTGACGGAACTTATAACGCGATACAAACAGAACTTGCTCGAGCTCAGTCTCGCCCGAACTTATATACTCTCGTGTGGTTGCGTTAATCGTCCCTCATCGAGTCAAGCGAAACATTTTTTGTAAGCTGGAATGTCCCCCGACTGTGCGCGGGCTTGATCTAAAACCGGTTGTTTGCTCCATCCATTCCGTGCACACCCGTAATTGAGCAATTATCGAAATTGTTGGAAATCCCACTTGAAACTTATGTCATTAAATCGAGCTTAAAATTTGAAGTAGTTTGGTTTTTGGATGAACCCTGTATCATTTTTATTGAGGGAGATATTAGTTAATTTATGAAACTTAAATCTTAAAATTTCGCTAAGCGACTGTACTATACTAATCCCCGCGGTGATGGACGTATGTCAGGCGTGTTTTATTGCTAGTTCGAATCTACTCTTACGAGTAGTAATTTTGATGTGTCAATAAAACGGTTTATCAATGTTGCCACAAGTACTTTTGCGATTTAGTGTAAAATGTTTAAGGTACTACTAATGCTTGTGGATTTGTAATTTGATTTTCGAGAAACGAAAACTTTTAACTGAACTATAACAGTTCTAACATGAATCAGAATAATAAGGTACTTCTTGTAGCTGCTGCTGTTGCATCAATTTTGATAATTTTGGAAGGCTGAACGCAACGGTGATTTTTAATAAGCAAAGAACGAATGAAACAGGCTGAGCTGATGTGTAAGTTTCACGTGTTTTTGAGAGATCATGTCAGATACTAACGACCATATCACATAGACAAGTTATTGCGAAGTGGACGATTTACACCTCAGTGATGAGTAATCTCTCAATAAATAATGACTAACTAAAACGAAAGAGTATGTAAACTTGATCACCCACCTACACCCACCCCTTATATTCATGATTTATTACTCCGTTATAATATGCAATATACATTATAGAATATGAATGTGTAAATATACCTAATATACATACATGTCTAATGCTGCTACGCTATGAGCTATCAGATGGCAACGCGGTAAATCTAATAAGCGCCTACGCTCCCACTCTGGATGCAAGTCACGAAACCAAGGAAAGCTTCTATCAACAGCTGGAAGAAACCCTCTGTAGAATACCTAAAACGGAACGACTCGTTATTCTTGGCGATTTTAACGCTAGAGTAGGGAGAGATGCAGACACCTGGCCAGGCATCATAGGCAAGAACGGTTTGGGCAACATGAACGCTAATGGTCAACTACTCCTAACTAAATGCGCCGAACATGATCTAGTTATAACAAACACCATTTTCCGACAAAAGGATAAATTTAAAGGCACCTGGCGTCACCCCAGATCAGGTCACTGGCATCTACTGGACTATGTTATCGTACGTAGGAAGCATCTCAAGGACGTCCAAATTACAAAGGCGCGCATTGATAGCGAATGTTGGACCGATCATCGTCCTGTTGTCTCTAAAATGAAAATTGTTATGAGACCCAAACACCGAAGAATTCAAGTAAAACGTAGACCCCGTCTCTGTATTAGTAAATTGCGTGACCAACAAACCGTCGAACAGCTAAAGCAAAAAGTTCAAGAGAATTTGAGTGCACTAGAAGAAACCAATTCTGCAGATGTCGCTGCTACCTGGACACAAATTAAAGACAGTTTAAAAAGTGCGAGTGAGGAAATTCTTGGCACTGTAGCAAGTAAAAAACAGGAGGACTGGTTCAATGATAATGAAGCTTTTATACAAGAACTTCTTGACCGCAAACATATTGCCTTCCAAAACGCTATCAACCACCCCAACAACTCATCAAAAGCAGAAGCTTTTACCCAATCTAAGTATGAAACGCAACGCGAAATCAGAAGAATAAAGAACGAGTGGTGGGCAAGCAAGGCCAGAGAAATTCAAAGGTACGCCGATTCACACGACTACAGGAATTTCTTTCAAGGAGTAAAAGCAGTGTACGGCCCCAGTCGGAAAAATATGTGCCCTATTAAAGATTTAAATGGAAATCTCCTCAAAGAAGACCAGGAAATAAGAGCCCGATGGAAAGAACACTACTCTAACATTCTTAACTAGCAAAGTCAAGCCGATCACGATATTATAAATCTTATCCCTCAATACGACACCTTCGAAGACTTAGATAAGCCACTAACAACGGAAGAGATCTTAACCGCCATTGGGCAGCTAAAAAATAACAAATCTCCCGGCGCCGACTCACTCCCAGCTGAGATCTTTAAAGCTGTGTCGTCAGAGCTCATACCCTACCTCAAAAAACTGTTTGATGTCGTGTGGGAAAGTGGTCAAGCTCCGCAGGAGTTTCGTGATACACTTTTAATTAACCTCTTCAAAAACAAAGGGAGCGCTGCGGACTGTGGAAATTACAGGGGTATAGCTCTCCTGGCTGTTGGAGGGAAGATACTCACTAAAGCGATGGCAAATAGGCTAACACCTGTTATGGAAAAGTTACTTCCTGAAACACAGAGTGGCTTTAGACCAAACCGAGGCACATCGGATTTAATCTTCACACTTAAACAGCTTCAAGAAAAAGCACTCGAACATCAAGGAGAAATTCACATGGCCTTCATTGATTTAACCAAGGCGTTTGACTCGGTGGACAGGGAAGTGCTCTGGAAAATTATGTTCCGCTTAGGTATCCCTAGAAAATTTGTGGAAGTATGTCGCAGTCTACATACAAACAACAACGCCCAGGTTATGTATAATAATGAGGCAACCGAACCTTTCCAAACCCTCACTGGAGTTAGGCAGGGATGTGTCCTGGCACCCCTACTCTTTAATTTGTTTACCACTGCTCTAACAATTATTGTTGACAACAAACTGACTGTCAGAGGAATAGGTCTCAGATACCGTTTTGATGGCGGTCTCTTTAACATAGGGCGCTTTAGAGCTTTCACGAAGACACGCACACGATTCATTAGTGATCTCCAGTATGCAGATGACTGTGCACTTTTAGCCTCTACGCCGGAAGAGCTTCAAGAACTTTTAGATGTGTATGCCCAGAGCTATGATTCCTTAGGACTTAAAATCAACATTGGAAAGACTAAGATTATGTCAACTCCTCATCAAGTGAACCAAATAGACATTACACTTAACGGAAATTCTCTTGAAGTGGTGGATCAGTTCAATTACTTAGGCAACGTTGTTAATGACAAAGCAAACATGGACAGCGAGATTCGCAATAGAATTAACGCTGCATCTAGAGCACTCTGGGGACTTAGAGAGAGAGTATTTGACAACCACGACCTTGCTTTGTCAACGAAAATGGCTGTCTACAGAGCAGTTGTCATTCCAACACTGCTATATGGATGTGAAAGCTGGGTCACTTACCGTCGTCATGTGAAAGAATTAGAACGTTTTCAGCAAAGACATCTCAGAAGTATGATGAAAATCCGTTGGTTCCATCACATATCAAACGTGGAAGTACTCAGGAGAGCAAACAGCCTTGCAATTGAGGTGCTTATTTCAAGAGCACGCCTAAGATGGGCAGGTCACGTTCATCGTATGCATGATAACCGCCTTCCTAAATGCACACTTTATGGTGAATTGCTAAGCGGTAGAAGAAGGCGTGGCGGTCAACGAAAGAGGTTCAAAGACGCTCTCCATGAAAATCTAAAATCCTGCGGTATTGCAGACGAGCAATGGGAACAACTTGCAGCGGACAGAACCGAATGGCGAGGGGTTGTGGCCAGCTATCAAGGAAATGTTGCTGCAAGAAGGCCGAATCCAAGACCTAACCAGGTCTATGTTTGTCCTGACTGCGGTCGACATGTGCTCTCCCGAATTGGCCTCTATAGCCATAGTCGTGTGCACCGTAGATGAATGGGAATTACAATAAACTACACCTGTTACTTGTTTTTTATTGTACACAATTTATCGACTGTAACATTTTCATACTCGGACTCGAGTAACGGCTAATAATAATAATATACATCATTTATTAATTACCTTTTCGGATTTCGTCTGAAAAACATTAGGTGTCACTACCCCTTAGTAGGAAATCGACCCGCAGACTCGCCTGTTTTATAATATAAGTACGCTTTACTTATAGTTCGTGAATTTCAAATTTATTGTCGATTTTATGTAAAGTATTTACAATCTGTGATATTTACTTGACTAATTTTTATAACCTCAATTCTAAGCTTGTTTTTTGTTGTTGTAAGACCACTATTTAGTGACTTTTTACTTTGTGACTAGGAATCTACTCTTCCTACGATCAAATTCGGTCGTAGGGAAAGTAGCAAAAGTTGAAAAAGTCGTGGTCAATAAAACGGCAAAAAAGATAGAATGTTTCTGGGCACAATAAAACGCGCCTTTAGATTGATATAAGTTTTGGTATTCCTTATGCCTTTGCTAGTCGAGCTGAATGTTAAGGCGGTAGGAGTAGATACTGATACGCTATTGTGGTTTGTTATTTATTTACTACGCAATAACAGATAGACTTGTTAGAACAGGTCAGTGAATGCATGCAGAATTTTTAATTGAATGAATTAAATTTTGACATTTGGAGGCTATGGAGAGTATGACGACTGGAATGAAAATCTACAGGAGCGACATTTTTAAAGTTAATAATTTTGAAGGTTTTGTTTGTAAAATGGGCAAAATTAATAATGTGAATGTTTTGACGATATTTTTGGGATCTTGGCAAATTATTGGTATCTGCCAATTTTTTCTTGAATTTAATTTTGAGAATTGTGGTTTTTTGTTGAACTAAAATACAAGCGTACTTTTTTATGGGTTTTGACATTGTGCGTGGATAGATTTAGTGTTTTGACAAATTTTGATAATTTTTTGATTGAATGTACCATACACTACAACAAGGGCCACACTTAGAATATGCTTCATATGTTTGGAGTCCATACTATAATATACACATCCAGAATTTACAGCAAGTTCAACATAAATTTTTACGCTACATCGCTTTTAAATCGAATAAAAATCTGGATTATGCAAGTCTTGAAAATGATTTTCATATCAATTTTCTTAGAGTTCGCCGGAAACACAAGGATCTTAAATTACTATTTAACATAATGAATTCTAATGTTTCCTGTCCATATTTGCTGGAAAGATTTGGCATTCATGTTCCATCAAGAACTACCCGTTCAGCTATTATGTTTTATGAACCAGTTCATCGAACCAACTATGGCTTCAACTCATTTGTTGCAAGGTCCTCTAGGCTAGTCAACAACCACAATGATTATCTTGACTTCTGTACAAATACACCAACCTTCTCGCTGCAATTAGCAAACTGTCCTATTTAAACTAAACGTTAAGCATTCCATATTCTCATATTTTATTTTATGACTGACATTCTTACTTATACATGTATATTTAGTTATATTTATATTTATTTTGTGTATGGTTACCCTAGAAATATAATAGTATTACTGCTATTTTCGTATATGTTGTATGTACTATCGTGAATTTCAATTTGTATGTTTTCTTTTTAAATTGTATTTTAGAAATGGACTTAGGCCCGTAACTAACTAACTAACTAACTAACCAATCAACCAACCAACCAACCAACCAACCAACCAACCAACCAACCAACCAACGAAGCAAGTAAGCAAGTAAGTAAGTAAACAAATAAACAAACAAAAAAACGAACAAACAAAGAAATAAATAAACAAGTTAGGGAGCGTAAATGGGAGCTGCAATGGGCGAGTACACTAATTTTCAAAGGTATACATTTCATGTTGCTGTAAGTTAACATAATGCATAAGGTTTCAAGTCTACATTGAAGTAGTAATGATTAAGACTGAAGTGCATTTATTGCGTAAGATGCAAGATCTGCGAATTTTTCTTTATGAAAAACCTTCAACTGTTTTTTTTCCATGTTTCAAATCAATGGAAGCCGATTCTATAATTTGTAATAATTTATTATGAATTTGTTATTATCAGAGTTTTCTTGGAAGCTTATTGTGAGTTTGAAAGTTTTTAACGTAAAGTGATATTTTTTATATCAGCATTCGGAAGAGTTTTACATTCCATGTACAAAAGTATAAGTCGTTTGCAATTTCAATCTGCAGATAAAAAGGGCAACAAAAACTTTACGACCTCTTTAAAATACCTTTACTCTCTGTACTATTTCGCTTACAAATTGAATCACTTAGGTACGTCGGCTTCTTTGATGATACTATACCGAATGGTTCACATACGTTAATAATGAGCTTGTAATGTTTTTATTGTCTTTTTTATCTGCGTCGTAAATCCGCAGGTTACTATACTACATCACATTTAAAACGTATACTTTTCCATATCCGTTTCCTTAAAAAATAATGACTATGGGCATCAACAATTATCACAAACATCACTGCATTTTTTCTTCGAGGTCGGAGTGGGATGAAAGAAACCCTTGATATCTTAAAGGCAATTATTTATTGTAGGATATATCTGACTGAAGAATCTAACTTCAGTAAAACTTTAATTCCGTCTTGGTTGTATAGACAGCATGCATTTGGTTTATCCTTTTCCTTGAAATAATTAGATCAAATATGCATATACTTCGACCGAAAACTCTAGTCAGTAGTGCCAGGGGCGTGCGGATTTACAAGTTTTGTAAATTCCCTAAAATAATATGTTTACGCTGTTACCTATTTATTTTCCTTAAGTTTGGAGAATTTTGACGAATAACATCAATTTCGAAGGAATAAAAGTCCTCGCATTGAGTTACCTATGCATGAACTATCATATCTTAAATTTAAAATATTATGCTTAAATCTAGCAACATTATCCACGTATTCAGCGGTGTTTGGTGCGTTACACAGTTATGACTCAGTTTAAAACCAGTGTACATAGAGTGGGGTCGTTTGTTTTGTTTTTAATTATTTTATTTTAACAAGAACGTTTAGTTTATTTATGTTGTTAGAACAGTTATTTATTTTTAAGTTGTAAGTCTATTTATTTATTTTCTTTTATAATTTGTCGCTCTCTAATTAACAATCCTGTCACCATCCTTTCCCGGCAAGGAATATGCTCACGCCTCGACGTTGGTCCTTGCTGGGCAATAAGAACAACTGGCATGGTTAAACTTTTTATAAACATCAACCATTCCACAGTTCTAATGTTGGATTACGTAAGTATTTCACCCCTAATAAAATTATGCCTGCTATTAAACATTTTCTTAAAAGAACTCCATTTTTTCTTTTTGGCTGAGTTGAACGTGAAAACAAATTTAATTATATTTATTTTTTATTTTATGAAACATTATTATTTTATATATACCTACATAAATACGTATGTGGCGCCACTGAGTGCCCAGGATATACGATTTCTTTCTTTCTTTCCAAGTTTGTTTACGACTGAATAGTTAGTCGAGCAAATTATTACGTATAAAGGCGGCACGTTAAATCATTTACTCTATGCGGTCGACTAGGTCATTAAAATTTTTTGTGGTAGTTGATCTGTGGTCGTGGTTTCCATTTCTAGTAGGCGGATAAAACTTAATATATTTCTTTCGATGCAATGGGATTATATGGTAGAATGAGGTGCCGCTTTAGTATCAAATAAGAGCTACTATCCTTTGACGAGAGTGCTGCTTATTTTTTGCGTTACTGACTCGGCCGAAATATATCTTTATTTACGTTTCGCGGTTTAAGCCTCAAATATAATGCGACAGAAATTTCTTCACGCATGCTATCTACTTGCTAGCTTTTCGTTTTTGCCAAAGTGTATCAAATATTAGTTGATCAGTTAATTTTAAATCAATAAAACTGCTTTTAATTTACCATAGGAAGACTGAAAAATAAATATAACAATAGATTTTGAGACTTGTATTTCACCTCACCACCTTGTAATTTTTTTCGGCTTATAGGTATTTACCTCGGTATTTATTGTACTTTCAACTTTATAAAAGGGACAAAATGTCCTCTGCGAAGTGTAACTATTTCCATGGAGACATATTCTTATTCGCGGATTTAATGAACTTTAGTAAAACTAAAACTCCCAAGGAGCACGACGGCAAAAGATATAATCCTATAAAACCTTGATCTCTTAACAAAGCTACCAAAGAAATATCCCCTTTTGTACAACCCCTCTTATAAGTTTAGGTTTATTTTATATTAGAAGATATATGTATAAGCATATGAGGAACTAATGCGATATATTTTTTATTTATAGGGTGATTATTTGGTAATAAATCAAGAATTATAATTTTTTATTATAATTAAAACATGCATGAGGAGATTCTTTTGATTGGACTAAATTTATTAATAAACATTTCAGAACAAAATTATATGAAAATCTTTACCATAAGTTTGTGATTATTTTAGTTAAGTTCAAAATTTACAGTTTAAAGTTAAAACAGGGGGTAGGTATATCTTGAGACTATTTTCAGTGAGAAATAAAAACTATTTAAAATTATTTTAAAAATTTTGACAAAACGAGAGTAATACATTTCATTGGAAAGAGTACTATAGCTTTTGAATGATTTAGATTTAAAAACTTTATAATAGTACTTATAGTTCAAGATCCCAGAGCCCCCAGACCTACGTCATTTTAGCAAAGCTAAGATTTTCACAGTAAATGTGTAATACGTAGGTAAAACATATTGCTAGCTTGAAAGCTGGGCCCTTTTACAGATAATAGGTACTAAAAGTAAATAAAAAATCTTACTATTACGCTCATATAGCAAAAAGTATAATTAACAGCCGTCTGTGGTGTAGTGGTTAAGTCGCCCGATTCTCTCACACAAGGTTGAGGGTTCGAATGACGTCTTTTGCATTTTTTTTTCTACATTTTGTACGAGATGTATTTCGGCCCGATTAGCAACTGAAATACCTAATACGAACATTTCTTTATAGAGTAAGATCCCAGGGCTCCCCCAGACATATTCATTTCAGGTAAAGCTAAAATTTTCACAATAAATGTGTAAGATGTATGTAAAAACGTATGCGTACTTACTTTTACGTTAAAATAGCATAGCTGGTTTTTATATATGTTTTAAACAATATTATTAAGAACGAACATTTATTATTGCCAGACGGTTTCCGTGGGCCCTAACTTCCGCCAGACGCTTTAAAGCTGAAGAATCACAATAAATAAAAAGGTAGGTGAAAACGTATGCGTTCTTACTTTTTTCGTTAAAGTAGCATAGCTGGTTTTTATATATGTGTTATACAATATTATTAAGAACGAACATTTATTATTGCCAGACGCTTTCCGTGGGCCCTAATTTCCGCCAGACGCTTTAAAGCTGAAGAATCACAATAAATGTGTAATATGCAGGTAAAAACGCATGCGTACTACTTTTACGTTAAAGTAGCATAGCTGGTTTTTATATATGTTTCACACAATATTATTAAGAACGAACATCTTCTATTGCCAGACGCTTTCCGTGGGTCCTAACTTCCGCCAGACGCTGTAAAGCTGAAAAAAAATTGAGGTACCTACGTTATAGTAGCAAGCCTGAATTTTATATGAATTATTTGGGTGACCATTTTAATTGCTTATTTGCCTTATGGAATTTCTTAATAATAAATCTTAGCTTTGCTGAAATGACATAGTTCTGGGGGCTCTGGGATCTTACTCTATAAAGAAATGTTCGTATTAGGTATTTTTGTTGCTAATCGAGCCGATATACATCTCGTACAAAATGCAGAAAAAGATGTAAAAACGTGATTCGAACCCTCAACCTCGCGCGTAAGAATCGGGCAAGCAATCAACCAAAATAGATTTATTAGAATTTAATGATACAGAACAATGGCTAGTTGCCTAGCCAGGATTTACCCCGGGGCCGATCCTCAACCACCGCACTGACACGGTGGCGGGTTGCAGGGTCGGGCGGGACAGGTCTGGGTCGGCGAAAACAATAATTGAAAACAATTAAACCTAAACTGATTATGTACAATGAACAAATAAAAGTACGTAATATATAATTAAAACATACTCAAAAGACAGATTTAACAAAACTTAAAAACTACACTTTGAAATTTTGATGGAAACGAATTTAGAAACAAAAGTGTACAAAAAGAAAACGAGAAAAACAAACGCAACAAAAAGGATATAAATACAAATGAAGAGGGGGCCAGGTAAGATTTAAAGATAGACAAAAGTATGAAATACATATTTAGGTAGGGATAGGGTAAGTTGTAGTTGGTAAAACTTGACTACAGAGGTTGTCGGAAAATCGGTAACGTCTGGTACGGTAAGGGGGTGTTTGATCCGAAATGGGGCATTATGCTGTCTAATTTGCGTTGTGTCTTGTTAGAGGACTATTGTCCATTTTAAACGAGTAGTACTTTTGAGAGATGCGTTGGACGTAGTCCGCTATCGGGGTTATGTCGTTGCAATGTGCGTATAGATCTCTGAGGAAGGTGTACCTTCCAGAATTTTAAATGAGGCGCATGAATTTGTACTTAAACACTTGGAGTTTTCTCATTGTCGTAGCCGGTATGCTGCACCACATCGGCGCCCCGTATGTGATGGACGGCTTGACTACCATGGTGTACAACAGTTTTTTATTCTGTCCGTTAAGTCTGCTACCCCTGACCATGAGCAGATACAGGCTTCTGGACAAGGACTAAACCTTCCTTATTGTCTCATTGATATCTTTGTTGAACGTCTGTCGTTAGTCCAGTCTGACCCTCAAGTACTTCACGCATCTTTTGGTTGGAATTTGGTTTCCCCGGATCAAAATTGGAATAATAATTCTATTCACACTAAAGCAACGCGTGAAGACTATCGCCTCGGATTCTCAGCGCTCACTCGAATCTTCCACCGGTCGTAATAAGCCGTTGCATGAGCCATGTGCGCCTTCAGCAGCATATTCGCTGCTTGTGCATTATGAGAATGCCCGTCCATGGCTGTGTCATCGGCATACTTGGTCAGCTTCGTATTCTGAAACTTTGGGAAGTCGGAGACGTTCAAGTTGTACAACTTTGGCGACAGACATGATCCTTGCGGGACTCCCGCGCGAATGTCCCGCCGTGTCGACAGTTTATTATTCACTCGAACCTGCAGGGATCTGCCTGTCAGGAACCACAAAATGTAGAGGACCTAAAAGCTCGAATTCAACAGGCATGTATTACAGTTGCCCCCGAAATGCTGAGTAATGTTTTAAATGCAGTGCCTCGTCGCGCTCGATTGTGTATAAGAAAGACACTTTGAATACTTGATATTGGTCTATTACAGGGTGTAAACACGTAACAATAGTATATTGTTTTATATGGAGTAAAAGCGACGTTTTTTATGTCAAGGATGTACTTGACTGACGGGGTGAAGCGGATCCGGCAAGAACAGCCGAGGCACAAAAAATCATTTTACTCTTTATAAAACATGATATTCTTTCTTCAAACGTCAAATACGAATTAAACAAATTTTATTTTTCTGCAAATACTTTTAATGCTTCTTGTGGGAGAATTTGAATGTCTTTAACGTTCGAAATATAAAAATGATGAATTATAGATCATTTTATTTATTGCATGTTCGTATATTCAAGTATTTTCGAAAATTCCTGCTAGTCGGATCATGAATTGGACTTAATTGTCCCAAACTGAAAAATGCGTTGATTTGCGCATTGTAACAGCAGTAGTATCTCTACATCAGACCTGGAAACAACTTGGACTAGCAATGGAAAATCTGGACATGTCAGGAAGTTCAATTTTCAAAGATTCCTATAAAATCTGGAAAAATTCCAATGAAGTACCTTATAAGAAAAGTTTAGGGATATTTTCACAAAATTATACAAGATATAGAAGAAATACTTGTGTCGTTTATATCGTAATTTATTAATATATTTGCTCAGTTTGAAGCATCTTGTTCAAGGTAAAACAGATAATAAAAACTACATAAATACTATATACAGAAAAAGTAGAATTTCTATACTCCGTGAAATTATCTAGTAGTTTCGATTTCATTCATTCTACGGTGTTCTTGCATAGTAGTTGCTTTAAAAATATTGTGTTCTGCAATGGAACGACAATATTTAATTTTAGATGAGACAAATCGAGAGATAGGACTTCTTTAAGCTTTCCTGAGACAAGTCGAAGTAGTTGAGCGGATATAGGAAAATTCAAAGTCCGGCCGTACAACGTCTAGGGCGTGGACGCTGTTGAACTGCAGGTTAGAGCAGCCAGGAAGTCAATCTCCATGGTCGACGATCACTCAGATGTTCACCTTTTTCTAGAGGCAATCGCGCAGTCACATTAGACTGGTGTCAAGAATATCAAAATTGGAATGCGAATGCTTGGACTACAGTTTTGGCCACTGACGAAAACAGATTTGGATTTCGTTAAAATTCTCGTAATTTTATGACATATTAAACACTACTAATACTATATATTTTTTTCTAAATCAATTCAAAAATGCGTTATATTTATAAAAATAATCTAGACCTTTTTCGTGTGTACCTATTTATGCACACATGGAATCGCGTTCATTCAGTTGGATGCGTCCACAATTTTGTATTGATATGTAAGAAAAAAAGAAGTGCATGATTTTGTAGGTTTTTTTTCATACTCTAAACTAATATAGTAGATATTTTTTCGCTACGAGTCACCCAAAACAAGACAATAAATACTTTCAAATACTATTTTTTTGCTATTTGCTTGATAACTAGAAAAATATTAATTTTACGAAAAAAGTTCATGTAAAATAAATTGTTGAGAATTTCGAGAAATACCGAACTATTCTAGCTCAAATAATAATAATAATAATAATAATAAATGCACCCATAAGGCTACGCAAAGAACCTGGATATGAGGCAGGCAGAGCTCAAAGCTTGGGGAAATTGATGGAAGGTCCCGCTATGAAACTCGAAAATCGAGGCAGACATATGCGCTGGACAAGGGAAGGCAACATCCAATTACTACGCGCATACTACAGAGCTACGAATCTCGAACGATCCAAAACAAACTACAGAGCAAGGCTGCAAGATATATGGACTGAGGAACAACCCGATCTACCAAGGGACCACAGCAACTATCAGACCAAGTACGCTCAGTTTTAAGAAGAAGAGTATTGTCCGAAGCGGACCTTGAACGACTCAAAAATGAAGTGCTACGCGGACTGAACCAAGAAGAAGGCAATCTAAATTAACATGAATCGCCCCGCAGATCAAGACAACTAACTCGGAGATTAACTATTGCAGAAGTAACCGACACTAACACGGAGGACACACTTTGTATTCAGTTTGATGGAATCCCTCCCTCTAGATAACCGCCCCATACTACCGAAGATCCCTTATAATATCACGAAAGCTAATGCTGTACTTCGTAAACATATACAAAAAAGCAGTGACCTATAATCTACGTACCACTTAGTGTTTTGCGCTGCGGTAACGGTCTGCGCCATTCCATATTTCTTTAACGCTAAGAAGAGAGAAAGCTGTAGGACAACTGTCTGCGGTGTGAGGACCCCCTGGAAAAGGAGGTTAATATTTAAATGAAGTCATCTAAGAAAAGTAGTAGAGTTAATACACAGTTTTGTGAGCTCTCAACAACCACCATCGGCTAAGACAACTAAGGTAATTTACAAAATTGCAAAGAAACAAAAAATTAGCCTAAAAGCTCAGAAATGAAAACAAAGTCGAAAACATATGATGAGACTATAAAGCAAAAAATAGTAGCTTGGAGATGCAGGCTTAGACGTTACAATGAAAAGTTAAAAGCTGGAGACAAAACCGATTGTACCAGGAAATCAGCAGCGGTTCTATCATGAACTCCAGTAAAAGGTTGGTATTACCAACAAATCGGCGAGTGCAGAAGCAATGGAAAAATTCTGGAGTAATATCTGGTTCCAATTCCGTGTACAAAATGAAGACGCATACTGGATACAGAAGGAAATCGACAGGATAAATAACCTGTGACAAATAAACCAAGTGGAAGTGAATACCGAGGATGTGATGAATTAGAAAACACCATGGAGTACAAGCATATTGGTGGAAATATTTTACAGATGTCCACAGCATACTTCCACGGCAATTGACAGAAGCCGTTGAAGACCCATCAAAGGTACCGTCTCCCTTTACGTAAGGCATCATCTATTTACTCCCTAAAAACACCGAGGTGTAGCACCCCAAGAGCTACAGACCAATCACGTGCCTACCTGTCGTTTACGAAAGCCTTACTTCCATTCTGACACAGAAAATAACTGTTTACTTATCCCCTAACGATGTGTTAGGTCTGGAGCAAAAGGGATGTAGAATGGGTTCTCAAGGCAGTAAAAAATAGCTGATTATCGATTGTGTTGTAACAAAACATTCTACGAAACAACACTAAATATATCAGTAGCGTGAATCGATTATAAGAAAGCCTTCGACTCTCCCCACTTATGGATCTAACAACTACTGAAAATATACAAAATACACCCACAAGTTACAGAGTTCATAACATCTATGATGACAGCTTATAGAACCTTTCTCAGCCTTAACATCAATTCAATGAAATACAACACATCTAATATCAGTATTGCAAGGGACACCTACCAAGGAACAGTCTTAGCACAATTTTATTCTACATGAACCTTAACCTCGAATTCAGTGGATACAGTTATACATTTACAAAGCGTACAAAGACAAAAATTTGGCACTTACTCAACAAGAACTACAAAGTGAACTAGAGCTAGTATCCATCTTTAATGGAGGTATACACATGGAGTTTGGGATAGATAAGTGTGCCTTATTAATGTGCCTTACCTATCGGGGAGAGATACAGGTACCTAGGATTTAAACAAACGACCACGCTAATATGCGTGGAGGAGAAATTCTTGGAAAGACTAAAGATGATTTTGAAAACGGAATTGTATGCCAAGGCTCAAATAACAGCAATCAACACCTCGGTAATCCCTGTATTATTCCAAACATTTGGCATCCTAAAATGAACCCCCACAGACTTGGAAACGTTAAATACCAAAATACGAACTACATTAACTAAATACAGAAGACAGCATAAGAACTCTTCATGCAATAGACTCTACATACCTCGAGAAAAGTGTGGAAGAGGGCTGATGAATCTGGAAATGATGCATGACAACCAGGTCAAAAACCTTTTTAATATTTTCAAGAGCGTTAGACATCCTATCCAATAGTAAAAACCGACAACACCTCGCCACTAAAACTCTCTCTGGAACAGGCATCTGGAACCAACAAAACAGTCGGGCACCTGGTGACATACCTGGCAGAGGAATATCTTCGGACGGAAATAGAGGGAGCCATTCAGGATCAAGATTGGCAACCAAAAACTACAGAAAGTATATCTTGAAATAGAATGTACCAGACGATAGGTGTAGGATATGCGAGGAAGCTCGAATTTTTATTTGCCTGATATGATAAATACAACCGGAGTTATACAATAGGAAGGAAGACTCAGTTTAAAATATAAATTGGACAAAATATTTTTCCACAACTTCTATTACCCAAATCATTCATCTAATTAATAAAATTTATTTTCCCATACAATTCAAATTGGGTTTGCCGAAAATTAGAAAACGTATTACTTATATATTTTTTTGAAAAAGCACTTAAAAAGTCTTTTCTTATCCATTATTAATGATATATCACGATTGTTATGAATTGATGATAGTATATATTCTTATTATTATTGCCAACAAAAGCTTTTTCATGTATTTTTTAAATTGTTTAGTAAATGGTATAAAAATATTTATTACCTACAATTTGGTTAATTCAAAATTACCATATAAATAGTTCCATATTTGTGTTCTTAATTTTATTCCTCATTTTAATAATAATATTCTATTTGAGAACATCTACAGTTATGGGCAAATATTATATAACCGAAATAATGGATCACTAATATGATTTTATTTCTGTTCGACAAATTGTTTTCTGATGGAGATAAGACGACAGTAATCCCGTTTGCCAACTGAATCCTCCTGTCTTGGCGACCTGGCAATTAATAAAAATCCACGGAAATCCCTGGAGGAGCTCAATTGTCAAGCTCTAACTTGATAATTGCTTTTTATAAGGTTTCTTAGATTATTGGTAGATATTTTACTCTTTATATCTAATTATTACGTAAATATAAATCCGTATAAATTGAATTATTGTTGGTAATACCTGTATTTAAGTGTCGTCGACTGCAACTGAATATTTATTTCATTATATCTATAAGGTAGAATATCGACATTTTAAGCAGTTTTTAGAATTACCGGAAGTATAACTATCAAACAACAAATTAAATAACTTTTAATTGTAACGATACCCATTAGTTTTGTATGGATTTATTATTTGAATCAGTGCATATAGTTAACGTTATTTGGATTTATCCCCATGAAATACTAGTTAACACAAAACATTATTTCATCATTATCATCAAAAGAATATTTAAATTAATGGCGAAGGAGCCATGATAAAATTAAAAATGATCTCATCTTACCAACAACTATATTTTATTTGGCAGAGTTAGAGAGTAACAAAAGCTCATAAATTCAAATCCTCAAAAACGTGGTCATCGTACTATAAGAAATTTGAAATATTTCTTTGTATTTTATTCGGGCTATAAATCGAGAGCTACTGAATTTTTTGATGTGCATCTGAGAACCTTCAATATTTATGCTGTGCAGTGCTGTTTAAGGAGACAACCCTACGCTAGATCCGGATCTGAGTGGTGGGGGTTTAAATGGTTTTTATCAACAACAAAGGTATTGATTTGCAAAAAATAGCCCTCATATGAAAACGCTCCTACCTCCAGGACCCGGACCAAGCGTAGGTTTGTTTTCTTACACAGGACTATGCCTCAAATATTAAAGAAGTTTCCCAGGCGCTCATTAAAAAATTCACTAGCCCCTTGTCTATTATATCTGTATTTTTGGAAGTTCTCTCGAAATGCACCTAACATGACAACTTCTGGATGGATTACTAACCACTTATCGGGCAGTTTTTCAAGCGCGAGTTCACTCTTAAGGAGTTAAGCGAGAGTTAAATCGAGATTAAGATAACTCTACGATGAAGTATGAGATAATTCCAAATTTTGGTGTAAAACTAATCTAATTTTTTTGATTTAGATTTCATCTGCCATTAGGTAATTAAATTATAATATGAAGCATATGTTTGTCTTCGGAATATTTGCTTTTCATTTTTCATTTATTTATCACAAATTCGTTATTTCTAAATACTAGAAGTTAGAATTAAAATTTTCAACTTTTTTCCATGTATCTTTTTTTCTCTTCAGCATAATATGTTAGCCTTTTTGCATTATATAACGTTTTGGTTCTATTGGACTAAAGTTACTAGTAGCTGGTCTTCTTCATGGAACAACTCCCCAAATGGAAAAATGCGATTAGCGAATGCTTTAAGGTTGGTGTTGATCATGAATTATACCAGAAGTATACAAGTCTAAAACTTGGCCCAAAGGCCTTCTTGTAAAAAAAATATAAATATTTTCGAGAAATAAAAATAAAAATGTCACAGACAAATTGGAACATCTGTGTATTAAGAATAAAAATCATAATTACTTCCACGTCCAGTGGAAGTATAGTAACGCAAAATTTTTTTAAATTTTTTCTTTCTGTTGAAATAGGCTTAAAATGTTATGAAACGTCGAGATTTTAAATTTGAGCGAAAAAATTTTCCTGTCTGTTGGTCTGTCTGTAACTTTTTTTTTGTGCGCACGTTTACTCTGGAACCGTTTCTGATATTGACTTGAAATTTGGTACACTTATGTATTGTAACAAAATCTGGAACTAGATTATATTTTAATATAAATCCGTTGAAGGGTTTGGGGGTAAATGGGGTAAATAAGGGTAAATAGGCAAAGCAAGCAGGTAAGATTCCATAAAATTGCAATTTAGGACGTGTAAGAAAAGTCAAGGCCTTATTTTTTTTGGCATCGCCTACCCCGCCCCGCCTCCCGCTATCACTCCCAATACCACCCCCACACTATTATGAAAAGGAGGAAAACAATTAAAATGTGATTTAGTGTGTATACAAGGACAAAACGTCCCAAAAAATATTTTGGTGTTAGCTACCCCCTCTACCACACCCATTGCCACCCCCACCCTATTACTAAAGGAGTAAAAAATTAAATTGGGATTTGCTGTGTGTACGAGAGCCAAGGGTCTCTAAAATTTATTTTGGCATTAGTTACCCTCTCTACCACCCCCATTTCCACCCCCACCCTATTGTTTACGGGAATATAAAATTAAATTGGGATTTAGTGTGTATACGAGAACCAAGGGCTTCTAAAAATTTTTTCATATTAGCCACCCTTTCTACCATCCCCACTCTATCATTAAAGGGAATAAAATATTACTTTGGGATTTATCGTGTATAAAACAAGACAGCATACAAAATCTGAATGTGGAAGTAGTGATTCCTTGGGCAGCGGTTTTTTAATTAAATAAATATAAATGTCCAAAGCTTAAAAAACAAATCTATTGAAATTGATATATTCCTGAGTGAATACTTACATATAGTTTTATGTATCCAAGAACATTTTTTAAAGAGCAATGAAATTTTGTTGTATTAAATATCAAATTATAAATTAGTTGACTGTTATTGTAGAACTATTTTATCAAAGGGTGGTGTAGCACTTTATGCTAAACAAAATTTTAAGATTGAGAGACTTACAATTGATTTTCCCAGAATTGAGCAAGATATAGAATATGTTTGTTCAAAGTTTGTTTTGTTCAGTACAAAATGTATTTTATTGTCAGTTTATCGATCACCAGTAGGAAATTTTGAAGTATTTTTAAAATCACTTGAAGAAATACTAAACTATTTATTTTCTATGACAAATTTCGTTATTGTTCAAATGTGCTTTTAGAGGGCGGAATATTAAACATAATATTTTTAGTCGCAAACTCCTCTATAAATCCTTATTTTACTATAAGGAAAATAACCAGACTGCAACCAAAGTTACAAGTCTGGCGCGTTAAGTGTAATAATTGCATATTACCATCAAAACGCTAATGCTTCGATTGCAACAAACACCAGCCGAAAGACTGATCCTACTTAAAGGAGCTCTCTTGTCAGTCGTCACACACCACTTGCAGACTGCAGTTTCGAGCTGTTGGCTCTCGTCAGTGCAAGGTAGGCTTGCGACGACCGGCACGAGAATCCTTTGACTACTTAGTACATCCCGCTATTTCTACAATAGCGACATGTAAAATAGCCAGCAGGCGCCATCTAGCGGTCCAGTGTCTGTTGCAATCGAAAAAATAGACTAAAAATATTATGTTTAATATTCCGCCCTCTAAAAGCACATTTGAACTTTGCTAAGCCAAGTCAGGCTATTTAGTTTTTCGATTGCAACAGACACTGGACCGCTAGATGGCGCCTGCTGGCTATTTTACATGTCGCTATTGTAGAAATAGCGGGATGTACTAAGTAGTCAAAGGATTCTCGTGCCGGTCGTCGCATGCCTACCTTGCACTGACGAGAGCCAACAGCTCGAAACTGCAGTCTGCAAGTGGCGTGTGACGACTGGCAAGAGAGCTCCTTTAAGTAGGATCAGTCTTTCGGCTGGTGTTTGTTGCAATCGAAGCATTAGCGTTTTGATGGTAATATGCAATTATTACACTTAACGCGCCAGACTTGTAACTTTGGTTGCAGTCTGGTTATTTTCCTTATAGTAAAATAAGGATTTATAGAGGAGTTTGCGACTAAAAATATTATGTTTAAATTTCGTTATTGTTTGTGGGGATTTTAATGTCGATTTCAAACCTAACAGTAGTCAACTAAACAGATCACCAGCTTTGCTGGGTATATTTACCACTTATGGTTTAAATGCCCATGTAAATTCTACCACTAGAAATGTAACAAACGCCATAATCGACAATATTTTTAGCAATATCCCACTAACATTTTAAATTGTGTCAAGCTCTTACAGTCAATATAGTTGTGGAAAATATATATAACAAGAAATATGTAAAAAAGGCTATTTATTTTTCGATTGCAACAGACACTGGACCGCTAGATGGCGCCTGCTGGCTGTTTTACATGTCGCTATTGTAAAAATACCGGGATGTACTATAGTCAAAGGATTCTCATGTCGGTCGTCGCATACCTACCTTGCACTGACGAGAGCCAACAGCTCGAAACTGCAGTCTGCAAGTGGTGTGTGACGACTGGTAAGGGAGCTCCTTTAAGTAGGATCAGTCTTTCGGCTGGTGTTTGTTGCAATCGAAGCATTAGCGTTTTGATGGTAATATGCAATTATTACACTTAACGCGCCAGATTTGTAACTTTGGTTGCAGTCTGGTTACTTTCCTTATAGTAAAATAAGGATTTATAGAGGAGTTTGCGACTAAAAATATTATGTTTAATATTCCGCCCTCTAAAAGCACATTTGAATTAAGAAATATGTAGTTAAAAGGTCTTTTAATGAAGGTAACATTAATAAATTTATCAATCTTATTCATTCCGAGAACTGGGATGCAGTTTAATTATTTTTTTAACATATTTCTATATTATTTTGACATTGCATTTCCTCAAACAAAAAAACATAAACATAAATGTTGGATACCTCTTGAAATTAAGCACTGGTCTCTCTATATTAGAGACGTATATATTACATAATAGGACGAATTGTGATAATATTTTAGAATTATATAAAACTGAGAAAAAGCGTAAAAAAATATATCAAAGAATACAAAACTCAACTAAACAATAATATATCAAATTCTGGAAACAAATCAAAAGCTACCTGGGATATATTTAATAAAAGCATTAGTAAAAAAAATAGACAAGATCAAAATGAACTAATCATCAAGGACCATCAAAATAATAAAATAACCAACCCAAACGTCTTAGTGTGCTTATTTAGTGAACATTTTTTTCTTTCTCCAACACAGCCTGTTAGAGAGAGAACAGATGTGATCGTTCAAAATCGAGCAAATTTGTTTCTAAATCCTACTGATACCCATGAAATTTTGGGTATTGTTCTTGCAATGCCTAGCAAAAAATCGACGGGTCTTGATGAAGTACGAATTTATGTAATAAAAAAAGTAATTGTTGAAATTTCTGAACCACATTCCGATATAATAAATAATTGTTTTCTGGAAGGAATATTTCCTAATCAATTAAAGATTAATAAAACAATACCTATACATAAAAAGGCCTATAAGGAAAAAGTCGTAAACTACAGCGGTATATCAATCCCATCGAATTTATCTAAGATTATTGAGAAAACAATTTATAACAGAATGATTTCTTTTTTACTAAACATAAAATACATAAGATTGTCAGTTCGGCTTTATGTCTCATTATTCAACAGAACAGGCTGACTATCATTCCTAACCAAAATTATTACAGCGCTTGATTCAAATTTGTATCGACATGTCAAAAGCCTTCGACACAATTAATTATGCCATTTTGTTGGATAAATGAAATAGTTAAGGTCTTCGAGGTACATGTAACAAACTGCTCCAGTCGTACCTTACTAATAGATCACACGTTACTGGACTAACAACTTTCAAGGATGGAGTACTTCAAACTGTTCTTTCAGATAAAACTTGTATACTACAGAGTGTGTCTCAGGGATCTATACTTGAGTCCCTCTTATTTATTTTGTATGCCAATGATTTAAAAGATTATATTAATATAGATTTTTTATATCACTATGCCGATGATAACTTCTGTGTTGCAACTGAAGAATCCTTAGAGGCTTGTGCAAGTAAACTTACCACAATATTCTAAAATATGTCTAAGTATTTTAGTTTTCTCCAACCTTGATTATTCGCTGTATGTTCAGTTAAATGGTTCTTCAATCACACAAACGGAAAATGTAACCTTTCTTGGCATGACACTAGATATTTAGTTAAATTGGGAAGCTTATACTAATACTTTAATATCAAGAATTAATTCGTCCCGTTACCTAATACGATTCATGAGAAACCAACTATCAATAGACTCTCTAAGAATGTTTTATTTTTCATACGTGTAAAGTATTCTAGAATATACGATAATATTCTGGGGTTCCACCCTACATTGGCAGAAAGTATTTGTTTGTCAAAAACGCATAATTAGGTGTATGATGAAGGTATCTTGCAGAGATTTATGTAGACCTTTGTTTAAAGAATTGAAAATATTTACCATCCCGTCTCTTTATATTAATAAATTAGTTTTGTTCGTTAAAAAAAATATTGGTGAATTTACAAGAGATATTGATGTGTACAGACTGATGACAACAAGACATGGGAATGATATCAGAATACCAGTAAACCACCATAGTTTTTATGAAAAAAGTCCATGTTATAACGCTATCAAAGCCTACAATGCCTTACCACAAGAATGAAAATCTATTAATAACATTCATTCCTTCAAAAATCAACTTAAATTGTATTTACTTGAAAATACATTTTAAACTTACAGTGATTTTTTAAATGCATAAAACTTTTGTTAGTACATTTTAATAGTGCAACTGATTATCGTATTTTCTACAGTTGTAGTTTTAGGACTATTTTAGTTGTGTGTTTTCTTTTTGCTGCTCTCCTTGTTTTCATATATTTTATACATGTTATATTTTGTGTTCTAACGTTTCTTTTATATTTTATTGTATTGTAATAACTCTCAATACTTAATTACCCTGACAATGCTATAGTTATTTACATTACAAGTCCGGAAAGTGATGTGTTACGGTACGAGTTAGATATTTACGAATGCGGCGACGCAGGAGACAAGTCCGGAATTTCTAAACGAGTACTGTAACATCACTTAACGGATGTGTAACGTACAACATTTTATTTCATACCGCGCTTTTGATATTCAGTGAAAGAACATAGCTGAATTTCTTAAATTGGAAAACCCTGAAAAGTATACGGGACACTGTTTCCGTCGTACATCTGCGACTTTACTTTCAAATGCTGGTGCCGATCTGTCGGTTTTAAAACGACATGGTGGGTGGAAAAGTTCTTTGGTGGCTGAGAAATATATTGAAGATTCCATCGAAGTAAAAGTCAAAGTAGCCCGAATGATACAATGTGGAGAAAATTTTGTAGAGGTGCTGCAACAGCAAACTAAAATTGCTACTACTACAACAGTTGGCGCTGGTGGTATACCAAAAATTCAATTTTCAGAAAATTCGAATTGTACTATTACCATTAATATTAATAATAGTTAGGTTAGATCATTCTATTTTGCTTTAATTAAATATATAAAAAAAGTTACGTTTTGACGTTTTATTTTGTTAATAAGAAAACAGTCTGGAAAATTGCCTAGCAACTTTTTCCGGCTCTGATCCCGTAATAACTCATTTTCCGGACTCAAAGTAATAACGTAATCAAACAATTACACAGTATGAAATTAATGTCTTTTTTGTAAGATCTATAGCAATAAAGTTTATTCCATTCCATTCCAATATATTCTATTCTATTCTATTCTATTCTATTCTATTCTATTCTATTCTATTCTATTCTATTCTATTCTATTCTATTCTATTCTATTCTATTCTATTCTATTCTATTCTATTCTATTCTATTCTATTCTATTCTATTCTATTCTATTCTATTCTATTCTATTCTATTCTATTCTATTCTATTCTATTCTATTCTATTCTATTCTATTCTATTCTATTCTATTCTATTCTATTCTATTCTATTCTATTCTATTCTATTCTATTCTATTCTGTTCTGTTCTGTTCTGCTTATTCTATTCTATTCTATTCTATTCTATTCTATCCTATTCTATCCTATCCTATCCTATCCTATCCTATCCTATCCTATCCTATTCTAGAGGATTTTCCAGCACCAGTTCTCCCAACGATGCCTATTTTCTCTTTGGGCTTAATTTCAAAAGTGAGATTCTTAAGGATGTACGGATTCTATTCCATTAATAATAATAAACATCACTTATTTCCATGTAGACTTCCATAACAAAGTATTTGGATGTCAAGATACAAATAATTTAAAGAAAATAGTATAATAGTATAAATGTAAATATTTATAATATCTAAAGAAATATTAACCAGAAACCTCTTATTGAGGTTAGTTATATAAAAATTTTATAAAAGGAGGCTACATAATACAACATTAAGAGAGTCTAACTGAGTTACAGTATTCCTCAAATTCTTTAAAACTATAAAAGCATTTCTCTAACAGTAGATTTTTATTTTAGTTTTAAATATATTAACCGATCTGTTATTTTTTATTTCGGAAGGGAGCAAATAATAATACTTCTAGACAGCATAGTATGGGGATTTTTTATAGTACGCATGGCTAAATTTCTCTGCATAAATATTACTCTTATTTCGTATTGGGTACATATGAATATTTGTGTGTTTTTTTATAGTTTTCAATATTGTGATAAATATATACAAGTAGTTTTAGAATGTAAATACATGCAAGAGTTAATATTTTTTTATCAATAAAAATTGTCCTACAAGATTCTGTTTGTGTCATTCCTAATATTAATCGTATTATACGTTTATGAATAGTAAAAACTCTGGAATATTCGATTGACTGCCCCCAAGATATTATGTTATATGACAGGATGGAGTACACGCATGCATAATAAAAATTAAGCAAGGAGTTCTCATGCAAAGTATTTTTTAGTGTTTTTAGTGCAAAAAAAGATTTATTCAATTTAATGCATATGTGATCAACTTGCTCACTCCAACTTACTGAGCTGTCAATGAAAGTACCCAGAGACTTCGTAGATTTACTAAATTTAATTCCGCTTGAGCCATTATCGTTGCCAATACGTAGGCCTAAAGATGTTCTGTACAAACCAGTAAATTCAATATACACTATTTTATTACAGTTATTTATTAGGTGATTAGCTATGTACCACTCATTAAATTGCCGTGTTACTTGCTCAATTTTATAGGTAATTTCCTCTTTGGTTTTGCCAGAGACTAGGATAGTGGTATCATCAGCATACATGATCACTTTTCCTTCATGTATGTAGTTTGGTAAATCGTTTGTATATAAAATGAATAGTAGAGATCCCCAGGACACTACCCTGGGGGGTGTCTAATTCAACATCGTATAGTTCAGAGATAGTATCCTCTATTTTCATTACTAGCTGTCGATTTATAGTGTAGGATATTATCCAATCATTTATATTTCCTCGTATACCCAAGTAATTTAACTTTTGAGCTAGAAATGCAGAGTTGAGAGTGTCGAAAGCCCGCGATAAGTCAAAAAATATACCGATCACAGTTTCCCCTTTGTCTATACTACCTAATATATGTCTTGTTAATTCAGTGGTGGCGGTCTCAGTTGAGTAGCCATTTCTAAGTCCGTGTTGACATTTACTTATATTCTATTCTGTTCTTGTTCTGTTCTGTTCTGTTCTGTTCTGTTCTGTTCTGTTATGTTCTGTTCTATTCTGTTCTATTCTATTCAATTCTACTAAAATTGTCAGAGGTCTCTTATCCACATTAATTAAAGCATGATAGAAACTTACAAAACTATAAAATTATTAAGGGTTTATTTATTTCAGTGACAGTTTTCAATATAAATGTCACAATTATATTAAAAGCTAGGTAAATTCATATTTTATTATCACAGAACTATAAGAAGAGATTAAGATTAGCCATGCAAAAGTCCGAAAAAATTAATGAAATTTTAAAAGCGGATGATGCACTAAATAAATATTTTATCTTGAAGATAATCAATAACTACTTTCTATTTTCTGAAAGAAATAAAAATTAATATACCTTAGGTACACGAATATTAAGAGGGTTCTTCGTGTTCATATGTCTATACAATAGTCCCCTCAGTTTGTTCATCTTTCATGTGGTAAGTGTCCAGAATTCAGTTTAGCGAAATAATTAAACTTTTAAATTATGGTCCTTCTCGTTTTAATTAACTCTAAACAGAGAAATCAAAATAGGAAGCCAATTCGAATAAAACTCTTTGTTCTTCAAACCAAAGCAGATGTATAAAACAAACATAATAGACATGTGTGCTATTAAAACTAGCATGGCATGGCCACTGTGCAAACAAGAGACAATCTCCGGTTGTCTGTTGGCGCAGGACAGGGCAGGTTGATTGTTGCCCCATATCGCGCAGTTTACTCGAGATTCCAATTTCAATTTACTAATGATGACAGTTATTCACTTGGTGGAAATTGTTCCTTTTTGTAGCTGACCACTTCGTTAACGGTTTTCTTTCTAGAGGGACCACTTCTTTGATGTTACAAAGCGGCCAGCCTGCATTCAAATTGGGACAATTTAGACACTAAAGGAAGGATAAAGAATTTTGTATTCATTTTTGTCTATTTATTTTATGTATTCACGTAAGTTGCTCTGAAAGATAAAAATGAACACTATCTCACTAAACTATTTTTTATGCGACTAGCACATAACTATAATGCTAAATCATTAAAAAACTTTACTTACGGTCAATTTATTTTAAATATTGCCAAATAAAAAGGGAGGGAGCGTCAAAATGCGTGGAGCGTGAATAACCCTGTACCTTAAAACAACGTAAATTATAGTCATGCTTCACGAATTAATTTTTTAAACGAGCAAAACACAATATTTCAATTTGGGCGAGAATGTGGACTCTGTACTTTTAATAAGTTTTAGTTAAGGCTTGCTAAAAAAAATTATATGCTGATATTTTAACATACAGGGTGACCACTTAAAACTCCCAATGCCAATTACTCGAAAACTGAAAGAGGTAGTAAATTTCTGTAAATGGCAGTGTGATCAAGTTCTATATATCAACTTATACTAGATACCGGCACCTTTGACCGGAACAAAATTTTCGGTGGCGGGAGTTCGGGAAGCAAAAGATACCAATAGTACTTTTAATTCTGAAGTTTTTTTATTATTAGAAATTTTTTATTTTTTGATTCGTTTCGGAGTTATTTGAAATTGAAAGTGTTAACGCCCTTTATTAAAATTTGTCAATTTAATAAATTGTCTGCATCTAATAGGTTGTGACTCTTCTGTTAACCTAAATTTTAACTGTCAAAACAGACAGATTAAAAGACAGGACAGACTTTTATTTATATAAGTAGAACAGTATCGTTGAAATATTTAAACAGAAAAATATGTGTTTTAAACATAGTCTTTTTTTACATAAAATCTAAAGTAAATAAACTTTCTATAGTACTTGTGCAAAATTTTCTCCACTTGCCCGAACGTACCAATCATACCGGCGTCTTAACTTAAAATCTGCAGTTCTTAACAGAATTCTTCTATTTATAGCAGCACAAGATGCAATTATTTTATTTTGGAGATTCGCCATATCCTCAATAGGCTCTACATATACAGTGGCTTTCAAGTGACCCTAAAGAAAACAATCAAGAGGGGTCAATTACGGTGACCGTGCTGGACATTATAGTGGACCGTATGTCCCAATCCAACGATTGGGGTACAGTACATTCAAATAATCTGTTACAATTTGAGCATTGTGAGGTGTCTTGGAAAATAATATTCCTCCTAGTTTCAACCGGGACATCTTCTAATAGTTGAGGTAATATTCTTTGAAGAAAACTCCGATAACGATAATCATTTAAAGTGCCTTCGTAAAAGTGAAGGCCTATTTAACCCTTTCAGTCACAATGTCCATTATAATGGACATCAATTTTGTATACTACATATTAATTTGTTCCATGAAAATATTACTCAAGTCACGGTGTCCATGTGCAGGGTCGTGCATAAAGTTAACATAGAAAACACTGTAGCGGCATCTGTTGCCTAAATGTTTAAATTAGTAGTTCTCATTTAACCTGTATTTTGTGACAGATTGCAAGGTTGTTTACATGTGGAGAAGAAATATCCTAAATATTGTAAATAAAAAATAATTTTGGCGGTTTTTTTGCTTTAGTTGGTAAGTAGTAATGTTGTTTTAGCCTGCTGTAATATTTTTTTTCAAAATATTGTTGCTGGAGAGCTCATATATGAATGTATGACTAACGTAAAATTGAACAAAAACGTTGTTTTTTTGTCAGATACGAGGAAAAATAGAAAAATGGAAAGTCTGCCGTCCACTAGCAAAAAAAATCGTTGTAAGAAACCTCTTACTGAAGAGCAACTTCTACACTATTTAATGAAAGACGATGACTCAGTAATTCTAGAATTTTCAGATGATGATGATGATGACAATAATATTGCGGACCTATCAGATTTTATTGACAACTGTGAGAATGATATTATTGAAAATACTTTGAAAGATATAATGAATGGTGATGTAATGGAGGAAGTTGTAGAAAACGAGAAAACAGAAGCAACTGAAGAAACAGAAGATTTACAAGCTCAAGATCATTCAAAACAAATAAAAGAAAAAAGGCAGCATTAGAGAAAGAACAGAAAGAATTTTTTGAAATTTGTGATTTAACAGAAGAAGAAGAAATTAGGTGGAGAAATAATGTGATATTTGAAACACGTCTGGTCCAATGGTTTGCTCGAGAAGATCCTCCAACATATGATTTACCTCCTCCCATTCATGTTTATTTATTTTTTCCAGTCACAATGTCCATCACAATGGACATGTCAGATCTCCTGTCAAAATTGACATATGGAAAAATTAACGTCACCAAATTTTTTTTAAAAATTATAACATATGTTCCAAATTACAGAATTTTTTGACCACTTAAAAAGATTTGTGACTGAAAGGGTTAATAACCACTGAGTATACCACACAATACATTTATACCAAAGACGCGCTGGCTACCTTTTTCAGTGATTCAACGGGGATTGTTTTGTAACGCCAATTGAGGTAGTATCAGCTGACGTCACAACCGAGCTGCAACTTCAGTTCAGTGGATAGATAAGTTTTTACGACATTTACGGTCATTTAGTTATCCCAAATTTTAAAGAATTTCTGAGCTTTTTTAAAAGCTTTTTTTATGTAAAATTAACAGTTAGTGTTTCCTTTTACTAGTACGTTTGGTGATTTGTTGAACTGACTTTAATTTTGTGTTTTATTTGTGTTTTTTAACCGACTTTTTTTTTCCGTACTGTCAACAGGTTTTTATTTTCGAAATGGTGAGTTAATTTTAGCAATTAGGATTGTTAAATTCATTGAAATTTGATCTATACACTTCATTTCAGGAGTCACCAAATTATATTTTTAAGTTAGAGTATATTAATGGCGTTGATCCATATAGTTTAAAAGTGGCAGATTTGACAGCATCTTTAGATGATATCCCAAAAATTTCTAAAAGTGTGGTGATGGATTATTTATTATTTCGAACAAGCCCTATGACCAATGATTAAGTTAGAACATGTAAAAGTTTAGATGCCTTTGCCCAGCTTGCCTGTAAATGAATAGAATCTCTGAGGGCAAAAAAAATTAGCAAACGTTATCTCATTGTTGGTAAAGTAAGTGTAGATCTGTATGAAATTTAACGTTTATTATCAAAGTATATTACTTTTATCTGCAATGTTTAATCACAAATTACTGTTTTTCAAGCATTAGAATATTATTAAAATGGGTTAAGGATGAATGTAATTTTTGTTTTAGGTTCGGCATTCTCAGAGACTGTCAGAAGCAACACTTAAGCCTTGGATTGTTGTATGAGGATACGTCTGTGACGGATGTATTGGCTTATTGAATAGAACTCAGTAACAAGAACATTGATATGGCTGTAGTATTAAAAAACAAGGCCAGATGCTTAGAGTATGCAGTGCGCTTTGGCATTTCACAAAGATTTTTATGTAATCTATACGTTTGTAAATTATGCAGTTATGATATTTAAAAAGTTAATGGCTTTATATAATGTATATACACAATACAGATGTATGTTTCCTAAGTTTACATGTAGAATATGTTAATAAAAACAACAAAACCACTATGTATTGCTACAAAATAAAGTATTTTGCTCCATGCTGCTCTATCAACATTTAATATACTCATCGTTTTTTCTTCCTGAATTTAAAAATGTTCAGATACATCGAAAATCCAACGAAGGTTTTCAAAAAGTTAGGGTTTTATTTTTCATTTTTCCATGTATTTTGCATTGTTTAGTACACTCAGTTTAAAATCTGATTTGATCTTAAAACCTACTTTCATTTATCAACCCAAAACTATGTCTATTTGCACGTTACTGGAGGAGGATGTAATTAATAACCATATAACTACATATTCAATCAGTTTTATTTGTGTTATTAACAATACTTTTTTACATAAGTCAATATAATAGAATACATGTTAAAATAATATGTAAAGCGTACTAAAAAAGAACGTTACATATCACCTTAAGAACAATCTACACTTTAAGTGAAATCTTAAGAACATTTATGCATCCTATTTTAACTAAATAGTCACTGTCAACATTGCAATATCTTATAAATGATGTAAAGACTATCGTATAGGTACCCATAACAAAATGTTTGGAACATATTCTTGCATTTTTTATTTTCGATTCGAGAAAATCATCTTTACAGAACGCTGCTGGGCTGAGTACGTATTTCTATTCTTGCAAGCTCTAGTTGTCGTCTGGTTTGAGCAGATGGAAATCCCAAAAATCTAACTGTTCTTTTTCGATTCCATTGATTAGTGCACACAACAACAGCCATCGTCGACATTCTGTTTCTAAAATGGTAACAAATTCAAACTCATTAGAAACTTTTGAGCTTGAAGTACAACCCTGCCAAAAATGCTCATAGAAACAGATAAAAATAAAGCTATAAGGTTCTATGAAACCGATAACATTTTTTGAACGAAATTAGTCGATTTCACATACAGTCATATTAATAACCATAAAAATCCCAAGAGATATTCTTTCTCAGTATGATGGGAAGTCGTTGTACAATAGAATGGCATAGAAACTCATATGTAAAACTGTTTTATCATCTACATAGGTCCTCTCCACAGAGTATATATTTTAAATTATTTTGGAGATATTTCTATATGCCATTTTTGGCAGGGAATTAATAATATTGTCAGAAAATATAAATTTTACAGCAATGGATATTAATCTTTTATAAAACCATCAATATTAGTAAATAGAAATTACTACTACCTAACCTATTATATTCTATGTCAATATTGGCTTATACCAAATCTATGAATACATACATTAAATGAATATTTAAGCAAATAAGTCATACAATATACCTACTTAACAGAAAAAACCGAAAAACTAAATTATTAGCGTTATTAATGCTTATATTTACAATTTACGATTTAACAGGGATGTTAACATACCTGACAACAAATTTTTCTTTTCCAATAATAGCACTGATACGATATGTATGGAAATTTCTTTCACACTAGGCTTTTAAGAAAACCTTAATAAATATCTCCACACAAATTTGTTATTAAAATTATGCACCACTAATTTTAAAATCGATCACAAACTAAGACTTGCTCTTATGTCAAATTCCTCAACAATCCACTTAACCGTTTTCAGGCTATCAAATGATGACGTCACTGATACTACCTAATTATGTCTATTGTAAAATCTACTTTCATCGCTCAAAAGTATTTTTTTAAAAGATATTTCCATCACGGTAAAATAAATAAGCAAATTTTGCCAGAAAATTAATGCGCCTTTCGGGGTCACCTGGCTCTAACTTATGTACAAGTTTCGTTTTGCAAGGATAGTATTTATTTTGCTTACGAATTCTGCTTATTGAGATATTAGTATTTCTCTTAAGTTCTCTCAAAGACATCTTCGGATTATCATTAATCTGTTGGAGAACTAATGCAACGTTATAATCATTTGTTACTAGTTTGGATCATTCCCGTTTTGGCTTTTCAAATGCACCAAAATTCACTAAATTTCTACATAAATTCAAAATTATTTTATGACCTGGCTTTCTTCTATCAGGATAACGTTGTGCGTAAACACTTTTCGCTTGCCATGCATTTCTCTTACACTCACCGTAAACCAACACCACGTCTAGCTTTTCTTGTTTCGTGTATCGACCCATTTCTTTTCCAAAAGTTAATCAAATATTAAAAGACTACATAAAAACAAATACCAAAATAAAAAATTAACACTGCTTTTAACTAACGACAACTGTTTTGACAGTTAAAATTTAGGTTAACAGAATAGTCACAGCCTATTAGATTCAGACAATTTATTAAATTGATTAATTTTAATAAATGGTATTTACACTTTCAACGTCCAATAACTCCGAAACGAACGACAAAATAAAAATATTTCTAATAATAAAAAAACTTCAGAATTAAAAGTATCTTTAGTATCTTTAAAAGGTATCTTTTGTTTTCCAAACTCCTGTCATCGAAAATTTTGTTCCGGTCAAAGGTGCCGACATCTATTATAAGTCGAAATATAGGACTTGATCACACCAATTATCTGGCATTTACAGAAATTTACTACCTCTTTCAGTTTTCGAGTAATTGGCGCTGGGAGTTTTAAGTGGAACACCCGTATATTACAATTACTAGTATTTATCTGAAAAGTGTTGCCGTGTGTATCGCACACCATTGACAATTTCTTGTATTTTCAATAAACTGACAATATCGAAATTTTCAGGTTTTTTATAATAAATATGCCGCATTGTGTATTTACAATATTTGAATAATCGAACAATGTTGCTAATTATTGGAACTGTGATATACGACAACTATTCTGTGACATTCAGTATCAATTTATGAGCGTCCAACGTGAAACAGCGGAAAATAATTTGGAAAATGTGTCAGCTGTTTTAATATAAAGATTATTATGAAATTCCTGTTTAGTAGTGCGTATATTACACGGATCTAATTACTCAAAGCTTTTACTAATTGGGAAAGCATTTATGGCACCAAGCATACATAGTTGAAATGTCAGTGAAACATCTATTCGAAACTGTCAAATTAATATTTCAGTAGAAATATTTATAAAAAAATAAAAAGTACATCCATTTGAAAAATACGGGAATAACGTAAAAATAATAATTAATATTTAATGGGACCTCTAAAAACATATGTCGTCCTGTTTATGATATGAGAGTAAAAAGTTGATTCTTAATACTGTACACGGTATTTATTAGCTTTGAGAAACTTTAGTAGATGCAAAGTAATGCGATTCTATGAAAAAAAATTATATTTCAACATTGAATATGGATCCAGTAAAACCTTCATATATTTAACATAAAAATTCAATATCCTACAAATTTGAAATAGCAAAAAATGTTCGAAGTGTTTACTTTCGGCATAGATTACAAATATTGATACATCAGTTAGACAGTGAAACTAAGTATGTGAGGTTGGTCTGGAGCAAATGATGATTTCTGTCTCAAAATGCTAAGAATTCTATTTTATAGTTCAGTACTTCAGATTCGTTAGGAGAGTGGTTGTTTTAGCTATGTTACACAGGGTGTTTGATACTTTCACTTTTGAGTAGAACCAAATCCTTTTAGCCACGTACACAACACGACGAAATAATTACATTTTCTGACAGATCCACCTCGAGAAATCATGCCAGCTCTCCCTGCCCCCTCCAAAATGACTCTTGTGTCTGTCCATATACAAGGTGGCCCTAAATTGTCCCCCGATATTTTTGCGACTGATAGTATAGTCGAGATCAGCGCTTCCCGGCACTCAAAAAACGCAACAAAAATTAGGACAAAATTAAGGGCAATTAAGGTAAGAACAAGGATATCCCGACACCTTGCATTCTTAAATACCCTTAATTATCCTTATTTTTTACTTTTAATCACCCTTAACTATCCTTAAAATTCGGCCGAGGGGACTTGGGAGAGTGGCACGACTTGGAACATGATTTGGGAAACATAACGTATTTTGCAGTTTATATGTCATATCTCAATAAACATTTCTGGTCCAAGGAAGCCTTTCTTTATATTTCCGGATATAGAATCAGCTCCCAATAACATCCTCTTACAACGTTCTGAAGAATTCTTTAATATCTTTACTAAGCAGAAAATATTAATTAATAGTGGTCCTAGATGTTAAGGATAGCGCTATCATTGCCTACAATGAGGTATACAGGAAGTATGTGCTAACGACGGCGATATTGCTGCATATGTTACAACACAGGGTAGTCTTAAACACTGCAGCTATCTAGAAAAAGAGACAAAATATTAATTAACACCAAATTAAAGAACCCGCAGCACAATGGTAGGCTTTATAACATTTTACATCCATCCCGCTTATGATCCCAAGATGCCTGTTTTCAGATCCACAATAGTAAGTACATAAATCCGTTGAAGAGATGTTTATCATAAAAAAACAGGCTACTCTCATAATACAAATCAAACCCTTGAAGTAAATAATCTGCAACCATAGGATAAAATTCTGCACTAAGAACGCTTTAATGACCCGATAGTGTAAAAGTGTGCAATAATTGACGTTATTTGGACATTGTTGCGCGAAATTATTGACTCCTGATGGGTGACGGCCATTTTTGTTATGGTGCAGACAATAAAAAACATTCTAACCGCATCTTATAATGTAAATTAAACCATAAGATACCCTTGATGTAGATAATTGCAATCATAAGACAAATAAAATAGGATACTGAAATGCACTGCAATATTTCCCTAAAAAAATAACAATCAAATGCTCCTTTTCATAAACTAAAGACCATAAAAATCTCGGTAAAGAAGACAAGCAGGTAAAATAATTTGTATGGCAATTGTTGATCAACACAAAGATAAGGCAGGTAGGTTGCAATTGTTCATCATCATAAGGAAAAGGCAGGATCACAATTGTTCATCTCATATATCAGTACAAGATATCCCTAAAGATAAGGCAGGTAAAATAATTTTGTAACTTTAGGTATATAATCAAGAATGAATGTTTATTATGCCATTGTAAAAAAATACACAGACACTATAATTGTGCAATAGGATAATGCAATGACGGTCGGACAGACGAGCAGGTGGGCAGACAGACGAACAGATGGGTAAACGGACAGACGGATGGGCGGACATTTCTTTAATCACCATTTTTTTACTGCAGTTACCCTTATTCTTACTGCAATTACCTTCAATTGCTTTATTGTTACTGTAATTAGCCTTATTGTTACTGCAATTACTCTTAATTGTCTTTATTGTTACTGCAATTACCCTTAATTATCCTTATTGTTATAGTAATTACCCTTAATGACTATCTAATCGCCTCCCACCATTTCAATTACCTCCCACCACTTCAATTACCACACCACTCTAATTGCTCCCCACCACGCTACTTACCACGCCACTCTAATTATCTCCCACCACCACAATTACCCCCCCACCTCTCTAATTTCGACAGCACTTCCATTACCTCCCACCAATACAATTGCCCCCACCCCTAATCTGATCACTGATCATGAACCAAACCGCGTGCCGAACCGACCCCTATCCCTAAACTGAACATGAACCGCGAACTGCTCCGACCCTTCCTCACTTCCATACTATTTTTGGATTTACTCAAAAATGGAAGTATCGAGCGATTTTCGAGAAACAACACTACACTATTTTTATTGGTTCTTCGATAATGCGTAATTTAAAGTGTTTATGGATTATCTTCACCTAACGAGTTTGTGAGCCTTTCTAAATCGACAGAACAATATACAGGGTGATTCGCGAGCAATGCGCCATAGCCTAATGGCAGATAGAGCACTTCAAGGCAACTATAGATCAAGAAGGAAAAAATGTTTTGGCTAGCATTTCTGGAAAAATATTAGCCGATTCGGAAAGTTCAGAAAAAATGTTATAAGAATAGCGATTCAATTTTGACGGAACAGCTAAACCGTTTCGGCAAAAAAATCACAAAACAATTTAGTGCATCACGACTAACACTTTGGTCGGGCATTATTTATGGAACAGTTTGAGTCCATTCAAATTCTTTAGATCCATTTCTCTTCGAAGACTGCCCATAATACATGCGAATAACATATCTAGTAAGAAAAATACAGGGTCGTAATTGTGATATTTTTTATTTGGTTCTTTTGTATATTTTTTATTTTAAAGCCTTATTGATATTATCCTCCTGGTGAAGTTTAGCTAATTGCTACTCTACCACTTAACCAGGACGGCGATATGAGATACTGGTCACCCATTCAAGTGCCGAACTCAAGCAGCGAGTCTTACTCACTGATCGATTGCGCCACTTAAACCGGTGACCGAGACCACGCCTCCGAATTATTTTATGTAATCCAGATAAAATGATAAAATTTGAATGGATTATGAGAATAACCTAAAAAAAAAAAGAAAGCACACATAAATGTAATAACCCTTTTAACAAACAAATAAACATCATAATATGACATAAGCAATGCTCAAAATCTTATATGAGGTTCTCAAAATGTTCTCCCCCAACTTTGATACATTTCCTGCACCGCACCAATAAATGTCGTGTGGCCTTCCCGATGGTTTGTCTTTGGTTCCTCATGTTATCAAATGCTGTCACTACCTGCTGCCGTAGTTCCTCTCTAGTGGTGGCTTCTGTGCTTTACACCGATTGTTTCATGTGGCCCCAAACATAATAATCAAGAACAGTTAGGTCTTCCGCGACCAATTCAGCGATTAGGAAATTCATTGTTAAGGTGCTCCGGAGTGAGAAATGCGGCGGTGCTCCATCATGTCGACATTTTGCGCCAATAATAAATTGGGCAAAATGTTCCGGAAGAAATCTAAATAGATTTCTGCAGTCAATTGGCCTTCAAAAAATGCGGTCCTACCAATTTATCGTTCACCACTCCACACCATACATTAAGTGAGAACCTGCGCTGGGAGTTTCTCTGGACAACAACGTGAGGTTTATTGTGGGTCCAAATGTGTGAATTTCTTCTAGGAATCACTCCATCTCGAGTGAAATGGACCTCATCCGCGAAAAGAATTCTGGGCAAAGCAAAGGCAGAACGTAAGACGTGCTATTTCATCACTTTATTCGAGACGCTGCACCTTTTGGATGTGGTAAGGATTTTTTACATGGGTTTGAGGAATACTTACGCGTGTGCTATTCTTCTTGTGCTTGGATTTTGATCTGCCATCCCCACAATGTTTTCTTCGGCTGGTCTAACTACTCATTCTATATTTTCGTTACTTCCAGGAAAGCTACCATGTTCTCGAGAGAACTGGAAAACTCTGCTAAAGGTGTCGCGCCCCGGTACTCGTCGACCAGGAAATCTTTGCTGATATTCTGTAACGGCAGCCCTTGTATTACCATCGCAAAATCCATACACAGAAATGATATCAGCGAATTCAGAGTTTGTATGTAAACTTAGTTGGCAGCTTTAAAATACGATTGAAACGAGGTACAATTAAAATACCAAACTATCAAAATAATTATTACTGTCATTGAGATAGTGATAAATACATAGGTTACTATCCTTTTCGATTTCAAGAATAAAACTGTGTAGATATCTTTGTTAATAAATATTAATTAATAGATATATTATATTCTCTTATTTACGTCGTGGCCGCACGTATCTAGTGTTTTGACTATAATTTTGTTATTATATTAATTATTTAAAAGTGTGTGTATGTACTGTGTAAACATACAAAGATGGAAAAGGGTTTTGAGAAAGTCCTTATGCGCTAAATTGTTTTGTGATTTTTTTTGCCGAAACGCTTTAGGTGTGCCGTCAAAGTTGAATCGCTGGCCAAAAAGGCCAAAAAAGTTTTTCCTTCTTGACCTAGACTGGTCTTGAAGTGCTCTATCTGCCATTAGGCTATGGCGCATTGCTCGCAAATCACCCGGTATAAGTAACTAGGCATTCTTATATTAATTAGATATAAAATATATGAAAGGCTTTTTTGCTTAGCAATGAATTCAGCAACTAGTTTTACACATTTACAATAGATTACGATGACGCTTGTCAGTCATAAAAGTTGATGTTCAACCGTTCGGATGCTACAGAATATTAACATGATCTACGTAGTTAGTCGAAGAAGTCCGAAATGGTTCAGACAAGAAATCCGACAACCTTGCAAACTCTTGAAAGGAGACTTTAAAGAATACTTTAAAAATATTTCCCTATAAAATTCTGGTTGTGCAGAAGATGGATAATGATTATAAAACTGTTTCTATGATATTCTGCAAAAAATTCTTGCAAAACCTGAATAAAATATCAATTAGCAGTCAACAATGTTGTGGACCACTCAACTTTCTACAGTATATTTATTTCAAAGCATCAACAGTTTACGAGCTACAGCTTGAGAAACGTTATAAATAAAAGTTTTATAAAATGTCTCCAAATTCATCGTGCACTTGAATATGTCATCAGTTTTGTAGAGCACTAAATTCTCTGCAATTTTTATTTGAATTTCTCAATATACAGGGTGTCAAGAAATACTTATTAACTTTAGGCGCCGATAATATTTGGTGAACTATGGAAAAGGTCCTTATAAATAAGCGCCCCGAAAGCTTATTGCATGCTCATTCTTCTTCCAATGTTCATATTTCAAAGTCTATTTAGATTAGTAATTAAAATCGGGCTACAAAATAACTCTGAAGACTATTTTAAACCAGTTTTGTAAAATACTGTTGACCCCTCGCTATTTAATATATGATCTTTTTTTGTTCCATTTCATTTTTAAATTATACTACCGAAATAGTTTCGTTGATTGATTAGAATTGCACAGGTAGCCGTACTCCGATACCAACATTTGAAAATAAAATGGAACAAAAAAGAAGTTGGTTGCGTAGTTCTGGACTGGAGGTATGTACAGTTCGTTATGGGCCACTTGTATATATATTGTTGATTTAATCTTGGTACTGCCGTGAGCAGAAAAAAATAGGACAACTTTTTTTTTCTAATGTAAATCTGTCTCTATTTGAATATGTAATGAGTAGCCGAAATAAAACAGATATCACTTTTAATTTATTTTTTATTTTAATGCTGTAGTTATTGCTATAGTAAATGATGGATGGTTAATGAGACAAATTAACATTAACAAAAATTTGGTGTAAAATTTTAAGAAAGTGGAGAATACATGGTACGATTACATGGTAGTAGAAATCCTGGATCAAAGGACAAAGGATATCCTACTTAACAAGAAACTAACTATTAATATTTAGTTATCGCACCATTTCGATTTATAACTTCTATAAGTCTGTTTGGCATAGAATTAAATAATCTTATACAATAATCATTAGTAATAATATTTTCCCATGCATTATTTACTATTTCCAGTAATTCTTCGGCATTCCGTGGTCTTACATTTCGTTTTTGGATACGTCTTACGAGTAATCCCCATACTTCTTCCACAGCTTGGATCTGGACTATGACTGGGCCAGTTAAGAACATTGATGTTGTTATCTTGAAACCAGTTAGTTATGGTATGAGTAGTATGAACGGAACAATTGTCTTGTTGAAATATGAACTCATTATTAGGAAATAATTGTGACACAGAAGGGAGCATAATATTGTCTAAAATCCTAATATACGTTTCACTGTTAAATCGTTTCTCAATATACTACATATTGACGGAAAATCTACACTTTTATCATTGTTAGATATATATTCCTCATCGAATCGAGTATTCGGAGGGCTGTGTGTTGACTGGAAAGTTTTTTCGTCTGTAAAGATTACATCGTTTCAAAAATTTACATCATGCGCTAAAAATTCAAGCACAAATCCTACTTGAGCTCCTTTATGTTCAGCTTTAAGTAAGTATTTCTGTGCTGCTGCATGACAGCGTAGCTCCAATTCTCTTACTCACCGGCGACCAGTACTACTCGATCCAGGAAAATTCGTTTCTTCAGCAGCCTGGATAACTGAGTAAAATGGATTATCTACTAAAGCATTTGCCAATTGCAAATCTTGTTGTTCAGTTGCATCCTTTGTCGCCCTGATCCAGGATTTCTACTTATCGTACCGTTTATTCTCCACATTCTTAAAATGTTACACACAGAATTTTTGTCAATATTATAACGCAGTGCAATTTGTTTCATTGACCATCCATATTCTGCTTTACCAATAACTCCAGATTTAACTAAATGGCTTATATGAGGCATATTAGTTTTTTGCACACTTGCAATAAATTATGACAACTAACTGACAATGTCACAAAAATTAAAGTTAGATGTACACAACTAGATTTTAGCAAAATACCGTTATAAGACAGCCTATTTTTTTTTTTTGCTCACGACCGTACATTAACACACACGTAAGGTAAATATATTAAAGCAATACTTTAAAATATATATTATTGGAAAATGAAACAAAAACACTATCCGTCTGAAGTTCTAAGAGATATTAAGTTTCATGGCATAATTCATAGGCTTTTAAAGCAAAACAGAGAGGAAATAAACAAAATAAAAGACAGATTTTTTGCTTTGCTTTTTTTAATGGCATAGGTAACTAACTACACAGCCAGACATAAGTTGTTAGATATGCTACAATGAGGAAGTTGCATGATTTCTTATTTATAATGAAAATCGATAAAACATCAAAAGAACAATTATAAAAATGTAAAATTCAGGATTTTTCAAATTTTAATAGAGCGAAAAAAAATATTTTCTTCGGCGATGAATTTTAATTTTGCGAATCACGATGACGTACTATGATGTACTATTTACTAAGTCAATCAGTTTCAATTTCTTGTTTGTGTTGTTATCATTTGGTTAATACGCTAGCGAGTAACATAATTATGAGTTACAAATATTGTATTGTGCCTAAATGTAAAAGTACCATGACAAAAACTACCAATAAAGTATTCTTTAGTGTTCCAAGATATTCCAAAGTTAGACAAAAGCGGTGCACTGATATAAAACGTGACACTAAGAAAAAAGCCAAATCAGCAGAGAAAACGTCTTTATGGTGTTGTGAGGATTATTTTAATGTAAGTGTAAATATAATGCATAATGAATAGATATATTAATATTGTCTGAAAGTTATTTGTGGCATTCTTCGAATATTCTTTCCTATTATTTGGGTTTTCTACCACATGTATTATTATCCTCTTCAAAACAAATTGCCGAATCTACAATTTACGGTTTTTTCCCAATAATTCTATTATTTTGTAGATTCGGTAATTTGTTTTGAAGAGGATAATAATACATGTGGTAGAAAACCCAAATAATAGGAAAGAATAGATATATTATGGTGACATATTACACCCTAATCACTCATTACAACTATCTACATACCTACTACACATTATCTAAAGCCTTTGATTCTGTAAACGGTACTGTCTTATTTAGTAAATTAGAAAATATTGGTATAAGAAGCAATATTCTTAATCTAATAAAGTCTTTTACAGATAACAGAACCCTAACGGTTAAATGCAATGAAGCTTACTCTGTCCCACAAGCTATTACTCTGGGAGTACCTCAGGCATCTATCCTGGGACCTCTACTGTTGTCCATCTATATCAATGATCTACCATCGCACATTAGAAAGAGACTCACAATTATGTATGCAGATGATACTACTGCGTGTATCTCTGCATCTAGCACTAATGATCTTAGTTCTGTCATTGAAACAACGGTAGATGAGATGATTGCCTGGTGTGATCGAAATAAATTAATATTAAATAGGGATAAAACAGTATTCATAGATTTTGAACTTAGAAGAAATATACCACTTTGTGGTATCCCCTTAAGTGAAAGCACAAAGCTGTTGGGCACATGTATTGACAGCACATTGTCATGGAACAGCATGTCGATTATGTTTGCAATAAATTGAATAAATCTTATTTTGCAATTTATCAATTAAAAAATGTGCTCAGTGAAGACGGCTTAATGAATGTATATTATGTTTTGGCTTATTCGCATATAACTCAAAATATACATCTTTGGGGAAAATCCAGTGGAGTATCCAGAGTATTTGTGTCAGAAAAACGATTAATAAGATTGATATATAAATTTAACTATAGAGAAAGCTGTAGAAACACTTTTGTCTCCAGGAAAATATTATACTATATGTCTATATATACAAGTGTCTGATTCACGTAAAATGCAATCTGCATGATTTTCATGTGCTGTCTGAAAATAACAGATATATTACAAGGCCAGGGAACTTATTATCTATTCCTCAGCATAGGACTTCGACATGTAAAGAGTCTCTTTATTACTATGGGATAATACCATATAATAGACTTCCTGGAAGTATTCCTAAACTCATTAAGGTATAAAAAGAAGATTAAAGATTTACTACTATATAGTGGTTACTATAGTGTGAATGAATTCTTAAACAGATCTACAGACACACAGTCTCTAGTTTGAATTTTTTTTAACTTGTACGTATACCAAGTGTACATTTATGACTGGTGGTCGAGAGGTGAGCGCACTTGCCTCTCACTCACAGATTAATGATTTTTCTCGTCTCACAGCAGCATTTCAAAATTTGAATACAATGGTAAACATCTCTCAACTAATAGCCGCTGTTGAACATCTTAATTCACTTTTGGCACAAATTTTAAACGATCCAATCCAAATTTTTACTGTATTTAATGATTTTGTCAGTAAAAAGTCATCGTCATATAATTTACAATGTTCAACTTAAGTAATTGGAATGCCAATGGAATTATTAAAAAAACCACCACATTAAGTCATTAAATTTTGCAGGAAAAAATAGATATCATGATTATAACAGAAACTCGACTTAAGCCTAATATTAAATTTAAAATACCGAACTTTAAGAATTACAGATACGATAGGACTAGAAATAGGGGTGGTGGTGTGGCGGTGCTTGTCAAGAAAAGCATCCCGCAACACTCTCTCCCCAATATCGAGAGCAATATCGATAATATATCAAACTCCTTGACGGGACTGTTATTATAGGGGCATACAACTCCCCCTCTAACAAGCTTACCTTCAAAGCATTAAATGAGCTTTTTGCACACACCAAAATGTTGCTAATAGGCGATCTAAATGTCAGGCATCAGACATGGTCGAATTGCAGGAACAACAGGAATGGTAGTACTGTTTTTGATTATACTCAGGAATTTAGTATTGCTGTCCTTGCTCCCGACTCCCCAACCCACTTTCCTTTTAATAACTCAACCCCTTCAGTCATCGACATTATCCTAAATAAAAATTACCCCCATTTTCCTGAACTCACATCCCTACCTTTGCTTGGACGTGATCACAATCCTGTCCACTGAACTATACAGGGGACATACGAAAATAACATGACTTTGACCAGATATGACTATAAGACGACAAATTGGCAACGATTTAGACAAATATTAAACGAACGTACGAAAATAAATAATAATATAATAACAAGACACGATATTGACGAACAAATACAAAAAGTTACTGTGGACATACAATACGCAAGCGACAAGACGACGAAAAAATTTCAACTGAAACAATGGCGATTGGAGATTCCAGATGAGATCATCAAATTGATAAAATTTAAAAATAAAATAAAGGCGCGGTGGTAACGACACCGTCGCCAAATAGATAGACTTCGACTTAATCACTTCGAACAGACTATACGTGACAAACTGGCATCCCACAGGCAAGCTAGCTGGAACGATAAAATTTCGCAGCTCACGCGACAAGATAATTCCCCGTGGAAGATGACTAAGCTCCTACGTAACAATCGTGAATATATATCGACATTAATCGACGATGATGTAATATATAGCACGGACAAAGACAAGGCAGATAAGATTGCTAGCTTTCTGCAGCATGCCAACACCATCTCTTCCAATTCTTCCCCCTTCCATGAGCACATTACACTTAATGTTAACCAAATTCACCCCTTCTACCCTATTCCATCCAGTAAACTGTCCAAACTTCTCGTTTCTCCAGCCGATCTTCGTAAAATAATTAAAGTCACCCCTAATTTAAAAGCCCCAGGACCAGACAATATCCCCAACCTCCTTTTAAAAAATCTTCCCCGTAAAACCTTACTCCAGTTTTCTTACATTATAAATGCCATACTCAGGACGCAGTACCATCTTGATGCGTGGAAGGTGGGTATTGGGGTATCTATCCTGAAACCAAACAAACCGCCGCACCTGCCAAGCAGCTATAGACTGATTACACTACTCAACACAATGGGCAATATTACTGAAAAAGCCATCCTACAAATCTTAAAATAAATTTGTTGAAAAAAATCACTAATACCGGCGCGGCAGTTTGGATTCAGAGCAGGCCATGGAACCACCCTTTCCCTTGCCCATGTGGTCAGGGATATAATTCATGGGTACAATCGGAAGCAGTGCACCATCTTGTTGTTGCTGGATATCCAGCGAGTGTTCGACTGTGTCTGGCACAACGGCCTTGCATTTAAATTGAAAAAAATATGCAAATTTCCTGACTATATTGTCTCGCTTATTAAAAATTACTTAACTCAACGGCAAATTATGGCGTGTGTGAATGGCCTACTCGGATAAAAAACAAATATCAGCCGGGGTCCCTCAAAGCTCCATGCTCTCCCCTTTTATATAACTTATATACTGCTGACATTCCCGCTAACTCTACTGCTAACCTCCTACTTTGCGCTGACGACACCTTACTTTACGCCAGCTCATTCCATGCGCAGACTGCGACGTACAAAATTAACTATCACCTGACAAAAATACTAAAATATTACGCTGACTGGAAAATAACGATAAACGAGACCAAATCGCAGACAATAACCTTCCACCGCAAATTTACCAACATAAAGACAATTCTGAAACTTAAAATTAAGAATAGAGACATCGAGGCAAAACCACGGTTAAATACCTCGGTGTCTCTCTTGACACCCGACTTTCATTTGGACCACATATAACGCAGACAATTAACAAAATGTATGCGACGCTTAGCAAACTATATCCGTTGTGTAATCGGAGGAGCTTGCTGACAACAGACAACAAACTGACCATGTATAACGTTATGTTCAGACCCATTTTGACTTAAACTGTGTTGTCTGGAATATGATTTCAGATACACAGTGCGCACGACTTCAACGGACGCAAAGCAAATAACTTAGACTTCTCACCAACTCAAGCCGCTACATCGCGATTAACGAACTACACAGAATTACGGGACTCTTGACCATTAGAGGTTACATAGCAGAAGCGTCGCAGAAGTTTTTCACTTCTAAGATTCATAGCTCCGAACTGACTCGTGACATAGCAGACATAAGACGACATCATAACTATAGACATACACACAGATTACTTCACGTGAAACTACCACTGTACAACGAACCAACACCTGACTGACGACGTTTTCCTCCATCAAATCTCCCTTCCTCTTTACCCCTCATCTCCTCTCCATTCCACCCTACCTTTCACTGCTCCATTATCCCCCGGCTGATTTATTACGTCACTACCCTTCAGGTTCAAAAATATAATCTGTTATAACATTTTAAATTTTTTCCTATATATTTCACTTTTAAATAGCATGGGCATTAGCTGAAGCAGGTTTTTTGTATATTTTTCCTGCACAATATAAGGAGTACTCGCATTTACTTGAACGTTTGTTTCCCCAATTACTTTTAGCCTATTGCTGGCAAAATCATTAATTTTAATATACCGAATGCTGGTGCGAGCGGTTATTAGTCGACAGATATTACCAAATGTGTTAGTTTCTCTGCATGTCTTACCAACCGGCCCCTGTGAACGTGTCGCGTCGCAGTTTTATTATTTGACAACCTATTGTTAAATAAAATCAATGAGATAGCATGGAACTAACACTTATATTGTATATATATTTTAAATGTTAATAAATGTTTTTAAATGGCAAAAAATGCCTCTCACCAAAAAGTCCCGGGTTCGATCCCCGGTCGTGGGAGTGGAAAATACTGTGAGAGGGATTTTTCCACTATACACGGATATTGGATGTGTGTCCCTTGTTTCTAAATGTGTAGCCCCCTCCCACGCAAGGCTCTTCTAGAGCCTTCCGGGATAAAGAGGGTCGTAATTACCTGTGGTGTTATTTATTATATTATTTATTTTTTATTATTATTTATACTTTTTGTTTCTGTCCATTATTTTATTATTTTAATTATGTATCAACATCTTATGATGTTATGCGGTATTGTTTTTAATTTAGATGCTGACGTGTCACATATACATATATTGTATCATACAAATGGTTAATAAATATATTATTATTATTATTATTAGTATATAAATAGCACTGTCCCTACAAGTCATCACATAACTTGTCTGTTAATACCAATAAGATAATGTTATAAATTGGATTGCTTAAAATATAATTTGCAAGATATTGTCTTTCATATCAAAACAAAAATCATTGGTAATACCAACTTTGAGGTTAGGTGAGTATATGCAATAACAAGTGATTATTTCACATAAATCACACAAAGTAAAAAACATTGGTTTTTAATAAATAAAAATTATGTTTCCTATAAAATTTCTCATTTTATTATGTTTCTTATAATACGCGAAAATCAAACAATGAACCCAGCAAGAATTTATCTTGGACACGCATTGAATTCAGTACAACGAAAACTTAAATTGGTGACAGTTGAGATTTGTCCATAATATACGCTTTAAAATTGAACATATGTAGTTACAGAATAGTCACTAGGATTCTCCAAAATTAGTTCGTTGACAAATGTCAAATTCTGCAAGGTTAGAACACTTTAATATGAACACTCTTTAATTGCACAATAATTAAAACAATACTTATTAAAAATAAACGCGCATACAAACCTCATAGTCTTTGCCCCTTTAATTTCTGCACTTATGAAATCACGATTATTGCCAGAAAATGCTGTCATCATGACGGCATTTACTCTGGGTAAATTGTCCGACTGAGCTTGTAAAAATCCCGTGTCCGTCATCGCTCAATCAAAACAGTCGTCAAACTCTACAATGCAGTAAAAACACTACTTGTTGGATAAGTAAAAACGTACTTTTACGCACTTTTATCATAATAAACTGTACTTTTCTAATGCTGCTTCTATTGACATGCCCGTATTTTGCAACTTGCGACGTCACACCAATAAGAAACCCGTTTTCAGTCACGTGGTTTTGTTTACATAAAAATTCGAATTTTAAAGTCGAATATTTATGGAGTAAAATATAGTACATATTATGGAAAAATAATAAATTTAAACGACTTCAATATACACATAAAGAAATATGTTTACTTTTTCTCTCGTTTTTATTAAAATTTTACTTCTTCGTGTGAAATTATCATCAACATACAATATTCTACCCTATTTTTATAATATTGCCTATTGTGTTTAGTGGTTATCTGCACTTTAAAATCAACTTTTATCACATTTGCAATGGCGAATCGAATTGAAGTACGGCAAAAGTTAGTATTTTAGCTTTTAAGCAACTTGTAGCTCCCACATGAATAGAATCCTGTTGAGTAAGAAGCTTCCTCACTTTTCACACCTCTTATATAAAAATTCAATTCACATCCAATTTTAGGATGTTCGCTTCACAATAGTCTGGAATGATTCAATTTCTGACTAAAAATGTCTGTTAGATTTACTACAAAGGTTTACCGTTTTCGTTAGTTTATTAAATTATGTATAATTATTCAATTTTGAGATGTCTAAATTTTAACAAATTTAGTGGAACCATTTTGTTGTGTAGACAAAAATTTTTTGTATAAGCAAATACAGCATAGCTGAAGAGAACATGTACATTCATAATTTATAATTTTTTGTCTAATTTTAAATAAAATACTTGTATTACAAGGATTGGCAGTGCATTTATTTTAATTAGAGTGCATTTGAACTTTATCTAAAGAATTTAATAGGTTACTAAATCAGGTGATATCTTTGTGAGAATACTATATTTTATTTGTGGCCCTAATAAATATGTATATTCCCGTATTTTTGTTTATCTTGCTTATAATCTGTATTGTAATGGTTTCTTGCAGTTTCCACGTTACGGATTATATAAATTGCGTAAAACTAAAGTCTTTCAGTTACATCAGTCTGCCCGTTCGTTATTCCGTACGCCCGTGTGTCTCTCCGTCCGTTGGTGCTATATACAGGGTGTCCCAATAGTGCGTCAAAGTCCAATACGTCTACCAAGTTTCATTCTGATATTCTTAAAAATAAGGAAAAAAGGGAGTCTACCATGATCCGTTGATACCCGATAGTGGTCGTGGATAACCAAATTAATTCGCTGTGTGTGTGTGTGTGTGTGTGTGTGTGTGTGTGTGTGTGTATTACTATTAATTAAAAAGATTTATTTTTCATTTATGTAGGCAAGGAATGTACTACAACGATACAAACACCAAATACTGATTATAATTATACAGGGTGTATTTTATACTAGCCCTAATTCAGGACATTTCAAAGAGAATTTTCTCAATTTTTTCAAATGGAAAACTGTAAATTATTGCATTTTTGAATTGGCACGTTAATTCACTACGAGTTTTGTGAAAATATCCTATACCTAAAATCGACATTTCTGAAGATATTTTTACTTTTTCATTAAAAACCGTTAAACTATAATACTTTTCATTTCGAACCGATCTAGTAGCTATGAGTTTGGCATACAATAGGAATAATTATTGAATGTTATCTGTTAGTTAGGTCTTCAAGCACGGAAGATGCGTTTTTAAAAACCAACCAAAATTTGTTGTTTACAAGAAGCTAACTTTATTACGATAATAAGTTACAAGTTACTAGCTCGAGAGTGTTAACAATCTGAATAATAAATGAGCAGCACTCCTATTTATAAACTAACTCTAGTCTAATAAGCTAAAAGATTATGTTAAATAGAACGCCATAAAGCTTCATCAGCAAAGATAGCTCTGTACACATAACTTTATTGAGGTTTAATTATTAACTACTATGACAAAGTATTTACACTTATTTTAAGTTATAAATTAGTTTAAAATCCGCACTTTCCAATAATGAATTTTTCGAGAGAAGAAATGACCGATATGATTTATGTTCTGGCTGCGAGTGATAAAAATTGTTTACTCTCAACTCGAATTTATAAGGAGCGATATCCGGAAAGAAGGCAGTCCTCTAAAAAATTATTTCAGAGGTTAATGGAACGATTTGACAATACGGAAAAGTGAAATATGAGAAAAAGGAACGAACAAAAAATGTGGTAAAAGAAGAAAACGAAATAGTCATACTTTTGAGCGTGATTGAAGATTCTCATTGCAGTATAAGAGAATTGGCAAGAGAAAACGATATGAGTCCATCGAATCCTACAAAAAAGCAAATTTTATCCCTATCATGTTGAATTAATGCAGGAACTGATTGATAGGGATTATGAAAACCGAATACAATTTTGTCAATGGGGAAAACAAAAAATAGGTCAACAAAGAAATTATTTTGTTTGCCAATGAAGCAACGTTTCATAAAAATGGACATGTCCATCTTCATAATTTTCGTTATTACAACACAACCAATCCTTACCTTCTCACGAACAAATAGCCAAACAAGATAATCGTTGAATGTTTGGGGAGGAATTGTTGGGAATTATGTGATAGGACCACACTTTTTTGATGGACGTGTCAAATTTATTTGGAATTTTTGCAAGACAGCTTGGAAGAATTACTGGAGCATGTCCCCAGGGATATTAGGGAGGGAATATGGTATCTCTATGATGGAGCATCTGTGCACCACACTGCAGTTATTCACGAACATTTAAACGACGCTTTTCCATATAGTTGGATAGGAAGAGGAGGACCCCATAGTTGGCCTACCAGAAGCCCTGATTTGACCAAAATAGACCTCTTTTTGCGGGGCTATGTTAAGGAGCAAGTGTACAAAACTCCTCTAACTACAAGAGAAAATATGAAAGAAAGAATAAGGGAAGTTCTTCAGGCTGTAGATATTTTAAGATATGTCGCTAGATTACTCGAAAATCGTCTACAGAAATGCATAGACGTACTGGAAGGCCACTTTGAACAGTTCCTGTAATCACTAGGTATTATTTATTTCATGAAATTAGGTTCAAAATAAAAATTTTAAAATAACGCCAATTTTTTTATTACTTAATATCGTATTTTTTGTTCCTATTATTTATGTCAACTTTTTGTAATATTAAACGATTATTTATAAGTTTTAAAGATAAGCTCAAATGTGACTTAATTAAACTGAAAAAATAGTACTGAGGCAACCAAGACACACCCAGAAAAAATTTAATACTACTTTTAATTTATTCTTAATTTATGTCAAAATCATGGCTACTGGATCAGTTCGAAGTAAAATTATAATTTAAGGGTTTTTAATGAAAAAGTAAAAATGTCTCTGGAAATATCGATTTTAGGTATAGGATATTATTCACAAAAATCGTAGAGAATTAACGCGCAAACTCAAAAATACACTAATATACAGATTATTCCATTTGAAAAAATTGAGAAAATCCACTTTGAAATGTCCTGAATTAGCTTTAGCATAAAATACACCGCACGCACTATTGGGACACCCTGTATAAAAAATATTTGAGAGAGAAAAATAATATTTTGTGAAATCGAAACATGAGTGAAATATACAGTAAAAAAGGGAAAATCAAAAATTTATTTTAAATTGTTAAATACAACTATGTGTGAAAAAAGGGAAAATGAAAAAAATGTTTAAATTGTTAAATACAACTATGCGTGATTGTATTCAAAAATAATCTTCTATTTCTGCAATACCAACTACTGGAAAATATTTTTTGGGTATTTAGCAGATAACCATCATATATTCAAAATCTAGTACGAAAATTCTGGTATACTAATAAAGCTAAATCAACGAAAAGCTTATATAAAGACATTAGTATACTTGCATGATCAGAATTAGACCAACAGTATATATAAAGAATTTTCTTATCAGATTTTGAATGCATGACAGTTATTTTCTAAATATCCCCGAAAAATAAACTAAACAAATCTGGAATTTACTTTCATGTTCTAAATGATTTAAATTATGAACATTTTTAGATTCTGTTAGATGTGCACATTTAAAATACAATCATTTCCTCAATATATACTAAGCCATTAAAAACGTATTATATTCACTCGTTGGAGGTAATGATATATAATTTATCTATTGCAGATTCAAATCTTTATAGTTACTTCTGCATGCATAAAAATTTAAAATAGTTGTTAAGTGTAAAATATTCGTAATGAAGTTTTAAGTTATATTTAAAAACTTGCAAGTACTATAATTAGTAAAAACAATATATCAGCTAGTACGATCCTAATAGTGTACAGAATAATATATAATCTTGCATATTGAAGTTTTATTTAAAATATTGTCTTTTGTAAACTATAGTTTTCCTCTTCACTTCATTTATGTTACAAATATATTTATACAAGGCATTTTATAATTTTGTTCCTCTTAGAATTTCGGATGTTATAGGCTTTGTTCAATGATACCTACCAGCGAGTGTCCGATGTAGCTCTTACCACATGTGCACTTCAACTGGTAAACACCTTTTGATAATAGTTTGGGGACAGGGTCTTTGACTGAGGGAAGTATCTGCTGTATTTTCTTCACTGTTCTAAACCGTACACCTACTTTCTTTTTGAATAAAATCTTCTTCGGCCTATCTGGGACTCCCGCGACGTAGGGTAGGCATGCATACGTTGTTGGTTGTTGCTGTTCTTCTTCTGTATTTCTCCTCTGGTTATTTACTACTCGTTGTATATTGCTTTGACTGTAACCGTTCTTCTCTAAAGCTTGTTGGACATTCTGTAGTTCCTCGGGTTTGTTCTTGTCAAAAGGTGTTTACCAGTTGGTGTGGTGGTTGATTTTTCTTTGCGATACCCTAATTAACTAATATCTAACATTTTAAATTTTTCCAAAAATCTTATCAACTCAAAAACTTTAAATATTTTTGAATGTATCGGTAGAATTGAAATGGGTCTATAATTGTTGACATCATTAATAATTATTTTCATATATGGGAACAATTTTTGAATGTTTTAAATCATTGGAAAATAAAGTATCTCTTCTTGAATTTATATATTCATTATCACTGTAATTGGCTCCATAAAAACATCTTCAATTTCATTTAAGCTGAAAGTTGATATCCTTTTCTCTTTTAGTTTTAATGTTCGTTGTAATATTTCTAATCTCCTTTTCATACATTCATCTAAATATATAGACCTAGAGTTCGGCAACATTTAATCATATTTTTGCAAAAGATATTTACATCTTTCAGCTCCTGATTGTTATCACAGTTTCGATTTTTTCCGGTTTGCGACTTAATTATTGTCCAAATTTATTTTGATTTATTTTCAGAATAACTTATATAATTATGTGTTGCTGTCTTTTCTATTTTTCAATAATTGAGTCTTTATATGTATGCCTCTTTATAATTTGTATATTTGTTCAAAAAGTCTTAATCTTTTTCTTATACTATGATTGTAGATAAAGGATATAATTAATTTCTCATTTGTTGCAGCTCTTCTGTATAACATTTATTTGTTACTCTTGTTGTTTTATCTATGACTACTTTATTTCAGGCATAAGATTTTCAAAGAGTTCCGTGAAGATATTGTGTAATATTATCGAACCTATAATTGACAGGATTAGGAGCTGCATTAAAAATTAAGTTAGTTGCAGAATGAATTTATGCAATAGGACATAAAAATGCCCTTCGGACGTTTAAAAATGGGACGAAAGTTGATTCAACAGATAAGATTTGTCACGACGACATGGAAAAATGTCTGAAGAAATGTTTTTCAAAACTATAACGAAATCTAACATTCGTTATTTCGAAAAAACTGAACGTTTACCCTTTTGAAAAGAAATTGTATATCCAAGCGAGTAATACTTAAATTTTGGCGAGTCGGTGGACGCAACATAATAATCTACAAAATCTGAAAATCATACGACGGCATTTTTTTCAAATGAGTTTGGACGATGGGATCATTTTAGAGATTATCTTGAGAGAATTTGCCAATGAGGCTGACGTCATGACCTTCAGTGGGGAAAATCTAAATTTTTAAAGTCAAAATTTGAAAATGAGAGGTCATAGGTCACGTTTACTCAAAGTCAGTTCGAAAGTGACCTGTGGATCAAAATCCTTTATGTTCACATCGTCAGAACGCTTTACCGCAGGAACGCTACATGTAACATATACAATGAGCGGCAAGCAATTGCGTACATCGGGCCACGTTTACAAGCGAAATAAATGGACAACAGACTTGCAGCGCACGCAAGTGTGATCCCAGCGTTTATGGGTATTTATTAGTCAGTCAGTCAGTCATAGACTCATCTGGCTCAGTACTACGTTGTTGTTTGTTGGGGGTGGATGCAATTATTCAATTCACGATGTATAGGTGTGTCACGGCAACTAAAAATTATAATTATATATAAATAGTGGAGTAGATCTGGCTTTGGAATAAGGAAACGTCGGATTGTGATTTTTTCTCTTGCCAATAAGTAAAGTTAGGTTAGGTAGTTAGATTCCGACATATTTGTGCTGTGGAAGTCAAAGAGGGGGAGGGGGAAATGACATGTTACATGAGAAAATGGTTTTTAGAAGATAACTCTGCGGCGTTTAATCTGACGAAAAAAATCTTCAGACCAAAAATAGAGAGCTCACGAAAGTAAGCAAATTTTGTTCCTATCGTCATTGACGTCAGACCATTGATTCGCTAGATATCGAGAATCCAAGGTGCAAAAATTAAAAAATTTAAATTTATTTTTTATCATGAAGAAGTGGAATTGAGGACCCAATTTTTTTTTAATAGAATGGTACTGGCAGATACTTTGTTGGGCTGGGGGCGGTGAGATGATTAAGAGGGGAGGGAGAGGGGAAAAACCAAAATATTTGACATGCTGATAATTCCCCGTGTAATTGGCATATCGCTGTCAGACTGACGTACATTTTTTTATTTTTTTATGTGCTACAAGATAGCACTCGCATATAATGATTTTTTTCGCAAACAAATGCTTATTATTCGAAATAAAAATTGCACGTTTTTTTCCAAATAGTTTTTTTGGCACGGTGGGGGAAAAAATCTTTTTGGCCACTTCATACCTTTTTTATTAACTTTTAATTTCCACCCGGCCAGAACGCGATAAAATGATTAGGAAGTGAGCTAGAGGACGGCAAATAAACTGTTTGAAAAAAAACATGCAATTTTTATTTCACTCACTAAGCGTTTGTTTGCGAAAAAAATCATTTTATGCGAGTGCTAACTTGTAGTACATAAAAAAATAAAAAAATGTACGTCAGTCTGACCGCTATTGGCCAATTACACGGGGAGTTATCAGCATATCAAATATTTTTGTTTTCCCCCTCTCCCTCCCCTCCTAATTATCCCATCGTCCCCGGACTTTTTCGTCAGATCAAAAGCCGTCGAGTTATCTTCGAAAAACTATTTTCCCATACATTTAAAATGTCATTTCCCCCTCCCCCCCCTTTGACTTCCTCAGCACAAATGTGTCGGAATATTGGGGGGACCTAACTTTACTTATTGGCAAAAGAAAAATCACAAACGGACGTTTCCTTATTCGAGTCTGATTTCCTTCCAGATCTGCTCCACTAAAAAGAATGTTTTTAATATAAAATACATTCTTAAATAAAAAAAAAAATAATTTTGATAACATTTAACAACATATTCGGGCTAATTTGTTCGAGAGCGATTGCGATTTGCAACCGCAACTCCTCGAGATTATTAGTCCTTTTCTCGTGGAAGCCATAAATTTGAGATTTTATGTAGCCCCATAAAAAAGTCATTTGGAGCTAGATTAGGAGATCTAGCTGGACACAAGAAGGTTCCCGTTCACTCAATAAACGACCTGAAAATGTAATGTTCAGAAAACCTTAATTGCGGCACAATCATGAGGACGACAACCATCTTTTTGAAAACAGATCTCGTTAAATCTTCACCTTGCTAAGCCGTCGAATTTCCGGAACAATGTGCTACTACAGTAGATTTAATTCCTTAAGGCCGTTTAGTGTACCATCAATGAAAAATTAGTCGATCATATGATCCCCAGCATACCACCCCACACATTTAATTTGTGGAGATACTGAGTTCGTAATGCAAAACATCATTGCAGATTTCTCCGCGACCAATAATGAGCAATTGACGGGTTCTATTGACCATGTAATGCAAAGAAAAATTCATCAGTGAAAATATTATTTTTGACGCAATTTTCACCGCGGTTCGCCTTTTCCATTACACTTTCACAAAAGGTCGTTCGTGTGATATTATTCTCAGGAAATATCTCATGCAAAAGCGTAATTGCTTTAGTAGAAACTGTGGGATTTTCATTAACGGTACCCAAAATCGTGATTTCCTTCATCTCAATATAATTATTGTGTTGCCGGACTGATTCTCTTTTATGTCTCGCGTCCCATGTTTTTCGAAGTTTATTATGATTTGCAGGATTTTATCGGGAGAAAGCCTATTTAGTTATGTAGTTTGAAACTTTTCTTTAATTTCATGCATTGAACGGTCACCAAAATACTACTATCTGGATTTTTTTCGGTAACCTGATAACCATCCATTTTATTAAATTAACAATGTAAAATATTCTACAAAACAAACGTTTATACGCTTCTCCTCAAAGTGGAATAAATGTAAATATCTTCATATAGCATGCGATAAGCTGCAGCCGTTTCGGTCGAGCTCCTACAATTTATATTTCTTTGTAACATTGTGCATTCAATCTGCTTAGCACCTGTGAATATGAAATGTCTAGATACCCATAGATTGGTCCGTGTACGTACTTACCGCTATCTGGATATCTGTGCGTTAAAATCTAACCCGTTGCATCAAGATAGTTTCAAATGCCACAGTTCTAGTGAATAAATCGCTATTAGGAACTTTCCAAAAAGTCAAATAATGCGTCCAAAGTGAACGCGCAGGTACGAGCATAAGTTATTAGGAACTGCAACAACAATTCTCATACTGAATCTTTCTGCACCACTGACGCCTTGGATGGTAGCTGGAAATTGAGTTTTACGAGTTCCCCATACTCACTTTGTGTGGTATGGGACCAAGAATTTTGTCGAAATATAAATATATATTTTTTACATTACATTTTTGAAAGACTCAATATATAAATTTTACCACAAATACACAACTCCCCGTAGTGGATAACCGTCTAGTGCCCGAGGTCAAGCGAGTAAAGGAAAAATCCAACTGTCTAGAAATATAAGCTTATAAAATCGCATGAGGCGATAATGAAACAAAAAATTTCTTAATGAAGTAAAGTGTCCAAGAGAAATAAATCCAGGGAAAGTAGTTGGTAGCAATTGACAGTAAATACAAATGTTGTATTCGTTTCTTGATCTGAAAGAACTCCCTAGAGGGTCTCTCTGTTTTTAGGTGTCACAAATACACCAGAAATTAAATTTAATAGTTAATTCCACCAGGGACGTGGGCGGATCGTTCATAGTAATGTTAAAGAACGCTATAACCCCGATATACTTTTCGACGTTGTAACGAAATCCGACTTAGGAAATATTTCGTAAGAAAAGCGTGCTTCACGTAAAAACGCCGTGGAGGAGGTTTTTAATTCTTGGAAATATATTTTTGCTCTTCGGAGCGTTTTTTATGCCAAATTTTCGCTAACTCTTCGAGGAGCGTTAATTTGGTAAGTGTAGTAAATGTCGCTGCACAGGGACGTAATGTCGCCCCGACCACCCAATTTTGGAAAGTATTCTAAAATTGGACTTGAACTTCCAAATTTCCAAGATTAAAAACCCTTTTACGAATCCACGTTGTCAAGCACTGCAACTCTTACGAAGTGTTGAATATGAGGACAAGTTAGTCCAACGACTATCCAAAGTATATCGGAAGTTATAGCGAAAATAGCCCTTAGCGACATGGGACCCCCATCATTTCCTAGCAGTCGGATTTGACGGGGAAATGATGCGTTTTGACGGGGTTTGCCCTAAACCGGTTCCTCAGTGATTCGGAGTCAAAAAAGTATCTATACCATGTACTCACACGTGCATGGGATTTGCCTTGCCTGAACGTAAAATTTGTTATTGCATAATACAAACGAAGTAGATACGCTTCAAGCAATTTTAAGCTCCGAGGAGCGACCAAAATTTATGTGAATTAATAAATACGTTTATAAAGACAGGCAAGCATAAGCCCACCAAAATTTCAGTTACATGAACTGTTCCTTGAATCTTTTTGTGCATCGTTAGCTTTTCAAACTGCATATTGGATGGTAGTTGGTACCGTATGAATCGTCCCGTTCCTCACCATGTGTTGTACACGGGTCAGACCATTGTTTGTTAACATTTTCACTGAAGAAGTTGTGTAAAAACATAAATTTTTTAAAGATTTAATATACATTTTTTGAACTTTATATTGTCTTTTACTTGTGTTTTTCTAACAAAATTTCCCTTTCAGATTTAATTTTAAGAGAGTGTTAAACAGACAGTGTTAGATTTATAGTGTTACGACGTCTTCCAATTAATACCATCAGAGCCGCAGTTAAGCATAAACGACAGTAAGTATGATTTATTCATTAGTCTCCGTCTGAAACAGTCACTTTGAACCCTAAAAATTTTGTGAACGAAATATTTTTATTTAGTATTTAGAAAAGGTTGAGGAAAAAGAAAATTAATTTTTTCTTTTTCCTATTTTTTTTAATTTTTCTAAGTTTTTCGAGCAGAAAACACGTCCTTCAGACTTCCATCAAAAGCATGGATCGTTCACATGGCGCCCGAACAGGGACCATGCCGTCCCCAAACCCAACAAATCCTTTCTCATTCATGGCGGAAGACTCCGAGGGGTCGACCCCAAGAGAATTTTATGAGCGAGTCACCGCACCGCTCGTCGACGACGGTTCTAGAGGGATGGAACCACAGCGACTGTTTCCGGAGGGAGATAATGTTAATTTATCAGCTTCACAGCCACAAACTGCTTCGATGGAGAGTATGTTTCTGAAAATGGCAGAGGGCTTCGTGCAGGCGATACAGAACGTGTCGACCTGTACGCCCCATGAGAGACAAAGATGTCCGAACGTGACGTTCCATGGGCTTGATCATGAAGATCCAGAAGCATTTCTGAAAATTATGGAGGAATATTTCGACAGAGCTCGCATAAGCCACGACTATGATCGCCTCCATAACGTAACCGGCCAACTCAAGGGCGAAGCTCAACGATGGTCCGAACAATTTAGGACGTTGACTACTTCGTATGCCTTATTCAAGGAAAGATTCCTTACGAGATTTAATTCTCCCGACATACAGTCACGAGCTATTGCTCAACTGTATGCCGTCAAGCAAACGTCTTTAGACGACACGGCAGTGTTTATCACAAGGAAAACCTGTCTTTTCGATCGTATTGATCCCTTTAAATCCGAAGCCATCAGAGCTCGGGTCATCATGGACCAACTGCGTCCAGAAATTAGGTCACGCTTGAGAAGCAACCTAATTTCAAACACCGAAATGTTAATAGCAGCGGCTACTAACGTCGAGCGGGATTCAGCTGACGAACAGACGTCGCTAATCCAGCTTATTGATCAACGTCTGTCCCGCGCGTCTTACTATCAAGAGCCGGGACGTTTAAGTCCACAAAATTCAAGTATAAGGAGCAATGGAAGCCCAACTCCGACAGCACCGAGGGTGCATTTCCGAGAGGACGTATCTCGACAGGACGGTCCAGGCAGAGCGCCTGGTCGTCCTATTTTTATGCCTAATTTATCAAGCGGATCAGTGCATCCTGACCGCAGGCAAAACAATTTTAATGGCGGATCGGGGAAATTCCGAGTACCCGACCGACCGGCTACCCCGTGCCGATACTGCACAGACACAGTGCAGTGGCACTTCCATAGTCAGTGTCCGAATAACCCTCATCTCAACAGGAGACCGGGAAACTTTCGAGGGGCCAGAGACCCAGGCCAGGGTCCATCTGCAAGATCCCCGGCACAACGGCCGAACCAAGGCGGCAGCAATGTCCAGTAATTTTTTCCGATACTCATGACCACTACGACGCTCCTCTGCACAAGACAAGAGAGTCAATAAATTATATGAGCGAAGCGTTCCCTTTGCCTCGTATAAAAGTTCAAATAAATGAACATGCGGTCGACGCACTGATAGATTCAGGCTCGACGCGAAACGTTATCCATCCGAGGATGTTGGATAATTTTAAAAATCTCACGACACGTCGATCATTTGCTATGGCGTGCGGAGATCGAATGGTGGACTCTCTTGGCACGACAAAATTACAAGTAATAATTTCAGGCACCTCTTTTGAAATTGATTTTCAAGTAATCGAAAATTTAAACGAAACGATAATATTAGGATCACCATTCTTATATATGAACAATGTCGCATACGATTATGGCAGAAAATGCCTATATGCCGGCACAGAAGAGCGTATTACCGTCTTCTGGAATCAAGCTTCTCAGAGGGAGAGACAGCAGGCAAAGCTTCCTGAAGAGCTTGTTATTAAAGACAAATTTCTACGGCCGCTGTTCGAAGAATTTGTCGATCTGTTCACTGCGGAACCGACTCAAGCAACCACAGTGACTGTGAAACACAAAATTACAGTAAAAGACACGAAACCATTTAATATCAGACCATATCCGATGTCTCCGAGTACTAAGAAAATTATGTACGACCAAATCGAAGAGATGTTAAAAGCTGGCGTCATCGAACCTAGCACTGCCCAATATAGTTCACCACCAGTGATAATAAAACGCTCGGACAAGAAACCACGATTTTGCATCGATTATCGCCATTTGAACGAAATGACCGAAGACGAAGCTTCCGTCTTACCCAAGATACACGAAAGTATTAAAGATTTAGGCAATTCGAAGATTTTTTCTGTGTTGGATTTAAAAAGTGGATATTGGCAAATACCACTAGATGAAGCATCAAAAGATTTTTCGACTTTTACCACTCCTGATGGGGCAGCTTACAGATTTAATGTCATGCCTTTCGGCCTCAAGACAGCTCCCTGTACCTTTCAGAAATTCATGGCAAAGGACGTTTTAACGGGTTACCTGCACCATTTCTGTAAAGTGTATTTAGATGATATAATCGTTTACAGCGTAAACGTGAAGGAGCATATGTCCCACTTGAGATTAGTCTTTGAAAGACTACGTCTGCACAATCTGAAAGTGTCACCGGAAAAGTGTGTAATAGCGACGAATGAAATTCAATATTTAGGCCATACAATTAGAACCGATACTTCCCAACCATTAGAAAAACATGTCTTACAAATTCAAAATTATCCCGTTCCAGCTACGAAAAAGCAGCTACAAAGTTTCCTAGGGCTTTGCAACTGGGTACGAGAATATCTACCAAATGTGGCGATGATCACGAAGCCACTAACGAAACTTCTTTCGAAGGAAAATCGTTTTCACTGGAACCATACATGCGATGAAGCATTTAGAAAATTAAAAGAATTATTATCCGGACCGCTGGAACTCCATCGGCCGGATTTTTCACGTCAATTCATTTTGCAAACAGATGCATCCCTCCAAGGCCTTTCGGCCGTGTTATATCAATTAGGCGACAACGGCGAAAAATACATAATCTCGTATGCAAGCAACACGTTATCTCCAGCGGAGAGACGTTACCATATAAATGAGCTAGAATGCTTGGCGGTGGTGAATTATATTAAAAAGTACAAGATGTACTTAGCAGACAAACCGTTCTTGGTGAAGACGGACAACAGGGCGTTACTTTGGTTAAATAAACATAAGGACGACAAAACAAAATTTACTCGATGGTCATTACTATTGCAAGAATATGCATTCAAAATTGAACACTGTCCAGGAAAGGAAAATTTATTAGCAGATTTTCTAAGTCGTAACCCACAAAATCAGTATGTCGAGACAGACGATGAAGAGGAAAGAATGTTCCTACCAAATTATAAGTGTCCAGAACGTATTTCTGTTTTAACGCACTCAGAAATATACGAAAATATCGTACAGGCTCAATTGAGTTCAAGAGATATTCAAGACAAGATCCGCCGTTGGAATGATCTATTTCAACAGGAACAACGTTCCGATGCGGATCTTATTTTTATGCAAAATTTTCACGTCCAAGACGATGTACTTTTTAAAGATTGTGATAGAAATTTTAAATTAATAGTTCCAAAGAGGAAAATAAAGGAATTGATTTACCATTATCATGACCGAGATGAAGCATGTCATCCAGGAAGAGACGAGACTCTCAGGAAAATAGCAAAACGCTACTATTTCAATAATATGGCCAGGATCGTAGGCAGATACATAAACGACTGTCTGATATGCCAGTCTGTCAAGACAAGACAAGCCCAACCCAATGCTCCACTTAGAAGTCATGCACCACAAAATGCATTTGAAACCTTGAGCATCGACGTAATTGGCCCGCTGCAGAGGACTAAAGACGCCGAAAACAGATATATGATTATCGTCGAAGACGTTTTCAGTAAATGGATAGAGGCAAAGGCATACATTCAGGTCGACGGCAGAACGATAGCCAAATATATCGACGAAGAAATAGTAGCAAGATTCGGAGTCCCTCGAGTCATAATATCAGACAACGGTGGTCATTTCAATTCCGAATGGTACATCACATTTTGCGAAAGGAATGGTATCGAACGATATTTAATTCCAGCATATCACCAACAGTCCAACCCCGTGGAACGACGGGTGCAGGAATGCAAGAAAATTCTAAAGACTCTTTTATTCAAAAAGCCAAACGACACTTGGGATCGCTACGTGCATCAAATGACGTATATATTAAGAAATCGTAGGAACGCCGCTACAAATCAAACACCTAGCATGGTCGTGTTAGGATATGATCCAGCCGAAAGAGGCGAATGGGATTTGTATGCCTGGAGGCAAGAAAGAGCTAAGCAACAAACGCTTCCACGATACGAGCGAATCAAGGAAGCCCGTCAGGCCCAACAAAAATATAAACAGAAATATGCGCCGAAAGAGGCCGTCACTCCGATCGTCTACAAAGTAGGAGACAGAGTCATGAGTAAGAGAAAAAAGAAGGTACATACCTTCACGCCGTCTTGGTCAGGCCCAACCAGAATTCTGAAGAAGTTTTCAGACGAGGTGTATCTCGTGCAAAAGGGAAATGCAACGACAAGAGTACATGTCGATGATTTGAGACCAGCCCCGCCAGAGGAGCACAACTTGGAAATCGAATCTTCCGATGAAGAAAATGCTAGTCCAGGCGGAACATCACTCGATGGAAATGATTCCCCGTTCTCAGACGATTCCACAGAACCTCTACCGCCGGAGCAAACGGTTGTACAAATCCATGCACCGCCACGAGATGCTTCCACTTCTGATTCAGAATCCAGTTCTGGAGATTCAATCATCTTTTTATAACATTTTTCAACCTAGGCTAAGTTTTAACTTAGTGCTAGGTTTATTTTATATCAAAATTTCCATACCAACTTCTTGTCGTGTCAGGCAAAAGTTGGTATTTTTTTATGCATTTTTTACAAGTTATTTTCATCTGAGGATATTGTATCCAAATACAAATCTTCCAAATTCACTGCAGCAACTCTGACCGTGTCCGGCAGAGTTGGTATTTTTTATAATTTTTCTAAGTCCTCAAATGTTATTAAACATTCATCTGTAAGCAGAGTCCGACCCAAAGGGTCCAAACAAATGTTCCATTGGCACGGCATGGAAAGACGACGACTCTGACGCAAGGGCGCGATTCAGATGAGTCTAGCAACTCAAGGGCGAGATGCCGCCACGTCTGCTGGAGGGGCAGATGCAACGATCCGACGGATGCAGATTCTGTCGCAGATTTCTCCCAAGAAGAGATTTTAAATAAAAAACCATTTCAACCAATATAAGTCAACAAAATTCAGTGTTCCTATTCTCAAAGACGACGATGTGATATCGGTCGCAGATTTCTCCCAAGAAGAGAATTTTTAACTACTCGGAAACCATTTCAACCAATATAAGTCAACAAAATTCAGTGTTCCTATTCTCAAAGACGACGATATGTTATCGGTCGCAGATCCCCAGACGGGATGTAAACAAACATTTTACTAAAATTTTGTTTTATTGTTTCATATAAACCGAGCAGAACCAATGTATAGCTGGAGCAAGCAGTCCGAGGACCACCTAAGCTGTTCCAGAAGGCAGTTCGACACCGAAGGTGATCGACGAGGCATAGACACGAGGAGGAGCAGACGCAAGCCCGCATTAGTGGAAGAACACTAAGAAAGATAAGTGCGTCGAAAGTGTTTGTGTTGTGTCATCGAGAATCTGAGGATTTTCGATTTTTTCTTTTTTTATGCCATTTTTGAAACACAATGTTCAATAATTCAATCGAATGCTATGCATCGATATATGTTCAAGTTTATCACCATTTTTTAGATTTGCATCTATGTTTTGTTCAGATAGGCCGGTCTGAACGATAACCGAATACAACACATGGGAGACTACATCCAATGATCCATTTTATTTTTAAATAACCAATTTACCAAACGTTACACAAAAAGATTCACGGAAAGGAGGGGAGTGTTAAAGAACGCTATAACCCCGATATACTTTTCGACGTTGTAACGAAATCCGACTTAGGAAATATTTCGTAAGAAAAGCGTGCTTCACGTAAAAACGCCGTGGAGGAGGTTTTTAATTCTTGGAAATATATTTTTGCTCTTCGGAGCGTTTTTTATGCCAAATTTTCGCTAACTCTTCGAGGAGCGTTAATTTGGTAAGTGTAGTAAATGTCGCTGCACAGGGACGTAATGTCGCCCCGACCACCCAATTTTGGAAAGTATTCTAAAATTGGACTTGAACTTCCAAATTTCCAAGATTAAAAACCCTTTTACGAATCCACGTTGTCAAGCACTGCAACTCTTACGAAGTGTTGAATATGAGGACAAGTTAGTCCAACGACTATCCAAAGTATATCGGAAGTTATAGCGAAAATAGCCCTTAGCGACATGGGACCCCCATCATTTCCTAGCAGTCGGATTTGACGGGGAAATGATGCGTTTTGACGGGGTTTGCCCTAAACCGGTTCCTCAGTGATTCGGAGTCAAAAAAGTATCTATACCATGTACTCACACGTGCATGGGATTTGCCTTGCCTGAACGTAAAATTTGTTATTGCATAATACAAACGAAGTAGATACGCTTCAAGCAATTTTAAGCTCCGAGGAGCGACCAAAATTTATGTGAATTAATAAATACGTTTATAAAGACAGGCAAGCATAAGCCCACCAAAATTTCAGTTACATGAACTGTTCCTTGAATCTTTTTGTGCATCGTTAGCTTTTCAAACTGCATATTGGATGGTAGTTGGTACCGTATGAATCGTCCCGTTCCTCACCATGTGTTGTACACGGGTCAGACCATTGTTTGTTAACATTTTCACTGAAGAAGTTGTGTAAAAACATAAATTTTTTAAAGATTTAATATACATTTTTTGAACTTTATATTGTCTTTTACTTGTGTTTTTCTAACAAAATTTCCCTTTCAGATTTAATTTTAAGAGAGTGTTAAACAGACAGTGTTAGATTTATAGTGTTACGACGTCTTCCAATTAATACCATCAGAGCCGCAGTTAAGCATAAACGACAGTAAGTATGATTTATTCATTAGTCTCCGTCTGAAACAGTCACTTTGAACCCTAAAAATTTTGTGAACGAAATATTTTTATTTAGTATTTAGAAAAGGTTGAGGAAAAAGAAAATTAATTTTTTCTTTTTCCTATTTTTTTTAATTTTTCTAAGTTTTTCGAGCAGAAAACACGTCCTTCAGACTTCCATCAAAAGCATGGATCGTTCACAGTAACACTGATATTGGTAAATATCACAATAATTAATTTCTGCATATGTATGATGTTTTTATAGTTTTTATTTTTTTAGTATTATTGAAATTCGTGAAGCTGTCCCAAACAGTCTGATATATGCAGATTTACTGTACTTGTATTACTTTATATATTTATTATTTTTATATTTACATTTAATTCCAACATAAGATTGATATATTATAATCTGCAGATGGCTATATTTTGTTCTCCGTTAATTTTTTTGTGACATGACTTAATGCGCAGTCTAGTTTTTCGAGGAATATTTGTCTCTCAAAAGCGACCTATATATTAATATGTAGTCACCCTTTAAAATCTATACATTCTTATTCAATTTAAATGTGATGTAAACGTTGTTTCTTAGTAGTTAGTAATTTATAACAAAAAACAAATAAGAAATTCAATGCCGATTTATCTCCAGCCCACCCTGTGCTAAGGCGATTTATAAAATACACCGTGAAGTCGTCAGACTGCACAATCTTCTCCTGTCTATCCGAACAAAAGTCCTTTCAATACCAAGACTCAGCCTCATTCGATGCGCGGATCAGAGCGACCTGTGGCTGCAGACGTATTAAGGATGCCCAGTGTCATTGTCATCTTCATAAGTTTAATCAGAACCGACCAGCGGAAATTGCATTTTCCTTTGTGTACTTATTTATTCTCTGTATCGAGCATTTGATTAATTTTTAGCATTGTTTGACTTATTTTGTTAAATGTTTTATTTAAATATGGATAATTTTCTACTCCATCACAATAAAGTTTGAACTCGATTAAATCATTAGCTGAGCTTTTCAAATTTGATTTTATTTTAGAAATAATTCGGCATTTATACATCCTAAAAACCATTGTATAATCTTAGGATAACGTATATGACGAACTGTATTTCTCATACTCAGCGCTGGATTTATCAAGAAGCATATCTGCTGTAGTTTCTTTTAGTATTTGATAAATATCAGCTTACTCTGCAATTCTATCGCTAGGTATTTTCAAGTTTTATAAGAAGAAATCCACAACGTTTGTGCAAAGAAATTTAACTTTAAGCAAAAGTGGCCGTTTTTGTTTAACCGTCATCTACCATGGTTTGTTCGACATCGACTCTAGCTTTGCAATTACAACCATAGATTCAATGCTAATAAAATTTATAATGTTGGCATCTTGACAAATGGAAAAAAATTGTCACTTTTTCAAATGTTAATTTTTTATAACTTTTTAAATGTTGTAGAAAAGACGCTGTATGCAACACGGAAGAAAATAAGTTATTACCTTAATCATGTGATTACAGGGCTCATTACGTCTCATTTTGCAAATTTCAGATTCGTAAGATAACGACTTTCATTTTCTTACTAGTTGAAAAAATAGCTATATACAAAGTGAAGTGAGGTACCGTCATCGGTTTAAGCGCTGAGACCTCGATCAGCGAAGTTAAGCAGCGTCGGTTGAGGCCGTCACTTGGATGGGTGAACGGCAACTCTGTTGTAGGGTATGTCCCCTACAAGTCACAATTTAAAAACAAAAAATTCCAAAAAACACAAAAAAATCAAATAATCTTATGCCACCTGGCAAACTATATAAAAAAAGTCAATAAGACCTCAATCTCATCAAAAAACTGTAGTTCAACTCAAAAAATCCGAGAAAATTAGCCAATCATCGATAATTCACAAATAACCAAAATTCATCAAATTCTAACATAAAACATTCATTTACACTCATCCGTAACCAAATCATCACGAAAAACAAAATTCAAAAATACAGCCCCCGTATATTCTTTAACTTAGTCGAATTCTTCATCCAAACTCCAATTCTCATCATCTAACTCCAATACATCCCGATTTTATAAGCAATTCCCCTTTCAAAAAAAATTCGAACTTATTGACCACCCCTCGTATATGTAACTATCTTAAATCTAACCATCGAGTCCGTTTCCCCACGTTAAAAACCCCATTTAAAAAATTTTCCATTTTTACTTTTCAATCAGCCCCTGTATACGTCAATTCACGTTCCGTGCCTCGAGTCCCAAAAGCCCAAATATCGTTTCACCGAATTTGCCCAATCCAACTGCTATTATAAACTTCCCCCTTTTCGATCACCGTTGTATAATAGCAGACACCCATACTATATCTACGCTCAGCTCGATTCATACCCGTATTGTACCTTGTTAATATCTTATCTTAATATCTTACGCACTAATTGGAAACCTTTTAATGGAGTTACAATTTGTTAACAGCGGACCTCCGTGATAGCTTACGGGGTCGAGCCAGATTTCACACACAAAACTTCGAATAACTTCCAAACAAAAATAGATCCAGCTTTCATTCAAATTTTAATCAATTCCCCTTCGCATCGCCGATTTTTCCATATAAAAATTATTTTCAAATTCCAAAGTTTTCAAGTATTGCACAACATGTCGCAATCGACGACTCATACTTGCCCGCACGGAGCGATTTCAAGCCTTTCCAGCTCTCTGCAAGACTCGATGGGGCGAGAAAAACGAAACTTTCTGAGTTGGTATAAATACCGGTGCATCGCAAGCCGTAGCCAAGTTCAGTTTCGGCAGTGACTCCAAAGTTTAGTTTTCGCGACGTGATAAAGTGGGACAAGTTTCCTTGTAGTGTAATAAGTGTGTACTAGTGCTTCGGTCCGGTTAATATTTAAATACCCACCGTCTAGACAGGCTTTCTTAACCACCCATCCTAGCAACTTCTCGTGACTAGCTGTTCCGATCTAGCTTCTCAGGCCGAAACCTGGTTAAAAAGAGTTAGTTTTAAGTAATCGCCTTTAGTGCCCCTATTTTTCTTTTTATATTTAATATTTCTATTTCTGTCCCAAGTGACAATTTTATTTCCGCCGATACGGTCAAGTTAAAAAATATATTCCCCAGTGAATTTTCTCAGATTTAATTGCAAATTAAATATTTTCAAAAGCAGTTTAAATAAATTCTATTGACAGAATTTATGTTGTCGAATAGTTTCAACCATTAAAAAGAAACTGTGTAAAAATAAATAATTCTTTCCAAACTCTGTTAATCGAAAACCATAAATAAAAATATTTGTTCGTTTCGTTCCAAATAAAGTGTTATTTTTTCGAAGAATTATACAGGGTGCAGTCATTGACCCTTAACAAAAACATTTTAAATTAAACAGTGTTCAACAACGATAAGGTTGTCACTGCAGTTCTTCGGCTGTTCCAGAGTACCACTATACAGGGCGTAGCGTTGACCCTAACCTTCACCAAAAAGCAAACCAGAAGACTTCTCACAACAAAATAAAGTGCACGAACGCCCTCGAGGGTCTCAGCTCTAAACCTCCGCAGTTCCAATTTTTTATTTTCCAAAGCGAGGGCAATTATTCGTGTTCATCTCATTTCACCGTCTTGGTTGAGTGGAAGAGTAGCTGTAGCTAAACTCCGCCAGGACGTAAATATAAACAAGGCATTTAAAAAAAAAAATTGGGATTGGATTTTCTTAATTTCTGTTGTCAGGCATAATTATAGATATTTACAGCAAATTTTCAAAAAATTGTCTTCGGAATTAATCTAAATTTTTAATATGTTTTCTAATTAACGCAGGATATATTCTAATTTCGGCACAATAACGAAAAATTTACTGAAATCATTAATCTCTACTATTTAAGGGGAAATTGTAGACTCTTGCTTTGAAACATAGATATAAATATAAAAATAATTTATGGGGCTAATATCTGGCAATCTAGCAGGCCATATGATTCTTCACATCAAATTCATCTATTTGGAGATGAAGATTTAAGTATTTTCTTCTCTCTTTTTTATACACATTTACTATAATAAAAATAAAACCATGGCGCGGGTCTTTTTCATATAAAATTTACATGTCGTGTTTGTACTTTTATTATCATAATCTTTTCCTATATAGTACAATTCAATACAATCCATGTAACACCGAATTAAACTATTATTACTAAGGCCTAACACCGATGCCTGTAGACGAGCTATCCACAACCAGGAATTTTGCCCAACCTTTTCTTCTTCGAAGAGTAGGGATCTTTTACCTGGCTAACATTTAATAGACAAGGGACCGACAGCTTTACAACCCATCCGTAAAATGTATAGCTTCCGCTCAAATACTGAAACAGTCACCCATCCAAAGTTTAATAGTCACATTAATTGTCTAAATTGTACCTATATATCATTATGATCTAAAGTTCACAAGAAGATATGAGGTCCTAGGTCTTATTATTTATTTTAGCGAGTCAATAAAAAAAGATAATATAAGATAAGATAATATAATATATTTACATACAATAAAATATTCCAAATATTGGACTAGGCAATAATCGTCTAGGATTGATAAGTTAGGGAAAAATAGTATTATTATTATTATTTAAAAAAATTACACACTAAGAAAAATTATTCCAAACAAAATAATAAGTACAAAGTTAACTTCAGCTTTACATCGAATGGAGGTACCGGCAGTACCAGACTTAAAGTTAATGCTTGAGCATTCCCCAGATGATCGAGGGCTTTTTGGACAATTTTCTGTTATAAAAAATAAATTAAATAATTTTACGAGGTTAAAACCTTGAACCAGGATTTTTACTATAAACCAATTGTCTCAGGACTAGTGCATTTCCTCACACTTTTTAAATTATGTATAAGAATTGATTACAAATTGAACCGTACCGTAACCAATTTAAAAATATTTATACCACCAAGTCAAAAATGAAAAAGAATGCAAGTATCTAGAAATAGATAATAGATACTTTTGAAATGAATTTTAAAAATATACGATTATTCAATTATTTTCAGTCAATCACAAGACGTAGAATAGACGCCATTTTTATTATGTGTATATAACTTAATAAACAATATTAAATAACAACTATAATTTGGAAGTCGTCATATTTATATACACTTAATAATAATTTAAAGGCGTTACTATTGATGTGCACATAATGAATTTTACTTGTTTTCTGGGTACGTTTCCAGCTATACCGGTAATATTAGAACAAAATAGACGTTTATTATCATTCGATTACTTCTCAAGTAGATTAAAATTTAAATGTAATATAAACTAAAATAAGAATTTATTAGATTAAGAGAACTAGATTAGAAAAAAAATAATAACAAATAACCTATATAATGTAAGAGAAGCCGTGTCTATTATAATATACGTTTATTAATCTATTGTTTCCAGTAGATTTATTTAATATTTATGCTGATTTAATTTTACATCAATGAAGTAGGGTCCGATTATACCAGTGTAGGATACTGCACACAAAACATTGCCTCTTTCAGAATATTGACTACCGGTAACAATTCCAAAATTTGGGTTTGTATCGCTCCAGTAGCGGCAAATCTGATTAGACACAATACCATTGGTAGTAAAAGTTGCTTCATTAGGGAAAATGATATGTCGACGAAAAAATCGGTCTCCTGCAAATTTTTCCGCCATTAACATACAAAAGTATAAGCACTTAACTTCATCACCGTACTCAAGATTACGTCGAAATCTTGGTTTGAATGGAAAAACTTTGTTTTCTTTGAATATTTTACAAATTAACTATTTACTTATCCCTGTATCACTAGCGCGCTTTCTTAAAGATAATTTTGGATTCTCTCTGAGATAATCCATCGCTAATAATATTGCTGCATCATTTTCATTGTACTGTTTCTTTTACCTAGTTTACTTATTTATATTTCCGGTTTTCTTGAATCTTTTCACAATTCTTCATGCCTTTTGTATGATTAGGACGATATTCGGAAGCTTGTTATTAACCTTTGAAATCACATTTTTCATGCTAGATTCGCCAGTGATATAGCATAGTATAGTGAATACGATCAGAATTGAAACCGTATAAAAACTAAAAGCCAGCAAAAACAGTCGGCATCTGTTGCGGAGGTAAACAGAAATGCTTGTCATAAGAGAAACAATAAAGAGATGCCGGCTGTTTTTGCCGACTTTTAGTTTTTATACGGTTTCAATTCTAGTCGTATTCACTATACTAGAGAAACTTTTTCTCGTAAAATTGACATTTTTAATACAAACAATAAATTATTCTGACACAAAGACGGATCACTTTTATTTTTAAAACATAATATTTTTTTGTCGCAAACTCCTCTATAAAATCTTTATTTTACTATAAGGAACGTAACCAGACTGCAACCAACAGCTACTCTCCGGGCTATGTGCCCCCCCCGAGCGTTGAATTACAAGTTACAAGCCTGGCGCGCGCGTTAAGTGTAATAATTGCATGTTACCATCAAAACGCTAATGCTTCGATTGCAACAACTTACTGCGCCAGGCTTGTAACTTGTAATTCAGCGCTCGGGGGGCACATAGCCCGGAGAGTAGCTGTTGGTTGCAGTCTGGTTACGTTCCTTATAGTAAAATAAAGATTTTATAGAGGAGTTTGCGACTAAAAATATTATGTTTTAATATTCCGCCCTCCAAAAGCGCATTTGAACACGTTTATTTTTGTTTCCATGGCATATTCTTCTGAAAACATTAAAATATTATTTAAAAAAAATGTATTTAGTTCTGTGATTTGGTACAACGTCATATTTTTAATTGTAAGTTTTTCTAATAAAACAGTTTAGGTTCGAGTTTCGTTATTGTGTCCACAATTCGTTATTTCATGGTATTAGGATTCACTTAGTGGTAAAGGAATGACAAAAAGTCTACCCAAATGCGAAATGAGAATATAATTAAATCTATTACTGAATTCAGCAAGTTATTTTCCAGAAATTGGCGAAGGATCCGGTGATACAAACATGTTTTAAAATTTTTTATTTCTCTTGTTTGTTTACTCTTTTACTTTGTGGTCTAATGGTCGCCCTTTCTAGATTATAATCATCATGCTAGTGTAAATCGCATTCAAATCAAACCAGTAGTTTTGATGTTGAGGAACCACATACATATATATATGTTATACAATAGTTGAAACCCCGATTAAAGCTCATACGTGATTTACTCCTAATTTAATTCAGGATTTTATATTCACATGATAATCGAAGGCAATTCCTTCATATAAGTAGGCAGCACATTATAACAGGTGACTCCTGCCTTATGCGGAGATATTTGATAAAAACTGTAAGAATAATTATTTTATTAACATAAATACTGGCTGTTAGGTTAGACATGGGTTTGCATAAAATTCTAGATGTAGTAAATAATAGCAAATTTAAAATATCCATCGACATTTAAGTCGATAATTGGTATTTCTTAAATGTACTCTTGCAGTATTCAAGTAGAATCAGTCTGAAAATTGACTCCATGATTTCTTTTGGTGAGCAAAAACTCGTTGGTTGCAAGAAAAAGAACTATGCGACAGTTTCAGCGTAACGCTAAAAGTAACGCTAAAAGTTTTTAAATTAATAAAAAGGAACAACATTTCTTATTGTTTACGAAATTTTAGCAAAAACTGTTGGAATCTATTTTACATAGGAAAAATGTGAAAGTCTCAAATGTATAGATTTTATATATTTTGTTTTTTTAGATTTGTTCAGCCACATAAATGAGTTCACGGCGCTACTGAAAGAAGTCTATATAAAATGCATGTAAATAACAGGGAAGTAAAACCCAGGGGGTTTGTAAGTATTTTGCAAAGTACAGGTAAATACAAGAAGGCGCCACGACGGGAGGCATCATCATGAGTCATGGTTACGACGCCAACCACAATGCCAGCCGACGCCACACTATTAAGGACGCCAGGTAAAAGAAGGGACTAACTAGCGTCCAGGGGTTAATAATAACAGTTTTTTCATAACATCGTATTTATATTTTATGCTACACATATTTAGGAATTTAACAATACTTTACTGGAATGTTATGAATCGAGTTGTAATACTATGAAAATAAAAATTATGTTTGTTGCACATAACTGAATTAGTTTATAATTAAAATAACAATTTTTGCAATATATTTGAATCGTTTTAAAATATATTTAAATCATTTCGTGTTAATTATTTTAAATTGATGTTTAGAGAAATCTATATCCAGAAATTACTATAAACAGTTTCGGGAAATGATTCTATGTCTAAAAATATTTGAAAAAGTTTCTGTGAATATAATTTCATAAACTTTGTAAAAGAGCTAAGCCTATTTACAGATGGTATACAAAAAGTGATTTTTATTTAAAATTTTGAAAACTATTTGATATTCAGTTTTAAACAAAAAAGTATAGACGAATGGATAATCTGTGTTTGCATTTATTAAAAGAACACTTCCTAATAATAGAATAATTATTAAAGAAATCAAGAGTGGTGAAGAGTCAGGTAACTGATATAAGTACTTCACATGGTACTAATACGGAATTATTTTCCTCTTCACTATAAGTGATTAGGTAAATGCTGGCATGAGCTTGGGCTTCGCGCACCGATATTGACGCCCTGGGATATCTGTTTATATCTGTGGATGGATATTATAGGTCGCAACAAGCTCCGTTTAGGCCTGCAGATGTAGGATGGGAAGTAGAGAACCTCAACGTCCTAAAGCTATACCAGGATCAACAGCGTGGAGATCGGATGTTTCGGGCGCGCTCGTGGAAACCTGTCTGGTATAAACTATGTGGAGCAAGTAGGTGGTTGCTGAGGAATGCTTGCTCCACGTGGGGTCTGCTTTAACCAGTCGATCAAGTGGATGGGAACGACAATAAAACTTCCCCCCCAAGTCAAAGGTGGAACAGCATAAGTTTATGACTACATGGCTAAGGGGAAGCTTAGCCATGCAGTCATAGCTTAGCATAGCTTTAAATAAATGTTTGCCTGGGGTATGCGGGGCACTGCCTCAGGTAATTTTTTTTCTCCGCTACTTGTGGGAATGTCGTGAGGCTCAGTTTAATTAATAATAGCGCGAGCAAAAAGATAGCGACGAAAAAGGCCCCACTCCGTCATAATAGCTCTAAATAACGCGAAGTGCCTCCAGATAAATCTCAACCATGCAAAAACAGTCTCGAGTGTGGTTAGCAGGCGATTTACTATGGGGAAATTAAACATAGGGCTAATTCAAGAGCCCTGGGTACCTAGAGGACGTATCAAAGGACACCCCACGCAACCATGTAAGTTAGTTTACTCTACTTTGCATGACTAACCTAGAACAGCTTTGCTGTTCGATAAAAATACTAATTTTGTTCTCCATGTTCAGAGTTAGTAACGAGGGACTTCGTTGCAGCAGCAGTGGAAGTGGTTACAGAAAGGGGCAAAACGCAGGTCATAATAGACTCCGCCTATTTTCCTCGTGAAGCGTTGTTTACGACATCATTCCAAGAACTTTTTACCTAAACCAATTGACTGACACGAAACGATTTAGTTAAAAAAAATTTGGTTTCTAATTTTGGGACTTGTGTTTAATTTAAAAATCCGAGTTCGCCTATAGCTAAGGCAATTGAAATACTTATAATGCAACAGATTGAGTCAATATTAAGACAATGATATATCTCATGCAGTCAGTACTTGATAGAAGAAGAATGATTACTTCTTAATCATTGTTTGATATTATTCGGCACTAAAAATAGGTAATTACTTTACGTAACTGGCGAGAAGCATATAACAAGCCCTTTAAAATCGGTTTCTAAGAACTTCAAGTTCATTTTAATAACACTCCTTTTGTGTAAGTTTCAGCAGTGGTACGCAACTTTGAGATAGTGCACTGGATGCAAGTCGATTTTTGTTGCATTTTCAAAATTTGGGTACTACATTATGCTCGATGCAGTTTCTTAACAAACATATTCGTGCATAATACGTTACTGTGGATTTCTCCGTGAATTGTTGAGAGTAAATACATCCTTAGAAGTTACTAAATGTTTATCATTCAACAGAAAAGATGTCCTTGACAAAAGGATAATAAGGAATAAGACAATCCGAATTTCGTTGTAATTCCCATAAATAATAATGTAAAGTCAAAAACTGAAATTTCGTTGTAGTTCCTATTAAAATTTTCTTAAACCGCATTTCGAACCTTCCTTAGTTAATCCAAATTTTGTAAATGCAGTTGCGTACATCATCTACTGGTACATTTTTTCCAAATTTTAGTAATATATTTTAAATAAATATTTCACCTTGTAGTACTTTCTCATTGAATTCATATTTAGTTGACATGTTCTACATCCCTGTACGCAGACAGGGCGTCGCGACGTGAGTTGAGGGAATGCAACAACTTGCGTGCGGCGTCATTCATACCTCCACCGACGCCAGTCGTTATCTGTCACTACATCGCCGATTTCGCATGCCTTATTTACATAACTTGGAGTAATTTTATCCTTAGTTTCACTTTCATTTCAACATAAAATGTTAACTTTGCATAGGTTAACAATGTAGTCAGAGATAGTTATAAAAATTATGTTGCTAGAAATAGGACGTGAGTAGTACGTTGTTTTATATTGACATTTTTTTGGGACGAACGAGGGAAGCGAGTTCGACAAGAACAGTCAAGACACAAGAAATCACTTTTACCCCACACAGCACATTAAAACATCGAATATGACATAAATAAATACTGCTATTTGTTTCTCAAACGTCGAATTGGAAAGAAAAAATTATTGATTTGAAAAATATTACTCATGGGCCGCTCAGATGCAATGCCAGAAAAATTATAGTTAAGTTCACAAAACTTGTCGTTAAAGTAATGCTTAATGACATTTGAAGAAATAATTATTTTAATTTAATTCCTGCATCGAGATTCGAGACGAGACCCGCAGACTACTTCCTGTTACGCATATTCAAGTTGATGAGGATATTTGTTCAATTTGTGATTAAATGTTTGAATAATGGAAACATTGTGTTTTACAACTTATTTTTCTATATTTGCATATTACACTATTCTACTTTACCATAACTTTGTTTTATATATACGGGATGATTCAGCCGAAACTCTCCAGACCGATAACTGAGAAATTAAAATGGACATTGGCATGATAATCTTCTTTAGAAGACTTTTTAAGAACTATAATGAAATATTTTGCAACCGCGTGAGACATGCAAAATGCCTTCACGAAAATATTTGAAAATACAATGAACATTTACTAGGAAAATATTTATTAAAAATTACTCCTTAATTAGTTAATGCGTGTCGTTTCCCTTCGGAACAAATAAAAAGATATATTTTTATTATCTTTTTGAATCCTTGTTGTTCCCGACCGGAACTATAAAAATATTATTTTAGAAACTGCAGTAAACACTTTTTAAAAACTACATCAAAAAGTAATTTCGTACTTCCGAAGTAAATTTTCTTCACGATGTGTAGCACTACAACTTACCTTGCGTAAGGTATCTTTTATGAGAATGGATTTGAATTCTTTAATAAAGTCCCTGGAGTGGAATTTCTCAGGGACGTAAAAAATGTCAGAGTCTATCTATGTGAAGAAAATTCATATTAGTAATATAATTGTTGTTTCCTTGTAGGTAGCAGAGTATTACTGAGAGGTCTTTGAAGTAAGCCCTTCTGCATTATAATAATAGTAAAAATCTTGAATTGCACCTGTCTAGCATTCCATTGTAATCTCATGGGTCAATGTATGTATACCCAACATTTTTTGAGGAAGAATTTTTTGTCTTTTAAACTCAGTTAAACTTGTTTCATTTGTAATGAAACTCATGGCGCTATCGTGACTGTTGAACGTGGCTTAGAAACCGTGAGAAACGCGAGTATTGAAAGAGATGATGGACATATAGATTATTTACGAAGCGTGAATTCTGTGACTGTGTATATTGAGTATCGTAAAAACTATAGAAAGAAAATTAGCGTTGAATTTTATAAATAGCGTAGTCTGAATGATTCGCCTTCAACGTCTCAGTATTCTTTGCATTATAGATCCACCCATAGCAGCAGATGCACAACAACATTTGTTTTGAGTTTATTATCAGTTTTAAACACAGCTTGGAAGGAATTTATATGAAACAATATGGTTGGATTTCCAATAAGAATCTACTGGAACCAATTCCTACTCTACTTCTTCCTGCATCAGATGAACTCCCTAATTCTGTTTTCTGCATTTGTACGGAAAGCTGCAGTTCGGATTGTGGATGCAGAAAAATAGGATTACCATGTCCTATAATTTGTGGTTAATATCGTGGCCAGTCATACCGCTTCCGATGATGTGGCAGCGCAAAGATCTGAGTAAACGACGATGATATAGAGTCTATGGCTATGCTATCCGCAGACATGATTGTAGATAATAATGAAAATGAAGATAAAGAAGAAAAAGGTCAAGAGGCATATGAAGAGGAAAAAAATGTGATGAACAATCGTCATAACTGTTAAATCAAAATAATCTTAATGCACGTCAATATGCCGAATCAAAATTTGCACGATGATTTTTTCTGTTTAAGGGAGTATATGTTACAATGTTGATACGACTAATGCTTGGCCCTGCTTACTTATTTAAAATTGGAGTTTTTGCCTCAGGTAATTATGAAGAGTGTAGCGTCCTTGGATACTTAGACAAAGTGTTTTCTTCGGTTGTACAAAATACAAAGTTTCCACAACCCTGCTAATACAAAGACTTCTCATTCCATTAAATTTACTAAGTCTATTGTCAATTGGTTCAAGGAAAACATACAAATTGTATTATACATTTTTTAAACGAAACTGAAATTAAAGTATAGGCTAATCTTGTAATCCTGGTGTCTTTCCTTATGTTAGTTTTTTCTACTTTCCAACGTCTGCCTATTCCTATGATCTCACCAGGATCCGTCTCTAAGGCCTCAATCTGCCTACTCCTTATAAGGGAAGAGCGTAGGTGGATCTTTACAATGTCAGGCGCGGTTAATACTTAGATGAGTGACCGTTTCAAGGATGACCATGTCCTCGCCTCACATCTTCCACCGGCTTGTATATCAGTGTATGCGCGGAAGCTATGCAATCTTAGGCGAGTATTGTGTAGTGGATATACCATCCTTCGGAGGTGATGTAAAGTCGTCGGTCCGTTGTCTATTAAATGTTAGACAAGTAAAAGATCCCTACTCTTTAAAAGAGAAGAGGTTCTGAAAAAATTCCTGGTTGGGGTTAGTTCGTCTGCAGGCATTGGTGTTAGGCCTCAAGCCGCATCCCAGTTTCCAAGAGGTTCTGTCTCTAAATCCGTCTTCTTCTAGTTCTCTTTTCTGGATAGCTTCTTTTATTCCTTTTCTTCTCCTTTCTCTTTCTTTGTCTTCATTTTTTTCCTTCCTTTGGCAAGTTTCCATTTCCAAACCTTTAGTGGTATTCTATCGTGGTCCATTCTCCTCATGTATCCATACCACGGTAGTTGTTTTCTTTCAGTTTTATTTATTAATGAAGGTCAACTAGCATTATTTCTCCTATTACTTCATTTCTTTCATGATCTAGTAATGTTTTTTTACAACATCGTCTCTAATACATCATCTCTGTTGCCAATATTTTATTTTCCATCCATTTTTTATTCAATGTCCACACTTCACTTCCGTAGACAACACAACTTTCGACAAATGAGTTAAATATCCGTGTTTTTGTTTTATTCGAAATATGGTAGTATTGTATTGTATTGTACTGTACTGTACTGTACTGTACTATATTGTAGTATTGTAGGACAGTAGCATAGTGTGCTAAAGCGCCTGCCTAGCAAACTGAGTTGCCTAGTGGCGAAACAATTTTTCATTAAAAAAATTGCCCCAAGAGTAGTTCGGAGTCCACAATAAACTGTACGGCCTCGTCTCTCTTTACCTAATACAAGATCCTTGAGATCTTCCAGGGGGTTACCTCGGTAACTTGAGAAAGAAAACATTGTCATTCCACAGTATGGGATGTAGTTGTCTGATTATAGTTTTTCCTTTTTTTATTTTATTTTATATATTTATTTCATTTTTACCATCGGAGGTTAATGTAACCCCTAGATATTTATACTCATTTCTCAATTTCATCACTTCTTGTCTTCACTCTTCTCCTTGTCCTCCGGTTACCATATATTCTGTCTTATCAGTATTGATCTCCAAGCCACATCTCGTATACCCCCACCTATAAACGATAGCTAAAAAAAATTATGAAAGATCATCATAGTGTTATGACACATGGATTATACCTACAGGGTATACCATGCAAAAAAACGTCAATCCATCTCAAAGATTTTGCGGACACGAATGCATTACACGGCCTAAGACTTCTCAACCTCGTATCCCGAAAACTACTACATAAATTTTGTGTAAAACTTTTTTGTGTAGTTTTTTGCAATAAATATTTTTCATAATAACTGACATTAGCATGAAACTTAATAGATCGAAAGAAACTGATTTCAGCGAACTTTGACCTTGAGTATTTTTTTGCGTAACAATGTTTACAATGCAAAAATTGAAATGCATAAATAAAAACAATGATTTAAAATTTAAATCATGATTGTTGTCGAACAAAATCACGATAACTATAATTACTTTGACTAGCTATAGAAAAGTAACAATTTCGATCGAGCATTTTTAAAGTGAACAAAAATATTACTATTTCTAAACACTCGCAAATAATGAAGTTCGCCCCTAAATAATGATGTTTTGTGCGTGCGTATTACAGGAAAATGGGTGAATCACCACGCTATTTACCCCTCATTCCTGTAATTTGTGCGGATATTTCAACACAGGACCCTTCGCTGCTTCACTGCCCTCGTTCAACCTACCTTTTGTTGCGTGACCTCTAAGATATATCATAAAATCCCGTGCGGACTTTATTTGGAACTAAAAATTAAATTAGTCTTTCGAAGGGGACTTTTCGAGATTATCTGATACTTAAAATGATATTTAAGACAATGGAATCATAAATCCATAAGAGTAATTAATTGTCATGCATAAACACGTGTTTAACACTTAAGGGGAGGATTCCATACTACAGAACGCTAATTAAATAGTTTGTCACTAACAAATTATGCATGTGTTTGTTAGTAATAAACAAAATAAAACTAATAACTGTAATTTACTGTATTGCATCTTTGTGGTGTTTAATTCGTAACTTGATGAAATACAAAAACCTATTCTTTCCTTTATTTGGGTTTTTACCACAAGTATTATCCTCTTCAAAAACAAATCATCGAATCTACAAAATAATATAATTATTGTGGTAGAAAACTCAAATAAAAGGAAAGAATATTCGTAGAATGCCACAAATAACAGACAATACAAAAACCTAAATAATCTATGATTATAAATGTTGTGCATGTGATGTTTTCTTTTATATTATTAGGCAGAGTCTTATAGTGTAGAGTAGTTTATTTAATGCGCTTGAAAATTGTTTAAAAGGCCATAGCCGGGTAAGTATGAGTTATGTGCCTTTGAAACAATTTGGCTCATTATTATTTTCCTTTCTAAGCAACATTAAATTTAGAGAAATGACAGCTTATAAATATTTTAGTGTTTGGAAAAGAAATTTCTTAGAAACTGTCGTTGCGAATTACGTGGTATTGAATTATGTTATACTGGTATTAAAGAGCTGTAAGTGGTAATTTTTGTACAAATCTCAGTCTATATAAAATATGTGAAAAATACAGGAAAGACAATTTATATAATATAAAATATACTTTGTGCTTGGAGGACATTCATAAATTTTTATCCAATATTCGTCCTATGAGCTCATGTAATATTTCACGTGAAACAGGATCATGGTACATCCCCCTTTTTTCCGATAAACTATTGAATTTTGGAACATTCTATATACTTAATAAACGTCATGATTTTATTTCCACCTCAATCGATTAGTAGTCCAAGCGACCAATTAAAAATAGATTCTATACACTTTTGCGTTAATAGTACAGTAAAAATATACCAAAAAGTTCCATGACCTGGAAAAAATTGCACACTCGAATTTGCCATGTTCAATGTTATCAGGATCACTTAGAAGGTCTAAAACCAAAAAGGTGACCTACCCCCTACCCTAGTTTTTTGAGTTCAGTGTTGTGAAAGCTGTTTAGGTAAAATTATTAGCCATACACACATACCTAAGTAAATTAGATTCAACTGATTTCAGATTTCCAATTAAATTTAAAACTGTTAAAACTGTTTTTTTGGTAATTTCAGCGCCCTCTACTGCTCGAAATATTAACTTCTCGGCATCGCGGCAAGGACCAAAAATATGTAGAATTTTATTTACAATATTTTTTGTTCTATAACTTTTTCCGTGTGACCAATAGAACACGAGATAAAACAATCCAAAAATGTTTCAAGATGGCGGCTGAAGCAAAAGTGGGGGGAGGACACCTTTTTGGTTTTAGACCTTGTAAGTAGTTCTGATAACATTGAGCATAATAAATTCGTGTCTGCGAGCAAAAAAAAATAGGACAAGTTTTATAACGGTATTTTGCTAAAATCTAGTTGTGTACATCTAATTTTAATTTTTGTTACATTGTCAGTTAGTTGTCATAATTTGTTGCAAGTGTGCAAAAAACTAATATGCCTCATATAAGCGATTTAGTTAAATCTGGAGTTATTGCTAAAGCAGAAGATTGATGGTCAATGAGACAAATTGCACTGCGTTATAATATTGACAAAAATTCGGTGTGTAACATTTTAAGAAAGTACGGTACGATTAGTAGAAAACCTGGGTCAGGACGACGAAGGATATCAACTCAATAACAAGATTTGCAATTGGTAAATGCTTTAGTAGAAAATCCATTTTACTCAGTTATTCAGGCTGCTGAAGAAACGAATTTTCCTGGATCGAGTAGTACTGGTCGCCAGCGAGTAAGAGAATCGGAGCTACGCTGTCATGCAGCAGTACAGAAATACTTACTTAAAGCCGAATATAAAGAAGCTCGAGTAGGATTTGCGCATGATGTAAATTTTTGGAACAATGTAATCTTTACAGACGAAAAAACTTTCCAGTCAACACACAGCGGTCGTATTCGTGTTTACCGCCCTCCAAATACTCGATTCGATGAGAAATATATATCTAACAATGATAAAAGTGGTAGATTTTCCGTCAATATGTGAGCTTGGATATGGTCACACGTGGTCCAGGTGTTTTGTGGCATATTGAGGAACGATTTAATATTGAAACGAATATTAGGACTTTATACAATATTATGCTCCCTTCTGTATCACAATTATTTCATAATAATGAGTTCATATTTCAACAAGACAATTGTTCCGTTCATACTGCTCATACCGTAACTAACTGGATTCAAGATAACAACATCAATGTTCTTAACTGGCCCTGTCATAGTCTAGATCTTAACCCTGTGGAAGAAGAATGGGGATTACTCGTAAGAAGTATCCAAAAACGAAATGTGAGACCACGAAATGCCGAAGAATTACTGGAAATAGTAAATAATGCATGGGAAAATATTATTACTAATGATTATTGTATAAGGTTATTTAATTCTATGCCAAACAGACTTATAGAAGTTATAAATAGAAATGGTGCAATAACGAAATATTAATAGTCAGTTTCTTGTTAAATAGGATATCCTTTGTCCTTTGATCCAGGATTTCTACTAATCGTACTGTTTATTCTCCACTTTCTTAAAATGTTACACACCAAATATTTGTTAATGTTATAACGCAGTGCAATTTGTCTCATTAACCATCCATCATTTACTAAATAAATTAAAAAGTGATATCTGTTTTATTTCGGCTACTCATTACATATTCAAATAGAGACAGATTTACATTAGAAAAAAAAGTTATTGTATTGTATTTTTTTCTGCTCACGACAGTACTATAGGGTCAATACTTAAGGAGATATGGAGGGGGAAATAGAAAATTAAAAAAAACAGCTTGCATTATTAAAAATGAAATGGTTATTGCTAAATATAAAATAATTAGTGTTCAAGGATGTGTCTTGAACATTTTATGATTTACGAGGGCACATGAAAAAATGTCACCCTGAAAAAGTAGAAATAATAGTACCTTTAAAAGTAAAGAACTATAATTTTAATTGCAATAGAAACTTTAGCCATAGGCCAAATTTAAAATATTATATTAAAAAAATTCACGATGGTATTAATAGTTCACCACAAAACACCAATTTCTCAGGAAAGAAAGGCAAGAAGTGTGCATTATGTGAATATTTTGCAATATTTAAAACAGACTTTTGCTAACACTATACAGATGTTCATAATGTACGTATAGAATGTGAAGTGATTGAGTTTGTTAGCAGTAGCGACTTTAATACTTGGAAAGATAACTTGGAGAGTCAATTAAATACATATATTTGAATGGAAAAAATGTAAAAGGCTGGATAAAGCTGTCCATGCCCTTATGACGTTTATCAGGGATATATTTTTTGATAGGCTCATCGCCCTTAATAAAGGAAAGATTTCTTCTAAACTAAAAGAACTTCGAAAAAGGCACAAGTGTAGCACAGAATGAACATATAATATCCAAAGCTGGCGAAGTTTGGCAAATTCCATCCTCCTCAAAATCCTCGAAAACTTTGGAATTCTACAATATAAGTGAAAATGATATTAAATGTTGCGACTCTCAGTTGGTTTGCAGTGACTGTCTTACATGCATTCATAAATACTCCGTATTAACCCTAGCGCAAAAGTATATAGAACCTTTTTTGTAGAGAATTTTATATAGATTAATCTAATATATGAATTTTTTTTTCGCTAGAGGTAGTAGTTTTCGAGTTATTAACGAGGAACTGAAACAAGGGACCTTTAAAGACCCCCCCCCCCCTAGTTTCACTCCCAATCATCAATACTTTTAGTATGTTGTTAAGGACACCTTCCCCTACAACTGTGCCGAAATTCACTTCTACGTGAATTTTTACCGCTATTTAGCCTTTATTGGTCTTCGTTGCCTGTGCTATAGAATAAATCAGAATAGTCACACAGACACGCTTAAATGGAAAACTAAAAATTAAATTAAAATAAATATTAACGTTTGAAATGTCACTTATGTGGTACTGTGAACGATCCATGATTTAGGTGTCCGAGGGATATTTTGTTATACTTCCTAAATGGACTACTAGGACGTTCACCTAGGCAGATGTAAAATACAAAATTTATACTTACGTCGATTTTGCTTAACGGTATTCACCAAATGGTATCAACTGGAACAGTTTAATCTCTAACACTTCTTAAATAACTTGAAAGGGAATGGTATTAGTAATAACTCAGTAAGACACAACGAAAGATGATAGGATTCAGGTGAAGTTATCTTTTGGAATATTTTTGTTAGTAAACAGTTTATATATATGCAGAGGTATAAAGTTAACAAGATTGTTGGTTCATACCACACTTGGTGAGGGTTAGGACGACTCGGACAATGCAGTCTCCAACAACCATCCAATGGTTTACGTTGAAGCAATCGACCGACTCCAAAAAAATTCAACTGAAAATTCAATATTTGCGACTTTGCTTTTAGCTTGCCTGTCTCTATGCGTATTTGTAAGGTCTTTAAGGATAATTTCGGGCACTCTGTTATCGAGTTTAAAAATGCTTGGATTGCAACAGATTAGAATATTATTTTATATTCATACGTTCAGGCAAGACACTATGTATATGGTAATAGAGTGATATGTGTTCCGAATCACTGAGGAACCACATGTAGGCAAATATGACGGAAATCATATAAGTTCACCGCCAAAGTAAAAAAATTGTCGCCTGCGAAAAATCTAGCTTCAGGGACCTTATGGCGGGACTATCCACTCGTCCTCATAGTCCATACCATACATGCATGTTTTTGGTCATACGAATATAAGACGTTGGATATATTCAGATGTGTCAGTTTTTCTATTGACCAATAGTAAAAAATTCACATCTGGCAGTTAATTTATTGCTCGCGTTACTATTTCATCTATGTATCCCAATTATAAATGTGATGGTTGTGGATGGTTTCTATATAAAATGCTGAGCTTCAAAATAACATATTCACAATAATCTGAAATCATTTGTCGTCCTTCAAGATATATGACAGAGGAAATTATTTTATATGAAATTCTAGATTGAAGCAGGTTCGTATTTACCTATTACTGACCCCCCAGGAAAAATTTTAGTGGGGGTCCACTTATGGGCAGGATTTTTTAGAGTTAAAAAACTGGTAGTTACGTATTACTTACATTTAAAAAATTGCCTATTTCTGATTATTTCCCGAAATAATTCATTTAGTTCTTTTACTATGTCATCTATAGATAAAGCATTGGCATCCAAATTTTAGATTATGATGAAAATGGATTCTTTAAAGTAAGAAAATATCAAATCTGAATGCCGTCTGTGTATCTATCTGTGTAAGTCTATCAGTAAATAGCTGAAGTTTTATTCATAAGACCATTGAGGTTCAAGCAAGAACTCAATTGAATATTGGTGAAATCGGTGTACTTGGCTCTAGTCCGGACTGAAAATAGTTTTTTGTTGAATCTAAAAATATTTCTAACTAAAATAGTTTAGGATAGCGAATTGTATCGAAGTTGCCCTTTATACATTTCTTGCCAGGAGGGCAGGGACGGTAATAATAAGTTTACGTCGAATCAAGACATTCTTCGAATAAAAATTGTTCATGATGAAAAATTGTTTCGAAAAGCCCTCTTTCATATTTCTCATCAAAAGTACCAAGAACGGCTCCGTAAGAACTAGTAGTTTATTTTACACACTGGATTTGAAATCGTTTGTACATGAAATTACATCACTAAGACGCCGACTCCAACTATAACTTTGTAAGTAAGCATTTGCTAGATAAATATACTGTATATGTTCTGCTGTAAAACAAATTGCGAAAAACTCATAATATACTACTTCAAAGTAGGTTTAACTCTGCGCACGATATACAGCACACCATACACCTTAGACTTCGAAAACACATTATGTGGTATGGGGCATCAAATGAATCATCTCAACGCGCGACGTATAGAATGATAACGTCTTTGAAGCTTGCCCGATTGCATTCTTAGTATGGTTGCGCATTCAATCTGCTTAGCACCTGTGAATATGAAATATCTAGATGCCCACAAATTGCTATCTGCGCATCGTTTCACTGGTGTAAATTTCAATACACTATTTCCGTCTTGAACTAATTTAATTATACTTCTAGGTCATTTATTTTGTCGGTTTCAATTTCCAATTGTTTAACAACTATACCAGTGTCCAAAGGATCTTAGCGACTCTAATGGTTCAATTCGTCAGTTGTTAATTTTAGTAAAAAATGATTTTATGGATATATGTTTCGCTAACTTCATATGAACATAACGGAACATTCCATATTTTTTTAAAATCAATAACTACAAATTCTTTTTTCCCACAATTAATTAACGATAAAAAATACAACGAATTTTGAGCCTATTACCTTTAGATACATTTTTTGTATAGAGCTTGCCGCTAACTTCTCATTAACATAGCGGAGACTTCCATATATTTTTTAAAACAATAACATTTTTTCCCACAACAAATTAACTACTAAAAACGGCAAATAAACATGCTTCAATTTACTAAAGTTGTTTCGGTAAGCTTATATAAGTTTTATCGTACACTTTCAGAGGAAGTTTTCATCTGCTTAGTTTCTGTTGAGGTATTCTCTTAAAATATATCATCGGTTATCTCAGTTTCTTTAACAATATTTTTTACTTTAAAAAGATTTACAAATGTTCATTAATGACAAATTCATGGAATTCATTTCCCAATAGCAGTGTCTATTCATTTAGATTAGGAGATTATTTCAATCATTCTGCAGTGAAGTAATAAACCAATTTTGTCATTTGTCAAGAATTTGTGTTAGTTTAATCAAACCCTGTAAAAATATTGCTATTGATTGTTCAATTTGTAATAGAATATTCCCATCTTTTTATCTAAACTGAGTTCTATACATCAAAGAACGCATAAAAAAGTGCGACACGCGCGCTCTTTTTAAAAACAAGCAAACAAGTAAGTGCATAATAGCATTTCCTGTACCAAAGTAATTGAATTTCCCTTGCAGACATGAGAAAGACAAATAATTCCCAAGCGAAAATCGATCCGTGAGAATCGTAATTTTATTAGTGTATATGAAGAGTGAAATCGGGGTGTATCACTATTATAATTTGACCGACAGGGGATTGATTGAAGAGTAGTAGCAGTTTAACAGTGGCGTAGCGTTTTCATTTAATATAACGATGAGACGCTTCTAAAGTATGAAATATAAAACACCGTTGTTTAAAATAAAGTCTGATGTGGTCATTATATCTGTACCTATATATAAAAACAAATATCCTGACTGATTGACTTACCAACACCCAGCCCAAATCCTTGGATCTAAAAACATAAAAGTACATTACTTACATAACGTAAGAGCCCATTAAGACGGCATACTTTGAAATTCAGTTCTTATGGGGGTGAAAGCAGGTTTTTTTAAATTGTCAGAAAGCTAAATTTACAAATATGTTACAAGCAACAAAAAATTTTTCATGTACAGTCTGGATTTCGGAAAAGCCATAGTACTGCAAGCGTATTGGCAAACATTACGGATGATATTTTAAAATTTATAGATGACGGTTACGTATCACTGTTAGTACTTTTGAATTTTTTAAATACTTTTGACACACTAGATCATACTTTATTATGTATCAAGCTTAGCTTCTTTGGATTTGACGAGAATTATGTTGACTTTTTCAGGTATTTCTCCTGCGACAGATATCAAACTGTCAAACGTTATGATATTTTCTCTACCATCACCAAAATTATTTCAGGTGTTTTCCAAGGTTATGATCTAGGGCCTATCCTGTTTCTATTATATACAGCTGATATCTTCGGTAATGTAAACCACACAAGAATTCAATTTTGTGCCGATGGTAGACAACAATCGTGGTCTTTTGATTCAAATGATATAAAAAATAGATCTGATAACATGAACTTTGACCCCACTTCGGCTGTTATTCTGATACCCATGATTTGAAATTAGATGTTGATCAACGTGCAGTAATGTGTTTTTATAATAAAAAACATAAATTTTGTCAAAGATAATATAAACCTAAAATTATAAAATAAAACCTTAACTTGTTTAGATAAAGTGATGAAAATTTAAGATTCAAAGACATGCAAATTTAATAGTCAAAAAACGTATGTAGCATTAAAATTGTTATATCATAATATAAGTATAATTAATTATAAATTACAAAATGTGTGTGAATTACAGGTACTACCTATATTGCATTACTGCAATGTCATTTAATATAGTTGGTTGCATAAACTGGCACAAAATCTTTTGAAAAGGAAATACAGAACAGCTGTTGCCGATTTGTTTATCGTATTCGGAAATACCATCATACTTCTTCAAAAATCAACGAACGTTCTTGATTGGTTACACGTGGAAAACGACTACAAATATATTGGTATTTACTCACCGTATCCTATGAACCTCCTCACTATCGTATCTTAGTAGAAAATTGATATTTAGGAACAATATTCGCAATTTAAGTTTGAGACATGCAAATAAATTGTCGCTACCATCTTATCGTCTTACCTGTCTCTTATACTTGTCACATTCTATAATAACACAAACGATGCCCTAAAATACCTTACAGTTGACATTGTATGTACATCTTTCCCAATAAAGTCTTTATTGTTATTATTAAATCATTAGACGGCTTTTAAAATTCCACTCCTAAAGGGGTAACAATGAAAAGGGGCAAGGGGTTAAAATTATTGACTTTTCTCCTCGAATCGAGAGCTTCTGGCCAAAGCTCTTTCATGAAAATATGTACACATTAAGTAGTTTGTCCTTATTAACTCACGCAGTGATTTGTCAACGCGCAATCTAAACCCCTGGACTATTTGTTAAAAGTGTTACTTCCTGGGAAGTGAGGGAACATGATGAAGATATGGAAAAAAGTGGAAGAAAATTGTGGACAATTGAGGGAGATGGTGGGATTGTAGAGATGATGAAAAAAAGATGATTGAATCACAAACCCACTAAGAACTTATAAAATTTGAAAAATTGGCTCAAATGTGGCACACTAAATTTGGGTCAACGTAAGATTTTTTTGACATTTTCCCCGGACGGCAAAATTAAGTTATGGGTCAAATCACAGCATAATTAATTACACTAAATATTTTCAAATTACTTGCATTTATATTACAGAAACTTCGGATAATTGTACGATTTTTAAATAATGACTGAAATTCAAAATATCTTCAAGTATTTCTTTTGGTATTAACACATTAATCATATTTAATGCACTGCAAACGCTAGGAATATTGGTCGGCTAAGGGAAGTGTTTAGTACAAACCAAGACTACGCATCCCTATCGTGATTAGTCTTGTGTAAAATCGTAATAGTCCAAGTGATGGGCACAAAATATTAGCGGATGTGTGAGTTCTTACCCTTACACACCTTACCGCTCTAGAACACTTTACAATAATATTGATGTTACTGAAAATCTTAAGTATCACTCACTCAAGGTATGGTCTAGTCTATATTTCTTATTTAACCATGGTCCAAAACACTATTAGCACTTACAGTGTTTCAAGACCAAAACATAGTTATCAATTAAATATTATTCGAGAAAATTATGATTATTACATTTTCTCTAAGTAAAAGTAAGTAAAAGAGGGATTTCCCGGTTTATGACACCGCTTAATGAGGTGGATTTGGGATGCGATGAAACTGGAACAGGAAGTGTGGATAACAGTCACTCACTCATTATATTGATTTCGCTAAACTTCTCTCCTCACATTTTTCTTTCCTATGGCGTCAATATGAGGTACAGAAAACTGTTTTAAAATAAGTATATCAGACAGCGCAGCACTATTGGATTAAACTAGCATTTAGGATTCTGTATAACTGTTAGACTAAATTTAGGATTTTTTTTATTGAACTCAGTCGCTGAAAAGCGAATATGGGGTTTGGTTAAATATTGATATCGTTTTAAGTTTCGAATGAAGGAAACGAACTACTTTGATCGAATTATTTTGGCGCTTGGTATAAATTCTGTTAGCTGTCTATATTAAATAAACAAATAAAATATTTGGCGACTTTATAGGTACTATAACTGTAATATAATACATAACATAGCTTGTCCCAATATTCTATGTACACGAAGCTATAGTAATTTCTTGGAGTAAAAATAGTTTTACAGATTTAATTAACTAAACCACTTACTTCTGTGCATCCCTCTCTGTGAGTAAAAAATACTTGAGTTTTAGCTTTTCTGTAAATTTATTGAAGTCGATAACAATATTATAAAATGGCATTGTGGACCTTATTTAATTCTAATTATATTGACCTTTCGGGAGTTACTTAAAAAAAAAACAAAAATTTTCAACCAACTCTACTTGCTAAATAATTCAATTTGCGATTTAAATCTGTTTGATCTCAGAAATGTGTGACAGCTCCATATACACGGAATATTGCAACGTCCGGTGTTGTACAAAATATAAAAAGAAATAATTTTTTCGATAGACTCGCACCTGACGAAATTATGGCGATTGCATCGTAGATTAAGTTGAGTTATTACAATTCTCGAGTATTTACTTTTTAATTATATAAATATAAAGTAGATTACCTGTTCATATAAATTTAAACAGTTGATTGAACTATGAATTTTACGTAGTATTCCAATTTCGTATACATCAAGAATTCTGAAGTCGACGCCTATGTGGAGCGCAATTCAACAAAATAAACTGAAACGCGTGTTCTTTGACGTATACTACGCCACGTGCGTCGGCGTCCCTGGAGTGTTGTAATCTTCGTGGACGGTGGGTGCCAATGCAGTTCCCACAGTTTAACACTGACTATGTCTTTTGTGTCAATTGTTTGTGCTGCTTCATTATGCTCTACAAATATGTGCTATTGTTTGTGGCTTATGATAATAAATTTGGGGCATGTTGTTACTATTAGAAGAGGTCATGTTCATTAAATTTATCTGAAAGAGTAAATTTTAGTTAATGTTATGTATCCGTTTTTTGTTTATTTGGTATTATTTACCGCATTGCATACATGATATGTATTAGTAACTATATAATCCAGGTCAGATAGCAAAGGAGAATGCATTTTTTCGAAACATTCCTCAGTGCATTTTATGAACATGATAATTAGGAGAAAAGTAGTGAGAATTAGATGTATATGTTTTGGAAAGCAAATTTTATTTGGAACCTGTTGACAAAAGGGAATGAAAGTGCCGAAAACAGGTTTTTTCACGTTTTCGATGCGAAAGGAAATTTTTTTAATACAAAACAATACTGCAAAATAAATAGTAAAAAGACAAAAACAAATAAGTTTTGACAATTGAAATCAGTCAATAACTTTTTGCACAAAAATTTAAAAACCGCTAAATATGGCAATTTTTTGCCATTTAATTACAGGGACAGTAATTGCCGTAGGAAGTTGTTTCGGAGCTTAAATTGTAGCTTTTGTTGGTACCTACCTACTCTAAAATTTTCAAGCAAAAATATTAATAACTTTTAGCGGAAATAGCGAAAATGTAAAAAAGGTGTTCCCGAAATACCGCGTAGAAATGGTCAGAAATAGTCATAGAACAATTTTTCAAAAACTTATTTGTTCCTGATGACATTCTCTATAACACTATTTTTTTAAATTTTCGTAAGGTTTCATTTAGTATCTTAAAAACGCATATGAAAATCGGGCTATATCTGAATTTTGGACGTTTGGGCTCTCGAGCGGAGGGGAACTGAAGCGTGGTGAGGGATGTTTCACCTGCAGCCGGACTTAGAGCGCCGCTAAATGATCCCGCTTCCCCCCACCGCGCGTTATTGATCGATTTCAATTGTCAAGAACTCATTTTTTTCGTCTTTTTACGAGCTATTTCGTAATATTTTTTGAATAAAATTTTTTTTTTCTTTCGCATCGAAAAACCTGTTTTCGACACTTTCATGCCCTTTTTTCAACAGGTTCCATATAAAATTTCCTTTCCAAAACATATACATCTAATTCCCACTATTTTTCTCCTAATTATCACGTTCACAAAATGCACTGAGGAATTTTTCGAAAAAATCTATCTGACCTGGATTTTTTTTATACATTTATTTAACGTCGGCCTATTTCCGCTACTGAGGCCTAACACCGACGCCTGTAGACGAGCTACCCCCAACCAGGAATTTTGCCGAACCTCTTCCCTTAAGAAGAGTAGGGATCTTTTACTTGCCTAACATTTAATAGACAAGGGACCGACGGCTTTACATCCCCTCCGAAGGATGGTATATCTCCTATACAACCCTCGCCTAAGGTTGTATAGCTTCCGCGCATACACTGATATACAAGCCGCTGGAAGATGTGTGAGGCGAGAACGCGGTTTCCGTTGGAATGGTCACCAATCCAAGTACTAACTGCGCCTGTCGTTGCTTTACATCGCATACCGAAGTATGTACATAGTAAAGACGCACCTACGCTCGCCCCATCTGACCTGGATTAATAACCTGTTTTTTCAAAATATGAAAAACGCATTTGTTTTAAATTGGGGAAAGCGGTAGCCGCGTGAGTTCATTATTACTATGGACTGGATTATAAATAATAGGTTTTCTCACACAAATTCTATATATTTTTTGTAACTATACCTCGACACCGGTTGCAGAAAATATAGAGTTTGTGAGAGAAAGACCTATTACTTATATTCCAATATATTTATTTTACAGTCTATGTCAAATTAACTGAAGGGTCATGGGCACAAATATGCAATGTGATGATTTAGTGCATCTGTGAAAAAATCCCTTGGAACATAAACAGACAAACCAAACCAAGTTATTCACCGCGACAGCCCATCAAGTAGCTCTTTGATGGCTAAACCTTCGATCTTTGCCGGTTACTTCTTGTACTGCTTCTCTCGTCGAGAACTTCTTGTATAGCTTCTGGCCGTTGTCGTTGAAGAAGACGTCAATGGCCAAAGGTCACTTCAGAAAGTATGGACTTTTTAACAGCTCTTTGGTGATGATATCAATGACCAGAGGCACGTTAGAAATTTTCAGCTCTTAAGAGCTTAAGAACCGACGACAATATTCAGGGTATGGGAATGACTTATCCGGCTCTTCGATGGCACTTAAGAACTAGATGGCAAATGCATTCCCTCTACTTTGGGAAATTTTCCCATATTCCATTTTTTAAGATTTTCAGCAGTGACGACCAGGCGCTATAATGGGAGACCCTTGCGTAGAGTCTTCTAACAAGAGGGCGGTGCAAGAGGTAATTTACAACATGCAAAGGGTAAACTGTGCATACCTTTCTACAACCAAATAGTCTTTTTTTTCAATAATACCAATGACATAAACTTTAACAATGAAGATCATGGCAATGTAATCTTTAGTTAACTTGGCATAATTTTATTCTTACCACATCAGAACAATATGTTCTATTATGAGTTAAGGACTAGTTTATGTGTTTTATTTCATATTGAAATATCAAAAAATCTCATCGCGAAGACGATGAAATTGAAAACGTATTTGTATTTTAGCACGTCAAACAAAGTAAAAAAGTCTTAATCTTTGCGTTTCTCTGCTACATGACATATGATAAATCCCTCCCCCTCCATGGGACAAAGCAAGACTTCATCTGCTTAAGTATCTACCAGTTACATTTCTGTCGGCGATAAACGGTCTTTCGGACAATATCAATTATCGATTTTCAATGACGTGTTAAATTTTACCTCAAAATCATTTAGAACAAATAGTAATATGTCTGTTTATTCAAACGTCAAAAGAACATGACCTTAATGACGACATCTTTTGTGAACTTAAACTGTAATTTCCCTGACACTCTTACTGGGCGAAAGAAGAAGCATTTTACTTCCGCTCTTATCATTCTAAGCGTTATTAATAGTATTTGGAGAAAAATTAACAGTATTTATCTTCAAGCGTCAAAAAAACATGACTTCTATGACAACTTAAACTGTCATTTATCTGACATGTCGTCTGACCGGCTTACTTAGTCTCTTATTGCCGCTAACGAGCTCTGAGTGGTAGCAAAGTGCTTTACTGCCGTTCACGAGCGGCACTGAAAGTATTCGAAGGAGAAATAGTATTTATTTAATAATATTCGACGTGAAGTAAAGTGATCCTTTATGTCACTTTTGTGATTCGTCTCTAATTGCCCGACTCATCATTCATTCGTCTGGCAAACCTAGAGACTCGTCACAAAAGTTTCACTTTTGCTCCTAATAAAACAAAATGCTATTACTTAATTCATGTTCGACGTTAGAAGAAAATAATAGAATGTTTTGTGAGGAGTATAGTGATTTTTTGTATCTCGACTGTTCTTGTACTCGCTTCGCTCGTCCTTCAAGTACACTCTCGATACAAAAAAGGCACTTTTACTCCATAACCTTTGTGATTGGTGGTTAAAAGTACATATATATATATATATATATATATATATATATATATTACATTCACTTCCTCCTTCTAGCTTTCCTGGATGTTATGCGATCCGCCAAAAAATTACAAAAGTATTGTTATACGTGCATGAAAATTTGTATGCGATGAAAAATCATCTATTAGAGCCAATTCTGGTTTTGGTGTTAATTATCGCCTCTATCCGGGCTCTAGTTATGACTGTTGGGAACCTCCAGAAGCAAACATGCATCAGCTGTACAAGTATTTTCAATAACGTAATTTTAATTAAAATATTAATGGAATTAAAAAAAATTCATGCATTGTCGATAACTAATGTTGTCATTGCTATTGTTATTGATATTATTTAGGTGTTATGTATGTTTAATTTTCCCTACGATTTATTGAGGTAGGTGCACAAAAATAATATATGCAAACTTCCAATTTCAAAGTAAATAGGCAAGAAAAATGCTTTGAGCTAAGAGGGAGAGGGACGTCTAGAAAATTGACTTTATAAATGTTATGTAATTGACTTAAAGGCAATATTGAATATAAATTGATTCTGTAAATTTACATAAATAAATAAGATGGGTGGGTAACTTTTCCTCGACTATATAGCTCGATGCACGATAATACCAATCCTTTCGTGACATTTTTTAAAGACCATACGACAATATTTATAGACACATATGACGAAAATTACGTTTTAAATATTAAATAGATGTGACATTTTCAAATCCTTTATTTCCGGAAACCTGAAAAAAAGGTCATTTCTATTAATATCTAATTCTTATTTATTATTTTTATCTTTCTATACATGGTATGCAAAAAGTTCACTATACAATTCTTAATATTAATTTATGTAGATAATAGAGCATTGATGTTAAAATGGATAAATGGATATTGCTTTGACCTCGATTTTTTAAAACCGTTTTTTAAAAGATATTTTTATATTTGTTAAGAATATATTTATTTATTTAATATTTCAGGAAAAACCAGGTGAAGAGTAGACCTTCCAAAACATTTGGCCAGTGTTGCCAAAGAACTGAAGAAAATTTTATTGAGACCATATTTTAACATACAACTACCATAGACAACATGATGCTGTCAAACGTGCCATACAGCAAATATGTATGAATCACAAACGGTCTGCCAAGATGTTACCAAAGATCTGATGGCCGTACACTTAACACACATCCATGACAAATGGTATGACGCTGTCAAATGCATCATGTAGTAAAGGAATGCTAGTCTAGGATATACGTGAGTCACAGAACGACTGCTAAGAAGTGATAAAGACGAATGAAGAAGGAGGAAACTTGCTATATTTTTAATAAAAACATACAGAGCAGACACCCTAAAAAAATAATTAAATAACCGGCCGGGCTTATATACGTGTATATGTATATATGGTATGTAGTTAACATATCTGTGGAGATGAAGCCTGATATTTTTTACTGATAAATATACCGAAACAGCCACACAAAAAGAGCTGTATCCACCATTGTTTTTCTACATATTGTGACGTGCTAAAGACGAATGCGATGTCCATACTACTTGATTTGTGAGAAACAACTACTCAGCAAGCAATCACCTCAACCCAGCCTGCATTTGATTACACCTGCAAATCCTGATTGACCGGTGGCCAACTATCATTTATCATAATCAGACATATAGACCGGTTTCGAACTTTTTAATTGTCATCAGTATGCCATAGGCCATAGAACAAACTCCATTTACTAGATAGGCTTTGCAGGCAACAACTACTCAGCGAGCAAATACCCCGATCTGCATTGGATTACACCTGCAAATCCTGATGGATAGGTGGCCAACTATCATTTGTCAATTAGTAACCAGATATAGACCGGTTTTGAACTTTCAATGTTCTGATCAGTATGCTAATATATACAGTAAGCGGCAAGCAAGTGCGCGCGTCAAGCGGCCTTTACATGCGAAATAAACGGGTAACCGACTTGCAGTGTACACGATGTGATCCCAACGTTTATACGTATATAGTAATAGTCAGGCAGTCACAGACTCAGTATTACGTTATTGTTCGTTGGGGGTGGACGCATATATAGCTTGTGTCACAGCATCTAACAATTATGATTATTTTCATGAAGTTTAAAAGGACAGAAGATGTTTTTATTATACAATACATTCTTAAAATAAAATAATGTTGAAACGAAAAATAAAGAATTATAATAAATGTTCAAATAGGCCCCCTTCTTGACCTTAACTAAAACTTAATCGATCATAAATACTTTTTCTGACTTTTTCTCAAGTTTATTAGCCTTGTTCAGTTGCATACCTGCTCCAGCTAAAACTTCAAATGCAGCTTCGTTTTCAGTCGATTAAGGCTTTAAAAAAATGATGGAGCGTTCAAGTGGGACAAAATCATCCGGACTTAAAATACCCTCCCGATCGGATCTCCGGGGGGGGTGCCCACAGGGACACCTCATCGAATGTAGAAAAAACACCGACAAGTTAAATCCAACAAAACTAATTCTTTCATCTACGGCGCTTGGAATGTTCGTACTTTGAACGACAGCACTCGCACCGATCGGCCTGAAAGAAGAACTGCTCTAATAGATAGAGAACTTCACCGACTCAATGTTGACGTTGCAGCTCTCAGCGAAACTCGATTTTTGGAGGAAGGCTCTCTCACAGAAAAGTACTACACCTTCTATTGGAAAGGTCTTCCCACCAATTCAAGAAGACAACATGGAGTAGGATTTGCCTTTCGGAATCAACTTGTATCCAACTTAACACAAGTACCACAAGGCCTATCCGAGCGTCTAATGCTGCTACGCTATGAGCTATCAGATGGCAACGCGGTAAATCTAATAAGCGCCTACGCTCCCACTCTGGGTGCAAGGCACGAAACCAAGGAAAGCTTCTATCAACAGCTGGAAGAAACCCTCAGTAGAATACCTAAAACGGAACGACTCGTTATTCTTGGCGATTTTAACGCTCGAGTAGGGAGAGATGCAGACACCTGGCCAGGCATCATAGACAAGAACGGTTTGGGCAACATGAACGCTAACGGTCAACTACTCCTAACTAAATGCGCCGAACATGATCTAGTTATAACAAACACCATTTTCCGACAAAAGGATAAATTTAAAGGCACCTGGCGTCACCCCAGATCAGGTCACTGGCATCTACTGGACTATGTTATCGTACGTAGGAAGCATCTCAAGGACGTCCAAATTACAAAGGCGCGCATTGATAGCGAATGTTGGACCGATCATCGTCCTGTTGTCTCTAAAATGAAAATTGTTATGAGACCCAAACACCGAAGAAGTCAAGTAAAACGTAGACTCCGTTTCTGTATTAGTAGATTGCGTGACCAACGGACCGTCGAACAGCTAAAGCAAAAAGTTCAAGAGAATTTGAGTGCACTAGATGAAACCAATTCTGTAGATGTCGCTGCTACCTGGACACAAATTAAAGACAGTTTAAAAAGTGCGAGTGAGGAAATTCTTGGCACTGCAGCAAGTAAAAAACAGGAGGACTGGTTCAATGATAATGAAGCTTTTATACAAGAACTTCTTGACCGCAAACATATTACCTTCCAAAACGCTATCAACCACCCCAACGACTCATCAAAAGCAGAAGCTTTTAGCCAATCTAAGTATGAAACACAACGCGAAATCAGAAGAATAAAGAACGAGTGGTGGGCAAGCAAGGCCAGAGAAATTCAAAGGTACGCCGATTCACACGATTACAGGAATTTCTTTCAAGGAGTAAAATCAGTGTACGGCCCCAGTCGGAAAAATATGTGCCCTATTAAAGATTTAAATGGAAATCTCCTCAAAGAAGACCAGGAAATAAGAGCCCGATGGAAGGAACACTACTCTAACATTCTTAACCAGCAAAGTCAAGCCGATTACGATATTATAAATCTTATCCCTCAATATGCCACCTTCGAAGACTTAGATAAACTACTAACAACGGAAGAGATCTTAACCGCCATTGGGCAGCTAAAAAATAACAAATCTCGTCGTCAGAGCTCATACCCTGCCTCAAAAAACTGTTTGATGTCGTGTGGGAAAGTGGTCAAGCTCCGCAGGAGTTTCGTGATACACTTTTAATCAACCTCTTCAAAAACAAAGGGAGCGCTGCGGACTGTGGAAATTACAGGGGTATAGCTCTCCTGGCTGTTGGAGGGAAGATACTCACTAAAGCGATGGCAAATAGGCTAACACCTGTTATGGAAAAGTTACTTCCTGAAACACAGAGTGGCTTTAGACCAAACCGAGGCACATCGGATTTAATCTTCACACTTAAACAGCTTCAAGAAAAAGCACTCGAACATCAAGGAGAAATTCACATGGCCTTCATTGATTTAACCAAGGCGTTTGACTCGGTGGACAGGGAAGTGCTCTGGAAAATTATGTTCCACTTAGGTATCCCTAGAAAATTTGTGGAAGTATGTCGCAGTCTACATACAAACAACAACGCCCAGGTTATGTATAATAATGAGGCAACCGAACCTTTCCAAACCCTCACTGGAGTTAGGCAGGGATGTGTCCTGGCACCCCTACTCTTTAATTTGTTTACCACTGCTCTAACAATTATTGTTGACAACAAACTGACAGTCAGAGGAATAGGTCTCAGATACCGTTTTGATGGCGGTCTCTTTAACATAGGGCGCTTTAGAGCTTTCACGAAGACACGCACACGATTCATTTGTGATCTCCAGTATGCGGATGACTGTGCACTTTTAGCCTCTACGCCGGAAGAGCTCCAAGAACTTTTAGATGTGTATGCCCAGAGCTATGATTCCTTGGGACTTAAAATCAACATTGGAAAGACTAAAATTATGTCAACTCCTCATCAAGTAAACCAAATAGACATTACACTTAACGGAAATTCTCTTGAAGTGGTGGATCAGTTCAATTACTTAGGCAACGTTGTTAATGACAAAGCAAACATGGACAGCGAGATTCGCAATAGAATTAACGCTGCATCTAGAGCACTCTGGGGACTTAGAGAGAGAGTATTTGACAACCACGACCTTGCTTTGTCAACGAAAATGGCTGTCTACAGAGCAGTTGTCATTCCAACACTGCTATATGGATGTGAAAGCTGGGTCACTTACCGTCGTCATGTGAAAGAATTAGAACGTTTTCAGCAAAGACACCTCAGAAGTATGATGAAAATCCGTTGGTTCCATCACATATCAAACGTGGAAGTACTCAGGAGAGCAAACAGCCTTCCAATTGAGGTGTTTATTTCAAGAGCACGCCTAAGATGGGCAGGTCACGTTCATCGTATGCATGATAACCGCCTTCCTAAATGTACACTTTATGGTGAATTGCTAAGCGGTAGAAGAAGGCGTGGCGGTCAACGAAAGAGGTTCAAAGACGCTCTCCATGAAAATCTAAAATCCTGCGGTATTGCAGACGAGCAATGGGAACAACTTGCAGCGGACAGAACCGAATGGCGAGGGGTTGTGGCCAGCTATCAAGGAAATGTTGCTGCAAGAAGGCCGAATCCAAGACCTAACCAGGTCTATGTTTGTCCTGACTGCGGTCGACATATGCTCTCCCGAATTGGCCTCTATAGCCATAGTCGTGTGCACCGTAGATGAATGGGAATTACAATAGACTACACCTTTTACTTGTTTCTTATTGTACACAATCTATCGACTGTAACATTTTTATACTCGGACTCGAGTAACGGCTAATAATAATAGCCTTGTTCTCCTGAAAGCCATAAATTTAAGATTTTATGTGGCGCCATGAAAAAATAATAATAATAATACATTACGAATATACAGACAAATAGAAGACATTCTGAATATTAAATTATTATAAGTGAATATTTGTACGTTATAGGCCAGCAGTGTTAAACATCCAATTCGGAAATAATTCCTATAAAGGTTTTGTATTTTAATGGCTTCATTTGTGGCCCAACATGACTATCCTAGATTTCCCCCTCGGCGGAGTTGTGTAGAAGGGGTGGGGGTAAAAATATGCCCCCAAAAGGCGTGTTTTTCGCTTATATCTCCTAAACTAATTAAAATTTTGAAAAAGTGCTCGAAATATAAGTTATAGAGCATTAAATTCTACATCGAATGACATCAAGAGTGAATGAACCACTCGCTACCAAAACTGCAGTAGGTCAAAGTTGGACCAATTTTCCATATTTACGAAAAAATTTCGTTTCAACGTCAATTTTTCTCAAACATCTTCGAAAATAACGTATTTATCATAAAACTATTCCATATAAAGGGCTATTATATTCTACGTCGAATGAGACCAAGAGCGAATTTTTTGGATCATCCATTACCAATCTACAGCAAATTTCGACCAATTGTCAACATCAATGAAAAAAGTTGGTTTCAGTTTTAGGTTTTAGAAAATATCTTCAAAATTGATAAATATACCAATTGGACCAATTGCAAGCATCAAGTAAAATGGTTGTTTTAACTTCAGGTATATGTAGAAGTGAGTCAGAAACAAATGATCACGCTGGATCAATTTTCCCTCCAGTCCCCAACCACGATGTTTTTGAAGGTGCTCCGGTTTTTTCTTACTGGAATTTGTTACTGGAATCGTACAATTTCCCTACAGTGCTTGCACTTAGAACAGCACTTACTCTAGCTATAGCTTCACCACTTGAAGACGCAGAAATCGGTGGAGTTACACAGTGGATACAACCCATAGTATGGAAAGTATTTGTGCCATTTATGGTGTCAACATTGACATCCACATTGTTCCACACAAATTGGGAAAAAGTGTCTAGATGGACAGAGCTGCAGGGATAGTTCATACATGATACCTCAATCATCCTGGCTTCTTCTTATAAACACCAAAACGCTAGTCCACTGGCTATTTGAACCCAATCTCTTGAGCCAAACTTGGAGCAGTGAATGGAACGACGTTGGTCTGGTGGTTGATATTACTGCATGGGCGATAGAAGTCACTTTGGTTTTTTCTTTTTGAAGTGTTCTTCGTTCAATATGATCGAAACAAGCAACACCTTCAGGGTTTGTGGAACGTCTTTCTCGCACTTTTTCAAAAAACGTTGTGGGTCTGGATAGGTATCAAGGAATATGTTGACTATGTTTATAACAATTCATAGGCGTTCTTCCTCCTCATTCGCTTGTTTAGATTCATTAGTCAAATTTTTTAAAATCCAGTATTGAAACAGAGTACTGTCTCTCGGTTTTGATCAACTGACGTAATAATGTCACTTCCATAATGGTCTTCTAACCTTCTTTTTAGTGATTTATCATTTGGTTTAGGGCCATAAAAATCTTTCATGGTCTCTTTCATAGAAAACTGGCATTCTTCTTGCATGCTCTCAATGTAATTGCGAACATGTTCAAAGGCAGCAGTGATGCTTTGATCTTGGGGCCTACACTCGGAACTCGTTGGGTGTATGAGTAAGACAAATTTTCTCATGCACTTCTGATGGTATCTCCCAACACTGGCAACTAAATCACTCAGTGTAGTCAAGCATGATTTGACTTCTTCCGCCCACTGGTCTCCTCGGGGAGATGCAGTTTTTAAATTCAATTTCAAAAAAACAAGTTGTTTTGAAATTGAACCCAGACTGACCTGCTCGGGATTAACGTACTCCACTCCCACTAGCTCTCATTGCAGCAGTCACATTCTTCTCTTTCGTGTAAGATTTATGACGAGACGTGCAGCTTTATAGTCTCACTTCACCTCACTTCTTACTGCACTCAACCAACGTTCTGATTCCTCGATTCTTTCACAGTCTGCCTCATTCTCCACTATTGTCTCTTCACACACAGTCCGTCATATTGTATCGCACGGAAACAGGTTGATCACCGAAGGTTTACTGTCGTATACTGAAATGAGAATGTGGATTTATAGTTCGGCAATTTGGCAGACAAAGGGAAAAATGTAGAAAATTGGTCCAACTTTGACCTATTGTATTTGGTAGCGCTATAACTTTTATTTCAAGCAGTTTTTAAAAATTTTGATTAGTTTAGGAGATTAGGTACATTTTTACCCCTCACCCTTATTCCACCACTCCGCCGAGGGAGAAAACCTAGGATAGTCATATTGGGTCACAAATGAAGCCATTAAAATAAGAAAGCCTTTTGTAGGAATTATTTCCGAATTGGATGATTTTTGTGTCTACCGCTACTGGCCTATTAGTCGATTCATTTGTGATCTCCAGTATGCGGATGACTGTGCACTTTTAGCCTCTGCGCCGGAAGAGCTTCAAGAACTTTTAGATGTGTATGCCCAGAGCTATGATTCCTTGGGACTTAAAATCAACATTAGAAAGACTAAGATTATGTCAACTCCTCATCAAGTGAACCAAATAGACATTACACTTAACGGAAATTCTTTTGAAGTGGTGGATCAGTTCAATTACTTAGGCAACGTTGTTAATGACAAAGCAAACATGGACAGCGAGATTCGCAATAGAATTAACGCTGCATCTAGAGCACTCTGGGGACTTAGAGAGAGAGTATTTGACAACCACGACCTTGCTTTGTCAACGAAAATGGCTGTCTACAGAGCAGTTGTCATTCCAACACTGCTATATGGATGTGAAAGCTGGGTCACTTACCGTCGTCATGTGAAAGAATTAGAACGTTTTCAGCAAAGACACCTCAGAAGTATGATGAAAATCCGTTGGTTCCATCACATATCAAACGTGGAAGTACTCAGGAGAGCAAACAGCCTTCCAATTGAGGTGCTTATTTCAAGAGCACGCCTAAGATGGGCAGGTCACGTTCATCGTATGCATGATAACCGCCTTCCTAAATGTACACTTTATGGTGAATTGCTAAGTGGTAGAAGAAGGCGTGGTGGTCAACGAAAGAGGTTAAAAGACGTTCTCCATGAAAATCCAAAATCCTGCGGTATTCCAGACGAGCAATGGGAACAACTTGCAGCGGACAGAACCGAATGGCGAGGGGTTGTGGCCAGCTATCAAGGAAATGTTGCCGAATCCAAGACCTAACCAGGTCTATGTTTGTCCTGACTGCGGTCGACATGTGCTCTCCTGAATTGGCCTCTATAGCCATAGTCGTGTGCACCGTAGATGAATGGGAATTACAATAGACTACACCTTTTACTTGTTTTTTATTGTACACAATTTATCGACTGTAACATTTTTATACTCGGACTCGAGTAATGGCTAATAATAATAATAATTAGTCGATTGCTCTAACGAACTGCTATACGGTAGTTGAAAACAGTGCTTCACGAGATCTTCCTTACTCACCATGTGTGGTATGCGACTTTGTGTTAATTGATATACATTTTGTACGTAACCTTTCCAACTCTAATAGAACCGATATACTAAATTACTATCTTTTATTTGCACCTAGTTAACACCGTTTAAGTTGCAATTAAGCTAAAATCGACAGTGACTTTCAATTTTGTATTTTGTCTACTTGAGTTGAAAGAACCCAACCTTATAGTAGATACTCCTATTGGCCAATAGCCTACGAGCCTAAAAATAACCAGATACTTCTCCTTCTGAGTGAAAGCAAATTCCTTGAAGGGCGGATGGAATAAGTTAAAAATAAAGAGATTACGAGCAAACCTACATCGAGAACTTTTTTTCTCAAAAATGGTAGAGGTATAGACTTGCGGGCAATGGCTTTGAGTAGGGGGTGGGAGTGCATCCGCGGGTTTTCGAAATGGGCCTGACTCTAAATCTCTTTATTTTGACTTATTCTATGCGTCTTTAAAAAGATTTGCTTCTACTTAAAAGGGGAAGTGTCAACCATCGTAGGCTCTTGCCTAAAAGACACCTTCCTTCGGACAGGTAGAGGATGCATCTTTCAGAAATCCACTCTCAAGGCGGTGGGGCGAACTAAAGTTAGGTTGACAGATGAGGACTGTAGTCTGGAGTCCACGCTAAGCAGTAGATCCGTCCACAGGGTCGGTTGGAGCCTAGATGCCTAGGAAATAGTAGCTATTATGTCCACATTCATTTTGTATTTAAAAACTGAAAATATTATCGCAGCAGAGGTCTAATATATTCGCTAAAATCAGTTTTAAAACAATAATTTAAGTCTACTTAACATTTCTACTGAAATCGCGACAAATAATACATATACTTTTAAATAACTTATGCATGAAAGAAACCGATAAATAGCCACGTTTAGATATAAATAAATCTGAAGTAAAGTTTACTGAAGCATATAAACAAATTCGCGTGGCTTTGGTTATCTCACTAGTGGTAGTGTAATGCACGGGAAACCACCCCTATGTCGGAAACCAGCCGTGTCGGGTGGACATCTGGCGCGTGACGTCACAGAGATTCGAGGCAGCTGTCCAGGTGACCCCGCAGATATGTATGTCAGTGTATACAAATAATGTATATGCAATAAATATCTGTATTAATATTTTGCTATATAGTAGTAAAACACTAAAAGGGACAAGCTTTTATTCTGATATGAGCTACCCAGTTAGTAAACAGGACTTCGTAGACATAGAAAGGCGATACATTTGAGCAAAATGACTTATGATGATATGCTTCGTGTTCGAGATACACAGCATAAAAATTTACAAAAATTTCAAATATGTCTTAGAAACGGATGAACCAGCTTTCTTAAAATTTTATGCTACTTATAAAAACAGTATATTATTTTCAACATTTTAACCAACAGCAATAATAAAACACAAACATATTTAAGAACACTTGGCTTAAATGATTTATAATAAGGCTTAATTTATTGGGTGAATTTCTTTATAGTTATTAATAATGTAATTTTTATATTATCAAAGTTAATATCGGAAAAGAAAGACCTCGCTAAATATTTTACACTATTAGACATTGATGACTTGAATGATGGTACGATCGTTCAACCCAGGCACTGAACACTGAGTTCTATTTAAGTCTAATGCACTATTCAGTTTTGCATAATAATTGTAATGCTGTAATTGCTGTGCTATTTCTACAAAATTCAAGTGAGTTTCACCGAAATAAATTTAGTAACCGTTTATGATCAATAACTATTTGTAAACTGAATCTGTTTTAACTGAAAAAAACATACGTGAGTATAAGAGACATACCGTCGCCGTAATAGTCCGGACGAAATCAGTCATCGACCGGGAAAATTAATTCGGATGCAATATTTTTGTGACATCTTGTTCAAAATGTGCTCCTTTGTAAGAAAATACAGTTTGCCAGATGGAAATATGGTCAGGAATTGTATAAACAAAGTTTTTTAAACAAATTAGAAAAATTGACTGTTTCCTTTCGGGAAAAATATTTTTGTATTTTTGACACCAAAACAGACCAAAAATGTTTCTAGACGTTTTTCTCTAAAGTTGATAGTTTTGGAGAAAAAAATTCTTGAAATCTCAAAAAATGCGAAATTTAAGATTTTCAGGGCTCAAAAACTATATGAAAATTATGTTTCTTATTGTCAGAAAATATTTTATATATTCTTTGAAGCTTTTACCACAATATACTGTTGACATATTTTGTTATCCTTTAGCTTAAGTGCTTGTGTTTTAATTGTAAAGATGTGCGTGCGCGCTCGCGCGCCTGTCAGCGTAGCTATAATATTATATAAGTGTATTTTTATAGAACATACGCTTGCATTAGCTCGTTGTGCATCCACTGAAGTATAAAACAATTTATATAAAATACGAAACAGTACAAATATTTAATATAAGTAGAATAATTGTAAGTAGAGTAATATAGGATTTAAAATGTATATGAACTTTATTTTTTATTTAATTTATTTTAAAATACAATTAAAGTGATTATACAACTTACACATTTTTACAATAGCAAGATCACAGCAGCATATAGATATACAAGTAACGTTATTTTTTACAGCTACATGCATTAGTACTACATGATTTTTTACAATTGCACTTTTTTATTAAGTCATCTGACAAAGAATTTTTTGTCATAAATACAGGTATAAGCATATTATCCTCATATTTGTAACCAAAACGTGTTAGATCTAATTCTATGTATCTGAACTGGAAAATATTACATTTTTCCAAATATATATTTGCGCAGATTATCTCAAGATATGCAAGTATAAGGCATCTGACGTGCATAGGATATTATTCAATTTAAGTTTTATTCCACACGTACGCGAAATGATACGTAATAATATGTATATTATTGTATATATACATCGTGAGGCGCGCCGCTACACTGACTTGCGCGCGCGCGCTCGCACATCTTAACAATTAAAAATCAAGCACTTAAGCCAACGAATAACAAAATATTTCTACAGTATATTGTGGTATAAGTTTTAAAGAGTAGATACAAATTTTTCTTATATTAAAAAACATTAATTTCATATAGTTTTTGAGCCCTGAAAATCGCAAATTTCGCGTTTTTTGAGATTTCAAGAATTTTTTTCTCGAAATCCATCAACTTTAGAGAAAAACGTTTAAAGACATTTTTTGTTTGCTTTAGTGTGAAAAATACGACAATATTTTTTCTGAAACGAGAAAGTCAATTTTTTCAATTTGTTTAAAAAAACAACAACTCCTGAACACATTTCTATCTGGCAAACTGTACTTTCTCATAAAGGAGCACATTTTGAACACGATGGCACAAAAATATTCCATTCGAATAAACTTTCCCGGTCGATGACTGATTTAGCCTCGACTAGAAGATAGGCTGCTAGTGTTCAGTCCAGTACAGTGATTGTGCAACTTTATACAGAGTGGGACAGCCCTATGGAAGTCAGTATTTCAATTATTGTGCATATTTAGAAAAATCCCGAGTCATATCAATTTTGGAGTCTAAAATGACATCCTGCAACGTACAAATTTCATTCCTAAATTCAACCCCCTTGAGTAGCAGTTGTAAACTCTAAATTTTTAAATGGAAAGTAGGGGCTTGTGATACCTCATTCAAAAGTTCTTTTCATTCTCTATACAAAAATGCTATGGTTTTAATATTTATTGCAAAAATTAGCGGCGAAGAAATTAATTTATGTGCATGATGCAATTTACAACAGCAAACTTAAAGAATAAACTTAATTCAACATAGTAGATATTGAAAATGAGTTCCTTGGACGCCTTGGCAGCATCCTAATCGTAAATAAAAATGTCTTCTAACGTTCTCAACATCTGAGGCATGACTGATCTAACCACATCCGTTATTCTTCTTCTTAAGTCAGTTATATCGCGTGGCTTAGTTTTGTATACCATACTTTTCACATATCCCCATAGAAAGAAATCTAAGGGTGTAAGATCAGGAGTACGTGCTGGCGATTCTCGCCTCCCTATCCACAGATTTGGAAATGTTAAGTCGAGGTATTGCCGGATATCAATTTGCTAATGTTGTGGATATAAGTTTGCCAAAGTTGGGAAGATATTATTTTGGAGCAGAACTAAATAATTATCTCCATTCAAATTGCCATCAATGAAAAGAGGACCAATGACATGGTTTCCAGTTATCCCCGCCCAAACATGAACCTTTTTAGGATTTTGCGTATGTAATTCTCTCATCCAGTGAGGATTTTCATTAGCCCAGTATCGACAGTTTTGATGATTAACATGGTCATGAAGAGTAAAAGTGGACTCATCCGAAAACAAAACATTTTCCAGTTAGATAACATTGTACCTTGGGATATAGGCGGTAAATCAGGATTTTTTCTTAAAATACGCGAGCAACTTTCTTTTGTAATCGCATTCTATCTCCGTAACCAACTATCTGTAAAATTATTACTTTATGCATTTCGTTTAAATAATCCGTGTTTAGAAATTGCAGTTAGCAAAACTCAAACAGTACGCAAAACACTGACAACTATTTATTGCTGCCAATCTCTACCGCGTTTTCAATAAAACTGGCAATGCCAGCTATGAAAAATTTTGATGTTTTTATGTCTTCTTTTTATTTGATAATGTTGAAAAAGGACACTGAAATTGTTTTTGTTAGCCTCTAAGAACAAAACGCTGTAAGTTTTTATGTTTTCCGTTTGTTGTAGCGAATTTCGTCAAGCAGACCGTTAATTTTTGCAATAAATATTAAAACCATAGCATTTTTAAATAGAAAATGAAAAGAGGTATTACAAGCCCCTACTTCCCATTAAAAAAATTAGGGGTTGCAACTACAACTCGAAGGGGGTTGACGCGTCTCGGGATTTTTATAAATATGCACAATAATTGAGATACTAAATTTATTCCATTTGGCTGTTCCTCGGTGTAGGTATATAAATAACCGTTAATAGTTGAGTTAAAAATATCGAATAAAAGACAAATGAAGGTTCATCTTGTATTCAAAAACTTTTATTTGAGTTATTCTTTCTGAAACTTACAAGAAATTTTAGTGCAAACGCCTCATATTTACAAAAGCTAAAATTTACGTCATATCTAAATTTAAATATTTTCCTCTGCGTCAATATCCGGGCCCAACCTCGTGAAGGGTGGGCCTGTTTTTTCGTCAACCCCGATCACAATTGGGAGAGATGCAGGCAATATCAGCAGACCTCCTGGCCCCCCCCCGACTGCGGGGTCCTGTCTTCTTTCTTCGCCGGCATGTCTGTTCCCGGAAAAGTCGTCGCCACGAACGAGTTGCTGTTGCCGTCCTCGTCCTGGGATGATTTCTGTGAATAGAAGTGACTGCCGGTACACAGGATAAGTGACATAGTGTCATCTAGGGATGGAACATCGGAACGAAATATCAATGTTGGTCATCGATGTTACCTTTGAAATAGAATATTGATATGGCAAAAACATCGAATGTAAACCACCGGAGTTTTGCCAACATCGATGATAGAAGCAAAACAAAATAAATAACAGTTAAAAATTAAAAAACCGTTCAATAAAGAAATTATAAATTGGCGGACATTTCCAGCTTAGAAAACGGCAATTAGATCTATACAACTTTATCTTTAGATACAACCCATGTGTAGCTAATTCACGATGGTTTAAATTTATCGCCTTCTAACTAGTATATTTGTAAAAGTGAGTTGGTATATGGCAAGCGCCAATATAAAAAATAGCAACCTAATTTTAAAAATTAAGGCACTAGTTTCGAGGGAGTAAATTGTTACGTCAAATTTTAAAACTCAATCTGACGTAACTAGTTGGTCGTTGTCTGTTGACATAACGGTATTTGCCGGCCGACTAACAGTGGAGATGGTCGGGGTTCTAAATTACTTTGATGTATCAGGGCGCCAAGTAAATTTTTTTTCACTCCAAATACCAGCTCAAGTACAATGTAACCTTAAATTTACTAAATAAATTACTTAGCGAGACGATAATGAAAAACTCAAATTCAGTTTTATTTTTTTTAATAATAACAAACGAAGTAGGTTAACTTTATAACATTCAAAAGTACAATAACGTAGAGTATGGTAGACAAATTCACACAAAAAAAAATATATCTAACTGGGTATACGCGTCTTACGTAAGTGCTTAAACCCCCAACAAATATCATAGGTGTTTTAATTCGTTAACAGACTATTTTCATTTGATGTTTAGCAAAATTTAAATATATATATATATATATATATATATATATATATATATATATGTATATAGGTACAGTGGTGAAATTTTTTTTAAGCAAAATATACAATATATTTAAAAAAAAAAATCAATATATGTATGGCGTAAGAAGGATACAAACTGCAGGCAGCAGGGCTTCAGCTTCGGCTCAAATATCAGGAAGGGGCAACTTCCAGCCTATCAATTAACCCAGAAAATGGATGGCTCCTCCACAAAAAAAGAAATTCCAGTCCAGCAAGGAGAAGTAACATAAGTACGTGTAGACCAGTAGAAAAAAAGTTATTCGTTCGTATCAGGAGACAAAAAAAATCGTATGAAAAACTACGAAATACTAGGCGAAACCGTAGGTGAAAAAAAGAACCCTCGTTTCGGAGGGTTTTCTTAGAAAAATGTTGTTGACCTTGGATGTCCTTGGCCTCGTGTAAATTTGGCAAAAATGGCTTTTACGTATAGATCCTTCCAATGAAGACAATCGATTTCCAATACCATAAAAATATGCACTCGTCCAAACATAAATGGATAACCGAAAAATAAAACGTTGCGAATATATCCCAAAATGGTGAAATTACTTGTTTCAAAAATCGCAACGAGCACGTAAAAATACCACTTAATAAATTGCCAAGCGTTCGAGCGAATTACACGTGAAAAGTGACAGACTACCGGAAGACAAAACCTAAGCCAAAAACTATTGTGAAGAAATAATCTATGTTACCGATCGTCAGTCGGTTATAGGAATCTACCTATAAACTAATTAAAAGTTATTGGTTTCCTAGCTTAAGAATTACAGAAATAGAGAGCTTAAGTATATGCAACACGCTACACAACAAAGTTTATAACGCCATGCCTATACCTGCAACAGATTCCTTACAATTGCGAATTCATATAGACAACTAATTAATAAATATTACGCGTGGCGACGGATAACACGAGTTCGTTAGGCATTAAACGTAAGAGATAAAGTAATGATTTAGAGATTTTTTTAAATAATGTATAAATGTTAAATTGAACTGTAACAAAATCTAATTTAATAAATAAATGTTTATTATTAAACGTTATTTATTTGACTTAATTGAATATTCATTATAGTAAGTAAGTAAATAAACTTTATTTAGCAAAATTTTGCTTATTACAAACTGACACAAAACGTAAAAAGAATATTCGTAAAAGTATCAATAACAAATATTAATATTTCACTTTTATATATCTTATAACAAGATTCCTAAACATTGTTATATTATTGACAGATTTGATAGAGTCTGGTAATGAATTATACAATACTAAGCCACTATAAAATAAAGAATTCTCAGTTGAAGGGTTCGAGGGTAAATGGGGTAAATAAGGGTAAATAGGCAAAGCAAGCAGGTAAGAGTCCATAAAATTGTAATTTAAGGCATGCACGAAAATTCAAGGTTTTAAAAAAATTTTTGCACACTATAAGGAAGGTCAGGTCAGGTCATAGGTCAGGCCAGGTTATGGGTCAGGTCAGGTCAGGTCAGGAGTAAAAAAAATTAAAATGTGATTTAGCGTGTATGTAAGAACGAAGTGACTCAAAAAATTTTTTTGGCGTTCTACCCCCTCTACCATCCTCATTGCCACCCCCAGCCTATTATAAAAGGGAGTAAAAAATATTGGGATTTAGTGTGTATATGAGAACTAAAGGACTCTTAAAATATTTTTGGCATTAGCCACGTAGATATCTAAGAATTTGCATTTGTTAAGATGTATGTAAATATCATATGACGTAATATGTAAAGTATTTAAATAAATATATTTTTCTCACTTGACATCTTTACTCAAAATTCAACCCCCCGCCACCCCCGTGGCGCCACCCTTGAGCGTTCCCGGCCAATTTCGAGGATAGACCTGGGCTCGGCGCCCTCGAAACCCCCCGAATTAAGATTTCCGAGCGATTTTTCCGGTTTTTTACAAGTTATTATAATTTTGTAAATAATTATGCAGTATTAAATGCACTTTTTGCAACCCATATGCAATTTTCTAAAAATGGTGCGTGCACTATATGTAGACTTTTTTCCTGGTATATTTCCAATACGCTGCCGAAAACAGCATCTCGATACGAGCTGTTTGCCAAAATTCTGGAATGTTTTTCTAATTTCCCTGATCTAATTTCAGTTTTTTGATAACGATATTTTAAATAACTACAAAACCAGTAACTTGCTATTTCCACAATTCCATAGTTAGTCAACTTTTGAATTAGTCTTTCACGGTCAATTGTCTCAAAAGCACGTTTGAGGTCAAAATTATTTTTTCTTGATCCACAATTTGCTTCCATTTAGACACAATGAGTTGTATCGATGACTCATAGGAGTGCTTCTCTTGAAACCCTGATTGATTGTCAATAAGATTATTATTATTACGTACGTGTTCGAGAATCTACTCTTTTATAAATATCGCCATTATTTTTTTACGAATTGGTAGCATATTTATTGGACGACATTCCTCACTCCATTTCTAAAAACAATTATTACATTCAGTTATAATATTTTAAAGTGACTTTTCGCTACTATCTTTTACTTTATTTATCTTTATATTTTTATCCGATGTTACGTCATAACATTGATGTTCCAGAAACATCGGTGAGTATCGTGCATCCCTGGTCTCGTCCGGATTATCGGTGTGGTAGAATATGCTGTGTAACTCAGGAGGTGCGCAGCCTAAATGCAACTGCAAAAGACTAGGGAAAGCTGGCGTCGAGATTTCGGAATCTAGGCGTCAACTGGGTCTGGGTTTGTGGGTGGTGAATCGTTATGTCTCTTCTTGCGTACTTACCTATTATTCAGAATCTGAAGCTTCGGCCGCTTGTGCCTCTGAACGTCGATTGGATCGTATTCAGTCACATCTTTGATCAGCAGGTTTCCGTTCTCAGCTGCAAGAGCGTAAAGTCTCTTTGCTCTGTTCTGGATGTCCTCAGTTACTGGGAAGTACTCTAGGCTCCTGGAGACGTCAACGTTTCTGAAGAACCAAGGGGCGTCGACGGCGCATCTGAATGCGGCTTGAATCATCTTGAGGTAGGTTTTCGCCTGGTATCTCTAGGCCACATAGGTCAATAACGGTCTGATCAGGGTCCTAATAAACGTGAGGTTCAGTTGCCTCGGTCTTCTCAACATGGGGAAGCGCCCGCCTTGTCTTCGCTTTTTTAAATTATGTCTACGTCTGCGGATTATCGTTCTTGATACATGAACATACGTGTTTTCTATGTGTTCAAACTTAACTTATTTACGTTAAACCTTCAAACTATTACAACTTAACTAAACTGTTATTCTTCCATCAGTGACATTGCTGCAAATAACTCTCAAGTATTCGGTAAAGTTGTGACATCTGCAGAGAGGATTGTTAAGGTTAAATTAACAGGTAATTAATTTCTGGTTTGCACTACCCTGAAGTACATCGCGCACCCTGCTTCAGCCAACATATAGAACTATTATTTGTAATATGATTTGATGCGTTATTCTAAGTACATCTATAATGAACTTATTTATTTACATATATGGTTTTTACATAAAATATTTCTATTTCTATAAAACATATTTCGTGTTGATTTGTACCACGAATTAATACAAAAATATGAATCAGTAAAATTTTTATTACAAAATAAACCGTTGCTGGGAAAGAGTCATTTGAAAAAATATAAAATTTCATGTTTTTAACAATGTAGAATGTGAAGCTGTTCAGTCCCGCTCGCCAAATCCTCAGGTAAATGCAGGCTACAATATGCATATTTGATATGATTTTAATGTGTCTAGAGTCGTAAGCCTCTTAGTGGCATATTGCTGCTGCACTCACTCTATGAATAAATTATATCAAATATCTATCAGAAGGCTGACAGAAAAGCCGATCAGATTGCTCCTTTGATGTGTGTACGCGATCACACGCTAAATATGTTTCCTTTTTCCTTATATGGTCTTGCGTTATTTCTCTAGTATTAACCAGAGAAATATTTTAAAAGTAGGAGTCTACATAAGTACCTTGATATCAAGCTTCTTTAGCTTTATACGTAGGAAGCTATGTTTTGTTAACACACAGTAGGGAATTGCATCTTAATGGTTAATATATTCCTCACAAGAATAGAATAAAAATTGTAATTTCTAAGTATAAGTCAGAAGTATAAAATAAAATATAAGTAAATTTTTATCACCATTTATAATAATAATAATAAATATATTTCTAAACGAAATTAATGCTATTTGTAATTCAAAGTTTCGTGATATTTGATATGTATTTTACATTAATTCATTTTAGAACTCTTTCCAACCAAGCAGGTTATTAGATTCGAAATAAACATTTGTGCTCAAAAACAAATCACAAAAAACAAGAATTTGGCCGTTCTTTCCTCCTAACTGTTGTAATGAAGCTTTTTCGTTAGCGAAGTATGCACAGGATATTTATATTTGTCAATACCTACTGTATGAATTATCCTTTTATATTTATTATTCTATATATTGTGTCGCCTTAAGCAAATTAAGTTTGAGAATTAATAAAAATATTAATTTATAGATGCACCAAATAACGCTACCAATTGTATAGAAGAAGTCAGGTAACGGGAGAGTGACGAGAGGAGATTGCATAGTCGCGCGAACCCAACAATATATATTGCAGCACGTTGTCAGCCCCACGCGAGTTAGATGTTAGTGCCTACCGTTTTGAGTAGACAACCGCGAAGTATTCTAAGTGTCAAAGCAAGGTAATGAAAATATTTTCGAAGTCGATCTGACGTCACTTATATAATGTTATCCTTTCGGTACAAGGGAATAATTGAATATATCCGATAGTCAGTCACGAGTAGCCGTTCCCAGTGTTAGGTGGAGCTCTATATCCTGTACTGATCTGCCAAGAAAATATTCCTAAAAGTCAGGTGACTGAATTAATTCGTCGAAAATATTCCGAAATATTATATTAAGTCCGTTTGACGTGTGTCGATCCATCGCGTATCCGCTATCGCTGTTTCTCCCACTTGTAAGTATTGGAAAGAAGCCATTAAATTCATCGCATACTGGCAGCCAACCAGAGCGACTCATCGACAGCAGACGTGTCCACTCCGAGATCCGAACCCAGGTACCGTTGGTGTAAAGTGAGTACTTTACGCACGGTAGAAAGTACTTTTACTTCTGTTGCTAATGGCAATGCACAGCCGGTTGAAATGTCAAAGTTTAATGTCATGAAATGGGTAAGAAATGTCATGATTTTCTGACGATTGAGGAAAAAAATTTTATCTTTATTTTTTTAATAGCTAATTGAAGCCACTTTTTCGTCCAGCAAGCCTACAGACTCGTCGCAAAAGTATCACTTTTACTCCAAATAAAACAATATACTATTATTATCGCTAACGAGCTCAATTAAAAGTATTTGAAGAAAAAATATCAGCGCATTTATTTAACTCATACATGATGTTTGAAGAAAAAATAGCATGTTGTATGTAGAATAAAAGTGACTTTTTTATGTCTCTGCTGTTCTTGCCTGACTTGCCTCGCTCATTCATCAAGTACACCCTCGACAAAAAAAGTCACTTTTCATATAAAACAATATACTATTAATTTTCAAATTAGAGAATTTTGTGAAAATGGAAAATTAGCATAGTGCAATTGATATATCATTGAATTTGTCTCGCGCTGAGTGATAACTGTTAGACCGGGAGATGGTGACAGTTGATTGTCTCCGATTTCTTACAGCATACCTTTTGGAGGAGTGAAAGTGTACGCTGTAGCAATAAGGAAAAGCGGGTACTAGTCCGCTGCACGCTTTCCGATCATATGAAAAATTGCATTTCCACTAAAACGAAAGAAAGTTAAAGCAAATTTAATATCTTGGTAATTATAGGCACACAATTCGCAGGGTTCCAAAGGACTGAAGCGGACACGTGAACTTGTAATATAAAAATATTTTAATATAATAATAATATAATTTTCCGCGTCCTCGTGCTGCTTGTCGATGAAAAGAATTAAAGTTTGTGTCGTAAAATCCTTATAAAAAAATGGCATGCAGCCTTCATTGGTCTAAAAGTGGAAAAGTTCTGAAAATTTCAAACGATTTGGGCATGACTTCATATTGCATGCTATCTTAACTGCGGGCCATTGTTATAATGCATTGCTGTAAATAAAAGTATCATGCAGATTAGGAGGTCCGAAAATAGAGGCATGCATCGAAAAAGTTGAAAAAAAGTAACATTTTTGTGATTTTATTTTACGTGCCTCTTTGCATTTCGCAAAATATAGTATATTGAGTACCAAGAACGATAAGGGACGTTAGAGAAATAAACAAAAAGTCAAAAGTGACGTTTATATTTTGCGGCAAGTCCATTTTGTCAAATGTGATTTTGTTATAAAATTGTATTATATTAATTTTACTTACTGTTCAGACGCCGGTAAGTAAATCACTTGGTACTAATCCTGAATTATCTTCCTCTTCGCCACAAGTGACCAGGGAGGTAAATCCGGCACGAGCTTGGGTTTCACGCACCGGTACTGACACCCTGGGACATCTATCCACATCTGTGGATGGGTATCACAGGTTGCAACAAGCTCCGTCACAGGGCTGCAGTGATGCAGTATGGGAGGTAGTGTTCCTAACGTCCTGGAGCTTTGACCCAAGCCAAATTATGGGACACCGTGCCGAGAGCTGAGTGGCCGCAGGGTAGAAGATGCGGTCTCGAACGGTTCCCTGGGGGGCACCAGGCGCGGCACCCCCTTGTATATAGCCTTACTCGGTCATGCGGGGCTCTGTTCGAGTGGACCTTTATTTGCCTAGCTCTTCGTGGGAACTATATGGAGAGCAAAGACGAACAAGACAAACAGGCTGAAAGGCCGGAAGGCCAACCAAAAGGCCCAGGTGCTGTGAAGGCAGAAATGCCCAAAACAAAGCCAAAGCAACCCAAGGGCCAGGGAGGCGCTCAGGCCGAAAGGCCAAGCACATCCCAAAAGTCCAGGGGAAAGAGCATTAGGGTCAATTCCGAAGAGGAGGTTGACCTAATGACAGACGCGGAAGTGCGAGCTGCTCGTCTGTCTCGAGTCTCAAAAAAGAGGCTCCAAAATCTTGTCAAAGGTGGTCGAGATTTTTGCGAGGCTAAAAGGGCCATAATCAAGAGCAACTTTGCCAGGGTTCAAAAAGGCCAAGCAATGGCAAAAGACCCCAAGAAGGCTATTCAAGGGCCCAACGGGGTAAAGAAGACGGACCAGGAAGGCCGAACCAAGGCCCAGAAAAGGCCCCGTCTTGAAACCGTCACACCTCCCAGCGGTCAACGGGAGAAAAAGAGGGCAAAATTGGAGGACTATCCTTCAAGGATGCCCTCTCCGCTGTAAAGGTCGTGGTGGTGCAGGACGGTTCCCCGATGGAAACAATGGAGCAGGAAAGGCTAAAGGCCGTCCAAAGCTCCATTATGCAGGCCTACGAGAGTATTCCTGTAGGAGGGCCTCAGGTGCGCTTTGCCAAGTGCACATATAGGCCAGGCTACCTCTTGGTGGCGTGCGCGGATGAGACAAGCACTGCATGGCTGCGGAATGCTGTCCCCACGCTTCAGCCTTGGGAAGGCGCAAGCCTCAAAACGCTGGAGAGGGATAGGATTCCGAGGCTGTGCGCGTGCACCGTGTACGTCGCCGACGAGGAAGGCCAAAGGCTGGAGGCCAACAGAATACTCACCAGACTAAGGGTGAGTAACAAAGGCCTAAACACGAACCTCTGGACGGTGTTCGCAAAGACCCCGTCCGAGAAGGGGCAAGTGTGGGTTTTTTCCATGGACAAGCAGTCCATGGAAGAACTGAAAAAGCTAGATATGTGTCCCTATTTCGGAATGGGAAGGATTAAGTTCCGCCCAAAGGAACAAGGAATACATCCTAGTAAAGAGGCGACAAAGGGCGTTAAAGTCCAGAAGCCTCTAACCAAGTCACGACCTCCGAAAGGCAGGGAATTAGCCTCGGAGGAAGAGCCAAAAGAGGGAGAGGAAGAAGGAGAGAACGAGCTCCACTCCTCTGACGAAGAGGACGAAGACTTCTCCGGCCAAAGTGGGTTAAGCCAGCTCAAGAGGCCTGGCGCTCAGAAGCGGACGCCCATGGAGGTGGGAGAAGTAATTGGGGGGGGGGACCTGGCGGCATCTCTGGGACCTTCACACCAATAAAAGAAGAAATCAGGGTCCTGCAGGCGAATCTCCATCAGGCAAAGGCTGCTTCGGCTATTGCATGTCGGAGATTCGAGGAAGAAGGCATCGACATTGCCCTCCTGCAGGAACCCTGGATAGTCAAGGAAAGGCCGGCAGGCCTAAAGCCGCCACAGGGTAAGTTGTTGTACAACACACTATCCACTAGACCTAGATCGTGTATTGTATACAGTAGTAGAGTTAAGTGTATATTAATTCCGGTGCTCTGCACCGACGATTTTGTTACAGCCACTCTAACAGCATCGACGGAAGAGGGTATGAAGAGCTGGGTCATTTGCTCCGCCTACTTCCCAGGTGAGGAAAGATCCTGTCCACCGGAGATACTAAGCGACATAGTTGCCTACTGCGGAGAGAGGAACCTTCCACTACTAATTGGATGTGATGCCAACGCACACCACAAGGTATGGGGAAGCACTAACATCAACAACAGGGGTGAGTCATTATTACATTTCATCCTAGGGGAAAGGTTACTAATAGCTAATATAGGCAGGAAACCTACTTTCGTCACTTCAGTACGTAGGGAAGTCTTGGATTTAACTTCATGTACAGGTAATGTAAGTGATAATATCAAGAACTGGCACGTGTCAGAAGAGCCATCGGGCTCCGATCATAGGCACATCAGATTCAACATCAAGATCCCATCTCTAACGGAGACGAAATTCAGAAATCCCCGAGATACCAACTGGGAAGGATATTTAGAGTCCCTCAGAGGGTATCTAGAGGGAGGAATAGCGTCTGGAAGAAGCATAGAGAGCCTTGAAGTGGCAGTGGAACAGGTAAGCGAGGCGATAGTAGCTGCCTACCAGGAAAACTGTCCGGAGAAAATAAGGAAAACCAGGGGTAAAACAGTCTGGTGGAATAACCACCTAAAAGGCCTTAGGGCCGAGGTTAGAAGGCTATTTAATAGGGCCAAATCCAACCAAGACTGGGATACCTACAAAGTAAAACTCACGCAGTACAATAAAGAGGTACGCAAGGCAAAGAGAGACTCATGGAAGAGATTCTCCGAAGAGGTCAATGATGGCCCCGCAGCTTCCAGAATCCATAGAGTCCTGGCCAAGGACGGTTGTACTGCAAACGAAGTAGGCTTTATCAAAAAAGATGATGAAACCTACACAGAAACAATGACGGAAAGTATCAAATTGCTCATGGAGGCACACTTTCCGGGCTCACTGATATTAACAGACCTAGAGGATAGGCATTATCCAGACCAAAGGCCAGAAAGGCCCAAACTTGCGGACTGGAGGTTGGCCACCGAGGTTATAAAACCTGATAAAATCAGATGGGCAATCAGTAAGTTCCAACCACTCAAATCTCCTGGGGTGGACGGATTATATCCAATTTTGCTCCAAAAGGATCTGGAGGTATTGATACCTTACTTATGTAAAATATTCAGAGCTTGCTTGGATTGGAAATACATACCAAAAATATGGCGGAAGGTGAGAGTCATCTACCTACCAAAAATAGGTAGATTATCGGACCAAACGCCCAAGTCATTTAGGCCTATAAGTCTATCCTCTTTCCTACTTAAAACGATGGAAAGACTGATAGAGATTAGAGACGAACTACTAAGGGAAAATCCCCTGAGTGAACGTCAATATGCATACCAGCCAGGGAGGTCGACAGACCTTGCGCCGGATGAATTAAACAGACTGCTAGCAAAGTCCCTCGAGGACAAGGAAATGGCAGTAGTTACATTCCTAGACATAGAAGGAGCGTTTAATAACGCAACAACGCACTCACTAACGAGCGCATTATCAAAGAGAGGAGTCCCAACAACGATCTGCCGGTGGATAAAAGTCAGCCTAGATAATAGGATTATAATATCTAATCTAGGTGAGATCTCCATCGAGGCAAAAGTGAGCACGGGCTGTCCCCAGGGAGGGGTACTATCTCCACTACTATGGGTAACCCTGGTTGACGAACTCCTCCGGAAACTTTTCACAGAGGGCTTCTATTGCTTAGGATATGCTGATGATCTGGTGGACTAAGACGGTGCAGTCGGGAGCAATAAGGCTGTTAAGTGGAGTACAAAGGCTTGCTTGCCTGTGCGCCACGGGGGCTATAAAAACTGCTCCTACGGCTGCTTGAGGTCCTCTTGGACCTGCCACCCTTACATGTATTCATACAAGGTGAAGCTCGGTCAGTGGTGCACAGGTTAATGCAAGGCCAAACGCCAATTAGCCAGCAACACGGGATGGAGTACCAGAAGTTATACTCGGAGATGAGGGCAGATCCCACTCTAGGCATGCCCACGGATGTAATAGTCCCCAGGTATAACTTCAATAAGAACTTTCAGACTGTTATACCAGACAGGGAGGATTGGAAAACCGGTCCTCCCATAACAGCACAAACAGTCTGGTACACTGACGGCTCCAAGACAGAACAAGGAGTCGGAGCCGGGATTTACGGGACAAGGCCAAAAGCCAATATTCCGATAAGTCTAGGGAAATACGCAACGGTGTTTCAGGCTGAAGTGATCGCCATACACTGTTGCGCAAGGGAGATAATAGGACAAGGTACTGTTAACCAGTCGATTGCCATTTTCTCTGATAACCAAGCGGCAATAAAAGCAATCAGTTCCATGCAAATCAACTCAAGATTGGTGTGGGACTGCTTGACGGCCCTTACAGAGCTGGGAAGTCAGAACAGAGTGACCCTAGCATGGGTACCAGGACACGAGGGATACAGAGGAAACGAAAAGGCTGACCAACTTGCCAAGGAAGGCGCACTTGTAGCCCCAATAGGACCCGAGCCCTTTTGTGGCGTGGCAAAGCCATGCATACGAGCAGCCATTAAGGAATGGGTGCAAAATAAATCTCTGGAATGGTGGAGGAATCTCCCAAGACAGAGACAGGCCAAGGCGTTCATTAAAGAACGTTCGGCCAAATTTACGGAAGACCTACTAAGCCAGAATAGGAAGGCCATCAGAGTAATAGTAGGCCTTCTAACTGGCCACTGCCGGCTCAATAGACACATGAGTCTAATGGGCCTGGCAGAGGACGCGACATGCAGATTCTGCCAAGAGGAAGAGGAAACCTCAGTTCACGTATTGTGCCACTGTGAAGGCCTGGCGAGGCTGAGATTCCAAGTACTCGGAGAAGAAAAACCAAGAGCGGACAGCTATATAAAAGAGCCTTTATCAAAGCTATGGAGTCTAGTACAAAGGACAAAGCTGGAAGATATCCTGGGAGCATCACAATAGACCTGAAAAGGTCGCGGTGGTAAAGGCTAATCAACCAGCTCCTTTGCTAATCTAATCTAAGTAAATCACTTACCGACGTGTTAGGCCTAGTAACCAGTAAACATAACGTACCGTCTTGGAAACAGATCTTGTAAATAAACAAAAAAGCTCGATCGTGCAAAAATTTTGTTTTAAGCTCAAATAAAAAATGGCATGCATATTGCTGGAACCCAACATTGAAAAAAATGTGAAAAATGTTTCAAAAAATTAATGAAGTGGGTATGAAAATTACAACAAAGGTTCCATGATATCATTCAGCATGCCATTTCTTATTTAATAATATAATATTTTTTTGGGATCAACCAGAAAATCACATGTCGATCGCTATATCCTAAAATTGAGAAAATTTGTATAAAGAAGTGTATATTTTGGAAAATGTTGGAAAAAATACTTCGTACTTTTAATTACTTTTCCATTTTTAATTACTTTTCCTAAAAAAAAAAAAAAAAATAGAATCCTTGGCTGAAATAAAAAATAGCATGCATGATTTTTAGATTCCGATATTGGAAAAATTTTAAAAAGTGCCCAAAAATGAAGTAGGAAAATTGTATGTGATGTTACTATTAGCAAAATAGCATAGTTAAAAAAATATTTATTTTATTATTTTAAGGTAAAAAATGACATTTTATGCAATAAATAATAAATCAATTAAAGCTCATGTTTTGCCATCATCATTATTATTATAATCCGAGCCATCAGATTCCTTATCTGTAGTGACGGAATTAGAATCGCTATCATCATCATCAGATTCCTCCTCATCGTCAGCGTCTCCATTGAAGTGTTTGTGTCTATTCGTTCTTCATCCTCATCAGGATTATCTTCTGGAACTGCAGAAATTGAACAAAAATGTACGTTTGGACAAAAATGTACAATAATATTTACCTTTTAACATGACAGTATAAATTCAACGGGTAGAAAAATAATTACCTATTAGTTTTCCAAGTCAATTCAAATATCTCTAGGCAACGTTTCGCCAACTGTTTTGTTGTTTTCTTCAGGACACCTGTTTTCATTGTAGCATTTAAATTAATTATATACAATTTCAATATAAACATAAATTTAAAATATCTTACAATTTCAATATAATTTCAACTACTGTCTTAGATAGGATAACATTTTGTATTGATATAATAATAACAATTTCTTGGCTATTATTAATAACAGCACATTACTAGTGTATCTCTCCATATGGACAATACATTGCTATTATTATATCTGCACACAATTTATCGTATTTAACGTCTTAAAATTATGTTAAAATTTTGAAGCATTGCAGGTTTAATCTGATTTTTTTTCCAAAATATGTACTTTAAACTTTTTCTCAACGGACATAGTGGTAGATATGCAATTTTCTGATTGATTCCAAAAAAGTACTTTATTAATAAATAAGAAATGACATGCTGAATGATATCACGGAACCTTTGTTGTAAATTTTATACCGACTTAATTAATTTTTTTTAAAGTTTTTTCAATGTTGGGTTCCAGCAATATGCATGCCATTTTGTTTGACATTAAAACAACATTATTTTGCGAAATGCAAAAAGTTATGCAAAATAAACTCACAAAAATCTTTGTTTTTTTGCAACTTGTCTTATCATTTATGTTGTGATGGGCTTCTTCGGTATGCAGGCCATTTAAATTTTAAGGACATTTTACACTATAACATTTATATTAAACTGTATTTGCTGTTGTTTAAGATCACGTCAAATCGTTTGAAATTTTCGCGGGACTTTTCATAAATTTTCCATTTTTGAGCCAAAAAGGGCCGCATGCCAATTTTCTTTACGACACAAAATTTAATTCTCTTCAACGGCATGCAGCACGAGAATGTAGAAAATTATATTTTTTTTATTACAAATTCATGTGTCCGTTTGAATTCTTTGGGACGTTGCGAATCGCATGCCTATAATTACCAAGATATTAAATTTGTGTTAACTTCCTTTTAATTAAAAGGCAAGCGTTTCAATATCAGAGAAAAACACTAAAATTTCGTTTTAGTGGAAATGCAATTTTGCATATGACAGAAAAGCATGCAGCGGACTAGTACCCACTTTTCTTTGTTGTCACAAGGTACACTTTCACTTCTCCAAAAGGCATGCTGTAAGAAATCAGAAACAATGTAAATCATGCAAGTTTATGAATAATATAAAAAATATAGTTTTGCCAGTAAAATTTGACATTCCGTAGAATTGGTTTTTTTAAAGATCTTTACTTAATTTTCAAAAAGGACTCTCACTTTGAAATTTGTAATATAACCACTGAAACAGCCTGTATAATATAGTCAAGAAAATATTATTCCAAATATCCAAGGTCAGCTACGACACTGCTCCATTAAATTGAAAGAAAATGCAGCATAATTTCCACTTTAGCTAAAAATACTGACCACAAAAATTAGACAATATATTTTTATGCATTTATTCTCGAGTCCGATCAAAAATATATTCCAATAACGTTTTGTAGAACGAAAAATTGATTTCGACGTGAGTCGTTTTTCTTATTCGTTTTGTACATTATTTTAGGAAAGTGTCGTGTACATATAATTCAAAACTTAATTTTTTCCATGTGGGTAGTTTTGCAAATATATACTGCTTTAAATTAAACCAACCAGTGAACTTTGAATGTATCATTTTATTATATTTCACTCTATGTGCAACGAGGAAGAATAATTAATCTAAAGTAATACACACTTATAAATATTACTAAAGAATTTAATTACTGTACAAGTTAATTTCATCTTATAACACTCGAGAGAACTTTTCTAAATATTCTCTCCTGGAAGGAAGTTTATTAAAAGTCTAGAGCGTTATATATACTTTTTAATTCATATTGAAATTTTAATATTATACAAATTAGCTGAATATATACATGTTAAATATAAATTGCAATAGAAATGCTTTTATGAGTATCTAGCTTAATGTTTTAAATTATGCTAAAACAAACAATTTTGTAAGTAAATATTTGTATTGAAAACTTTTGTTTTCTGTTTTTGAAATTCATATTATATCTATTAAGACACGAATGACTATTAATTCAAATTTTGAAAAATTTAAAGTTAGAAACTGAAAGAAGCTAAGAGAAACTAACAGGGACGTATTCAGATGTTTTGTTGGAAGGAGATTTAAGGAAATTATAATGTAAATATTTATAAGAAGCATTATGGTACTTTTTAACATATCAAAAGTCCCCACCCGTAGACGCCGGCGGAGGGCAGGGAGGGAGAAAATAGTTTATAAAAATCGGTTTTTCGCAAAAAATTCGGAAAGTTTCAATTTTACTGCAAAATATGTACACATGAAAATTATAGGTAATAAAAATCCGCACAATTTCGTTTTTTTAACTTCGTACGACCTATTGGAGCCGAGACAGATTTTTTTGAAATTTTGACAGCTTTGCGACGAAACGGAAACGCGCGCGTTCTTCACTAAAACCTCAAAAATGGTCGTTCGGATCGCAAAATATTTCAAATGAAAGTTGTAGAGCATTCGATTACGAACAATTTCCTTTTATTTTTAATTTACATTCGATCAATATTGGCAGAGATATGAATTTTTAAACATCTTTAGAGCACGCTATCAGAACACTTGTTTCATGACAAAATCGATAAAAACTCGAAAACGATAGATCGTACGCATATAGTGTATCTAATAAAAGTTAAAGAGAATCAAATGTTGAATATTAAGGGGGATGTACAATATCGTTTTAATAACGAGTGAATATAGATAAAAGGAACATTTACCTATTGCCTAAGGCCAATAAAAAAATAGCTATTTGTTTAAATACATTTGAAAATGACAATTTTTCATGTTTTTTCTTTTTATTTCCATTCACTCGTTATCAAAACGATTTTGTACATACATCAATATATTCAAAATTTAACTCCCTTTAACTTTCATTAGAAATACTATATGCGTACGATCTATCGTTTTCGAGTTTTTACTGATTTTATCATGAAACAAGTGTTCTGATAGCGCGCTATAAAGATGTCCCCAACGACTCATCAAAAGCAGAAGCTTTTACCCAATCTAAGTATGAAACGCAACGCGAAATCAGAAGAATAAAGAACGAGTGGTGGGCAAGCAAGGCCAGAGAAATTCAAAGGTACGCCGATTCACACGACTACAGGAATTTCTTTCAAGGAGTAAAAGCAGTATACGGCCCCAGTCGGAAAAATATGTGCCCTATTAAAGATTTAAATGGAAATCTCCTCAAAGAAGACCAGGAAATAAGAGCCCGATGGAAAGAACACTACTCTAACATTCTTAACCAGCAAAGTCAAGCCCATCACGATATTATAAATCTTATCCCTCAATATGACACCTTCGAAGACTTAGATAAACCACTAACAACGGAAGAGATCTTAACCGCCATTGGGCAGCTAAAAAATAACAAATCTCCCGGCGCCGACTCACTCCCAGCTGAGATTTTTAAAGCTGTGTCGTCAGAGCTCATACCCTATCTCAAAAAACTGTTTGATGTCGTGTGGGAAAGTGGTCAAGCTCCGCAGGAGTTTCGTGATACACTTTTAATCAACCTCTTCAAAAACAAAGGGAGCGCTGCGGACTGTGGAAATTACAGGGGTATAGCTCTCCTGGCTGTTGGAGGGAAGATACTCACTAAAGCGATGGCAAATAGGCTAACACCTGTTATGGAAAAGTTACTTCCTGAAACACAGAGTGGCTTTAGACCAAACCGAGGCACATCGGATTTAATCTTCACACTTAAACAGCTTCAAGAAAAAGCACTCGAACATCAAGGAGAAATTCACATGGCCTTCATTGATTTAACCAAGGCGTTTGACTCGGTGGACAGGGAAGTGCTCTGGAAAATTATGTTCCGCTTAGGTATCCCTAGAAAATTTGTGGAAGTATGTCGCAGTCTACATACAAACAACACCCAGGTTATGTATAATAATGAGGCAACCGAACCTTTCCAAACCCTCACTGGAGTTAAGCAGGGATGTGTCCTGGCACCCCTACTCTTTAATTTGTTTACCACTGCTCTAACAATTATTGTTGACAACAAACTGACAGTCAGAGGAATAGGTCTCAGATACCGTTTTGATGGCGGTTTCTTTAACATAGGGCGCTTTAGAGCTTTCACGAAGACACGCACACGATTCATTTGTGATCTCCAGTATGCGGATGACTGTGCACTTTTAGCCTCTACGCCGGAAGAGCTTCAAGAACTTTTAGATGTGTATGCCCAGAGCTATGATTCCTTGGGACTTAAAATCAACGTTGGAAAGACTAAGATTATGTCAACTCCTCATCAAGTGAACCAAATAGACATTACACTTAACGGAAATTCTCTTGAAGTGGTGGATCAGTTCAATTACTTAAGCAACGTTGTTAATGACAAAGCAAACATGGACAGCGAGATTCGCAATAGAATTAACGCTGCATCTAGAGCACTCTGGGGACTTAGAGAGAGAGTATTTGACAACCACGACCTTGCTTTGTCAACGAAAATGGCTGTTTACAGAGCAGTTGTCATTCCAACACTGCTATATGGATGTGAAAGCTGGGTCACTTACCGTCGTCATGTGAAAGAATTAGAACGTTTTCAGCAAAGACACCTCAGAAGTATGATGAAAATCCGTTGGTTCCATCACATATCAAACGTGGCAGTACTCAGGAGAGCAAACAGCTTTCCAATTGAGGTGCTTATTTCAAGAGCACGCCTAAGATGGGCAGATCGCGTTCATCGTATGCATGATAACCGCCTTCCTAAATGTACACTTTATGGTGAATTGCTAAGCGGTAGAAGAAGGCGTGGCGGTCAACGAAAGAGGTTCAAAGACGCTCTCCATGAAAATCTAAAATCCTGCGGTATTGCAGACGAGCAATGGGAACAACTTGCAGCGGACAGAACCGAATGGCGAGGGGTTGTGGCCAGCTATCAAGGAAATGTTGCTTCAAGAAGGCCGAATCCAAGACCTAACCAGGTCTATGTTTGTCCTGACTGCGGTCGACATGTGCTTTCCCAAATTGGCCTCTATAGCCATAGTCGTGTGCACCGTAGATGAATGGGAATTACAATAGACTACACTTTTTACTTGTTTTTTATTGTACACAATCTATCGACTGTAACATTTTTATACTCGGACTCGAGTAACGGCTAATAAAGAAAAATAAAGATGTTTAAAAATTCATATCTCTGTCAATATTGATCGAATGGAAATGATAAATGAAAGGAAATTGTTCATTTGAAACATTTTGCGATCCGAACGAACATTTCTGAGATTTTAACGAAGTACGCACGCGTTTCCGTTGCAGCAAAAAAAATCTATCTCGACTCCAATAGGTCGTACGAAGTTAAAAAGCAAACGAAATTGTGTGGATTTTTATTACCTATGATTTTCAAATATACATATTTTACAGTAAAATTAATACTTTCCGAGTTATTTGCAGAAAATCGATTTTTTTGTTCGTATTTTTGTTCATAGATTTAAACAGCTGTAACTCGTGAACCATCCTTCATATAAAGGTCACTTGGAGCTCATTTTACAGATAATTTAATTCTCTTTTAGTGTCATTATTGCCTAAAGCCAATCAAAAAATAGCTATTTGTTAATATGCAATTGAAAAGGACAATTTTTCATGTTTTTCCTTTTATCTCCATTCACTCGTCATCAAAACGATTTTGGACATACCCCATTCAACATTTGATTTTCTTTAACTTTCATTAGATATACTATATGCGTACGATCTATCGTTCTCGAGTTTTTATCGGTTTTATCATGGAACAAGTGTTCTGATAGCGCGCTATAAAGATGTTTAAAAATTAATTAATACCTCTGTCAATTTTGATCGAATGGAAATAAAAACCGCCGCCCAAGGAATCACTATTTCCACATCCAGATTTTGTATCCAAGTCTTATGCACACTAAATCCCAATGTAATATTTTATTCCCTTTAATAATAGAGTAATATAATGGGAGTGGTAGAGGAGCTAACACCAAAAATTTTTTTAGACGTTTCGTATTTGTATATACACTAAATCTATACCGTTTAAAAAGTGCGAGTGAGGAAATTCTTGGCACTGCAGCAAGTAAAAAACAGGAGGACTAGGTCAATGATAATGAAGCTGTTATACAAGAACTTCTTGACCGCAAACATATTGCCTTCCAAAACGCTATCAACCACCCCAACGACTTATCAAAAGCAGAAGCTTTTACCCAATCTAAGTATAAAACGCAACGCGAAATCAGAAGAATAATGAACGAGTGGTGGGCAAGCAATGCCAGAGAAATTCAAAGGTACGCCGATTCACACGACTACAGAAATTTCTTTCAAGGAGTAAAAGCAATGTACGGCCCCAGTCGGAAAAATATGTGCCCTATTAAAGATTTAAATGGAAATCTCCTCAAAGAAGACCAGGAAATAAGAGCCCGATGGAAAGAACACTACTCTAACATTCTTAACCAGCAATCACGATATTATAAATCGATATTATAAATCTTATCCCTCAATATGACACCTTCGAAGACTTAGATAAACCACTAACAACGGAAGAAATCTTAACCGCCATTGGGCAGCTAAAGAATAACAAATCTCCCGGCGCCGACTCACTCCCAGCTGAGATCTTTAAAGCTGTGTCGTCAGAGCTCATACCCTACCTCAAAAAACTGTTTGATGCCGTGTGGGAAAATGGTCAAGCTCCGCAGGAGTTTCGTGATACACTTTTAATCAACCTCTTCAAAAACAAAGGGAGCGCTCCGGACTGTGGAAATTACAGGGGTATAGCTCTCCTGGCTGTTGGAGGGAAGATACTCACTAAAGCGATGGCAAATAGGCTAACACCTGTTATGGAAAAGTTACTTCCTGAAACACAGAGTGGCTTTAGACCAAACCGAGGCACATCGGATCTAATCTTCACACTTAAACAGCTTCAAGAAAAAGCACTCGAACATCAAGGAGAAATTCACATGGCCTTCATTGATTTAACCAAGGCGTTTGACTCGGTGGACAGGGAAGTGCTCTGGAAAATTATGTTCCGCTTAGGTATCCCTAGAAAATTTGTGGAAGTATGTCGCAGTCTACATACAAACAACACCCAGGTTATGTATAATAATGAGGCAACCGAACCTTTCCAAACCCTCACTGGAGTTAAGCAGGGATGTGTCCTGGCACCCCTACTCTTTAATTTGTTTACCACTGCTCTAACAATTATTGTTGACAACAAACTGACAGTCAGAGGAATAGGTCTCAGATACCGTTTTGATGGCGGTTTCTTTAACATAGGGCGCTTTAGAGCTTTCACGAAGACACGCACACGATTCATTTGTGATCTCCAGTATGCGGATGACTGTGCACTTTTAGCCTCTACACCGGAAGAGCTTCAAGAACTTTTAGATGTGTATGCCCAGAGCTATGATTCCTTGGGACTTAAAATCAACATTAGAAAGACTAAGATTATGTCAACTCCTCATCAAGTGAACCAAATAGACATTACACTTAACGGAAATTCTCTTGAAGTGGTGGATCAGTTCAATTACTTAGGCAACGTTATTAATGACAAAGCAAATATGGACAGCGAGAGTCGCAATAGAATTAACGCTGCATCTAGAGCACTCTGGGGACTTAGAGAGATTATTTGACAACCACGACCTTGCTTTGTCAACGAAAATGGCTGTCTACAGAGCAGTTGTCATTCCAACACTGCTATATGAATGTGAAAGCTGGGTCACTTACCGTCGTCATGTGAAAGAATTAGAACGTTTTCAGCAAAGACACCTCAGAAGTATGATGAAAATCAGTTCGTTCCATCACATATCAAACGTGGAAGTACTCAGGACAGCAAACAGCCTTCCAATTGAGGTGCTTATTTCAAGAGCACCCCTAAGATGGGCAGGTTACGTTCATCGTATGCATGATAACCGCCTTCCTAAATGTACACTTTATGGTGAATTGCTAAGCGGTAGAAGAAGGCGTGGCGGTCAACGAAAGAGGTTCAAAGACGTTCTCCATGAAAATCTAAAATCCTGCGGTATTCCAGACGAGCAATGGGAGCAACTTGCAGCGGACAGAACCGAATGGCGAGGGGTTGTGGCCAGCTATCAAGGAAATGTTGGTGCATGAAGGCCGAATCCAAGACCTAACCAGGTCTATGTTTGTCCTGACTGCGGTCGACATGTGCTTTCCCAAATTGGCCTCTATAGCCATAGTATACACAATCTATCGACTCTAACATTTTTATACTCGGACTCGAGTAACGGCTAATAAAGAAAAATAAAGATGTTTAAAAATTCATATCTCTGTCAATATTGATCGAATGGAAATGATAAATGAAAGGAAATTGTTCATTTGAAACATTTTGCGATCCGAACGAACATTTCTGAGATTTTAACGAAGTACGCACGCGTTTCCGTTGCAGCAAAAAAAATCTATCTCGACTCCAATAGGTCGTACGAAGTTAAAAAGCAAACGAAATTGTGTGGATTTTTATTACCTATGATTTTCAAATATACATATTTTACAGTAAAATTAATACTTTCCGAGTTATTTGCAGAAAATCGATTTTTTGTTCGTATTTTTGTTCATAGATTTAAACAGCTGTAACTCGTGAACCATCCTTCATATAAAGGTCACTTGGAGCTCATTTTACAGATAATTTAATTCTCTTTTAGTGTCATTATTGCCTAAAGCCAATCAAAAAATAGCTATTTGTTAATATGCAATTGAAAAGGACAATTTTTCATGTTTTTCCTTTTATCTCCATTCACTCGTCATCAAAACGATTTTGGACATACCCCATTCAACATTTGATTTTCTTTAACTTTCATTAGATATACTATATGCGTACGATCTATCGTTCTCGAGTTTTTATCGGTTTTATCATGGAACAAGTGTTCTGATAGCGCGCTATAAAGATGTTTAAAAAATTAATTAATACCTCTGTCAATTTTGATCGAATGGAAATAAAAACCGCCGCCCAAGGAATCACTATTTCCACATCCAGATTTTGTATCCAAGTCTTATGCACACTAAATCCCAATGTAATATTTTATTCCCTTTAATAATAGAGTAATATAATGGGAGTGGTAGAGGAGCTAACACCAAAAATTTTTTTAGACGTTTCGTATTTGTATATACACTAAATCTATACAGTTTAAAAAGTGCGAGTGAGGAAATTCTTGGCACTGCAGCAAGTAAAAAACAGGAGGACTAGGTCAATGATAATGAAGCTGTTATACAAGAACTTCTTGACCGCAAACATATTGCCTTTCAAAACGCTATCAACCACCCCAACGACTCATCAAAAGCAGAAGCTTTTACCAAATCTAAGTATAAAACGCAACGCGAAATCAGAAGAATAAAGAACGAGTGGTGGGCAAGCAATGCCAGAGAAATTCAAAGGTACGCCGATTCACACGACTACAGAAATTTCTTTCAAGGAGTAAAAGCAATGTACGGCCCCAGTCGGAAAAATATGTGCCCTATTAAAGATTTAAATGGAAATCTCCTCAAAGAAGACCAGGAAATAAGAGCCCGATGGAAAGAACACTACTCTAACATTCTTAACCAGCAATCACGATATTATAAATCGATATTATAAATCTTATCCCTCAATATGACACCTTCGAAGACTTAGATAAACCACTAACAACGGAAGAAATCTTAACCGCCATTGGGCAGCTAAAGAATAACAAATCTCCCGGCGCCGACTCACTCCCAGCTGAGATCTTTAAAGCTGTGTCGTCAGAGCTCATACCCTACCTCAAAAAACTGTTTGATGCCGTGTGGGAAAATGGTCAAGCTCCGCAGGAGTTTCGTGATACACTTTTAATCAACCTCTTCAAAAACAAAGGGAGCGCTCCGGACTGTGGAAATTACAGGGGTATAGCTCTCCTGGCTGTTGGAGGGAAGATACTCACTAAAGCGATGGCAAATAGGCTAACACCTGTTATGGAAAAGTTACTTCCTGAAACACAGAGTGGCTTTAGACCAAACCGAGGCACATCGGATCTAATCTTCACACTTAAACAGCTTCAAGAAAAAGCACTCGAACATCAAGGAGAAATTCACATGGCCTTCATTGATTTAACCAAGGCGTTTGACTCGGTGGACAGGGAAGTGCTCTGGAAAATTATGTTCCGCTTAGGTATCCCTAGAAAATTTGTGGAAGTATGTCGCAGTCTACATACAAACAACACCCAGGTTATGTATAATAATGAGGCAACCGAACCTTTCCAAACCCTCACTGGAGTTAAGCAGGGATGTGTCCTGGCACCCCTACTCTTTAATTTGTTTACCACTGCTCTAACAATTATTGTTGACAACAAACTGACAGTCAGAGGAATAGGTCTCAGATACCGTTTTGATGGCGGTTTCTTGAACATAGGGCGCTTTAGAGCTTTCACGAAGACACGCACACGATTCATTTGTGATCTCCAGTATGCGGATGACTGTGCACTTTTAGCCTCTACGCCGGAAGAGCTTCAAGAACTTTTAGATGTGTATGCCCAGAGCTATGATTCCTTGGGACTTAAAATCAACATTGGAAAGACTAAGATTATGTCAACTCCTCATCAAGTGAACCAAATAGACATTACACTTAACGGAAATTCTCTTGAAGTGGTGGATCAGTTCAATTACTTAGGCAACGTTATTAATGACAAAGCAAATATGGACAGCGAGAGTCGCAATAGAATTAACGCTGCATCTAGAGCACTCTGGGGACTTAGAGAGATTATTTGACAACCACGACCTTGCTTTGTCAACGAAAATGGCTGTCTACAGAGCAGTTGTCATTCCAACACTGCTATATGAATGTGAAAGCTCGGTCACTTACCGTCGTCATGTGAAAGAATTAGAACGTTTTCAGCAAAGACACCTCAGAAGTATGATGAAAATCAGTTCGTTCCATCACATATCAAACGTGGAAGTACTCAGGACAGCAAACAGCCTTCCAATTGAGGTGCTTATTTCAAGAGCACCCCTAAGATGGGCAGGTTACGTTCATCGTATGCATGATAACCGCCTTCCTAAATGTACACTTTATGGTGAATTGCTAAGCGGTAGAAGAAGGCGTGGCGGTCAACGAAAGAGGTTCAAAGACGTTCTCCATGAAAATCTAAAATCCTGCGGTATTCCAGACGAGCAATGGGAGCAACTTGCAGTGGACAGAACCGAATGGCGAGGGGTTGTGGCCAGCTATCAAGGAAATGTTGGTGCATGAAGGCCGAATCCAAGACCTAACCAGGTCTATGTTTGTCCTGACTGCGGTCGACACGTGCTCTCCCGAATTGGCCTCTATAGCCATAGTCGTGTTCACCGTAGATGAATGGGAATTACAATAGACTACACCTTTTATTTATTTTTTATTACACACAATCTATCGACTGTAACATTTTTTTATACTCGGACTCGAGTAAAGGCTAATAATAATAATAATACACTAAATCACATTTTAATTTTTTTTGCTCCCTTTCATAATAGTGTGGGGGTGGTATTGGGGGTAATAGTGGGGGGGAGTGGCTGGTGCCACAAAAAATTTTGAGACCTTAACTTTTCGTACATGCCCTAAATTGCAATGTTATGGACTCTTACTTGCTTGTTTTGCATATACTACTACCCTTATTTACCCCATTTACCCCCGAACCCTTCAGCAGAATTAGATCAAAATATAATCTAGTTCCAGATCTCGTTACGATACATAAGTGTACCAAATTTCAAGCGAATATGATAAACGGTTCCAGAGTAAACGTGCGCATAAAAAAGTTACAAACAGACCGACAGAGAGGACATTTTTTCGCTAAAATTTTCGACGTTTCATGACATTTTAAGCCTATTTCAACAAAAAAATAAATATTTTTTTTGCGTTACTATACTTCCACTGGTACTCCAGTCGAATTGCGAGGTTGATTGTATTATTAGTTATCGGAACAAAATATATTTTAAACCAAGTCTTTTTGGTCCCTGATTACGATCCAAAAGTTTCGCTCGGTGGAAATGCCGGAAACATCCGTTTTGGGGCAAAAAAACACCCCTTTTTGGTGGTTTTTAGCAATATTCTGAGTGTATTTTTTAAACTATCCTATAAAATGCATTTTTTCTGGTACCTTATATGTCGTTTGTGTCACTGATCACGAATTTTGGGGTCCCATACCCATAAAATGGGTCAAACACCCTTAATTGAGCAAAAACACCCTTTACAAAGAAGTTGTTTCGCAGTATTCTCAGAACAAATATGAAATTATCAAAAAAAATGTTTTTTTGTACTCGCAATTGAAAAAATTGAAAAACTTATTAGGTGTTGTTATAATTAAAAAAAAAAATTAATATTAAGGTTAATTAGCTACTAAAACTACCCCAAAATAAAAAAATAAAGATAATACGATAAACAATTTTTTAATTATGATTTTGTTTTCCAATTTTGTAACTCATGATATTTACAATGAAAAAATCCATTCCAACCCATAATAGGGGTGTAAACTACCCTTGAATAAGAATAAACTGGAAAAATAATTTTAGAACGTTATGTATAGTATTATATTATGATTATAGAGGAGACGGTATAAATTGTAAACTTTTATATAAAATTTTCACTCAAGGAAGAGTGTCGAAACGACCCTTATATTAAAGAAAAGAAAATGTCTGCACAAAACTTACTTTTTTAAAACATTGTCCTGTAAAATAAATAATATATGGATAAATATGTATATAAATTAAATAAATTGAATACGATGTTTTGGTAATTATTTTTATTCAGAATTATAATAGAAGCTTGTTTATTTTATTTTTCAATATACAAAATTAATTTTCATATTACAAAAATAATACTTTTTTATTTATAGTTTATGATAATTTGTACACTGAAGGTCATTAATCTTCTTCTATATTTACAAAAATATAGAAGAAGACTAATGACTAATGAAAGGGGTGTTTTTTGCCGCAAAAGGTGTGTTTCCGGAATTTCCACCGAGCGTAACTTTTGGATCGTAATCAGGAACAAAAAAGACTTGGTTTAAAATATATTTTGTTCCGGTAACTGATAATACAAACCGCCCCGTAATTCGACTGAAGTATAGATGTGGAAGTAAAATAAAAGGAAATTGTCCGAATTTTTTACAACTTTCATTTGAAAAATTTTGCGACCCGAACGATCATTTTTGAGATTTTAGCGAAGAACGCGCGCGTTTCCGTTTCCAAAATTGTGAAAATTAAAAAAAATCTATCTCGGCTCCAATAGGTCGTACGAAGTTAAAAAAAACGAAATTGTGCGGATTTTTATTACCTATAATTTTCATGTGTACATATTTTACAGTAAAATTGATACTTTCCGAGTTCTTGCGCAAAACCGATTATTTTTCCTGGGGACTTTTGATATATTAAAAAGTACCAGCCCGGTCTAAATTATTTCATCCAACTAGCCAACTTTCGTCTCATTTTATTGGGCTAATATGGGTTTCACCACAATTAAAATAACTAATTCTTAAGTTTAAGATTCAATTTATCTGTTATTTTCTTACCTAAGTTATTATTTTTTATTTTATATCCACGGTAATTTTCTGGTTCTCTGTATAATAATAAAACAATTAATATATATAAACAATAAAATATCCCTATGCCAAAAATAAAAAGTAACTAAACAACTAACAAGAATAACGAGTATAAGCCATATATACTCCCCTTCTCAAAAGGAAAACTCAACTGTTCAATCAACAGCTAACCGTACTAATTTTTTCATCATTACTTCAGTTAAATTTTGATTCTCGTTTAAAGTACATGCAGGTTTATTATTATATTTAGTTGTTCTAACAATTACTTTATAAGGTCTTTCATATAATGGAAAGTGAAAGTTTTAACCCTTCTATTTTAAGAAAAGTCACATGCCAGGATTTCAGGATTGGATGGATATATCTTTCTCTATTTTTCTTGCCACCGTATTGTTTTAGCACACTTACATAGAACCCTATTCAACGAGCGTGTAATGACAGCTATTACTCACGAGAATGATATTTACGGCACGAACCGAAGGCGAATGTCGTAATTCGTCTGTCAGTAATAGCTATTTACTAGAATATGGTACTTTTCTACGACTATTCCGCAGAACGTTACACTTTAACATAAGTTTAGCAAAGGTAATAATTGTGAGAGTTTTCCATATTATTTATTTAACAAATTATTAATAAAACTAGTGTTTGTTTACCGGTACAAAAATTAACGATAAAATTATAACAAATTATAAAGTTCAGTGTCGGTGATTGAAAGCTGCGGCTTTCTTAGTTGCACGTCTTATTGCCGTCGAGGCCTTTTTAAATAATTTCTGTTATACTAATATATTAATATTCCTGTGCACATTAAAAGAAAATGCGAGAAAACGCCATTTCTGACAGTTCTCGTGAGTAACTCGAAAAAGGACCACATCTGGGACCAGTATACATAAAAGTGGATACAGTCATATTAACATTTCTAACGAAATTGGGAATTTTTTTTTTTATAAATTTCGCCAATAACTGGAAATTGACTAATTTTGGGATCTGAGATCTAGACTAATCGTTCTACAGTATAAAAATACACAAATAAAGACAATAACATGTTAATATTTGTGTATCTCAAAATAAAATGTGAAGTAATACCATTTTTGGCAGTTTCTCTAAAATAATTTGAGATATTACCACTTGTAACCCACGTCAATCCTGCGTATCAAAATACGTAAAAGTGGATATTAATATTTCTGTACTCCTCAAAATAAAATGTGAAAAAACACCATTTTTGACACTATCATAATATAAATAACTCGAAATTAGACTGCCTTTAGAATTTGGGACCTATCCCTATCGATTCTACGAAAGAAAAAAAAACGTATAAAACGAATATAAAATCTTTCGGACCTTTTAAAGTTAGCGGAACTCCCCCTTCAGCGACTAGAGGGCCGTGTACTGATTGCGGTTCTAGTGAGACGGCAACCAAAATCGATTGTGCCTCTCCCTGCTTTTACATTCTACCGGTGATTCCTGTTTGGCTAACTAACAGATAGAATTTTATCTCCAGTCTAAGTACGAGTTCTTTTGGGTTCATTTTTATAACCTCAGAAACTTTTGGCGATTCAGTACCTCGCACTGACAAGGTATATGGTTTATTGTTTCAGCCACCACTCTACAGAATCGTCAGTCGAAGTTGCCTTCATATAGTCCCATTTTTACAAGTGTTCCTTCACAGGTGAGCAACCCTACTATTGTCCTCAGCTGATCCTGGTTGGCTCAAGTAGTTGCGGAGTTCATTTTGTCTATCTAATGTGTTCTTCCTTGACTCAGTCTATTAGGCACCTCCTCACATTGCACTTTGGCACTGCGCGTTATGGTCCAAGGAATATTATAGGTGATCCTTGCTTAACTTTCTCATTTATTACATTCTCACTTTGGCACCCGTGGCTATGGCCCTCTCCTCTTCTTGTAATTTCACGAATACATTCTAGTATTACGTCTATTTCTGCCTAGTATATAGTATTTCCCAAGTGCAAAGCTGAGGCTCGTTCCTGGGCTGTCTTCATATATTACAGACCCGGTTCCTCTTTCAGTTCTGGTCCCGCCTGGGTACCAGGTCCAGTACTTTACGTAGGAATTTTGTTATCCCTCGATCCTTCTCGATCTGTTATCACTCAGTGGATAGGTTTGTGAAACCTTATTTTTTAGTGGAATCTCTAAATATTATTTCATAACACATAACTTTTCGGAATCAATAAAATGGGTAGAGCACCCTTAGTAAAATTAAATATTCTTCTCGATCTTTTTGTGAATTTACAATGCTTCACTTATTGATGTTTTTAAAAATAGGACAGTAAAAAAGTAACTATAAATTGGCAAAATGCGTTTTAAAACTCAGTCATGTAAAACTGATAATGATTTAAAAGTTAATTTTGGTATTCTCCTAATATTCTTTCCTGTTTTGTGGGGCTTTCTACCATGCACGTCCTGCTCTAAGAATACTGCATGGGTTTGTTATTTTGCAGATTCTTTCAGATTTTTTAGAAGAGGGTATGACAGAACCTCAAAAAATGAAGGAAATAGCATATAAACTACATTTTGAAACTCAATCAAAATGAAAAAAATGCATGATAGTTTTCAGGAATGCAACTCTTTTAACTCTTTTACCACTTACGTCTATTGGAATGGTTTAATTTGAAAAAGCAATTACCGCGCAAACACTACACTTAAAGGTACCGTTGACAGATTTAAAAATAGCGTTTTTAATTTTTTTAAAGGATGATCTACCCGTTTTATCGATTTTAAAATAATAATAATAATATGTTATTAAAAATATATGGAAAATAGGTAATTTTTTAAAGGATATTCTACATATTTTATCGATTCCGAAAAAATAAAATAGTAGAATGACATGACATTATTTCGAATATTTGTAATATTTTTTATGACATCTGATGGCTAATTATTATTAAATGCTAATATTTGATAAACCTGTAAGTGCCACTGTTAGTAATAAAGATAAAAAAATAAACATCAACTATGCTGGGGCCGACTGGCCATTTTTATCCTGATACATTACGTTTTTAACACCACTAGTGTACAAAATACTACTAAAAAAGAATTTTTGGTTTCAAAAAGAGGAAAATTATATTCTTCAATACTCACTGTATAAACAAAAAATAATTAATCTTCCTATGATATATATACAGCTTTACAATATTTAATTGTACAAAAATAATTCAATTTTTTTACTTTATCCCTAAGACCATATTAATGTGTGTAGTTATTATACAATACATTAAACATTATGATAAATAAATCCACTGAACATCTGCCCTCTTATTTGTTTCCTTTGTTAAACTGCTAACAAAACAATTATCTTCATCGCAAAGTGTACGCAATACAATGTACCCTAATCGTTATGTATGATTATTTTTCTCATTACCCGCATCATTTACGAATATGTTTTTGATAGCGCTAAAATTTTTCCACATGTCTAATAAATATCCAACAAAACACGAGGCCAGCCTAAAGTAATCCTTATTACCTTTATCATTTAGAACCAAACAGGTGGTTCGTTTCAAAGTTCGGCTCTTACAGTTAGAATGCCCGCACTTTGGTAATGATCTTGAACTTGTCGTTTTCAATAACCCCATAGTGCGTGATACTTACAGCTGGTATTGTCTTTGGCTTTTGTGCACGAAGGACTCTGGTTTTGTCATATTATTATCTTTTTGTTATTTAGATCTTTATTATTTGTTATTCAAAGTGATCTCGATCTACAAGCGTTTATAATGATACTGTGAGAATTATTGTACTGCTATGGGGTCTTCATTCAAGAGATGGTCCGTAGGGTGTAATTATAATACAATATTTTATATCCAATGTAGTCTTTAACGAATAAATTTCGACGAAATAGTTCCTAATAGCCTGTATACTTGTTTTAATGGCAACATATGGCATATTTAGTTCGCCTCGGTGTTTTTACGTTTAGAATATTATGAAGATCTAATTAAAAAACTATGATATAATAATGTTACTTGTTTCTATCTCTTATAGTCGAAGAAATGATGCACCGAGCAAGCTCAAATTGGCGCAGTAAGATGGATCGAGATGGGATTTTTTGCATTCGATTCATAATGCCGTCCCGAAACTTTGTGAAGATAGTTATTGAATGCATTTTGAATAAATAAATTATTGCAATAAAAATACTGATTTTAGAAAAGCAACGCTAAGAAGCATTAAATAACTATTTTACAACTCGGTCAATTATTATAGAAATAAGTCAAATTTTGTTACTCGGGGGTTTTGGGGGTCGCTGAGCACGATCATGCAGTCGGCGATGGCGTCCGAGGCACCTGGGGCCCAGGGTGGGCGTCAAGCACGTCGTCTTCTGGAGTTTTGCCTCTAATTTATAAGATACCAAACCAAAATACTTACTCGAGGGTTTTTAGGGTCGCTGAATACGAATGTGTATTCAGCAAGGACATATAAAAATATTGTTTTAAATTGTTTGTTAAAAAATTTAAAGATTTATTTAAAAAAAATTTACATCACAAAGACAGTGTATTTTCGGGTTCTTCATCGCTTTCAGCATCACATTCTGTATTTGCAAATTTATTTACATTCGTGCAATTAGCACCTGCACAATTTTTGCACGCTACACTACAAATCAAACCGTGTTTACGGCATCCACATGAAGTACCGCAGTCCTTTTTGCAAGCGCAAAAAATTATTTGTAAAATACTGGATGGATCAAATTTAAAAGCGGACAGGGCTCGAAGCTACGTATGGATGGCCACCCTGGGCCCAAGTGCCTCGGACACCGTCGCCGACTGCATAATCGTGCTCAGCGACCCCCAAAACCCCCGAGTAAGTATTTTGGCTCCGTGTTTTTTAAATTGGAGGCAAAACTCCAGAAGACGACGTGTTTGACGCCCACCCTGGGCCTCAGGTGCATCGGACGTCATCGCCGACTGCATAATCGTGCTCAGCGACCCCCAAAACCCCCGAATAACAAAATTGGACTTATTTCTATAATAATTGACCGAGTTGTAAAATAGTTATTTAATGCTTCTTAGCGTTGCTTTTCTAAAATCAGTATTTTTCTTGCAATAATTTATTTATTCAAAATGCATTCAATAACTATCCTCACAAAGTTTCGGGACGGCATTACGAATCGAATGCAAAAAATCCCATCGCGATCCATCTTACTGCGCCAATTTGAGCTTGTTTGGCCTGATTTTGTGCTTTATTTCTTTGACTATTAGTAGATACTCCGAGCGTGGATTCAATAAACTGCAATGTAAATAACGCTAACCATTGATTCATTTACTAACTAATTAACTTATAATAATTAGTACAAAACTAATTACCACTTCTCATTATGTAAGTCACTATTTAATTACTATTTATTTCTCTACTTTGACTTCTGTATACTCGTAACATAAATCTCATGACAGTCTGATTTTGTGCCCATATGTCACTAGAGTTTGTATCTGTTTTACTAAACTGGTGTAAAAACCTGCTGTTCATGAGACTACTTTATCTTGAACGGCAGCCCTCTGCGCTATGAGGAAAAATGGTAAGTGATGATCCTAATTTCGCTAGTTCTTATAAATTACCTTGAAAAGATGATCCTTCATGACCTTATTATGTCTTTCTGCCATTCCATTTGACGGGCAGCTGTTCGCGTTTTGTAAATTTTCAATAATTCACAGAATTGCTGAAATACTTGACATTTCCTCCTTGATCCGAATGTAACTCCAGGGGTATCCCAAACCGATATATCAGATTATCCACTAAAACTTGGATGACAGTAACTGCTTCTTGGCATGGAATAAGATAGGCTTTCGGTCACTAGCATATGCGTCCACGACAATTAGCATATACTTATTGCCATCATTTGTTACTGATAACTAGTCCAATATATCAATAGCAATCCTTTCTAAAGGAGCTCTGACATTGAAGCAATAACTTCATTGTCTGTGGCCCTTTGATGGCCGCGCAAATCTTACATTTGCAACACAAAGCCTCCACACTGACGGCTGTTTATCCAATAAAATTATTTCTGTAACTTCATCAGGGCCTTATTTACCCCAATATTTCCCCCAAACTTTCCGTCGTGTACTTCCTGTAGCATTTTTGATACCTAACATCTGGCAATGAATCATTAGATGGATAGTAGTATAGTAACTTTCTTCCCACGTGAACTCTCCCATGCTCTCTCTAATAGCTCATCTATGATCTAGAGTGAATTTCATCGCGTCTATAAAGTCTTCAGTTCAACTCTATTGACTGACACATCCTTTGTTTCTGGTCGGGTTTCTTTTTCTTTCGCCCTAAATATAGGAACAAAATCTTTGTAATTTAGTTGGTATTTTATTAAAATCCAGTCACCCATACATCTATCTCGGCCATGTTCACTGTTACCAATCCCTGCACTATCATTTTTGTCATCTTTGTACTATCTTAGTGCCACTGCACTTTTATGAGATTTTCTGAGTCAGTGTTAGATTTTGAAGCCATATTGCTGCAGCCTCTTTAGCCAACAAGCCAGTTGACTTTCTGGAGTTTTCAACTGCAACAACAATTTTAAAGCAGCATGGTCTCTCCTGATCTGGAAATGTCCATACAGATACTTGTAAAAAGGATCCACAGATTTAACAACGGTCAACCTCCAGTGGTAGAATAGCTCTAGCATCCGTGTCAAGAACGGCTGCATAGCGCTGCCTTCAGCTTCCTCCATGGTGCTTCGGTACTCTGGCGGCTACTGATATTTTCACTTTTTCCTTTATTAGCTGGTGTAGTGGTTTCAATATGTCAGCAAACCCGTCCATAACACGTCTGTAGCAAGTGTACAGGACTCGGAAGCTTCGTAATTCATAAGGAGGTGGAGATGGCAATATAAATAGGTTTCGGTAATCGCCTTTACCAGAGCTTCAGCAAAAGATCCTGGCTAACTATATAAAAGCCTCCAACGATACTCAACATATGGCGGTAAAAATCAGAGGGCTTACGGTCGCTCATGTACGAGCCTGTTAATAGGTCGTCCACCATTTTTGCCTCACTGGAGGAAAGACGAGTAATGATCCCCTCACGCAAGTGAGTGAGATCTCGCTGAAGGGGACGGATATGTTGAATTGCGCATCCACTTGGGCGAACCAGGTCTCTGGTCTCGTGGTCCAGAACGGGGGAAGCTTTACTGTAGTGGTAGCGTAATGATGCGGAAGTTGTGGTTGCATATCAACCACAGGTGGAGGCAAACCTCCGGCTTGATCGATCATATTATAACAACAACGAGAAAAAAAAAATGAATAAAGAAATATGCCGAGAGAGAATTTAGAGAATTGATTGATTCTTTGGCTTATGATGAATGGCAGGTGAATATAAATGGAGTACTCACCTACCAATAATTTTCACAAAAGAAAAAGGTCTGGGAACAGGGGCCAGAGCTGACAGGTCGGGACAGCAGGATGGGACAGCGGAATGGGGCAGCTTACAGGAAGCGAAAGCGGACCAGTCGGGGTTGACAGGCAAACTGGAACGGGGGCTCTGGGAGTGGAAGGCTGTGGCTGGAAGATCAGGCCAACCGCAGGCACTGTATTCCAGTAGATCTTGTAGCATCGGGGTCACCAATTTATAACATTAACTATAAAATAAAAGATGGGATAGATAATAGGTTTCTAGATACCAGGTTTAAGCCCTGTTGTCTAGCCATATAGTCGTCTACTTATTGCTAGTATGACTACCGATTTATGTACTACATTGTCTAAATGTTGATTCCAGATGCTTTGCCTCTGACTATAGGACTTAGTCTCTCCAGGTGTCTCCTTCTGATAAATGGAACGATATTAGTCTCCTTATTGATCCATTCTTCAATTCCGCATTCAGGGATTTTTGTAGATGATCGTTGATTATGTTATTACGCTTTCTCTTAGATATGATGATGACTTTAGCATATCCTTAGGCTTCAAATCCTTCGTTTATTAATTTTTGTAATAGCTGTCAACCACCAGATTCCATAGTAGTGGGGGACAGAACACCCCTGGGGATATAGGCGAGTCGGATCGATAAAAAGGTAGAACTAATTCCCACAAAAATCATTTTTGCTTTAAAGTGAATGTAACACACTTCCATTAAAAATATACATTGATAATATTGCGCAAAAAATATAAATTTTCATATTTGCTATATCTTATGCGAAGTGCATGCTAATATTTGTGTTTTGTTATTTTAGGTCGGTGTAATTCTTATCTTACTGCTTTGAAAGAGTAATAATCTTCAAAATGAATGATCAAGATAATTGGTTTCTGTGTTCTAACTGCTTTGGTGACAATGCTACCTGTGTGACACTCACTGCCAGAGGCTTATCGGGCATTAATTAAGGTCAGTAAACTGTGCGAAGGTAAAATCCATGAATCCTATTCCTAGCCATGCTGTCAAAGTTCATATTGAATGTCGACGTCTGACGTGTGTATGTAAATCCACTTAAAATAAAAAGTGATCTAAAACTAAAGACATCACAAGAAGCTTCTTCTATCACAAATCAGGTCAAGAGTGTTACGTGGAAGTGTACAATCCTTTAGTTTTAAATACAATTTTTCATTTTGCGATCATTTTATTATAGACAATGAGAAGCGGAAAACATAATTTGTCATTCTTGTGCATATTATCCAGTTTTGCGAGTCCATTGTTAAAGCATGCAACACTCGAAGTGATCTGTGGCCAGCAAATGTACATGCCAGGTTACTTTCTACCATTGACTTACCTGCTGCAGAAGCACAGTACCATCAGGCGAGTAGTATTAATTTTAGGAAAGGGGATCCAATTCCTGTGAGTACAGAGATGAAGAGAGTTAAAACTTCTCTACATCAATCGGTCATCATATGGATATGTAGTTATCAAAATATTGTCTGAAAGTTATTTGTGGCATTCTACGAATATTCTTTCCTATTATTTGGGTTTTCTACCACATGTACTATTATCCTCTTCAAAACAAATCACCGAATCTACAAAATAATAGAATTATTGGAAAAAAGAGCCTCTGCGCCCGTGACGCTTACGCCAAAGGAAAAGTCAGAGGTTATGTTTTGCAAATAATATAAATCGGAATAAACACAAAAATAATGTATTTTGCTGACGTTTCGGAAAGTAATCTCTTTCCGTTTTCAAAGCTATTTTTTTTGAAGAACTCTTATTTTGCTGTGTATGTCAAATACACAGCTTTAAGATTCTGTTTATGTTATTTCCATAGATACTTACTACTTACACAGAACATAGAACTGATGATATTTTTTAGATAATGTTGAGTTTGTTAAGTTCTTCTTTTAACATTGGTAGCCAGGTTGTACAAATATCTACAGAACAATTCGATACGCACTTATCTTCATTTAATAAGATTATTGCTGATTCTTTAATTTTTCTTTTTTTGGTATCTGTTTCTTTTGTTAAAATTTTTGCCGAGTCCCAGTTTATTCTATGTCCGTTTTCCCAAGCATGTTCACAAATCTTTGATTTCTGAATTTCATTCTTTCTAATGTAGTTCTTGTGCTCATCCAAATAGCTTTGAAAACGGAAAGAGATTACTTTCCGAAACGTCAGCAAAATACATTATTTTTGTGTTTATTCCGATTTATATTATTTGCAAAACATAACCTCTGACTTTTCCTTTGGCGTAAGCGTCACGGGCGCAGAGGCTCTTTTTTCCAATAATTCTATTATTTTGTAGATTCGGTGATTTGTTTTGAAGAGGATAATAGTACATGTGGTAGAAAACCCAAATAATAGGAAAGAATATGTAGTTATCAAGTTTTGTGAAAACATGAAAATTGTTACAAAAAAACAGCGAAGAGCCCAATATCAGTCCAGGACCTAGTTCAAAATATGCCTGATTTTCTACCAAAGGAAAGTGAGCTTTATAATTCGCATCACTTCCTGAAGAAACTGGAAGAATGGTTTGGGAATAACATCATAATTTCTTGCAAAACCGGGGAAAATCTAATATAGTAACCTTTGGGAAAACTGTAGCAGACATAATTTTTTATTACCATAAACAAACAGGACTACATGACCTTAATGAATAAAAATTTATATTAATCGAATCAGCAGAAAAATTGATTGAAACGGAAATTAATTTCAAATGTGCTTCTAGAGGGCAGAATATTATATTTCAGTCGCAAACTCCTCTATAAAATCCTTGTTTTACTATAGGGAACGTAACCAGACTGCAACTAACAGCTACTCTCCGGGCTATGTGCCCCGCCGAGCGCTGAATTACAAGTTACAAGCCTGGAGCTTTAAGTGTAATAATTGCACATTACCAACAAAACATTTAATGCTTTTTTCGATTGAAACAAATACCAGCCGAAAGACTCATCCTACTTAAAGGAGCTCTCGTGCCAGTTGACCTACACCACTTGCAGACTGTAGTTTCGAGCTGTTGGCTCTCGTCAGTGCAAGGTAGACATGTTAAGTAGGATCAGTCTTTCAGCTGGTGTTTGTTGCAATCGAAGCATTAGCGTTTTGTAGATAATATGCAATTATTACACTTAACGCTCCAGGCTTGTAACTTGTAATTCAGCGCTCGGCGGGGCACATAGCCCGGAGAATAGCTGTTGGTTGCAGTCTGGTTACATTCCTTATAGTAAAATAAAGATTTTATAGAGAAGTTTGGGACTGAAATATTATGTTTTGGAAATTAATTTGTTTTCTTAAAGTGTGGACTTGTACCGTAATGCATCAGATATTGCATCCGTTGAAAAAATCAATAAATTATTACAAGGTACTTTATGACTTTGAAGTATTAAAGGAAGTGATATGAAGAAAGTCGCGATATGCCAGAGGTTCACAGAGATTTTGGACCTCATTTACTAATTGTCCAATTTTACAAACTTGGATTCACTGTATCTTAAGGCGAAGTGCAGAGGTATCTACAGTCTTCAGTAATGAATGAAAAAATCCGTAGTCCAGATGACCATAACATCCTTCATCTATTGGGGACTGCAGTATGTAGCTACGAAATTTTTGTATGGTTTGACGATATATTTGAAGTTGTTTTTAATGTAAGTTGTTTGTAGTTTTTGAAATATGTTTTTGTAGAGATTGATGTGTATCTATATATTTTCAAAATAAAGAAGATTTCATTTAATTGCTATTTGCAATTCCGTAGAATGTTATTATAAATTGTTATTTAAAAAAACCTCGCCAAATCTTATGCCTACCAACTGCTTAAAAACAATGTTTACTTATAGTATTTTTAATACTTGCAAATACCTTTAAGAAACATTATGAAATCTTTCTTTCAAACTTTACAAATTTTTTTACGAAAATACTTGTAAATGCTGGTAACCTCTTGACTGTAAATTCTTGTAAAATATTTGTTATATTCCAGTATATTCAATACTCATAAATTTCTATTAAAGAGCACCTCAAATTTTTTGAAAACTAATTATGATTCCTTTCAGATGCGTATAAAATTTTTCAATCCAATTTATTTTCGAATCTTTGGTTCACATAGACATTCATTCTCGATTCTTATTTACATTCATGAAATAAAACGAGTAGACTCATAACAAATATCCAGACACTTTCGTTCTTAAAAGCTTTCAAAAATCTTATGAAGTCTACTTCTTCAGCTCATGTAAAACACGAAAACCTCATAAATGCATACAAAAACTAATAATACTTTATAAATTCTGATTGTGTGTTAAAGAGAGTTTTTGGCAGGGAATTCAATGCTAAATTGGCCAAATTCCGTCATATTTCAGAGATTTGTATGGCTCAAGTGGTTTTTTGTCCATATGATTTTAGACTGGCTAATCACCTTTGTGATGATTGTTCAGTCTGCATTGGTAGCGCTACTTACTTTCAATAGATACTTTAAAATACTCTAGTACTTATTATCAATAATTCATAATGCAGTACTACAGTACAGTACTGGAAAGTCCTGCTTATTTAATAAAGTACTTAAAAATGAAAACTGAGAGTATCTATCTAATTTCACTGCTGCATTATTGATTTTCAGTAGGTTACGAAATATTTCTGAAAAATGCTGGCACTTAATTTTGCAAGTACGGTAAAAATAATTTGATGCTGGATATTCTGGTAGTATAAAAATGTGATTGTTATATTACCACCAATAAAAATAACAACACAAATTTAAAATACTTAATTACACAGTTTAATCCAATAAACTGTATGTTTCAGAAATTCACACGAAAAAATACCATGAGTAATATTTTCAGTTTAGTACTGTAGTATTTCATCAAGGGGTTCTATTTTTACATATAGGTATTTACTGCAACGCTTGGGTGCTTTCTGTGAATCATGTAGGGGGTGATTCATTATTGATTAAACTATGTCACACCTGTGTTATTTTTTAACAAATTTAATTATGATTTATTAGCTAAAACAGCTGATATTATTATTATAGGTAAGATATACATTGAAACATTATTTACAAATTAAAACTATTTTGTTATTAAAACGCGCCGGAAATGTTGATATTTTAGATATATGATATTTTAATGCATTCCTCTCCGGGAGCAATAGTATCGAATTTCTATAACAAATTCCACAATATACGTGTATTAAATCCTCAATTAAATCATAAGTTGAGCTGCTATTCATATTGGAGTATCACAATAATTACTGATTCCTTGGAAATTATATAGATGCTGTTGTACAAATTATAAATATTGTTTGTACGTAATCGATGTAATTACTGTTTATAAATAATACTTCTGATATACAAGATGTTCTTTATCGACCTGTTTTAAGTATAAACTTATATAATAAAGTTATAATACCTAGTACCAAAGGGAAGTAAATTGAATAGAAGCTAATAAACAAATATCGACAAGTAATCAGATATAAAGAGAAGGTGTAAGAAGAGACAATTTAGAGAAGGCGGTACAAATAATCGAAGGAAGAGTAGTAAATAAGTAGCAGAGTTTTGGAAAGAGTATCTATGCATAGATAAGTAGCAAGTAGCCGTCAAGTGTAGGATTTTCAAAGATTTTCATAATTTGAGGATAAGGCTATTGTTAAAGGCCATTTCTATGACGCATGCACTTTTGCGTATCATAGCCGATTTATCACAACAAAGATGATCAAATTGAGCATAATGAGTGCTGCCATATGTTACTAATAACAAGTAAAGAACCTATTCATTTTAGCGTGTTTCAATGTCTGTGGTCAGCATACGATTAAATCAAATGTTAGAAATTGTGGAAAACGTATAATTATCTTCAGTATTTAAGGGTGTTTAAAAACTTATTGGTTTAATATTGTGGCTATTTAGTAGATCTCTACTTAACATAATTTTCAGGACCACTCCAAATTTTATACAACGCCATTTTTCAAAATAATATCTGGTTCAATTTACATTTTAAAAAACCCTAAAAGATAATTCTAGTCTATGTCTAACAATATTAGAAATAATACAAAGTACTATCTATCATAAAAAGATACTAATACTTACGGTTAAACCGGGAGTATATTTTCAGATCTAGTTACGTCAAGAGATTTATTTTATGTTAAATATTCTACAGGGTGTTGCATCATGAGAGGGACATAGCTTAATAGGAGGTAGAGAACATCAGTGGTAACCGGAACCTCCCATAGAAATATCTCATTGGGCCTTCATTACGAAGTTACAGGGTGTTAAATAATTTTTGGCCAAACCTGTTTTTTGTGAAAATATTTTAACTATGCCAGTAAAATTTACAAACGTGGAATATGCTGACATAATATTCATCTTTGGTTTCTGTAATGGAAATGGTAGGTCGACGGAAAGAGAATATCGGCTGCGTTTTCCTGGTCGTCGATGCCCTAATCATAAAACCTTTAGTACGGTGTTCCAGTATGCAAGACAACACGGAAAGTTTCCTACTTCTGCAGTTGTGGAGCGTGTTTTACAACAAGGTGTGCAGGAACAAAACAATATTATAAACGTAGTTCAAGAAAATCCAAATATGAGCACTAGACGAATCAGTTTGGCAACTGATATTCCTCATTGGCGAGTATGGGGAACCCTAAAAAGAGAACGTTACCATCCATATCATATCCAGCAGGTACAGCGTCTTCAACAAGGCGACGATATCCCCCGCCTGGCATTTTGTCATTGGTTGTCTAACCATCGCCCAGTCATTTACAGAACCTTATTTACGGATGAGGCACAATTTACAAGGGATGGAGTAAACAATTCACGAAATAATCATAAATGGGCACAGAAAAACCCACATGCGGTACGCCAACGCCGTTCGCAACACAGGTTTTCTATAAATGTTTGGGCGGACTTGTGAATAGACATTTGATAGGGCCACATTTTTTTGAAGAAAGATTGAATGGTGAAATTTACTTTGATTTTCTTCAAAACATTTTACCGAATATGTTAGAAAATATCGGTATAAGAGGCATGTTGTTTCAGCATGATGGGGCCCCACCACATTTTAACCTTCAAGTAAGAGAACACTTAAACAATGTGTATCCTAATAGATGGATTGGACGTGTGGGTCCACATGAATGGCCACCAAGATCTCCTGATTGTAACCCTTGTGATTACTTTTTATGGGGCCACTTAAAAAACGAGGTTTATAGTATTGAAATTGAAAGTAGACAACATTTAGTTATTGTTTTGTTATTTATTGTTAATTGTTAATTGAATGGAAAATATTTTATTTATTTAGATTTTAGTTTGTTCTCTTTCCCAATTTTTATTAAGCATAAAATGTTGATGATTTTCTTGATCAAAGTAACTGGTTGCTTAGGCCTAAATGGTTTAAATTATCTGTCACTTTTATTCTTTGAACAAGCCTACTGTGATTGATTAAAAATTTTGTTATTTCATACCCGATTACTTATTAGGACCACAGTTTTTTACCAAAATGGACCTTTAAAACGTGCCGGAATTAGGATTCACCCAGACCACCTAGGCTCAATAGAATTTTTGCAAATTTTAGTTATAAAACTATTTATTTCACGTGCCTCTCATTTAATAGGGTTCTGTAATCCATTTTCTTGCACATTTAACAACGTATTTAAATAACCACGAAGGTGTAACAAAAAAATGAAATAGGCCATTTTGTTTGTTTTTTCTTGCTCTTTTCGAATATCGTATCGAAATTTCAAAAAAATATATACAGGGTGATGTTTTATTGATGCAAAGAAGAAACATAAATTATAGTGAGTCCGGACCTGGATATATTTTTTTTTATACATGTACCTCTTGGGGCTCGTTAGTACATTAGCCGTACCAAATATGAATCCGTTATTTCATTCCCTGTCAAAGTTATGACAAAAAACAGGTTTGACCAAAAATTATTTAACACCCTGTAACTTCGTAGTGAAGGCCCAATGAGACATTTCTATGGGAGGTTCCGGTTACCACTGATGTTCTCTACCTCCTATTAAGCTATGTCCCTCTCATGATGCAACACCCTGTATATCCTAATTTCAAATTTTTGTCTTATATAATTAAAAAAAAAATAAGTGTGCCTCTAATTTTGAATTAAAATCGGACAAAGGCGAGGCCCTTTTGCCATATTACGGTAAAAATATCAGATATAATGAAATTGAAGTACCGTTGTTTTCATGGTACTGATTCCCTTCGCCTATTCAGTAGGCATCATTAAGTAAATATTTCAAGTATTGATATCCAGTACCACGAACTTGCGGGAAGTAAAATTTTATATAGGTAAAATTATATTTAATTATTGACTCATCAAAAATATTCTCTTGTGTTTGTGTTTAGTTAATGTTTTATTGAATTTTAATGTGTTCAATTAAAATCTGACAAATCTAACTCGTATCTCTGACTCTACACTGCTACGCCGACGCAACGCCGTGTAAGCGTTGGCCATATAATATATACGACTGTAATCGTATTTTCCGGGGGTCGAGCGTAAGTGCGTCTTTACTATGTACATACTTCGATATGTGATGTAAAGCAACGTACGGCGAGGTTAGTAGTTGGATGGATGACCGTTCCAACTGTTGTAGGGTATGTCTCCTACAAGTCCTAAATAAAAAACAAAAAATTTCGAAAATAACCAAAAAATCATATCAATCCATGCACCATGGCAAGCCAGACACTATTTACATCCAGAAACCACAGTCAAAGTAAAATAAATCTGGAAAAATTCACAATCACTCGATAATTCAAAAATAACATAAATTTACTAATATTAAACTTCAAACATTCATTCAAGTCCATTCATAACAGATTCACTACGAAAAACGTCACTTAAAAATACAGCCCCCGTATGTTCATCAACATGACCCAAGTCACAATCTAAACTCAAAATTTCAACGTCTTACTTCAATTTGTAAATTTTCTATAAACAATTTCATTTTCAAAATTTTAATACTTCTTGACCACCCCTCGTATACGTCAACTACGTTAAAACTTAACATTTAAACTTATTTCACAACTTTCTTGCAACCTCTTCGCATTTTATTTCTTCTTACTTTTTGAACACCCCATGTATACTTGAAACCACGTTCCGTGCCTCGAGTCTTAAAGTTCTAATTTAATTTCATCAATTTCTTGCAACCCGATTGCTATTTTAATTTTAACCATTTTTGATCGCTTCTCGTAACTGCATACAATATCTCGGTTCAACTTGACCCGTACCCGTTAGGACAATTTTCATATCTTATTTCCAGACACCACGCATCTATCGGGAACATTCTCAATTCATTTTAACTCGTAAACATCCGACCTCCGTTAATACTTTACGGGGTGGTTTCAGATGTCAACAATCAAACGTTAATAACTTCCAATCAAAAATAGATTCAAAATTCCCTCTTTTTTCAATAAATTCCTCTTTTCATTGCCGATTTTTCTATGTAATTTTCATTTTCGAAATCTTAAATTTCTAGTATTGCGCAATATGTTTCAATCAATGACTCATCCTCGCCCGCACGGAGCGATTTCCAGCCTTTCCAGACGTTTTAAAACGGGATGCGAGACTCGATGGGGCGCGATAAATGAAACTTTCCCAAACATATAATAAATACCCGAACACAGCCTACCCGAGGCAAGTTCAGTTTTGGCAGTGACTCCTATGTTTAGTATTCGCGAAGTGATTCAGTGGAAAAAGTTATTTAAAAGTGATTTTAGGTGAAATAAGCTAATTCGCTACTGCTTCCGGTCCGGTTACTATTTAACTTAAGCTGTAGATACCCACCGTCTAGTTAGGCTTTCTTACTCCCTGTCCTAGCATACTTTTCGTGACTAGCTGTTCAGAACCAGTTTCCCAGGCCGAAACCTGGTTAAAAAGAGTAGTTTCAAGAAATCGCCTTAAGTGGTCCCTATTTATCTTAAAAAAACATTTCGTCTTAAGTGACCCCATTTTATTTCATCTTAAGTGACCCCATTTTTGTTTCGCCTTTACGGCACACACAATCTCAATCCGAAGTGAATTTTTTCGGATAAATCAAGTCAAATATTTCAATAAACATTTTTCAGTCCGAATTTATGCTGTCGAATAGTTACATCCATTAAAGAAGAACATATTGTTAAATAAAATTATCCCTTATTTTTTAAACTCTGTTAAAAAAACCTTAAATAAATAATTGTTCGATCCGCTTTAAAACAAGTGTTGTTTTTCAAGAATACCATATACAGGGTGTAGCCGCTGACCCTGTCAGAACTCAAAGACTGTCCAGTGTAAAAAATAAAAATAAAATTAAAAACCAAAGTGTTACCACGGTTCCAGACCACAATATACAGGGTATAGCATTTGACTCAATCTATCACTACTGAAATCGAACCCAAAGGCTTCTCACATCAAGATTAAATGCACGAACGCCCTCTAGGGTCTCAGCTCTAAACCCCCACTCAACAATTTTTATTTTCCACAACAAGAGGGCTTATTCGTGTTCATGTGAACGATCCATCTTTAGGGTGTCTGAAGGACTTGTATTTCTATCTTAAAAAAAAGTTAGAAAAAAAAATTCTTTTTTCTCTATTTCTATTTCAAAAAATGAATATTTAACGTTCACAAAATTTAGGGTTCAAGATGACTGTTTCAGACGGAGAATAATATAAAAAATCATACTTACTGTCGTTTATGCTTAACTGCTGCTCTAATTGTATCAATTGGACGTCGTAACACTATAAGCATAACACTGGATGTACCACACTTTCTTAAAATTATACCTGAAAGGGAATTTTGTTAGAAAACACAACTAAAAGACAATATAAAGTTCAAAAATGTATATATTAAATCTTTAAAAAATTTATGTTTTTACAACAACTTTTAAGAAATATGTTTAACAAACACTAGTCTGGCCCGTGTACAACACATGGTGAGGAACGGAACGATTTATAATGTACCAACTACCATCCAATATGCGGTTTTATAAGCTAACGATGCACAAAAAGATTCAAGAAAGTTCAATGTTACTGAAATTTGGTGGGCTCTTGCTTGCCTTCGTATTTTTATTTCACATTAATTTTGGTCGCTCCTCAGAGCTTAAAAATGCTTGAAGCGCTACTACTTCTAATTGTATTCTGCAATTACAACTTTTTACGTTCAGGCAAGGCGGATCCCGTGCACATATGAGTACATGGTAATAATACTTTTCTGACACCGAATCACTGAGGAACCGGTTTAGGGCAAACCCCGTCAAAACTCATAATTTCCCCGTCAAAATCGACTGCTAGGAAACGATGGGGGTCCCATGTCGCTAAGGGCTATTTTCGCTAGAACTCCCGATATACTTTGAATAGAGACTGGTTTAACTTGTCCTCATATTTAATACCACGTAAGAGTTGCAGTGCTTGACAACGTGGATTCGGAAAAGGGCTTTTAATCTTGAAAATTTCAGTCAAATTTTATTACAGTTTATAAAATTTTGGTGTCGGGGCGACATTACGTCCCTGTGCAGCAACATTTACTACACTTGCTAAATTGACGCTCCTTGAGGAGTTATTGAAAATTTTGCATAAAAAACGCTCCGTAGAGCGAAAATATGATTACAAGTATTAAAAACCTCTTCCACGATATTTTTACGTGAAGCACGCTTTTCGTACGAAGTATCTCCTAAGTCGGATTTTGTTACAGCGTCGAAAAGTACATCGGGGTTTTAGCGTGGTTTTAGCATGTTCTTTAACATTCGCAACGAAGACCGCGTCCTCGCCTGACACATCTTCCAGCGGCTTGTATATGAGTGTATGTGCGGAAGCTATACAACCTTAGGCGAGGGTTGTATAGGGGATATACCATCCTTCGGAGGGGATATAAAGCCGTCGGTCCCTTGTCTATTGAATGTTGGGCAAGTAAAGATCCCTACTCTTCTTAAGGGAAGAGGTTCGACAAAATTCCTGGTTGGGGATATTTCGTCTACAGGCGTTGGTGTTAGGCCTCAGTAGCGGAAATAGGCCGACGTTAAATAAATGTATATAAAAAAAATCGTATTTTCAATACTAAAAATTACGCTGGGATACTCCAACCCACTGTTATAAGAAGGTTAACTAAATAAGATCGTAGAGAAATGTAAATAGTATATGAGAACAAATCAGAATGAGTGAAATATTGAAGTTCGATAAGCGTCGTCAAGATTTTCCTGATCAGTTTGCATTACTAATTCATTATGGTAGTTCCTCTTCGTACAATTAATGTACATAATTAATTATGGCAGACCATTTTCGAAAAGAGTGAGCCAAACAGTCTGTTTCTCCGGCACAAAATACGATGTGCAGGAAGTCATCCGGTATGGGAAGAAATTCGGTAGGAACGGGCAAAAGTGACTGCTTCATCTTTTACATTCCCAACCGCTTGGGAAAAGGAGATTGTCTAACTATTCTAGATCTTGGAGTCAAAAACTGAAAAATAAATATCATTGATATAATCTACAGCACAAATTATAGAAACCAACTTGTAGGTACTCCCTTAAGCTGTGTTGGTTGGTTGCATTAGTCTGCGGCAGGTTTTTCAAGTTAAAAGGAAGGTGTTACTTTTTACCCTGCTACAGTGTATGCAGATAGATCGTTCAAGCATGAATACTCTGCAATGCTGATACACAACTCAACAACAAATTGTTCACCAACAGCTTTGACTAGGATTGTGCTCGCGGAACAGCAACAAGCCTTTGGAAAACTAACTTGCCCAGTAGCGCAAAGGCCGTTTTCTTTCCCTTACTAAATAATACCGATGTAGTGTCAAATTCAGTCAGAGGATAAGTAAAGAGTAAGCGCTGCTTCTTGGCTCAGAATTTCTCTAAATATCGTCCATGCTGTAGAGTTTGAATTCGGAATTTAAAAAATTGATTTGATTGCAATCTATTACAAAAGCAAAGTTGTGATCACTACTCTATGGGACAAGATGATGAACTTGATTCTGTTTTACTCGTTTGTCAATAATACTGATTAAGAGATCAGGAAAATCGTTTGAAAATAATATAATTTGTTGGTGTCAATTTTTTTGAAGAATATTTTGCCCTTGTTTTGTTGGCAGCTTCTTAGTGTATTATTAACTGCCATCAATGACTTTTTATGGGCTGGAGAACGGAGGACCCATCGTACCAACAACTTGATTCTTCAAGAAATTCACCCCATAAAGCATCGTATTCTGGCCTTCCCAACTGGAGAGAGGGCATAATTTAGAATAATTAATGATTTAGGCAAAACTCGAAGAGAGTGCCCCTCAAAGTGTTCGGCTGAAATTATCAAGGAATTCATTGGACAAAACTATGTTGAGGCCGTACATTCAACAAGAGACTGAGGGCGTTATGTAGCTAATGCAAATAAATGTGTTGCTACAGCAAGGACAGGGGAAAGGAGAGGCGACTAGACTAATAGTGACGTAGCTTATTGAAATTACCGTCACCTGGTGGATAAAAGCAAAAAATTTGGTATGAAGGTGCCTTAGGGTATACTAATTAATATTAGCCTAGGAGCCTTCTGGAATTTCTAAAAATGGCCGACAAATACGACAAAATATCAATGTAAGTCTTTCTCTTCGAGGCACCACTACTGCAAAAACCATAAAAAGTGGGATTTGTGATGTTGTGTTGCAGACGTTCGCTATCTTGGATTTCATTCCTGTTTATGTAGTGTTTCTCACAGACTAAATTCTAATTACCATTATCGGTGGTTCTAACCTTACGCACCTATGTGGACATAGGCAAACGGTAGTATCAAGACTTTGTCAAGAATGTGATTGATAAGCGACCCTCCCTATAAATGACCCAGTCAAGAGGAATTTTCTTGCACTTTTCAAGAGACCAAAGCATAAAGCAACATCGCAACAGGGAAAAAAGTTGAAACTGTTTCAGAACAATGTGTGTGGCCAACTACATATACAGGATGGGGCAATAGTGCGTCGGACCTCGATATCACGAGTTCTACGATAGCTAGAAATTTTTAAAAACATTGAAAGTAAATTAGATAAAAAAGTTCTATAACTGGAAATTATTTTCGAACATACAGGGCGAGCCAAGTCGAAATTACAGGACCAAATGCCTTTTTATTAAATGGAATGCTATGTATAATCAGTATATTTTTTGAAGCCTCTTTCTAGCTCTATTCATTCCTCTATTGGCATTGAATATTTCCCAACCACTTGGATGTAATGAATTTTTTTGTTGAAATAATGCAATCTCCAGATGGATATTAAAAAAATCACCACAGTCACAATTATGAGTTTTAAGAAAAATTTATATGAATAGTTACGAGACATCTAATTAATGTTTTTAAATCATTTTCATCAAAATGTACAGGGTGACCAAAAATTATTTTTCAATTAAGAACATTTTAAATTGAATTTTCTTAATTTTTTCAAATGGAACAACCTGCATATTTTTCGACGATATGATGTAGAAACGAAAAACATTTTTTGTAAGTACTACCCTAGGGCTAATTGCAACCAATTTCGTTTTATTGAGCAAGAATTATAAAATTCAAAATAAACTTAAAAAAGAGGTTTCTTCAAATAGCTCAGTAGAAAAAATTATAATAAAAAATGTTCCACTGTTCCTAAAACTGCCGGTGTGATATATGTAAAGGCAGTTATTATTCTTTCCTTCATATTTTGTACCGTTGTTGGTGTGTCTCTATAAAATTTCCTTCACGTATCCCCATAAAGAAATCCATTTTTGTAAGATCTGGGAATCTAGCAGGCCATTTAGTGGGTCGTCCATTTCTTCCAATACATTGATTAGGGTAGGTATTATTTAAGTGATTTCTAACTGCATTTAGATAATGTGGTGGAGCACCATCTTGCTGAAACCACTTCCTATTTCGAATTCTTTCAGGGAGATTTACCGATAATTGTGGCAGATAGTTTTCCAAAAAATGAAGACCAGCAAATGTGGCCCTATTACATGTTCTCCAATAATTCCTCCCCAAATGTTTATAGACCATCTGTGTTGGTTATCAACTTGCATAAAAAAATGAGGATTTTACGAAGCATAATAATGGAAATTGTGCCTATTATCAAATCCATTTTTATGAAAAGTTGCCTCATCATTAAATAAAACAGTATTGAAGAAGGTGATATCATGTTCCCCAATTACAAAATTGTAGGCGCTTTTGAAAATCGTCATCAGATAATTACTGGTGCATTTGAATATGATATACATGCAACTTACTTGTTTTAAGATTCGACCCACAGACTGTCTAATTATTCCTACTAATGAGTTCACTTCTCTTTGACTAACATGGGGATTCTCAACCATTGCTAGCACCACAGAAAACTCATTTTCTTCGTTCAAAACACATTTTATTCTTTTACTTTTTTTATATTTGACATTTCCAATTTCCAGAAATCTATCGAGAAGGTTTTGGAAGTTGCTAACATCAGGAATCCTTCTTTCAGGATAACGTTGGTGATAAATTCTATCGCCTAAAATAAAAGTCATGTCTACAAGTTCCGCTTTATTAAAATTCCAAATACTTTAAATTCAATACAAATTGTAACGACCGATGAGTGTGATAAAGACTTCTTTATACACGACAATTTATACCAAACTGAGGTTTTATTGCTTGTCGAATAACGAAAACAGGAAAAAAAATTACAAAAGAACATTACAGTAAAGGACCAGTTAAATACTATTTACTCATTTCAATGGATTGGAAGAAATGGTCTCATTTCAAAATTGCATAAAGACGTGTGTCAATCAAAATGGGCAACATATCGAACACCTATTATAAATTTTTCTAATGAGTTATTTGAGGGAACCTCATTTTTTAAATTTATTCTTGAATTTGACACTTATTTATTTATCAAACGAAAATGGTTGCAATTAGCCATAGAAAAGTACTGACAAAAATGTTCGTTTTTCATTTTTACATTACATTGTCGAAAAATATACAGGGTGTTCCATTTGAAAAAATTGAGAAAATTCAATTTAAAAAGTTCGTAATTGAAAAATAAACATTTATTTATAAAACGAAAATTGTTGCAGTTAGCCATAGGGAAGTACTTACAAAAAATGTTCGTTTTTCATTTCTACATCACATCGTCGAAAAATATACAGGGTATTCCATTTGAAAAAATTGAGAAAATTCAATTTAAAATGTTCTCAATTGAAAAATAATTTTTGGCCACCCTGTACATTTTTAGGAAATGAAAATGATTCAAAAACATTAATTAGATGTCTCGTAACTGGTATTCACACAAGTCTTTCTTAAAATCCATAATTGTGACTTTGGTGATTTTTTAAATATCCATCTGCAGATTGCATTATTTCAACAAAAAAATTCATTACATCCAAGTGGTTGGGAGATATTCAGTGCTAATGTAGGAATTAATAGAGCCTAGAAAGAGGCTTCAAAAATTACACTGATATACGTAGCATTCGCATTAAAAAAAAGGCACTCAGTCCTGTAATTTCCCCTTGGCTCGCCCTGTATGTCCGAAAATAATTTCCAGTTATAGACTTTTTTATCTAGTTTACTTGCGATTTTTTAAAAAATTTCTAGCTATCGTAGAACTCGAGATATCGAGGTCCGGTGCACTATTGCTCCACCCTGTATAGCTGTGCAGAACCGGGAATCTGATTTGGCTGAGTCTTTTGCGCATGAGATACAGTCATTTCGCATTCCATTTCAAACTTTGTTAAGCTCCACTTGCCAGCCAACAAGGCTGGAATACTACTACCAGGGAAAAAAAGGGTGAGGGAATTTGAAGAAAAGTATCTGGCAACACCAAACTGCCACGATATTGGATGGACTTTCTCTGTGATTCAATGAACAGGAAGGAATTGCTCAACTTTTTGACTTCCGAGGTTGTAGAGTTCAACTGGCGACTAGGCAAAGCAGTTGCACAAATAGGTTCTAACACACATATGGAAAACTGCAATCATGAAGAGGCAGATACGAGGCTTGTGGTTCATGTACTCATCATGTACCACTACAGCAAGGGTCAAGGAGTATCTTTGTGCGTACAGTAGACACAGATGTGATTGTCATTCTTGCTGGCACATTCTATGATCTAATAGTGACTCAACCTTTGGCTGATATCTGGTCTTTGGCATGGACAAGCATTACAGGTTTTGTCACATCAGCGCCATCTGTACAAGTCTGAGAGAGCCAAGATCACGAGCATTACCTGTGTTTCATTCATTCCGTGGTTGCGGCATAACCTCCGCCTACAAAAGTAAGAGTAAGAAGTCCATTTGGGACACATGGGAAGCATTTTAAGACGTCACTGATACATTTATGTATTTGGCCACCCATTCCAACTGCTGAAAGCCGACTCCGAGCGCTTCAAGAAGCTGAAACAACTGTCTATTGTTCTATATGATTACTTTATCATTATCAACCAGATAAGAAAGGAGCTTTTCTGCCAGAAAAATCGAGAAATGGACGAACTTTCACCGACTGATGCAGTTCTTCAACATATCCCAAGGGCAGTTTATCAAGCAGGTATTTGGACGAAAGCACACAAATAAGTGATTCTTTCTCCACAGGATTTTGCTTGGAATAAGGTTTCAGAGTCATGGGTACCAGTTTGGAAGAGGTTTTCCGATTATACAGGGAATTGATTAAATGTTCTTGTAAAGGAGACTGCAAAAACTATAAATGTGGGAAAGTCAATCTGGACTGCTCTCTATATTGCAAGTGCAAGTGTAATTTGCAAGTGTAATTTATTATAACTGTTGCATTCTGAATTCCATTGAATGAATAACTATAAATATTTTTTTGTTATTGGGAACTCTTATTAGTATTATATTTAGACTTATATATTACTGTAATAAATGATATGGCTATATTTTAATGTATTTTATTTAGTATGTAGGCTATTCTAAGTTAGGTGTGAGGTGTACTTAGTTGGTTTAAATCTGTAATTTAAAATTAACAGTATAATACATTGTGTTAAGTGATATTTTGTCGTATTTGTCGGCCATTTGGAATTTTAGTGCTGTACATTAACATTTTTGAAATTCCAAGGGGCTCCTAGGCTAACATTTATTAATATACCCTAAGGTACCTTCATATGGTGCTTTTATTCGCCAAGTAACGGCAATATTAAAATACAGCTCTAAAACTACAGACTTTAATATATCGGCCATATGCGAATAAGAAGAAGAAGGGAATATATATGAAAACACGATTTATTTTAATTCACTCAATTCAACAGAACAAAATCCATTTATAGGAGTTGATGAAGAAAGGAGACTGAGAAATGTTCTATCCTACTATCCAATGAGGTCAATGAAAATAGATTTAGACGGACTTCTTGCTCGAAGTCGATAGTAGGGTATCTAGTTTAAAGGAAAAAATATTTGTGTGAACATTATAGTGTGGATTTCAAATAAGGCATGCATATTCAAACTTTGTGCCTGGAAAGATAAAACTTGGTAAATTTATTAAGCTAACTCTGACCTGTCGTTGGCTATAAACATAATTTTTATCGTAGTCATAAGTGTCACATTTGGGGGGCCAACGGACATTCTGATTTTTAAAATTTTCTTGCATTTTACATGTCATATTCAAAACTTTACATTTATCGAACCTTCTAACTAACTCTATAAGACAGAAAATTAAAAAGTGATGAAGTCGTTACAGAAACAGACATTGCTATGTTTATGATGTATCGTAGTATGATTATTATTGGTTAAGCCTGTCAAACGATTTTCAGAAACTAGTTTTATCAGTTTATATAGTTATGTGCACATCCATGCTCTCTTACGAAAAGAGGTTTTATTTCTGGTAGCAGAATAAAGGGAAGCCTGCCTAGTTGTTATTAGTAAAACGGTAGTTCCCCAGATGGCCCAGAGACGACGCCATTAGTTCTTACCATGGATAAACTAGAAAACAGTAGAACCGTCCCGAATGACAGACTGGAATTAAATAGAAAACTCTAGAATAGGCACCGTGGAGTATATAAGTAGCGGGACCGACGCATCAGACGTTCAGTACAGTTCTGAGATGAGCCCAAGTGGTCTGTTAAGAAGAAGAACAGTAACAAGTGAATTATAGTAGTGTCTATAGTATATAAAAGCTATAATTAGTGTGCTATTATAAGGACTAATTAATGTAAGAAATTTAGTGATAAATAAATCAGTTGTTAGTGACAATTCGTGTTGAAATTATTGAACTTGCGTCCGGGATGTTTAGTGGCGGCTGTAAACACGTAGCAGCAATATTATATGTCGATTAATTCAGCTATGTCAATATTTTAATGTACATAAAACTTGAAACAGTAGAGCGACTTGTATTTATAAAATCCCGTTGCATTAGGAACAGGAAATTGTTTAAATAATCATATTAGGCTATCATGGAAAAGAAATAAAACAAGTAGTTGTAATTGAACCAAAGCTTGTGATTTCTATTTTATTCCCTTTTTAATAAACAGAACAAACTCTGGATTTTTTTCACGTACTGTCGTAACTCTTATAACGTATTTTTGCTAAAATCTAGTTGTGTACTGTCGTGATCAGAAAAAAATAGGACAACTTTTTTTCTAATGTAAATCTGTCTCTATTTGAATATGTAATGAGTAGCCGAAATAAAACAGATATCACTATTAATTTATTTTTTATTTTAATGCTGTAGTTATTGCGTTATTGCTATAGTAAATGATGGATAGTTAATGAGACAAATTGCACTGCGTTATAACATTAACAAAAATTTGGTGTGTAACATTTTAAGAAAATGGAGAATAAACGGTACGATTAGTAGATATCCTGGATCAAAGGACAAAGGATATCCTACGTAACAAGAAACTAACTATTAATATTTCGTTATTACATCATTTCTATTTATAACTTCTATAAGTCTGTTTGGCATAGAATTAAATAACCTTATACAACAATCCTTAGTAATAATGTTTTCCCATGTATTATTTACTATTTTCAGTAATTCTTAGGCATTCCGTGGTCTCACATTTCGTTTTTGGATGCTTCTTACGAGTAGTCCCCATACTTCTTCCACAGGGTTAAGATCTGGACTACGACTAGGCCAGTTAAGAACATTGATGTTGTTATCTTGAAACCAGTTAGTTACGGTATGAGCAGTATTAACGGAACAATTGTCTTGTTGAAATATGAACTCATTACTAGGAAATAATTATGACACAGAAGGGAGCTTAATATTGTCTAAAATCCTAATACACTTTTCTCTATTAAATCGTTCCTCAATATGCCATAACACACCAGGACGACGTGGCGATATCCAAGCCCATATATTGACGGAAAAGCTACCACTTTCATCATTGTTAGATATATATTTCTCATCGAATCGAGTATTCGGAGGGCGGTAAACACGAATACGACCGCTGTGTGTTGATTGGAAAGTTTTTTCGTTTGTAAAGATTACATTGTTACAAAAATTTACATCATGCGCTAAAAACTCAAGCGTAAATTCTACCCGAGCTTCTTTATGTTCAGCTTTAAGTAAGTATTTCTGTGCTGCTGCATGACAGCGTAGCTCCGATTCTCTTACTCGCCGGCGACCAGTATTACTCGGTCCAGGAAAATTCGTTTCTTCAGCAGCCTGAATAACTGAGTAAAATGGATTTTCTACTCAAGCATTTACCATCTGCAAATCTTGTTGTTGAGTTGATATCCTTCGTCGCCCTGATCTAGGATTTCTACTAATCCTACCGTTTATTCTCCGCTTTCTTAAAATGTTACACACCGAATTTTTGTCAATATTATAACGCAGTGCAATTTGTTTCATTGACCATCCATCTTCTGCTTTAGCAATAACTCCAGATTTAACAAATCGTGTATATGAGGCATATTAGTTTTTTGCACACTTGTAATAAATTATGACAACTAACTGACAATGTCACAAACATTAAAGTTAGATGTACACAACTAGATTTTAGCAAAATACCGTTATAAGACATGTCCTATTTTTTTTTTGCTCACGACCGTATATCTAATTTTAATTTTTGTGACATTGTCATTTTCGTCTACTCATTATATATTCAAATAGAGACAGATTTACATTAGAAAATAAATAGTTGTTCTATTTCTTTTGCTGGCGGCAGTACATGGCAAAGTATTACTCTTTAAAGATACGTTATTTAAAGTAATCTTTGTCACTGATTTGTTGTAAAAGATTCCATATTTTCTTTATTATAATTTATTAGACAAATTTAGCAAAATATCGTATATACTGTCGAAATAATATTCCAGAAGCTCAGTGAGATACTGAAACTAATTAAGTTACAAGTTTCTATACATCCAAATAATTGAATTTCTTAATTATTGCGACTCAGTATGTCGTTAATTGCAGCTATTCATGATTAATACGAAAATTCGTTTTGCTATCGTCACCTTCTATCAAGTTATTCATTTAATAATATTCTGTCTGTTTGAATGTTCTATCAATTATTACTGTTAAACGTTTATTACCTTTGAATTTGATTTTCAACCTTATAATTGCTAAAACAAATACCTACCTGGTAACTACGGTAATCAGTTTGATATTGTCCTTACTAATATAATTGTGTCACATTAAACAAAATACAGATTGCATCAAACATGTGAGGAAATATTTATGAAAAGTAATAAATATTAAACGTCTTTGTCAAACTGGATTTTTTTATAAAATTATTCGAGATGAATTTTATTATTGAATTGCGCAGTTAAGGTATGTGGAAATTTTGAAAACATAGTTGGTCAAATTGTTGATCCACCGAACATTTGATTTTTTGAAGCACTGTTTTTTCCTATATTTGTGGAATATCTCCGGTTGTACTTATTACATCGAGAACAGCAAAATACAGGCTTCTTCATAATTAAATTTAACACAAAATTACAATTGTAAAAATTTTATCTGTTAATTCGTTAAACTACAAAAAACAAAAAGGTAAATAAACAGCAAATTTCTTAAAATCTGCTATATGTTAAATAGTTATAAGCTATTATTTATCATATATAGGGAAAATATGCCTTTGATTAATTAAAATATCATGCCACATTTGAAGTCAAAATAAAATTGAAAATTTGGTTCTTAATCTTTAATTTATTTCTGTTAGAACATACAACAATAATCAGTCTTCTTCAATGAATGTATGGAATAATTTACATTAATACACAAAGTAATTATGTTCCAGTAAATCATCATCTTTGTCATCATCAAAGCTGTCATCATCAAAATCACTTGGTAAACCCTCTAATCCGTCATATTCAGGAAATCCCAATGATGCATCATGGAGGAAAGACAAAACAAGTCGACTATCTCCAGATTTCTTAGTGTCAGATTTTTTATTAGTTGCGATGTTCTTCGAAATAGTTTCGGATTCATTTTTAGTGGAGATTATTTCAGATTTTTTTGTCTTCTGTAATTCTTTTTTATCCTTAGTTATAGGAGAAACAATTTTTATATTAGAAGCTGGAGCTACCGGTGAGGCTGTATTTTTTACTGTAATTTCCGTAGAGCTTGCAATTATAATTTGAGACACAAGTTGTGCAGAAGCAAGGGTAGGACTAGCTTGAGAAGAAGTAGCTTCAACCGGATCATCAACAGTTTGAGTAGAAGGAGAGTTATCAGTTGAGCTAGCAGAAACAGATTTAGATGTAGATTCAGCTAAACTGAGCACAGGAGTAGAATTAGATAGATCAGAAGGAGTATTAGTAATTCCTAATTGAGTTGCAACGACTGTTTTTTCTGTGAGAGCTTTTTCTGAAGATGGTAGGACAGCAGAATACGCACTGGCTACAGCCAAAAATAAGATAATCTGAAATAAAAATACGTTAAATCAAGTAATTATTGAAATTAATTTTTAAATCACAGAATATGCAACTTATCAATATACAGCCTATTTTTAATTTAGCTAGTTACTATATACAATTATAATCAAGGAAATTATCTTTAAATTTAACAGGAAATGAAAGGCTTGAATAACCTCTATTTGTCAAATGTATGGCTGAACTTACTTTGATTTTCATGTTCTTATATGTTATGTTCGACTGATTATTAATAGTTTATTGATTATTTAATTTTGTACTCTCGCTATTTATATGAAAATATGACCCTGTGAAGTTAGCTCCAGGCATTTAAGTTCATTATCATTTTTATTAGTTCCGTTATTACTATGGGGGTAGATTTTTGTATTTAAAATAGTCCTTAAAAGCCCACAAATTTAGCAATCATTAAATTAATTATTCACGAGACCGAGTACCTAATTTTCTGAAGTGCAATTACATACGTGTGCAATATAAAATTTTATCTTACACATTTTTTAATAAACTTATCTTTGAAGAATAAATTTTTTAATTTGATAATTCAGTTGACAAATGAATTTTTATATTTCTCAAAGATCATTATAATTTGGAAGAAAATGGAATGGTTGCTACGATAGATTGTTATTTATTGTTTGCAATTTTATATATATTATATGTATACAGTAAATATTGCAAAAATTGTCCTGAGCTGTGAAAAATAAAGAAGATTTTTGAATACTCTCTCACTGATATATAACACATGACAGTATGTTAAACCGCCACAATAATAACAATGTTATACAAATGTGTCGGGCAAAAGAAATTACTGATTATACTTACACTGTTCTAGCATCCCTTTATAATTTTATCAAGAAGATGTTATTCGGCTATAATTTCAATAAGGAAGACGTAGCGTTTAAGTACCTGAAATATAAAAATAAAGAGGGTTCATGTCTAGTGGTCGCGCAGGCCAAGCAAATGAGTTTGTCAATTTATCAAGAAACAGTTTCTTACAGTTCATCTGAAATATGGAACTGCACCCTCGTAGATAAACCACATTTCTTAATGTGCAATCGAAGTGATATTTTCCAGCAATTATTGTAATAGTTCATATTATAGGAAGAGTAAATATGCAAACATGTAAATCACAATTTTTTAAATAACATCGTTTTTCCTCAAACGTTTGCCACGCCCCTTTGCGACATGGACTGTAGTTCCCGCGTATTCAGCGCTTCTGGATGCACGCGTAGGACGAGCCGTTCCACCATGTCGCAAAGGGGCGTGGCAACAACGGTCAGCTGACCAAACGAAAACAACTTGGCAAAAAATCTCAAAAAATTGATTTAAAAAAAATTAAGCATCGTAGAGGGGTATTTCCTGTATATAAATTGTAAAAAATTTCTTTCTCTACAACGCAATATAGGCTCAATCTGTTGAAATAGCCCGAAAAAATGCCGCCTTAGATCCGTTTTCTATCAACACATACCTTGACATCATCAAAGAAACCATAAAGGATAATTATCTAGAAGATAAGCCGAACCAAATTTACAACTTGGATGAGACGTATTTTTGCCTGGATCCATCTAAATTGAAAGTAGTGGGTGCTGTCAATTGCACATCAAATAGCACCACTAGCCGACCAGATAAGGAAAATATAACCGTCTTAATTGCTGCCAGCGCTAGTGGTAACAAGCTCCCCTTCATAATTATGTTCAAAGGGAAGTGCTTATGGGATGCCTGGATGGTGCCCGTGGACCAAAGTTTCCCACATTTAGCATATGCATGTTCAGAAAAAGATGGATGGAGACAAATATTTTCGATAAATACATTGAAAACAGTTTCATACCGCATATTGGAGAAGGCCGCCCAGTATTGCTGATCTATTATACGACGCATATTGACCCATGGATTCTTAGGCTTGCCTTGGAAAATCAAATAATTATTATAAAGCTTCCGCCGCACACAAGTCATATGTTACAGCCCTTAAACTTGAATGTGTTCAAAATCAAGAAAACGGAATCGGAGGCGAAATTGGTTGCATGGCCGAGGAAACATGTCGGACAAAAGTTAATAAAAAGATCTTTTCAATGTTTATCAGCGAGATATGGACTCAAGCTGCGGAGCAGATTGTAATCAGTGGCTGTAGAAAGGGGGACTTGTCCCTTTTAATAGAGAAGTTATAAAACCAGCACAATATAATCCTGCAGCTTATAAAGAATTGCAAAATCAAAGACTAGCAGAACAAGTTGAACACTAAGCAAATAGAGTAGAGACAGTTGAAATACCACCACCTTCCCACGAAATAACAGAAAGTAATGAAGTAGTTACAAGGAAAAAGAAATATGAAGTTAAGAGTAGTCATTCATATGAAGTCACTCAAAGTGTATCCAATATAGGAAATTCCCTAAATACATCTTTAGATGACGATATTGCCGCTTCATCACCATCGTGTAGTGGGGCACGATTTGAAGAAATTCTATTGAGACAAGTCAGGCAATAAGGGAGTACTGAAAAGAAATTAAACCAGAAGAAGAACCAGAAAAGCTGAAAGTGGGTAAATGGGTATTAGTCGAATTTGCAACAAAAAAACAAAGAAATATTACGTCGGGCAAATACTCCATATATACGAAAACGAACTGAAAATAAAATTCATGAGAAGAAAGAAAGGCGAAACCAAAAACACCTTCGTTTGGCCTCTGAAAGAAGATGACATTGTTATGGTTATACCCAAACCCAATCTAGGAAGAAGGGGAGAACTAATTTGTTGCGCCGTCAAAGGTTGTTATATACAGTAGTATTAATTAAATTTTTTAATTTCCTATTTTATTTTTGATTCATAAAACAAATTTGTTGCGTCATATTTGACAGCTACAATGTTCAGAAGTAGTATTTTTAGTTTTAATATTTATTTTTGATCAATAAAACAAATTTTAAATTTGATTGATTCTGATTTTCCTCCCTACAACCCTCTAAAAATTGTAATAACTCAAAAACTGCAACAAATAACTTCAATCTGAAAATTGCCTGAGAAAAAAATCTCATTATCAAATTATCACTTGCCCCCGATCGTTCAGTGAGGTATTATGAATATTTTACGGCAGTTGTTCTCACTTGCCCCAAATACCGGGGCAAGTGAGACCCCCAAATATACATAGATATATTAATTTTTTTAAATTGCTAAATGCTTTTCCAAAATACCGTATTTTGGACTCTTAAATCGATAGTAAATATTACTAAGTATATGCTGTGAAAATTATGATGTTTCGGGATTCTTACAATTGATTTTATAAAAGTCAAAATCCAACTTTTAAAATTCTGGGTCCCACTCCACCTTACCACTTTCATTTCTGCAGACTCGGTCTGCTTGACCTAAGATGGATTTTTTCCAAATTACAGTTCACACCGGCTCGGTGGCTCACGCTTATGGATAATAACTTTCAACAGAAAATTTACAAACATACGCACAATAACCAAACTTAAAATCAATGACAAAGTGATTGAGGACCGGAACTCGGCCAAATATCTAGGAGTCACCTTGGATAAGAGACTGAGTTTCGGACCTCAGATCACTAACGCACTGAGGGCCAGTTTATCAATACAGGGTTAACACTTAACTATATGATAAATGTTTTCACTAACGAGGCTCTAACGACCGAGTAAGGGCGGAATAACCCTTACCTTTTGCCGTGAGCACATCCACCTTCTCACGAAGAGTGCGGTAAACATAACCCACCGCACACAAAGGTTGCTTTTGGAATCGTTTGGTTACCCCATCGTCGCAGTCTCCTTCTGTGCCATGGGACCACACCACTCGCCTTCCGCAACCGAGCTGGTCAGTTGCATACCTGCTCCAGCTAAAACTTCAAATGCAGCTTCGTTTTCAGTCGATTAAGGCTTTAAAAAAATGATGGAGCGTTCAAGTGGGACAAAATCATCCGGAGGTAAAATACCCTCCCGATCGGATCTCCGGGGGAGGGTGCCCACAGGGACACCTCATCGAATGTCGAAAAAACACCGACAAGTTAAATCCAAGAAAACTAATTCTTTCATCTACGGTGCTTGGAATGTTCGTACTTTGAACGACAGCACTCGCACCGATCGGCCTGAAAGAAGAACTGCTCTAATAGATAGAGAACTTCACCGACTCAATGTTGACGTTGCAGCTCTCAGCGAAACTCGATTTTTGGAGGAAGGCTCTCTCACAGAAAAGTACTACACCTTCTATTGGAAAGGTCTTCCCACCAATTCAAGAAGACAACATGGAGTAGGATTTGCCGTTCGGAATCAACTTGTATCCGACTTAACACAAGTACCACAAGGCCTATCCGAGCGTCTAATGCTGCTACGCTATGAGCTATCAGATGGCAACGCGGTAAATCTAATAAGCGCCTACGCTCCCACTCTGGATGCAAGTCACGAAACCAAGGAAAGCTTCTATCAACAGCTGGAAGAAACCCTCTGTAGAATACCTAAAACGGAACGACTCGTTATTCTTGGCGATTTTAACGCTAGAGTAGGGAGAGATGCAGACACCTGGCCAGGCATCATAGGCAAGAACGGTTTGGGCAACATGAACGCTAACGGTCAACTACTCCTAACTAAATGCGCTGAACATGATCTAGTTATAACAAACACCATTTTCCGACAAAAGGATAAATTTAAAGGCACCTGGCGTCACCCCATATCAGGTCACTGGCATCTACTGGACTATGTTATCGTACGTAGGAAGCATCTCAAGGACGTCCAAATTACAAAGGCGCGCATTGATAGCGAATGTTGGACCGATCATCGTCCTGTTGTCTCTAAAATGAAAATTGTTATGAGACCCAAACACCGAAGAACTCAAGTAAAACGTAGACTCCGTCTCTGTATTAGTAAATTGCGTGACCAACAAACCATCGAACAGCTAAAGCAAAAAGTTCAAGAGAATTTGAGTGCACTAGAAGAAACCAATTCTGCAGATGTCGCTGCTACCTGGACACAAATTAAAGACAGTTTAAAAAGTGCGAGTGAGGAAATTCTTGGCACTGCAGCAAGTAAAAAGCAGGAGGACTGGTTCAATGATAATGAAGCTTTTATACAAGAACTTCTTGACCGCAAACATATTGCCTTCCAAAACGCTATCAACCACCCCAACGACTCATCAAAAGCAGAAGCTTTTACCCAATCTAAGTATGAAACGCAACGCGAAATCAGAAGAATAAAGAACGAGTGGTGGGCAAGCAAGGCCAGAGAAATTCAAAGGTACGCCGATTCACACGACTACAGGAATTTCTTTCAAGGAGTAAAAGCAGTGTACGGCCCCAGTCGGAAAAATATGTGCCCTATTAAAGATTTAAATGGAAATCTCCTCAAAGAAGACCAGGAAATAAGAGCCCGATGGAAAGAACACTACTCTAACATTCTTAACCAGCAAAGTCAAGCCGATCACGATATTATAAATCTTATCCCTCAATATGACACCTTCGAAGACTTAGATAAACCACTAACAACGGAAGAGATCTTAACCGCCATTGGGCAGCTAAAAAATAACAAATCTTCCGGCGCCGACTCACTCCCAGCTGAGATCTTTAAAGCTGTGTCGTCAGAGCTCATACCCTACCTCAAAAAATTGTTTGATGTCGTGTGGGAAAGTGGTCAAGCTCCGCAGGAGTTTCGGGATACGCTTTTAATCAACCTCTTCAAAAACAAAGGGAGCGCTGCGGACTGTGGAAATTACAGGGGTATAGCTCTCCTGGCTGTTGGAGGGAAGATACTCACTAAAGCGATGGCAAATAGGCTAACACCTGTTATGGAAAAGTTACTTCCTGAAACACAGAGTGGCTTTAGACCAAACCGAGGCACATCGGATTTAATCTTCACACTTAAACAGCTTCAAGAAAAAGCACTCGAACATCAAGGAGAAATTCACATGGCCTTCATTGATTTAACCAAGGCGTTTGACTCGGTGGACAGGGAATTGCTCTGGAAAATTATGTTCCGCTTAGGTATCCCTAGAAAATTTGTGGAAGTATGTCGCAGTCTACATACAAACAACAACGCCCAGGTTATGTATAATAATGAGGCAACCGAACCTTTCCAAACTCTCACTGGAGTTAGGCAGGGATGTGTCCTGGCACCCCTACTCTTTAATTTGTTTACCACTGCTCTAACAATTATTGTTGACAACAAACTGACAGTCAGAGGAATAGGTCTCAGATACCGTTTTGATGGCGGTCTTTTTAACATAGGGCGCTTTAGAGCTTTCACGAAGACACGCACACGATTCATTTGTGATCTCCAGTATGCGGATGACTGTGCACTTTTAGCCTCTACGCCGGAAGAGCTTCAAGAACTTTTAGATGTGTATGCCCAGAGCTATGATTCCTTAGGACTTAAAATCAACATTGGAAAGACTAAGATTATGTCAACTCCTCATCAAGTGAACCAAATAGACATTACACTTAACGGAAATTCTCTTGAAGTGGTGGATCAGTTCAATTACTTAGGCAACGTTGTTAATGACAAAGCGAACATGGACAGCGAGATTCGCAATAGAATTAACGCTGCATCTAGAGCACTCTGGGGACTTAGAGAGAGAGTATTTGACAACCACGACCTTGCTTTGTCAACGAAAATGGCTGTCTACAGAGCAGTTGTCATTCCAACACTGCTATATGGATGTGAAAGCTGGGTCACTTACCGTCGTCATGTGAAAGAATTGGAACGTTTTCAGCAAAGACACCTCAGAATTATGATGAAAATCCGTTGGTTCCATTACATATCAAACGTGGAAGTACTCAGGAGAGCAAACAGCCTTCCAATTGAGATGCTTATTTCAAGAGCACGCCTAAGATGGGCAGGTCACGTTCATCGTATGCATGATAACCGCCTTCCTAAATGTACACTTTATGGTGAATTGCTAAGCGGTAGAAGAAGGCGTGGCGGTCAACGAAAGAGGTTCAAAGACGCTCTCCATGAAAATCTAAAATCCTGCGGTATTGCAAAGGAGCAATGGGAACAACTTGCAGCGGACAGAACCGAATGGCGAGGGGTTGTGGCCAGCTATCAAGGAAATGTTGCTGCAAGAAGGCCGAATCCAAGACCTAACCAGGTATATGTTTGTCCTGACTGCGGTCGACATGTGCTCTCCCGAATTGGCCTCTATAGCCATAGTCGTGTGCACCGTAGATGAATGGGAATTACAATGGACTACACCTTTTACTTGTTTTTTATTGTACACAATTTATCGACTGTAACATTTTTGTACTCGGACTCGAGTAACGGCTAATAATAATAAATGTCAAACGAAACAATGGGTATCTATTGTTTTGTTTGACATTTATCCTTTGGTTACGAGTTAACCTTGCATTGATAAACCGACCCTTAATCGGACGTACCTTTCTCTTAGTTGCCTCTACCCACTAGTAAATAGGAGAATCAGACTAACAACAGACAATAAAATTACGCTTTACAAAGTGATACTCCGACCCGACCCGACCTACACTGAATATGCCTGCTTGTCGTGGAATTTTATTTCCAACACGCAGTGCAAAAGGCTACAGACAACGCAGAACAAGGTACTACGACAATTAACTAACTGCAACAGATATATTTCCATCGATGAATTCCATCGGAAAGCCGGGTTCCCCATAATGAAGGAATTCATCGTGGGGGCCTCTCAACAATTTTTGGGGGCAAAATTCAGCGGTCGGAACTCACCAGATATATAACCAACCGACGTACGCATACACGATAACCCGACTAACGTACATAGACCAAAAACTCCCGCTCTTTCTTGAAAGGCGGCAACGACAGTACTTCGACGCACAACATCCTTTCCCGCTAAATTCCTTTTCTTCATTTCTTTCCCATTTTTATTTTTCCTACCCCACATTTATAAGGCTTCCATCTGCCCCCACAACGCTTCTGTACTAATAGCATATTTGTACCGCGTCGGGTGATTATTACTATTCTTAAATGAAATAAATGTTAATATCTTAAGGCAGAAATATAATGTATAATATAAGTATGTAAATAAAGATTTTAATGGTTAATGGTAATGTTAGGCTTGCAACCACGGAGTCCCGGTTTCGAATCCTGGTTAGGGTATGGATGTTTAGTAGTAGTAGTGTTTTTAATGTGTTACCGAGTTGATAGCAGTGGACGAGACGAGGTTGTGTGAGAGACATCATAGCTACTTGCTGTACCATTCCTGAATTCGAGTCTTAGCTGCGGCAGATGGCACTGTCGTAGGGAATTTTCGTTTTGTATAATTGTCTATGTGTATATGTCCTGGTTGAGTGGTGGAATAGCTAATGTCAAATCCCGCCAGGATGTTAATCTAAAAAAAGCGTTAAACTAACTCACAGAATTAACCTGAGAAGGAAATAAATCATTGTAGCACCTTCTGTTAATTTCATAGCAAAATTCTATTTGAATGCAATATTGTGCATTGAAAGTTAGAGCCATAATAATATGCCAACTTTCAATACATTTGAACAAAAATATAAACTATAGTCTTTTATTTTTTAACATAACTGACAATTTCAACTAATTCAACTAATAAACCTATTCAAGTATTGCCCCATCTAAATTACTACATAATTCCACCCTTCTTCTAAAAAAGGTTTGGCTCTGATCACATCAGTAATTTTATTTTTTAATCTTTCCAAATCATTGTCACAGTTGCCGGTATAAACTTGTAGCTTTAGTTTGCCAAAAAAAAATAAAAATCCATAATTCTTAAATCCGAACTTGTTGGTGCGCATGCCTATAGCCCAAATCTACCAATCCGGGGAAAAATGGATGTAAAGCACGAATCATAACATTAACTGACTAACCAGGCTCTTCATGAACAGCCTAGGCGAATCGTGTAGCATACAGATTTTACACTATCTGCTGGCATTTCATGAAATACTGATGCCTTAAAACACGGCAGATCCTGTTGAACTTCTCATTACACCAAAATACTAAAATTCTAAGGCACTTCATGAAAAGCCTAGTCACATGATGTAACATGAGGTGTTTTATAATATCGGCCGGCATTTCATGAACTGCATAGGCTTTTCCCGAAAAGCCGTATTTCACCATGTGATTACGACATATATATTGTGCAACCTTAAGCAAATCAAGTTTGAGAATTAATAAAATTATTAATTTATAATTGCACCAAATAACGCTGCCAGTTATAAGCACAGATGAACTCAGGTAAAGAGAGAGTGACGAGGGGAGATTGTGTAGTCGCGCGAACCCGGCAGCAAATATTTCAATATACTCTCAGCTACGACGCGCACTAGATGTGTTAGTGCTTGTCTTACCTGAACAGCCAACTGCGAAATATTCTAAGTGTCAAAAAAAAGGTAAAGAAAATATTTCGCTCTGACGTCACTGATATAACGTTATCTTTTCGGTACAAGGAAATAATTGAAAATATTCAGTATTCAATTCACTAGCTGCCGTTCCACGCAATAGACGTACCTTCTGCTTGCTCCGGTCTGCGAAGAAAATATTCTAATAATGGGTGGTTGAATTATTTTCTACTAAGTCCGTTTGATGTCACGTCGATCCATCGCACATCTATTACCGCCGTTTCTCCCCCTTGTAGATCTTTGAAGGAAATAATTGAATTCGTTCTGTATTGGCAGTCAGCCAGAGCGACTCATCGGCAATAGACGTGTCCATTATGAGATCTGGACCCCAGGTATCGTTAGTGTATATCATTCCGAGCAGCAGAATTTTGGCAAAGTTCGTATTACGTCATCAATCAGTCGCGCAGTCGTCTGGCGCCTACTCCCGCTTAAAAAGTCGTTTCATTACAACAGAGGTCCCGAGAAACCGTACAGTGAATCATTTCGTTCTGACCGTATCCTACTAGCAGACGTACCCGAAGTGTACATCAAGAAGTAAATAAGACTATAGAGACGTAAGGTAACTAACTGAGTAAGTAAGCTTGGCTAGTGCAATACCGCCGCTAACAACCATCCTGTTACAAATCAAGTATCTACTAATGATAACTTCACTTTTCAGCTACCATCTCGAGGGTTGCAGTTCCTGTAAATTCCGTTGCCACTTGTAGGTGTTCCCATGTTACCAACAAGGTTTGGGGAACACTGAAAAGTCGCACAATTGTTTATTAATCATCCCCTTGACTTTTCAACTATCATCTCGAGGTTATTGATTAATTGGTTCCCGGAAACACCGTTGCAACTTGTAGGTGTTCCTATGTTATCAACGAGGTTTGGGGAACATTGAAAGTTGCAAAAATCTATTTTATTAACCATACCTTAACTTTTCAGGGAGTTAATTAGATTGTTTTTTTTTTCAGGAGATTAATATCCTCTTTCCTTTCAGACCCCTAGCTATTATCACTGCATACACTAGCCAAGGATCATATATAACTTTTTACTTTTTCACTGTAGTTTTTATATTTATGTATATATAGTTGAGTACAATTTCGTTGTGCAAATAAAAAACGCAACAAAAACTTTACGACCTCATTAAAATAACATTACTCTCTGTGCTTTCTCGACCGCAAATTTAATTACTTACCATTATAGTTTTTTAATACGTCGGCTTGTTTGATCACATCATACCACCTGGTTCGCCGGCATTAATAATGAGCTTGTAAAGTTTTCGTTGCATTTTTTATTTGCGCAACAAAATTGTACTCAACTTTACCTATAGTCTTGCTTCGCCTACCTGGTATCCGTAGCCAGTCTGCACCCCTTTGTAACGCTTTACTAGTTGCCCTGTATCATCGTTTATTTTGTACTTGCTATCATACTTGTCACTTGAGTCATCTGGTAGTAGTATTTTCGTTGCATCGTCTGCCTTCCTTCCGATATTTTAGAACCTGTAGATTTTGGCAGAAAGTAACAAATTGGTAAAACCGTAGATTTGTATATAGTAGGTTTAATTCAATAAATTAATATTATTTATAGAATTTTAAGTTTTACTGCTTGCGTGTGAACATCTAATTTCCCAAACATTGACTCACTGTAGTATCATTTCTCCACTACTCAATCTCGCATATCCGACTTGTGGGTAGTGTGTTTTATCACTGAAACTAGGACTGGCGCCCGAGCTTACACCGAAAACTCGTTTCTGGGGATCGAGTGTCAAAAAGTGACCCTCTCTCTCCTCATCACTGGCTGAGGTGGAGAGAAACGTCACACCCTAAAATGAAGCGTTATCAGACCCATAGTTATCGTAACTTTTTCTTATTTTGACGTAATGAATATTCCCCCCAAAATTGTATCTGAATTTTTTAAACACTCTGTGATAATAGTATGAATTATTATTGAAATAACATAATAATAAATAATTAATCATAATTATACGCCACTTCATTATATACTATAACATTTCGTTGAAATAATTTAATTCATAGTAAGTATATTTGTATTATTAATACACATGTGATTAAACCTTGGTGTTTTCTAACCGAAATAAAATTAGTGAAATCCTGTAAGTATATTCGCAAGAGTGAATAAATAATTCTCAAGGATTATTATAACTAGAAAAGTATTCATGGCTACGATAAAATTGATTAATTATACTTTTCTTACAACTACACATGTCTAAATATAAATAACCTTCTCCATTGTTACGTAAATAGGTGACTACTAGTTAATTTCTGATCAATCAGAACAGGAAACGGTAATATTAATTATTTTATTGTAACGAACACCCAATTGATTACACCCATGAAACTTAAATGTTGTAATGCTGTTTATTGTATATTTACGAAGTTACAAATGGTCTAAGTTGTATTTTGTTATGAGTTAATATGCACGTTCATCAAGTTATAATCCATTTAATCAACAGTTCATATTTAACCACAAAATGTTATTAATTTTACGTATCAATATTTTAATACTTGAAACTTAACCAATTAACCATCCAATTTATCAAGCAATACACAGTGCCGTGCCGCAGTTACGATCCTTTCTTTCTATTTATAATGTCTTGATAGGCACTTTGCGAACCAGGCATTATTCTAATTGACCTTTCTTTGCTACATATCATATCTTAGAAAATCATGTGTGATCTGTCGTAGTTGCTTGTTAGGCTTCACCGAAGTCGCCTATAAACAACTCACAATAAACATTTTTATGATATTTTTTTTTTGTGGACAACTTTACATAGATCTATCTAACTAAAAAGAATCTTTTTAAGCTTCTTCCTATTGGACAAACATTAGATGTAGTCTACAAAAAAATCTTTTACAGCTTTCCATAGAACCTGAAAATGTTGAACTAAGAAGAGGAAAATGACAATACAATGAATGAATGAACAGAATTAACACAAGAAATGATCATTGGGCCTTGGACGAGTTACTGTCTACCTTCTAAGGGCCAACTGCAAAAGAAATAACTAGAGATTGAACCGGAACTTAACAGGACTATAAAAATACCTCTCGCCAAAATAAATCCCCAACAAAGTATAAATAATTACAGAACGCTTCATAGTGTAGGATAAACATTACACAAAATTCCTATTCAATCAACTGGAAAAACACATCGAATGACTTTCAGGCTATTAGACAACATTAACCAAATGTAAAACAACTGTCAGCCAGAAGATAAATAGAGAAACAGGAAAACTACACGCAGTTACAAAAAATCTCTAGAAGACAACTGATACTATCAGTTGCGTGGTCGTAGTCAATCCCTACGCAGCAATGGCAAGATAGTCCTAGATCAAGGTGTATAAAGCACAATAAAAGAAGACACAACAACATTGAGATATGGACTGCACTAGCAGACGCCGAAGATCTAATAGTCACGGAGGAGGACCGTGATAAAAAACATGACATCGCATCTTTATATATCTGGTCTGAAAATAGATTCCAAGAAGAATTTAATAGTGATGTGAAACCTGTCAATAAAAGAGGCACTGGTTAGCGGAGAAGAATACAAAATTACTGATTATGACGAACAAAAAACACCAAATTGTCTGTGCATGTGTCTTGGTTGTGTGGTAGAATAACCGTGGCTAAACTCTGCCAGGACGTTAATAGCTGATTTAAAAAATAGGAGTATTTGAGATATGTCAAAAGAAGACACCAAATACATCTGCCGAGGAAGGCGTTAATACCGAACATCTCATAAATGCTTATATGTCCCATTCTAAATTCCTATATTATATACTACGTGGCTCTAACTAATTTACTCCAAAGAATTTCTACAGGTTACTAGGTAACAGTTAATGAAGGCAAGCGGTGCAACGAAAGTAGTACCAGATGACTTAAATTGCAAGCGCGGACACAGAGGAAGCGGCAAAACGGTATCACAGAGTACACGGTAAAGCGGCATCACAGAGCAAACAATAATGCGGAAGCACAGGGCAAGCGGTAAAGTGCTAAAACAGGTGCAGCCTAAGTGCGGATACCAGGTATGAGAACCAAGACCACAGATATATATAAAATACAGTGCCAAATTATGAGAAGTTATATACAATACTTGGCTAGTGCACGAAATGGGAACAAAGTCTGATTAATGAAACCTGAAAAAGTAAAGTCTGATTACAAATCCTGAAAAGTTAAGGTATGATTAGCGAAAACTATTTATGGCTCTTCAGTGCACCTCTGCGCCTCTCGAGGAGGTTATCTACTGAAAGGCACCTGCGAGTTAGAAGCCCACCGGAACGGAAGCTGAAAAACAAGATAGTAAAAATTATTTAGAACTCTTGAGTGCCTCCCATTCGCCTCTCGAGGAGGTTATCTATTTAAAGGCACCTACGAGTGATAAGTCTGCCGTAATGGAAGCGCCTGGACCCTCGTGGATAGACTGGACTGGATGGTTCCCTTGACGGTCAGTCTAGTGCTTCTGATGCTTTCCTGGGTTCGGATCTCGGAGTGGACATGTCTGCCGTCGATGAGCCGCTCTTGCTAACTGAAATACTGGTCGATTTCAACTATTTCCTTTACTTATTTACAAGAGGAAGAAACTGCGCTGACGGATGCGCCACGGATAGTAGTGACGTCAAAGCGACTTAGAAAATATTTCGGAATAATATCGACTTATTGAAAATAATTCTATCACCTATAGCTTGAGACATAATATTTTCTTGCAGACCGGAACGGACAGGCACGTCTAACGCTTAAAACGGCAAATAGTGAACTGAACTCACGGGCGGCTTCCACTGTTCCTCTTAATGACAGGATGACGCTATACGGGTGCGCCACGGATTCTAATGACGTCAGAATAACTTAGAAGATATTTCAGACTGACAGCGATTCGCGAAAATATTTCTATCACCTTATTTTTCTACTTCAAACTTTCGCTGATTTCAAATGCTGGCCCGCATGAATGTAAAATCCCTGCTCGTCGTCGCTCCCTCGTCATCTGAGTACATCTGCACTAAATGTGGTTAATTTATTTAGTTCATATAACTATATACAAAATAATAATTATTAATTTTTAATTTGATTATCGCAAGACGGTACAGTACATGTTTTACTATTTATTCTAACAGCAATAGTGTGAAAAGGACAATTATACACAGGTAACAAAAATAACATACAAATCCCGTGCGTATTTCTGAGACGAAAAAAGCTTCATTATAGTGTTTTCCGGAAGTCCACCCGACAATTGATTGTACAGATTGATAATTATTGGACTGGCACTGTAGTAATAAACAAACTAAGACAAGTTAACCATAACTTCGGTGTGTATTTTGTGTAGAACATTAAAAGCAAAGAAAACATTGTACATAAAATATCTTGAATAATAAATAAAAATAAAGTAAAAAATGAATGAGAATACTACACATGGTCAATATCAATTTTACAACGAAATAATTATACACATTTATTAATGTAATCATCATCATCAAACATCCCTAACAAGGGCACGTCGATAACAGATGGTTCAGTGAAAAAATCTCTAATAAATCTATTAGGACATGTTTTAAAACGAAACATAGCGTATCAAAAAGCATGAAACCGTAACCAATACAGTTTTCACCCACACAGCGGAGCGCTCTGAGTAAGAACACCCCTAATCAAGTTGCTTCAAATGTTATTTCCGCTAAAACTATTAAGGATCTGCGTACTGGCTGATCGAAAGCCACTCTTCCGTTTCTAATATGGCACATTTAAAAACTCTTATTACATTTCAAGCTTCATGGAGCTGGTCGACATTCATTTTATGTTTGCTAATTTATTATTTTGTCAAAGTACTGTTGAGTGCAGTTAATAAACGATTTTTCATTTTATATAATAGAACTTGAGGTAATCTTGGGTAACATAGACGTATTCAACAGTAGGTATTTTTTGGGTTAAGAGCAAACAGGTAGATAGTAATCCCTCACAGTATACAGGGTGTTTCGAAAAGATTAGATTTGCTACCCACACAAGGCAATTTAACTTAATTTAGTAGTGTAACTTATTCATTTTCCAATATACAAGATGTACATTAAAAATTATTTATATATTTTTTTCTCTATTTTAACGACAAATTCGTTAAGGTTACGTTTTTTAGGGTGATGATTACAATATTCGTATTGATCATATGACATATTATGGGGAACTAGTTATTGTACTTTCTTATGACAGTTTCAACCACAACTTTTCAAGATTAGTGTGGCTAGTGTCAGTGTCGGACTGGCCTCATTTGGCCTCGTCGGCATCAAATGTAATTTGGCCTCTACGACTTATCCACTCTCCCAAAACAGAGTTTTAGTAGCGAAAAAAAGCCGAAGTTAAATAAGTGTATTGAGAAAACCCTCCGAGACAGTATTACTTTTAGACTTGGGGGAGGGGGGTTGTCGGTTATATGTAGTGTATTTATATTTATCACTTAAAGATAAAATCGAACATAAATAATAATTATTTTTTTTTGCTGTCTTCCAAGAAACAATAAAGAAGGCAAGGTTTTTAAATTTTGTACAGAAGAACGTTGCATCGAGCTACTTTTTGTATTCTAGAGATATTATCCATACCGTATGAGCAATATTGTAGTAGAAAGTTCGAATTTAATTTAGGTGAAAGTATTCTTACAATATGATTATTCTGGTATAGTCGGTTGTATATTTACAAGGCAGTCAAAAAAACGCAACGAAAACTTTACGAGCGAATTATTAACGCAAGTGAACCATTCGGCATGATCTTATCAAACAAGCCGACGTACATTAAAAACCTATAAAGATAAGTGATTCAATTTACAAGCGAGGTAGTACAGAGAGTAACGGTATTTTAATGAGGTTGTAAAATTTTTGTTGCGTTTTTTGACTGCCCAGTAAATACACATCCGACTATAATAGACATTTAAACCATTTTGTATCGGAGACCAATGCTCCGCGCTCGATGCATTGCATTACATTTTACATAATGTGAATCTAATTTAAAAAATGTGATATTCAATGATTCAAACAAAGGGAATAAGATAGGCTTTCATTTAATAGTCATTTGTGTATCAAGGCCATAAAAGCCGAGGCCAAGCAAACTTCGGATAAGGCCGAGATAGATCATTTGGCCGAGGTGCACACGACATTTTTTAGACAACTCACAAAAAGTAAAAAAAAATTTAAGTTGTTTCGTGCAAATTACTGGAGACATGGACAACGTTTTGCAAGAGGCCTGCTAGGCCGACAGTTTTAATTCGTTTTCGAGTTAATAACGAAAACAAATGAAAACGTCACCAGATGGTTTATTGACAAACCGTGACATACTTCAAATATTAATGATGATCAATTAATGAAGTAAATGCGGCCGTGAAGTAAAAATGGCCAAAAAAATAAGATTAACAAATGAGTACAAAGAGATGACAGTTTAGGAATGCTGTCAGATTCGATAAACGTCAATTTTTGTGACAGTTTCCTAAAAAAAGAAATTTTTTTCAATAATTTCATAAAAGTAAAATTTTCTTTACGTTAAAAATTGATGACCTATTAAGTCATAGAAAACGAGGTATTATTGTCCAAAATTTCTTTTGCATTGTTTTATAAACATATGGTCAGCCTGTTAAAATTTTAATATTTAGATATTTCTTCCATGGCCTTTCTGTTACCAAAAAACTGATTGTAATTCGAATTTTTCTTAATGAATCTAAAGGCCAAAAAAAGACTGTAAAAAAATAATTTCATATTGGAGTCATGAAGTAGAAAAAAAAACGTTCACCATGACAAAAGTAGCGGATTTATTTCTTAATAAACATATCCAAATCTAAAAATTATATTTTGAAAAATAAAAACGTTACTAGGCGTTACATTTTCCTGTATCACCTGCTATATGCCCCTTAATACCTTGAAGATATAGTGTTATGAGTCCAAATATGCATTTTCAGATATACGTATGCATCAGTATCGTTTTTTGCTTCTAGAAGATTAAATCCAATTTTCTATAAAAAAATGTAACCAAGCATTATTTACATTGTTTTCGTTTGCAGATTGACCCCAAAAAGTAATTTGGCCCCCAAATGTGTTTGGCCCCGTTGGCAATTGCCGACCGGGCCAGTCCGACCCTCGCTAGTGTTAGTTTAGAAAATCTTATTAATTCTGTATAACAAAAGTTAATTAGCAATTCCATATCCTTGGATGCCATACAATATATGATTAGCTACTGATCTATTTCAGTGGCGTAAACGACAAAAAATGTATACTTTACTCTCTCTCTTCGTCTCTCTCTCAGAAATTAGACTAATTGCTCAATAATTGAAATTCTATGGCGAAACTAACCGTTTGTTCAGAATTTGTAAAATTAAAATCTAAATTGGCTGCCAATAAATGAGCAGGTTTCATCTGTCACTGACTGTTGTGTCTTTATCGTTTTTGAGATTTGTAGAACTTTTGTGAAATAAAAAATTAGAGCCTTACTTTCCTCACTACACAATTCCACGCATTGCAATACTATTACTACTATTAGGTAGGACATGCAAGCACAGTTTCCATTGACGAGTGTTTTTTCTGTAACGATTGGTTGTAAATGATTGTCCGTCGCCGTAACATTGGTATAGGCTAATTTTTCTTGGGTAAGGACTACTTATTTTGAGAATGGAAAATGCCTCATGATTCAGCACAATGGAAACCTTTTTATCTATAAAATTGATGAAAATAACATATTTGTTGTTGTGTTATTGGATAGTATTTATTTGAGCGATTAAAGGTTTTTGAACGAAACTTGTGTTTGTAGCCAGTGTAATGATAGAATTGGTAATTCTCTATCTTGTTGTTTCTGTGTCATTTGGTTTAATGTGTTCTGATAATTAAAATAGACATTGTTAAATGTATTAAACAACATCTAGGCAATTTATCTAAATTAGGCCCAGTTGTATAAAAGTGAATCAACGAATGTTCAGTTGAACTTGGTTCAAAATTCGTGGATACTGTTGTTGTAGCAATTGTAACCCTGGATTTTAAACCAAGTTCAGCTGAACTTCAGCTGATCCACTTTTATACAACTTGGCCTTAGAGTTAATTGTTTGTACATGTTTTTATACAGTGTGTCTCACTTTTCACCACTACAACCCAATTTTTCGGATATTTGTTGATCGATTTAGATCAAAATTCGGTATACTTCTTGTGTTTCATATTGCGATTGAAAAGTTATTTAACTTTTTTTCTCGAAATTAAATACGCCTACTATGATCAAAAGAATTTGGCAAAAATTAGGAATTTATATTAGCGATTGAGACAGAGTCTTTGTTATTACAGAGTCTTGTCCGGCAGGACCTAAAACCCAAATTTTGTTAAAAAATATTCATTCCTTTACAGAAAAATCATATCTAAGATTTCAATAATAATCACTCTACTATTCGAGTTATTTATTGTCGGATATTTACATAATTTGGTAGTTGTGTAATAATGACGTTAATTAAGCATTAGGACACATTTTTTCTTTAAAGAAAATATCAAATAACTAAACTTTTATTTTTGTATAGTCATTGTAACTTAAACAACACTAGTCCTCCATCAATTCTGATACATTTTTCTATTCTCTTCTTATTATTTTTAACAACTTTTCTCAATTCTTCAACTGCTACTTCATATATGCTTCTCTAATTCTGTCACATAGTTCCGCTCTATTTCATGACCTATTTTATAGACTTTATTTTTTATGGTACCCCAAAGATAAAAATCCATAGGAGTGACGTTTGGTGATCTAGGTGACTACGCAATTAAAGGATTATTTCTTCCAATGCAACGCATAGGGAAGTTGTTATTCAGCCAATTTTTAACTATTACTGCATTGTCAATGGAAGCCCCATCTAGTTGGAAATAGAGGTTTTCTTGTACGGCTAAAGGTAAATTTTGAACGGCATCTTGAAATTCATGTGTTAAATAATATAGGAATATCACACTATTTAAAGTGTCATCAAAGAAAAATGGTCCAATCAAGGTCTCGTTTAAAATTTCACACTAGACATTTACTTTTTGGGAGTATTGACGTTTACAATTTATAACCCAATGTGGGTTTGCCGTTGACCAATACCTTGAGTTTTGCGATGAGACCACGCCATTTGTTGTAAAAGTATCATCACTGAAAATAATTTTTTTCAAAAAATTTGAAAGCAAACCTTGTGCCCAGAAGCAATATTCCAATCTCCTTTCTGCGTCTCCTTCCATAGTGTGTAAAAACTTGTTCTTATATGGTTTTAAATTATGACGTTTGGTTTAAGGCACCTTCAAACTTTACTTCCGTCTACATTCAAGTTTCAAGATAAATCTCTGACACTAACACGTGGTTCAGCATTAACAGCATCTAATATTACTTGATCCAATGGACGATCGGCAACGTTATATTTGTTATATTTTTTGGCTCTAAGTTTGGATACATCTCCGGTTCTATTAAATATTCTATTAATTGAACCAACCGTAGTGTAGTGCATCTGTGGGGGTTCTGGATGTCTCAAATTGAAGATACTGGCTGCATCTCGATAAGAGTGCACACTGTCACCAATAATTCTTATTATTTCAATTTTATCAGCAATACTTAATTGTTGTGCAGCCATGTTTAAGTTTAATTTGACATTCTATACAATTGTCAAGTCCATTCCAAAGCACTTCATGTTAACAAAGATATTGGTATGCTGAGTTCTAAGTATTTTAAAAAATAGCTACCAATTTTTCAAATATTCATTTCGTAATAGTGTTTTAGATAAGAAATGTGTCCTAATGCTTAATTAGCGTCATTATTACACGACTACCAAGATATGTAAATATCCGATAATAAATAACTCGAATAGTAGGGCGATTACTATTGAAATCTTAGATATGTTTTTTTTATAAAGGAATAAATATTTTTTAAAGAAATTTGGTACGCAGGGGTTATAGGTCATGCCGAACAAGATTCTGTAAAAACTAACAATATAATTTCCTAATTTTTGCCAATTTCTTTTGATTATAGCAGGCGTATTTAATTTCTAAAAAAAATTTTTTAAATAACTTTTAATCACAATCTGAAACACAAGAAATATACTACATTTGATCTAAATTGATCAACAAATGGCCGAAAAATTGGGTTGTAGTGGTGAAAAGTGAGACACACTGTATAAAAACATGTACAAACAATTATCTCTAAAGCTAAGTTGTATAAAAGTGGATCAGCTGAAGTTCAGTTGAACTTGGTTTAAAATCCAGGGTTACAATTGCTACAACAACAGTATCCACGGATTTTGAACCAAGTTCAACTGAACATTCGTTGATTCACTTTTATACAACTGGGTCTAATTTAGATAAATTGCCTAGATGTTGTTTAATACATTTAACAACGTCTATTTTAATTATCAGAACACATTAAACCAAATGACACAGAAACAACAAGATAGAGAATTACCAATTCTATCATTACACTGGCTACAAACACAAGTTTCGTTCAAAAATCTTTAATCGCTCAAATAAATACTATCCAATAACACAACAACAAATATGTTATTTTCATCAATTTTATAGATAAAAAGGTTTCCATTGTGCTGAATCATGAAGCATTTTCCATTCTCAAAATAAGTAGTCCTTATCCAAGAAAAACTAGCCTATACCAACGTTACGGCGACGGACAATCATTTACAACCAATCGTTATGAAAAAACACTCGTCAATGGAAACTGTGCTTGCATGTCCTACCTAATAGTAGTAATAATACTGCAATGCGTGGAATTGTGTAGTGAGGAAAGTAAGGCTCTAATTTTTTATTTCACAAAAGTTCAACAAATCTCAAAAACGATAAAGACACAACAGTCAGTGAGAGATGAAACCTGCTCATTTATTGGCAGCCAATTTAGATTTTAATTTTACAAATTCTGAACAAACGGTTAGTTTCGCCATAGAATTTCAATTATTGAGCAATTAGTTTAATTTCTGAGAGAGAGCCGAAGAGAGAGAGAGTATACGTTTTTTGTCGTTTATGCCACTGAAATAGATCAGTAGCTAATCATATATTTTATGGCATCCAAGGATATGGAATTGCTAATTAACTTTTGTTATACAGAATGCCGTACAAGGTTCTGTAAAACTAACAATATAAATTCCTAATTTTTACCAATTTCTTTTGATTATAGCAGGCGTATTCAAGTTCTAAAAATTATTATTTTTTTAAATAACTTTTAATCACAATCTGATACAGAAGAAATATACCAAATTTGATCTAAATCGATCAACAAATGGCAGAGATATTGGGGTGTAGTGGTGACACACTGTATATGAAATATTAAGAGCCCAAAGAGATAGTAGCCTAATATTAGTTGAGAATCGTTGACAGTTTAGTATTGGCAAGCTCACCTCTTTCTGCTATTCGAATTTATTTTGAATAGAGAACTGACTAATAAATGACATTTTTGATAAAAGAAATAACGAGTAACTACTAAAATATGAAATCATCGGGATGAGGCAATTACTCATTTACATATGCTTGAAAATAGTATAAATTATCTTGATTTTGATAGTTTTCTTGTTTGGAATCTGACGATTTTTGAGCTGGAAATGGAAAACTAGAGAATGGATCAGTCTATTTTTGGTGACTAATATTTCTGTATAACATTGTATAACAAGTACCAATAGCTTGTAAGCAAACATTTTTGTTCCAATAAATAAAATACGTTATTACTTATAAATAGTGCATCATTAAAGTAAGATTAATGGCATTAGTTTATTTTACCAGCAATGACATTAGAAGAATGCTAAACGTATACAAGGTGTCCCATTTCGATATCTTCAAATTTTGAGAGATTAAAATATACTTATTTGTAAGACTAAAAATTACAAAAGTGGTAGGGTCTATTTTTATTTGTTTTACATTTCTATTAAGTTCGTCAACAGAAAATAAACAGATTTAAATTAGTGAAGTGAATGAAAACTTATTTTATTTATACCAACATTCAACTAATGATATTTTTAACTCTAGGATAATTTGATAACATCTTCCTGAATAAAAGCTCGTACTCGTATGATGGTAAATGAAGTGACCATTCGTATTTCACGCTTGTTTCCTTCTAATAATTGTCTGCCTGCTGAATGTGCTGCAATGTTTTCTCTCTGATGCTCGAAATTTGAGCATATTATTATAGTAAGCCTTCCGTGGTACCTCTGAAATAAAAGGGGTGGAATGTGGAAGGGTGTAATGGGGTAGTGAAGCGCAAGTTATAGCCTCTCCTACTCAATTGTTAACCTCACCTTCGCGATGAGTTCAATTTGAACTTGGTGCACCCTGTTTTCACTAACGAGGCTCTAACGACCGAGTAAGGGCGGAATAACCCTTACCTTTTGCCGTGAGCACATCCACCTTCTCACGAAGAGTGCGGTAAAAATAACCCACCGCACACAAAGGTTGCTTTTGGAATCGTTTGGTTACTCCATCGTCGCAGTCTCCTTCTGTGCCATGGGACAACACCACTCGCCTTCCGCAACCGAGCTGGTCAGTTGCATACCTGCTCCAGCTAAAACTTCAAATGCAGCTTCGTTTTCAGTCGATTAAGGCTTTAAAAGAACATGATGGAGCATTCAAGTTAGACAAAATCATCCGGAGGTAAAATACCCTCCCGATCGGATCTCCGGGGGAGGGTGCCCACAGGGACACCTCATCGAATGTCGAAAAAACACCGACAAGTTAAATCCAAGAAAACTAATTCTTTCATCTACGGCGCTTGGAATGTTCGTACTTTGAACGACAGCACTCGCACCGATCGGCCTGAAAGAAGAACTGCTCTAATAGATAGAGAACTTCACCGACTCAATGTTGACGTTGCAGCTCTCAGCGAAACTCGACTTTTGGAGGAAGGCTCTCTCACAGAAAAGTACTACACCTTCTATTGGAAAGGTCTTCCCACCAATTCAAGAAGACAACATGGAGTAGGATTTGCCGTTCGGAATCAACTTGTATCCAACTTAACACAAGTACCACAAGGCCTATCCGAGCGTCTAATGCTGCTACGCTATGAGCTATCAGATGGCAACGCGGTAAATCTAATAAGCGCCTACGCTCCCACTCTGGATGCAAGTCACGAAACCAAGGAAAGCTTCTATCAACAGCTGGAAGAAACCCTCTGTAGAATACCTAAAACGGAACTACTCGTTATTCTTGGCGATTTTAATGCTCGAGTAGGGAGAGATGCAGACACCTGGCCAGGCGTCATAGGCAAGAACGGTTTGGGCAACATGACCGCTAACGGTCAACTACTCCTAACTAAATGCGCCGAACATGATCTAGTTATAACAAACACCATTTTCCGACAAAAGGATAAATTTAAAGGCACCTGGCGTCACCCCAGATCAGGTCACTGGCATCTACTGGACTATGTTATCGTACGTAGGAAGCATCTCAAGGACGTCCAAATTACAAAGGCGCGCATTGATAGCGAATGTTGGACCGATCATCGTCCTGTTGTCTCTAAAATGAAAATTGTTATGAGACCCAAACACCGAAGAACTCAAGTAAAACGTAGACTCCGTCTCTGTATTAGTAAATTGCGTGACCAACAAACCGTCGAACAGCTAAAGTAAAAAGTTCAAGAGAATTTGAGTGCACTAGAAGAAACCAATTCTGTAGATGTCGCTGCTACCTGGACACAAATTAAAGATAGTTTAAAAAGTGCGAGTGAGGAAATTCTTGGCACTGCAACAAGTAAAAAACAGGAGGACTGGTTCAATGATAATGAAGCTTTTATACAAGAACTTCTTGACCGCAAACATATTGCCTTCCAAAACGCTATCAACCACCCCAACGACTCATCAAAAGCAGAAGCTTTTACCCAATCTAAGCATGAAACGCAACGCGAAATCAGAAGAATAAAGAACGAGTGGTGGGCAAGCAAGGCCAGAGAAATTCAAAGGTACGCCGATTCACACGACTACAGGAATTTCTTTCAAGGAGTAAAAGCAGTGTACGGCCCCAGTCGGAAAAATATGTGCCCTATTAACCAGCAAAGTCAAGCCGATCACGATATTATAAATCTTATCCCTCAATATGACACCTTCGAAGACTTAGATAAACCACTAACAACGGAAGAGATCTTAACCGCCATTGGGCAGCTAAAAAATAACAAATCTCCCGGCGCCGACTCACTCCCAGCTGAGATCTTTAAAGCTGTGTCGTCAGAGGTCATACCCTACCTCAAAAAACTGTTTGATGTTGTGTGGGAAAGTGGTCAAGCTCCGCAGGAGTTTCGTGATACACTTTTAATCAACCTCTTCAAAAACAAAGGGAGCGCTGCGGACTGTGGAAATTACAGGGGTATAGCTCTCCTGGCTGTTGGAGGGAAGATACTCATTAAAGCGATGGCAAATAGGCTAACACCTGTTATGGGAAAGTTACTTCCTGAAACACAGAGTGGCTTTAGACCAAACCGAGGCACATCGGATTTAATCTTCACACTTAAACAGCTTCAAGAAAAAGCACTCGAACATCAAGGAGAAATTCACACGGCCTTCATTGATTTGACCAAGGCGTTTGACTCGGTGGACAGGGAAGTGCTCTGGAAAATTATGTTCCGCTTAGGTATCCCTAGAAAATTTGTGGAAGTATGTCGCAGTCTACATACAAACAACAACGCCCAGGTTATGTATAATAATGAGGCAACCGAACCTTTCCAAACCCTCACTGGAGTTAGGCAGGGATGTGTCCTGGCACCCCTACTTTTTAATTTGTTTACCACTGCTCTAACAATTATTGTTGACAACAAACTGACAGTCAGAGGAATAGGTCTCAGATACCGTTTTGATGGCGGTCTCTTTAACATAGGGCGCTTTAGAGCTTTCACGAAGACACGCACACGATTCATTTGTGATCTGTAGTATGCGGATGACTGTGCACTTTTAGCCTCTACGCCGGAAGAGCTTCAAGAACTTTTAGATGTGTATGCCCAGAGCTATGATTCCTTGGGACTTAAAATCAACATTGGAAAGACTAAGATTATGTCAACTCCTCATCAAGTGAACCAAATAGACATTACACTTAACGGAAATTCTCTTGAAGTGGTGGATCAGTTCAACTACTTAGGCAACGTTGTTAATGACAAAGCAAACATGGACAGCGAGATTCGTAATAGAATTAACGCTGCATCTAGAGCACTCTGGGGACTTAGAGAGAGAGTATTTGACAACCACGACCTTGCTTTGTCAACGAAAATGGCTGTCTACAGAGCAGTTGTCATTCCAACACTGCTATATGGATGTGAAAGCTGGGTCACTTACCGTCGTCATGTGAAAGAATTAGAACGTTTTCAGCAAAGACACCTCAGAAGTATGATGAAAATCCGTTGGTTCCATCACATATCAAACGTGGAAGTACTCAGGAGAGCAAAGAGCCTTCCAATTGAGGTGCTTATTTCAAGAGCACGCCTAAGATGGGCAGGTCACGTTCATCGTATGCATGATAACCGCCTTCCTAAATGTACACTTTATGGTGAATTGCTAAGCGGTAGAAGAAGGCGTGGCTGTCAATGAAAGAGGTTCAAAGACGCTCTCCATGAAAATCTAAAATCCTGCGGTATTGCAGACGAGCAATGGGAACAACTTGCAGCGGACAGAACCGAATGGCGAGGGGTTGTGGCCAGCTATCAAGGAAATGTTGCTGCAAGAAGGCCGAATTCAAGACCTACCCAGGTCTATGTTTGTCCTGACTGCGGTCGACATGTGCTCTCCCGAATTGGCCTCTATAGCCATAGTCGTGTGCACCGTAGATGAATGGGAATTACAATAGACTCCACCTTTTACTTGTTTTTTTTTATTGTACACAATCTATCGACTGTAACATTTTTATACTCGGACTCGAGTAAAGGCTAATAATAATAATAATAATAATGAAATAAAATTCTAATGGATTATTGTCGGGTAGTTTGCGTGGCCATGCAGCAGAATCACCACGACCAATATACCTTTAACATGTGATGTTAACGATATTCCAGACGTCAATTCAGAAATGTGGTGGTGCACCATCCATTTGAAACCACATGTTTATTCTTATAATCAATGAAAAATCCTGTAAAAGTGGTGACCGTTGCTCAGTAAGGAATTGTAAGTAATTCTCCGCATTTAATCTGGAGGCATTAACGTAAGGACCAACCAACAAATCATCGTTTAGTCCAGTCCAAACATTCACGGAAAATTCATATGCAAAATGTTAACAAAACGATACGAGACACCTTGTATATGTATTTTTGAGTATTATGTTTCCCAAAATAATTAGTAACTTGGTAGATAAATAAAAGTATCAGATAATCCAAAGCTTTGTAAAATTTTAAATCGTAAAGTAAATACAACAACAAAGGGCAAATAACAGGCCTCAGGGGCAAATTAACTGAAATTTATGTTTATTAAACACAAATATTAAAGGTTTTAGCCTCAACTAAGTGAATTGCATTCAAATTATAGAACATTCTTCGACGTAATTGTTTTGGTCACGTAAAGAAACATAAAAGGGAGTATATACCATCTTTTGCTAATTGAAGTAATATTATATATCTAATTGCCACTTAAATTTTAAACATTAATAAAAGCTAAACAAATTCTAGATGCTTGCTATTATTTAGTAACACTTTCCATATATAATAACCGGTTTGAGTATGTAATAATTACAAATTAAAATGCATTTGTGTTTTAACTAGATTGACGATAAATTAATAAATGAGTAAATTGAATGACAGTGTAAAGAAAAAGACTGATGTTCTGTAGAAAGAGATAATGAACAAATATAACATAGAAAAAGGAAACACAACTACTTAATAAAAAGATTTGTGATAAAAGCAATGTAAATATGGTCTTTTTTTCATTTTGTTAAATTGACGAGTGGTAATATACAGTGAGGTCCATAAGTAACGGATAAATTCATTACCTACGTAATTAACAATTTATGAGTAAAATTCTAAAATACGTCAATTTTACTTCAACGTCCAGTGGAAGTATAATAAGGAAAAAAAATTAGGGCTTAAAATGTCATGAAACGTCGAGATTTTAAATTTGAGTGAAAAAAAATTTCCTGTCTGTAGGTCTGTCTGTCTGTAACTTTTTTGTGCGCACGTTTACTCTGGAACGGTTTATGATATTGACTTGAAATTTGGTACACTTATGTATTGTAATGAGATCTGGAACTAGATTATATTTTGATCTAATTCCGTTGAAGGGTTCGGGGGTAAATAAGGATAAATAGGCAAAAAAAACAAGTATGTCCATAAAAAATTTTTGGGGCGTTAGCTACCCCTCTACCACTCCAATTGTTACCTTCCACCCTATTATTAAAGGGGGTAAAAAAAATTAAAATGTGATTTAGTGTGTATACAAGAACGAAACGTCTAAAAAATTTTGTTTGGCGTTAGCTACCCCCTCTACCACCCCCATTGCCACTCTCACCCTATTATGAAAGGGAGTAAAAAATTAAAGTAGGATTTGAACCAAGGGCCTCTGAAATTTATTTTGGCATTAGTTACCTCTCCCATTTCCAACCCCACCCTATTGTTTAAGGGAATAAAAAATTTAATTGGGATTTAGTGTGTATACGAGAACCAAGGACTTCTATTTTTTTTTACATTAGCCACCCCCACTCTATTATTAAAGGGAATAAAATATTACATTGGGATTTAGTGTTTGGATATAAAATCTGGATGTGGAAGTAGTGATTCCTTGGGCAGCGGTTTCTAATTCTAAAATGACATTTTTTGAGCATAATTTTATACCTCCCCTTCAACCCCCTTGGAGTGACAGCTACCCCTTTAAAATTTTTTATTGGAACGAGGGTGCGTGTGATAGCTAATTTGAAAGGGTTTTTAATTCTCTATTCGGCAATATAAGATATTTTGAATTTCTCTAATTTTTTACTATATATTTAACAGTTGCAGAGTGGGCACCAAGTTCTAGTTTAGTCTGATTAGTAGCTTTAGCATTCATATTTCGTGTAATTTGGTTGAAAGCTTCAACAATTCTATTGCGTAATGCATTAAAATCTTGGACCTCATTGTAGTATACTTTGCTTATTACAAAACCCCACACAAAATAATCTAGAAGATTTAAACAAGGTGAGCAAGGTGGCCACTTCACTGGTCTATTGATTTTTAAGGCATCTTAGAAGAAAAAGGTAAATTGTATCGAATTAACAACAGGACTGGATCAATCATATTGATTAATTCATTGGATTATCCATAAAATACGCATTTAAGTGATCAGGCACACCTTTTATTGCTTAACAAAAATATTTTGTGTAAGGCGAAAGCATAAGTACTTCTCAACTCAGTTGAAAACTATAAAAAAACCGGCAAACGACTTCAAAGTACCGACCTCAGTGGAGACGGTAACCTCAAACGTCGGTATTCCTGTGAACAATCCATGCTGTGTATGAAGGACGCTTTGTTACTGTGCCTAAATTGACTAATAGGACGTTCACCTGAAGGGTTTGATGTGGCTTATTCAGGCGCAAAATATAAAATTTATACTTATTTTCGATTTTTGCTTAACTGCTTTCACCAAATCGTATCAATTGGACGTCGCTGTACTGTCTTAAAGCTAACTAATACCCTTAATTTCTAATCCTAATCCTCCTTCTAACCAACCTGAAAGGGAAATTTGTTAGTATGGACTTAGTAAGACACAATGAAAAGGATAGGATTTTTAGACAAATAGTGAAGTCAAATTTTAGTGAATAAGGAACTGTTTCCAGAGTCAATTTTTTGTTTTTGAAACATGTTAGTTACGTCGAATACTATATGAAATGGACATTTTCTACATCTAGCAAGTTACCGGTCATTTTGTGAAAAATCGCCCATTTTGGTCGTTCTTTCTAAATCTAGATGAGTATATCTCGGTATGTGTTGGTCCAAAAATAATCGAAAAAAATTGAGGCTGCTCGTTATGATACAGTCGGTTACAATATCAAATTTGTATCTGCATACATAACCTAAAAAAAAAAGAAATAAGAACTGACAAAACTGCTATATTTTGGTTTTTTGGTTATAACTTCGGACGTTTTAAGTGAAATTTGATGAAATTTTCAGAAATTATACTTTATAATGTGAACAATAACTGGTTAATATTTCAAAATAACTAATACAAGTATCAAACATTGACTTCAAATTTTAAAATTTATTGGCCAATTATTTTTGTGCATCGCATCGTATGAGGTTCTTTAAAAAAAATGTAGGTTTCTTTATGCACTTTATGATGTTGAATAAGAAAAAAATTTTAAACTTGAAAAAAAAGTAAAAAAAATGCAATTATTACACTTAACGCACCAGGCTTGTAACTTGTATTTCAGCGCTCGGCGGGGCACATAGCTCGGGGAATAGCTGTTGGTTGCAGTCTGGTTACGTTCCTTATAGTAAAATAAGGATTTTATAGAGAAGTTTGCGACTGAAAAATTATGTTTAATCTAATGGATAATTGAATTTGTATATGAATGAAAAATTAAAAATCGATTTTTTCACTTTTTCCCAAGTTTAAATTTTTTTTCTTGCTCACCATCATAAAGTGCATAAAAAAACTACATTAAAAAAAAGAACCTCATACGATACGATGCACAAAAGTAATTGGGCAATCAGTTCTAAAGTTGAAGTAAATTTTTGAGACTTGTATTAGATATTTTGACTTAAAATATTAACCAGTTATTGTTCACATTATAAAGTATAATTTCTGAAAATTTCATCAAATTTCACTCATAACGTCAGAAGTTATAACCAAAAAACCCAAATATAGTAGTTTTGTCAGTTCTTATTATTTTTGAGGTTATATGTGCAGATAAAAATTTCATATTGTAACTGCTGATAGCCAGTATCATAACGAACAGCCTAAATTTTTTTCGATTTTTTTGAACCTACGCATACCGAGATATACTCATCTATATTTAGAAAGAATGACCAAAATGGGCGATTTTTCACAAAATGGCGGGTAACTTGCGTAACGGCGGTTGCTAGAGGTAGAAAATGTCAATTTCGTATAGTATTCGATGTAATATATTTAAAAAAAAATTCACTCTGGAAACAGTTCCTTATGTTTTGCTTGTCTAACTCCACTAAAAGGTATATGTTGGTCTTTTAGAAAATTTTTGGTAGTAACAAATTTCGAGTATATAAGTATAAGGTTAACAAAATTATAAGTTTAGCAAGAGTGTCGGTCCATATCACACATAATGAGGATTAGGACGACTCGGATAATACAGTCTCCACACCTATCCAATGATTTACTTTAAGCAATCGACTGACACCAAAAAGAAAAGTTTAATGTTTATGGTTTTGTGGGCTTTTTTAGCTTGCCTGTCTTATACGTATTTGTTAAATATCATAAATAACTTCGGGTACTCGTTATACAGCTTGAAAATGCTTGAGTCGCTTCTAATGGGAATATTATTTTATATTCATACATTCAGGCAAGGCGGTCCTATGCACTATGTACATGGTAATAGTGCGACATGGATTCCGAATCGCTGAGGAACCATCTACAGGTAAATACGACGGAAAATATAATTTTACCGTCAAAAACAGTTGCTAAATTTGAAAAATGGCGATCGAAAAATTTGTCTCCCGCAAAAAATCTCTATTCAAAAATTTTTAATATGGAACTTTTAACCACTCCGTGCACGTGAAGCAGTACTACACAACTTTGTCGGTTTTCGCGGTAGTCGTTAAATTTGCGTCTCATGTGACGTAATTTGATATAGTTCCACAAATTTCTCTCCGTGGGACGTTATTTATTTCAGTTGCAATAATTACGCCTGTGGTACGGATTTTTATGATAGTTTTCAAAAATGAAATTTTTGTTGTAGTTCCAAAAATAGTTATGTGTGTATCAAGGCCGTAAAGTTGATCTTTCTCGACTGAATCCGAAGTTTGCGGCCGAGGCCACGCAAACTTCGGATAATGCCGAGATAGATCATTTGGCCGAGGTGCACACAACACTTTTTAGGCAAGCGTGTCAAAAAGTAAAATAAAATATTTTTAAAATGAAAAAAAAAAAATGAAAACATTACTAGATAGCTTATTGACATCTTTCAAATATTAATAATGATCAAGTAATACATGAGGCCGTAGAGTGTGAAGTGCGGCCGTGAAATAAAAGCGGCCAAAAAAATAAGATTGACAAATGAGTACAAAGAGATGACACTTTAGGAATGTTGTCAGATCCGATAAACGCCATTTTTTGTGACAGATGCCTAAAAATAAATTTTATGTTTGCAAATTCGAAAAAATGTCTAAGTACTTCCACAAAATATCTTCCCACGGCATTTTTATGTGTCGTACCCGGTTCATGCAAAATATTTTGGATTTCGTTACAGTTTCGAAAAATTTCTTCCGAAGGAGATTTTGCTGACTTTGGATATGTTTAGATAGGTTCTTTGGCATTAGATAAATTTTACATAGGTTGATTGGAATACATCAAAGCAATCAATCACGGCATGCTTAAACTAAAAAAAAAATGAAAATTTAATACAGATAGAGTTTGACGTGTGAAATATCATTTATGTTGGTTGTATCGTGGTATTCAGAAAATGATATAGAATTGAAAAATGTGTTACATTTGAGAATCAATAGTTTTATCACTTCCGCTGAAACCGGAAGTAAAGATTATGCATCAAAAAGTAGCCTTTATTAAGGACGGATGATGTACCACGATAAGTAATTATTGCAGATCGAGGGAGGTGTATAGGTATTCCAGACAATTTCTTTTAGAGAGGTTATAAGTACCTTTCCGGTATAAGTGTCATTATATGTATTTTGTCACATGTTATTGAGTTTGGATAGCTAATTTAAATTTAATTAAAATGCAAAAAGAAACTCGAAAATTCAGAGATATGCAAGACTAGAGACTGGTGTCTAAAAATATAATTATATGATGCATAGCACCTTTCCATATGAATTAAAGTTTATTGATTAACTCTAGTCTATGAAAACATTAAATTGGTTTTATTTGCTGATTATGTTACAATTAGGTTTGTGGCTGATTCACCAGAAGAATTAAATAATACCGCAAGCAACCTACTAGAATCATTCTCATCTTGGTGTACACGAAATCAGTTGATTCTAAACGTAAATAAAACGACTTATATACAGTTTCATAAAAGATGACAACCGCCTGCTTTAAATCTAATAACTAATCGAGGTAAAATTTAAGATCGACATCCATTAAATTCCATTTGGGTAAATCATATAGAATTTGTATGCAAAAAAGTACATTCTGCATTTTTCGCAATTTGAAATCTTAAGCCAATATTATCGAAAGGGCAACTACTAAATGTATATTATGTGGGGTGTAGGTGCAGAAACACAACGTGTCTTTATTTTACAGAAGAAAATTATTCGCCTCATGTTTTCGCTCATGCCACTAGATGTCGAAAAGTGTTTATAGAAAATAACATCTTAAATTTAAATTCAATTTTTCCATTAGAGGCAGCCGTGTTTGTCTACCAAAATAGAAATAAATTAGAATTAAACTCAAGTAGACATACGTATAACACTCGTGTAGCCAATCAAATATGAGTTAATAATTATAATCTCTCACTTTTTAGAAAAAGCACGTATGTCTGCTGTGCCAGCATTTTTAATACACTTTCTGTTGACATAAAAAACTAACAGAGTTTTTCTACTTTTAAAGAAAAATTAAGAAGATATCTAATGAATAAATGTTTTTATTCATTGCAAGAGGTTTTTAGTAATGGAGGTAACGATTAAGTTATATATTATAGACATAGTTTTATTCAATGTATATTTTAAAGTTTTAATGCTGTGTAGTGTTTTTAATTTTGCTGTACACAGTGTATTATTTTTTGTACTAATTCTTTTATTACTTATTTATTTACGTGTGTTATAAATCGACCTGTCACATCTATACAAATGTATAGCAAAAGTGAATAAAGGATTTATTATTATTATTATTGTATTTTTGGTACTTAGTACCTTATGTTATATAAAAGCGGAAGTTGTATCTAAATTCATACACACCAATGAAAGGAGCCCCACAAGAAAGTAGGTACTTGTTGCTATAAATCAAAATACTAACCCATATGAAATCGTATCCCATTTATTTCAAAACGACGCAAATTGTTAGAGAAGCCCCGACCCATATCGTAGACAATAATTGGTGGTGTAGTGTCTACAGTCGTTCGGCTTGAAAGAAAGAAATAAAGAATAATGAATCGAGTGAGCGACGCATTTACATATTTGCAAGGCTGACAATAGGCGACGATGTGCATGCATAGGTGACACATACGCGCACATACGTCACGGCATGTGTGCCCTTAATAGCTGGTTTTAGATGGGGTGGCACCCCAACCAGCTGCTCGATCGGCGCGTGGTGGTCCCCTTCTTGGTCTACGGCGTACACCTGGCCAGAGGGCTATCTAACAATCACCCTGTGATTACGTATTTCTACTATGCGACCACATTACTAGTACCTGTATGCTCCAGTGGCAGTTCACGTTTTATTCTTGTGTTTCTTAGTATAAAAAAAGTTCATGCAGAAAACAATTAATGTTGTTTTGCTTACGTGTGGCGGCGCCGATTTTAAAAAGATTATTTCATAATTCGACAATTTATCGATATATTGGTACTGGACTATTGAAAACTCAAAAAATTAAAATTTCACTCAAGAAAAAATTGTTTTCCACCGAAGAAAAAATAGTGCAGTACTATTCTATCGAGTTTTCTCTAAAAGTTTATCAAAAATTTTTTTAAATTGGTTCAGGGATATACGAGAAATTGTCGAATTACCTCCACGAAACCGCCCACCTTAAGATTATTAAAAGTTTGAGTGATGCGGGTCATAAATAATATATACTAGGTTTAATTTTCATAACTTATGAGCCAATTGTTATGCTTTTCACTGCTTACTATTTTCCTCAATACTTTCTTGGCAATTTTTCTTTACCCCGCAGAACTTCCTTCTAACCCCTCCCGCTCACTGGTTACCTTAGATTTAACTACATTATGGTTAACTACATTATGGTTAATGTAGTTTGGAACAACAAAATAGAGCTCCTAACATTGTTGTCTAGATCTACCTATTTGGCTTCATATGACCGAGGTATAGAAAGTTTGCTGAAAGTTACAGCTCAATAGAGCGTTTCTTATGAATTTTTGGTCATCCAAATATTTAATTGAGATGTTATCAGATTCGTCTCGAGTTCAAACACATTAGTTTTGTAAATTAGGCTATATAGTCTTATTGATCATCTAATAACCTACCAAAAAGTGAAAGTTCCTTTTTAGATCTATCCTCCAGTGAGCCAATTCATGATTGTTCCAATTCAGAGTTGCTCAGGAAGTTCATCTTCAATTGTAGAGGTGTGAAAACAATTGATATTCAGCCCATAACTTTAAGGGCGCATCTAAGATGCAGATGGTATAAAACTTTATAGATCAATAAAATTCACATGTGATACAACACTACTCCAAACTGATTAATTGGCGATCCCGAAAGCCCCAGATATCGATTTTGATAGATATCCATTGATCGGATCATAAATGATAAATTCGTCCTCCATCTTGTTTTTTTTTATATGAAAATGTTAAAGTGTATCGTCACCGGACTTATACACGTGCAAAATTTCAAAGCTCCAGCTTAATTAGAACTAATCGGAATTTTGATCGCAAGATTTGACCCAAACAAGCTAACTAACTAACAAACATTGCAAGCTTAATAAAAGCTTTTAATAACTTCTAACTCTCTCAAATCGATAGGCTTCATTACTCGATCATCATCCCATTTTAGTACTCGCAAACTATGAAATTGATCTATTCCTCATTGGTTCGTACTTCCCTTGAATACTGCACTTTAGTGTGGACCTCTACCACAATATGAATAATATAGATAACACAGAATAAGTTCAGAAAAAACATTCTACGCTATATAGCGTATAAACTCGAACTTACCAGAGACGAATATGATTAAATTCCATATTCCTTTTCACTTTACCAACTATGGTTATTACTCACCTCTTTCGAATATGTTCAGGCTTAGAAATATCTATAATTACTTATTAGATTTATTTAACCCCTCTCACGATAGCTCTAAATCAAAGTTGAAAAGACTCGAATAATTTGTTAGAGTTGGATTTTTCGGTAGTAAATGTTATAGCGTTGTATTCACCAACTCTTTGTTATTTATTGTACTATATTCACCAGCTGTTGATTATTTAATATATACGTTGTACAATGCTTAACTTTAATAATCGTAAGTGAAAATGGCGTTAATTTTTGCGGATTCAACATATTTATTCTTATTAGTTGGTATTATATGTTCATATTCAGTGTAATATGTGTTACATTCCTTTTTCTTATTTGTACTATAGTTTTCTGTGTCTTACTCTATTGGAGTTTTCCGTTTGATAAAATAAATAAATAATGAATATTATATTAGCTTGCTTCCTTTTGTCCGCCACTGGTGAGACCCTTCTTGTATTTACACGGCGTGTTGCTAAGTGCTAATAACGGGATATATCGTTATTATCACTAACAATGCTTTTACTTTTCTGGCTTGTGATCAGAGTAACAGAGCAGAAATTTTGAATAGAAAGTTTAGGAATTTTGATTTATCGGATTTATGATGAATACAGATTCAATTGTCTTTTTAATATAAGATAAACAATTGATGACGATATACTAGATAATGGTAATGTAAATGTATGAACATAAAAATGTTTATTTATGTCAATACTAAAATTAAGAAAATGAGTATTATGATACAATTTCTTTCGTAAATAAACCCAAAAAGTTAACTGGCGATCGCACCACTTCTACATTTAGTACCTTCTTTTTTTAATGAAATCCAATACTTGTCATAATAGAAATATATTGTCATTTTGGATTATTTGCGATTCAACTGAATACTTTTTAATTTAAAAAACATTATAATTTATTTGAATGTGTGATTTTGTATATAATTTTCCTTCTAATGCCGAAGGACTTGATTTGATAATGATATCAAAATACGCTTTTATGTTAAATCAATAAATAACGGTTCGAATATTCACTTTAGTTATGAAAAAAAAAATAGTATTTAACTTTTATTAAGGTAATCTTGGTTAGTTCTAAAAATAGGTACTGGAAATAGAGTAACTAACTATATGTCATTGTTCTTTTATTAGCAAAACCTAATTGTTATTGGTGTGTTTAAGTTGCTATTAACGTATACCGGATGGCTCATACAGTTAAGTATAATAAGGGTGAATCTCATATACATGACGTTATGTTAAGTGTCCTCCAAGATATTGAGGCCTTTATTATTTGCTGTACATATATCAACGATCTTGCCTCCCATATAAAAATGGTTTAACTGTCATGTACGCGGACGACCCAACTATTTCTGTATCTGTTCCAAATAGTGATGATCTACAAGAAGGTATAAGTAGCATTATCGATGAAATGAATGATTGGTATAATCGAAATTAATTTATACTAAATTAGAAAAAAACAGTATTTCTAAATTACAACCTAAGAAAAATTGTCTCATTAAATTCACTGCCAACAGGCACCACTTCAAAATTCTTAGGCACCTATATGGACAGTTTATTATCTTGGGAACCCCAAGGTAGTCACGTGTGCAGCAAGTTAAATAAAGCATATTTTGCAATATTGCAACTATGAGACACTCTAAGTTAGGAGGGACTTATAGATGTTTATTATGCCCTAGTGTACTCTCATTTATCACTAAATATCTGTATCTGGGAAGGGTCAAGCCAATTATATAGAGTATTTGTGCTACAAAAAGAATCATAAGACTAATTTTTAAATTACGTATTTTAGAAAAAGTTGCAAAAGTACGTCCGAAAAGAAAATTCTAACTGTACACTATATATACTGCTATGATATTCTCACCTGATAAAGCTAAAATACCACATAATATAATTTCTAAATTTAATTCTCAAGGTCGAAAGTTCGGAATCCATGAATAAAACGCATAAAAACACATAAGTAATAAAACAAATTCAAATCAACTGAACAATGTATTGCGATAACAGATATATCTTACAACGAAAAGATAAAATTTCCCTATCTGGCTAAATAAAATAATTATGATTCTAAAATTAAAATAATTTGGATATAAAATTAAGTTGAAAATAAAATTTATTTATAAAAATGAAACTGATTGTCAAAAATTTACTAATTTAAAATATTTTTAATTATTTCCAAGTTATCAATTCATCGATTGAATTTATACTAAAATATTTTATATGTAGTTTGTTACAACCTTGCTAGTCCGCGTAGCGAAATATTAATTTCAGCCGCACAGTGTTGCTTATTTGCGACGTCCAGTTACTATCTCCTATGTTCTTTCACCTTCCAAAGGATATAGCGTTTTCCACCAGGGATCGTTTTCTTGACCTTAAAATAAATTACTATTTTTTTTTTCGCCCTACTTGTCAAAATCTTGAAACTCGATTTCTTCTATTTCTTTCTTGAAAATTCTTCAACTACTTTTCTTTCTTTGTCTTACTTTTCTCCAATTAAACCAAACAACAGTGTATTTATTCTCTATATTATTCTAATATCTTCTCTAAAATTTTCTCTCTCCTTAAAATTTTCAATTTTCTTGCTATTTTTTTTCATCCCCTGGCAACTCCCAATTTTCAATTTTTCCAGAGTCTTTAATGGCTGAAATACAAGAATTGGATGTATTTATTGAAAATATCCGTTTTCTTTAAAATACCTTGATATTTTATCAAACAGAACAAATAAAAGAAAACAGAAAATATGCATGCAACTCTCTGCTCAGAATTAAATGCATCTTATTCATAACACACAACTCAAATTGACCTGAATGTTTCTTTAGCTTAAGTATAAATTAAAATCATATCAATGCATATACAAATGTTCAATATACGCTGAAACATTTTCAGGGATTTAAAACTCTTGATAACAGTGACACATACAGTACGAGGCATGTCTCATTTCAGTTATACTTAGTGTTTCAAGTTTTAGATACAAGTTTATTTTTATCTTTATCCTCGGAAGCATCAAATCTTCTATCAAGCTTCTATCAATCCCACGGAATAAAGCGGCCAAATTTAAAGAATCACTCCACTATAATAGCATAATTCTCTATAATTGCCTTCATGAAAATCTCAGAAATCTGCACACATTCAAATATAACATTCAAATAAAAAAACTACTTATAGAAATAAGCTGCATTTTCGCGAGTAAATATATCTTCGAAATGAAGTAGTATATCTGTTCTTCCTGGTTTGCTTGAACTACACACTTTTTTCTACTAAAACTGGAGGTATTATTTACTTTTCGGTAAATATTTTTCAACATATTTTCTGATGGTGTTGGACTAGTTGGATACAGCACTCTATATGCTCTATTTGCTGCACGTTTATTTTTGTTATTTTGTATATAACAAGTAAATTATTATAAATTTTCTTCCTCGCTGTAAACCATTTTGATTATTTCATTAAAGAAATGTTACTTATCGAACATAATAGTTGTCATTTTCATAGCTCACTTTAATGATGTTAACTTTTCCATATTTACAGTAACTAGTTGAACTAAGATATTCGACGTTTAATATCGAAAAGTTTTAACCAAAATTTGTCCCAGTCGAATTAATTATATTGGCTGTTAATATTATAGTACATCTGTTAATTGTTCTTTGTTTAAATTTTTATATCTAGATCTATATTTTCCATATTTTAATCTGTTTGTGATGTTTTTTACAATTATATATTATATCATATATGTTCATGGTGTATATTGTATATACAGTGTGGCCCATTTCAAACCTTAACGCCCTCATAAAAGTTGTATTTATTAATCGATTTTGATCGGTTTTTTTTAAAGATACAACATCAAAAACTGTACTTTTGGACAAGACGTCATATTTTATTTTTTAAAATCACGGCCTACCGCGATTTTTCTAGAGGCTAAAATTTAAGAAATCGTATTACCAATATTTTACGTAAAATCTGAATACAACCCTGTACGTCCTCAACTCCCTCCTAAATGGGTATGTACCAAATTTCATAAAAAAAATGGAATTAATAAAATGTTTGTACCTAGATAAATTTAAAAATGAAAATATTAGTACGTATTTACTATTACAGACATAGTAAGTCATGGAATAAACATAAAAACAGACACAAACAGATTATTAGATTTAACTTTGTTAAATTATAAATATCACTGATTAATTAAAATTAATAAGATTGATAACAGTGACGTACGATAATCCCTCATTATATTTAATTTGAGGTTCAATTTTCGGGAATGATGAACAGTCTTCTACCTTCTACCCTTTATAACCACTTCAGCGATTTGAGAAAATAATTTTTTTTGAGCTTTATCATGAAACCGGTAGATAATGAGTATCAAATAATCCTTTTTTTCTTTTAAAGAAAGCTCTGCTGATTTGTTGTTCTAGACTTGCAAGCGAAGTTATTATTTTCCTTATTATGCATTAAGTTGGCCATGAAAAGGCAATTGTAGAAACAATCAAAAAATATTGTTAACTATCAGGTGTGAATAAGTTTTGTGTGCTAAATATTTGTAAAAATAAGTGATATTTGTTATGGAACAAATAAATTTGATGAAGTAGTTTCTTCCAGGTCTTGCCGTGGTCGTCGAACTTGACTTCACGTTTCGCTGATCATCCTGTCAGCTTCTTCAGAAGGATTCTAAAGACTGTACAATGCACCACGGCAAGACCCGGAAGAAACTACTTCATTAGACAACGGTCGTGAAAACCTGCATTCTACTAAATAAATTTGAGGCACAAAATTGAAATAGTTCGGTGATAATGCAGCTGATGAATTTAATGTTAGACATCTCAATGGACCAAACGTCAGTAGTACCACTTATACAATATAAATAAAGTTTTCAATGGCACAGGTGTCTTATCAAAACATATTATCGGAGGCAGAAATCACGAACATTTTGTAGGTAGACATAATGATCAAATTTTGGAATATTCTCGTAATATTCCTAATACTAGTTTAAGAAGTGTCAGTCTAGATTTAAATATTCCAAGAGAAAGAGAAGATGGCTTGTAAAGAACCATTTGAAGCCATACAAACCAAAGCTCTTGAATATTTTAGAGCCCGGAGACAGTGGCGGTCCCAGAATTTCGACATGGGGAGGGGGCATCGAAAATGGGCAGCACAGCTTTGTACACGTAGCTTCGGCTGCAAGGGGATTTAATGATTAACGCTTAAATAGTCGGAGACAGGATAATAAAACAATCTATTTTGTCGGCGTTTCGTGTATTTGGCACACACTTCTTCGAGGTTTCAAATACATTTGTATCAGATAAAAAGACCAAGTACTCTATACTAATACAAAATATAACAAAATAACAAAAATGCTCTTCAATTTGCCCTCGACGTACCTGCAACTACAGCACTTTAATGATCACGTTGGTACCAGTCGCACTTTTGGGAACTTAGGATTGCTTTCAAAATTTGCGATCTGGCTTTTGGAAACTGGAATATTTCGCTACAACTCTCATTGATGTTCGTGTGAACTTGCATCACAGCCTCTAGTGTGAATATTTCCATTTACGATTTTTCTGAACTCTAATAGTTATTATTATTGGAGAACAATCGCTTAATCCACGCACTTGTCTCATGACAAAAAAAATAAACTCCCATAAAATCTCCAAATTTTTAAATTTATTTTGACTATTCAGACTCTTGAGTCAGGTCAGCGATTTTCAGTGCGATAGTGCAAATATTTTCTGAATTCCAGCCGGCAATTTTATCTTCTACAACGTTGGCTTGCGTGGGTTCGCCGAACAGTTCGTCTTCATTCAATACCAGACCTATTTAGCCTTTAAAAGCCTCACATGAACAAAAAAAAACTTGATTTCATGAAACTTCTCAAATTCACACGTTCAAAAACATTCAGTTCATTTAGTTTGAGCTCCAGTTTTGCAAAAAGTAAATGAAAATTTAAATTTCGAATTTTTTTACCCGAAAAGAAAGTATTGTCTAACTAAAATAAGTACATATGGTCACCTTAATTATAACTATTAAACCCTGAATAAGTATGTGCCAAATAACCGAAATGTCGGCAAAACAGTGTTTCTATGTTATTGTGTTGTCTCCGACAGGACTAATACAGCACTACTAGGCATATTTTATTGTGATCTGTTGACAGTAAATATAGGGTAAAGAGACCTTAATAATTGGTAATCGATAGATTTACAAAGTTCATGTGTCGATTGGGGTGAGACTATGCCTCCCCTTAGGACCGCCACTGCCCGGAGATGAAGATAGAAGACTGGAATTTTGTTTATGGGCTCAAGGAGAATACCTCAATAATTCTAATTTCATTAAGGAAATATTATATACCGACGAAGCCACTTTCACCACCAACGGTACGGTTTCATCTCAAAATTCTCGCTACTGGTCAGTGGAAAATCCAAACTCGGTTATCAATTCAATAAAAATAAATGTTTGGTGCGGGATTATATTTATGACTGTATATATTTATATCTGACATGTCAAATGTACACTAATCGTATTCTACATGGTCAGTAAATATTTTTATTCTTGTTTCTATAAATTGATATTTTTGTGCATAGATGTTCATTTTCAACTAGTCATAGATTATTTTTTAGTCTGTTGCTCTATACATATCTTCTCAAATATTCAGAATTGATTTAATTTTTTTGGAGAAAAATCATTATTTAGCTAGATTTGTTATTTTGTCACATTATATTTAATATATTAAAGAGTAATTGAATAATTAAATTAATTTTAAATTGAACACTTGTTTGGAAAATTGCGTATTTAATTTGTTACAAAATTTTAGTACACCGTTAAAGTACTTGTTAACTTGAATATAAAAACACATATTCCATCACTCATATTCACACCGATGTCCTTATCTGAAAATTTGAAAAACTGTCACATTAAAACAATTCGTAATGTTATTAAAATATGCGGAACGAGGCACATAAAGGGCATTGCTGTGCTAAAATATGAATAAACATAATTCTGCCAAAATAAGATATGTATCTAATGTGTGACTCATTCTTTATAGGTAAAAATATTTCTAGAAGGGTTCCCAACGCCTAGTCGATGTTTTTAAATTTTGGGGTTACCTGTAAAGCCACGTGCTAAGAGATATCCATGCGTGTGCCTTTCTTGCTTTGTTGACTAAGGTACGTGTGCAGTTTTATATGAAATTATGATGTATTGTATTTACGTTGAAAAATAACAAGTTTTGAGCATCTGGTAGTTACGAAAGGGGTTGAAAAACAGGCTCCTTTTCAATGAAGAGAATATATGATTTTGGGTGTTCTTACAATTAACAAATCTCAGAAAAGCGAATACTAATGATTGACATCTAAACGTTGGGCTATATTCCATATTTTATAATTGTTATATAAATATGTAATTCGGTTTCTTCTAGTATTATTAGAGTGTTTAATAGCTTTAAACTAACTAAATAGATAATTTCCTGTTATTAACAAAGTTTCGTTTGAGTAATACAAATAATGTAGTATTATTAGTCTTATTCTAATTATTGTAGTGTATCCAAATTTTCGGAGTAGATTTTAAAAAATGAGTATTTGTTTTAAAGTTTCTCGATACTGTATGTACGTTTGTATGTTCTAGATATTACAATTACTTTTAAAATTACCCTATTTTATCCTTTTTAATTGGCATTATCATACATATCATCAAGTTATACCAATCACTAAAAATAGTCGAAAGGTTATCAATCGGCAATAATTTTTTTTTAATCAAAAAATTAAATATACGCGTTCTAAAGCTATCATTTCAAAAACTGTATTTAAAATGAAAATTATTATTTGAGAACAAATTTATTATTTTCGTTGTTCAAAATGAGACTTATGATTTTATTTCTAATGTATTTTCTCTACCATCTTCTAATTTCAATAGTAGTTGTCCTTAATCTTACTTCTTCTCTTAGTTGCAGAGCGGCCCGGTCTATTTTTGCTACTAGTTGAACATGAACACGGTTTTGTATTTCCTTATCGCACACAAGTTCCTCCATGATATCCCATACGTAATAGCCCAGTGGCGTTAAATCTGGGAACCTTGTAGGCCACAGAATGAACCTACTCCGCCTAATCTACCAATTTTACAATTTTACAATTTAAAAAGCTTTATTCATTTGTATATACATATCACTCTGTTTTTATTTCATTTATTTCATTCAGTGTACAATAAATAAATACATTAATCATAAAGATTAGAAACGAGGCAGGCGGCTGATTTTATGCCAAATAAATTGAGGAAAACAGAATTAAAATTAATAAGCTAAAAAACGTTCTCCACCTAATCTACCGAATGGGTTATATTCGACCTAGGAATTGGCGGACTGTCAAGCGGTAGTGCACTGGGCATCCGTTGTTGTTGAAAATGATACATGATACGGTGACGAAGGTTAATTGGCATATTTTCCAGGAGTGGAGGAAGACCATCCTACAAAAAGTCGAGGTAAACATTTACATTCAAGTTATCTGGTGGTAATGTCCAGCAATTACATAATGATATTGAAAGAAGAGAGAGGCTGGATAGGAGATGGAAGTTAATGATACCTCAAAACAGTAATTAAATATTGCCTAAAAGTTATTTGTGGCATTCTACGAATATTCTTTCCTGTTATTTGGGTTTTCTACCAAGAGGATAATATATGTGGTAGAAAAAACAAATAACAGGAAAGAGTAATTAAATATTTACAACGCGGGAAAAAATAGAAAAATCATATAAAGCTGCAATCTTATGGGTCTTGTGTAATTGAACATGTATATAACAAAAATAAAAAATGATGTATATAGATTTCTTTAAACAATTGAGTATAGACAGCTTTATGAATTTAGGAGAAAACGTGTTATACACCACAAAAAATATCACAATATGTCCTTAAACGAACAAAAAACTATTTAAAATTTTGGGACCTCATAAATTATCCCGTCAATGTATTTTTCTTGTGTATTAAAACATTTTTTTTATGTTTGTTTAATATATAATTTGTTTAAATGCATGTATTTACGCGATTCTTTTACAAAACTATATCATACATTTTTAGTTTTGTCAATACATAATATGTGCGCATTCAACAAAATATTTTATTCTTCAAACATTTAAAACAATATATTTTACTCTACTAATTTTTATAATCTTCAATACCATAATTTATGTTTGTGGATATTTTATTCTACATTGGTAACCCAAGTTCATTCATTCACAATTTTACTTCCTGCTTCTTATTAGACACCTGTCCAACGACCTTCCTAAGTAGCAGTTTCATGTCTTGAACAGGTCTTGCAGATAAAGCGACCCTTACTTTTACTCTATAATGACGTCACCCATTCATCAAGACGTCGCGTCATTCGTATTGACTGCCTCAAGAAGGTCATGGTTGGCACTGTCAGATAAGTATGTTTGTATAAGATCCGACCAAAAGAACTAGGGGAATGTGTATTATAATTACGTCAGCATTGCTACGTCACAATCTATGAGCTATTCTTTGGAGTCTGTTTGAAGCAACGTACCAGTGTGGCCAAAAAAGTGATCGATTTTTATCAAGTATTATCAAGTTATGTTATTATATTATTTTGATAAGAAATCATTGGTTGGGTCGTGTTTAACTTTTTAAGAAAAAAACTAACAAATAATTCAGTAATTTAAGGAAATTGAAACTGCTTGTGGGGTACCCTGTTTAATCACTAAAGAAAGTACTGGTAATTAGGTCACCAGTAAATTCATTACTATTTATTTATCTGAAGGATAAACAAATAAAATTGGCCATTTGCGTGATCGTCTAGTTTTGTTAGTGTAGGACCCGAATTTCGTTGTGTGTGTAGTAACCCTTTTATAATTATTCCAGGTTCTTTTATATAAAGTTTAATATTAATTGTTTCTGTCTGATACGATCTACTTTAGAAAATTAATCACTCTGTTAATTGAAATACCTGGTAAACTTGAACACACTGTCTATTAATTGAGAGACCTAGTTAATTATATATGTTATTTATGTAGTATTTTATTACTCAAGATGGCACTGTACATTTATAATTGAAGTTTGTTTTCTATTTTGCTTTGAAACAAACATTTATTTAGTTTATTACTTATATGACTAAAAGGTAAAGGTAAAAGAAAAGACAATAATTGATGGGAAAAACATTTAAAAAAATCCATTTTATTTTGTATAAATTGATGCAACAATAGTCGAACATGAAATCAAAAGTAGTCCAAATATTTGAGACAATTGTCTAAATACTATAATAGGAAAATTTGCGTCGCTATAGTAATGACCATACTATAGATATATTGAGTGTTTTGATGCAATAACAAGAACTTATACAAAAGTATGCTGTGTTATTTTAATAGTAACTAGAGTTGTGGCAAATGCCTGAATAAACATCTCACATGACTACATTGAGAAATTAATATAGACAAGAATAAGAGCAGTGACAATAGTATATGTATATAAATAATAATTAATAATTAAACTACACAGAAATTAGACAACCATTTCCTCCGACGGTGCCAAGGCCGGAGCCGGGATTCGAACCCAGTGGCGCGATACTCGTGTGATTAATAGCGATTGCCACCTCGCATCTCAAACAACACGGCTATCGGCCAGACAATACTCATTTTAAACAGTTGTGACAATAGTCTGGGAATGATAATAACATGAGTGAACAAACATCAAAGATGTTACTTCGAAACAAAGAGAACGCAACTGCACTGTCAAAGTTTACGAACATAACGGAAAATAAGTGTTTCAATCTAACAAAATTTATTCGATATTTTCTGTAGTAGTTGGCTACGGCGCCTGGTTTCAGTGAAAACACTCACGAGCTGTGGGAAATAAAACTCCCGTTTGCAAGTAATTAATGGTTGTGGAAATTTCCAGTTTTATTATAGTTGTGCTCTCGTCTACTGATAAGAAAAATAGCAGGATACAGTATATGGCAATTACCGACTGCACCTAACCAATCGGCTTAAATAGTATTAGAAAGAACAATTTAAACAACGCTGGAAATTTGATTTTGTGTCAATTGACTGATAAACTAAACAGCAGTAGTAAGTGTTTAGCACTGAACAGATGTTAATATGGGGTGGCCGAATAGATCGACGACCTTGCAGATTGGTGTAGACAAGTGTCCTTAAAACAGCGGACTGTTCATTTTAAATTTAGATGGAACTCCGATAGTCCGTAAGGCACCCATTTTACTGTTATGTTGTGCAAACACAGTTCACAAACAATTACGTTCTCATAGTCACGAGAACTTTACATCGTTGACAATTTAGTAGTTAAATAAATAAAATTGGTTGAAGTCGACAAAGACTCTTATAACAGCTCTTATATCAGCGTAAAGCGCCTAAGAAAAAGTATTTGTAGACTTGTAGTGTATGGTCAAAAACTATAGTTCTTGAATATAAACTTGTTATTTTGCAAACGCAAATTTCCCTAGTAAGATATTTAGAAAGTGAAATTTTGTGAATTAAAATCGTGAATGAAATCATAACTGAATAACTGGTAATACAATATTAAATTTTCTTGTTGAAAATCAAAGCTAACATTTAAAAAAGTCTAATATTCTTTTAGTACCACAAATGCGCCAATTTCCCCTATTACACCCCGTCGAAACCAGAATATGGATGCAATTTCAAATAATAAAATAGAGTATCGAAATAAGCAAGCGATCACCTTTAAAATTTATGCCTGCTGAATTTCTGTGCGCCCTGTATAGTGTTATATCACTAGTGAAAGCTCTCCCCCAGGTTCTATATATTTAACGTCCTCGTAGAGTATGTCGGTGGTTGAGAAGAATTCGTTAAAATAAGATGTAAGTTATAATATTGTTTGGTTAGTCGTTTAGACGGCTGACTTAGTGAAAAATATCCACAAAATAATTTGTTAGGCTCGGCGAGAAATTCGCGACGTAGCTTGGAATGACTTCAAAGGCAAATATAAAAGTTCGGCGAAAATATCTCGACGTAGCTTAAAAGGTGCTGTCTTCAGATGCCGTCTATCTTCTCTAATTTTTTCAATACCACGCCGCCTTTCTTTTATATTGTTCCTGATGTCACCCTTCTACCCGGATTATGCATCTCCGCTTGTTTGTTGTGGGAATATGTTTATTTTAACGCTATTATAATATTCGACACTGTGCAACGCTTTAGAGTGACGCTCAACTCTCTATCTCTTTCTATGGCCAAGCTAGAAACGTGTAGGCGATTCCATACTATGGGAATACACGAAGTACTTGACATTTATCTAAATATACGATAAACAAACCCTGCGACTCGACTAGATTTTATGTGAATTCTGTCTCAAAATTGTAGCTTTTAACTTTGCTTTAAAAATATAATTTTAAAATGCATTCTGGTAACTTTACTGTGTCCAATATTAAATGACTAGATAAATGTAAAAATGAAATGAATTAACTGCAATAATTACTTGAATTTGGAAACTAAATAAGAAAAAATTAAATTTATATATGGGGTATATACAGGGTACTTCAAAATATATGATAAGAAAACAGATATGCTATGTCAGATAAGGCTCGGCTTTTCCAAAGAAAAATACACTGTAACCAACATTTTCTTGAAAAATGAGCTTTATGTTTGTATGCATATACTGTGTTTTTGCGCATGTTTTAAGCTAATACCGGTGGCTCTAACTTATTTACAAGCGCTTCTACCTAAATTACTTTTCAACTATTCCAAGGTAAAACATAGTATCAATATATTCTTTCACAATAACAGAGTATCTAGCAGATACTGTGTCTCTTAATGGCATTTCAAATATGTAATAAAAAATAAACCTAATTAAAACAGAGCACATTGAAAGTTATCATCTATTTGTCGCATATTACCATCATAATGTCCTAATATAAGATATCTACCACGAGAATCAACCCTAAAGTTCATGTTTCAAGACTTTAATGAACGAAATCCAGGAGCGTGTAAAAAGAAACTTATAGCAAAGTAATAAATGATATGAATATTTCTTTATATGTATATGCCACAATCTAATATGCTGCTGGGTGTTTAAACTCCAAGAAGCAGACTCCAAAGCAAAAAATGTTGAAATGTTTATTCCCTTTTTATTTATTTTTGGAAAATAATCGGTAACACATACGAACGACTAGCTGGTTTTTGGCGGGAGCAAAGAGTCGTGGATTCTGGGAACTTTCAATAGATGTGAAACTTACCCTTTTGTGTGTGTGACATATAAGATAACTTCTGCTTTATTTGGAAAAAGGAGACAATGAAAAATTACTGTTAATTGGGCATTATCTGTAGTGAATTGTTGACTTGTCTCTTTTCCCTTAAAACCAGTCTCCTATAGACAAGATTGAAATTTATGGATAGGAAAATAAATAATCAATAAGATAAATAATAATAAATAATAAATAAACACCACAGAAATTAGAGAAGCCCCAATTCCAGAAGCCAGGGGTTTGTGCGGAAGGGAATTACACATAAAAAACGCGAATATACAACCATTTCCTCCGGCAGTGCCAGTACGCTAAATACAAACAAAATTACAGCTAAAACAAAATAAGAAAATACAATTTTGTTCTAATTAAATGTTAAGAAGTAACTAAGGTAGCTTTGAAAACAATGAAATATTTAGTTTGTCAAACATTTGTTGGTTTAACGGTGTTTTTATTGTGACTTTAAAAATTGTTTAAAATTCTTGTTATTTGTGTTCAAAATGCCGCAAATTTATATAAGAAATGAAAAAGTGGACATGTTAATTATTTATGAGAAATGTAAAAAATGCAGTTGCGGCTACCGAACTTTATGCCCAACGATATCCTGATAGACAATATCCAGCGAAAAATTATTTTAAACGTGTTGACAACCAATTCCGAAGAGAGAATGATCCCGAAGAAAACTTCATTATTGACGAAGGAATGGAAATTAATGTTTTGGCTCGAATAGAAGTTCATAAAACTGTCCTTTAAGGCAAGTTGGGTTTGAATTGGACATCAGTCACCAAACAGTAAGCCGAATTTTGCACAAATACCACCATAAATCTTTTAAATACCAATTGCACCAGCATTTGTACGAAAGTGATTGCGAACGTAGGATGGAATATTGCAATTATTGGATTTTGTATAATAACGTGCAGCCAAACAATGATTTTTTGGGACTGATTTCATTTTCGGACGAGTCTAGGTTTACAAATTTGGGATTATTTAAGCGACAAAATACAAAATATTGGTCACAAGAAAATCAAAATTTATTACGGGAGGGTAACTTTCAAGTGCGGTTCGGTTTCAATGTTTGGCTTGGAATAATCGGTAGTAGAATCATTGATCCAATAATATTTGAAGGACGGATACTTGAGATTCTTGGAAAATGAGATTGAGGACATTTTGGATGTGTTACTTTTAGATTTAGGACAAGGAATGTATTTCCAACAAGATGGCGCTCCTCCCCATGTGAAGGATAGTAATTGATTACCTTCATCGGAGATTCGGAGAAAACGTAATTTCGACGAATGATCCTGTGAGGTGACCTCCAAGTTCATCTGATTTAACGCCCCTTGATTTCTTTGTTTAGGGTCATTTAAAAAATATTGTCTATGCAACCGCCGTTACAACCCGTGAAGACCTGGAGCTACGATTAAGCCGAGCAATTAATAGCATAACGGTCCAGCAATTGGCGAACGTTCTTCGAGAAACAGCTATGCGAGTTCAGAAGTGCATTGACGTTAATGGACAGCATTTTGAACAACTGTTGTAATGCTTTGTGTTAATTTTTTGTATTCCAAAACCACCTTTTGTGTAACAAAGTAATTAATACAAAATTGTATTTGCTTATTTGCTTTTGGCTGTAATTTTGTTTGTATTTATCGCACATTTTAATACGACATATGAATAAATTCTTTATTTTTTTTGCCCACGGCATCGATTACTAAGATCATTAGCCGTTTCCCACCTCCATCATTTAGGACTATATCTTTTCTATGCTTTAAATTTTCAGAAATAGGTTTGTTACTCTTAAGAAATTCATAGTTTTCTTCACACCCTCAGTTGTTTGTCCTAGGCATAAGTGTAACTGGTCCGGTATTTTTAATCTTCGTCGGTGTTGCTCATAATCCTGACATTCTAAGATAATATGCTTAACTGTTACAACTGCATTACATACTTGACATATTGGCTGTTGATTCCCTGTCAACAAATATATATTTGTTAAATTAGTATGACCTATTCTCAATCTGGCAAGTACTACTTGCTCCCTTCTTTGAAGTGAGGGTGCCATTTCCCATTTGCTGACCTTTGGTTTGATTTATTTTAATTTAGATATTTGGTTATTCCATTCATTTTGCCACTGAATAATGATTTTTTCTTTAAGGTATATTTTTATGTCATTATGACGAATTACAATATTGTTTATTGTAATCTCTGTTGCTGCTTCTTTTGCTGCTCTGTCTGCAATTTCATTGCCGCGAATGCCCACATGACTAGGAGTCCAGATCAGGGCAATTCTTTTACCAAGAGTTCCCAGCCCAGTTCCCAGTTCTTTATTATTAGTACTGATAAATGGTACCACGGCATTTGAAAAAAAATGAGTTTTGGTCCAAAAACAATTTTGGTGAATTTTATTTGCTCATAAATCACGTAATTTAGTGTTTATAACGGGATTTAGATTTTTGTAGCATTGCATTACACGGATCATTTAGAATAAATCGGAACCGTCATGGCACACTTAAATGGAAAACTAAAAATTATATTATAAAAAAATTGATGTTAGATATGTCATTTATTTAGCATCGTTGGATTCAGAAAATTACGCAGAATTCAAAAATGCAATAATATACAGGGTTTTCGATTTAAAAATGTCACTTCCGGCGAAACCGGATGTGAAATAAAATCAATTGTATGTCAAGAAGTGCCGCTTATTATGTATGTAGTATATCCTAAATTTCAATCAATTATCTTCAAAACTAAATGAGAAAAGGGGATCCTGTTTCAGAGTTAAGGAAAACAACTACATATCCAAAGTAAACATAGTAAATAAAATTAAATATAAATGAATGTCAATATTTTGCAGGCATGGTATCGACAATTGGATATCTGTAGTGCTGTAACAGAGATATATATTACAAAAATTAGTGTTAAAAATACATGACAGCTCCTAAGATATAAAAATAAGTATATAAAACAATGTGATGATATTTAGCAGCGATACATATAATTCTGCTAGGTTCAAGTAGTCTCACTACAAAAAATAAATCGGGGTGCTACAAGATCGTGCTTAACATAAAGAAAATACCAGTTGTTTTAACAAAGTTGTTAAACGGACATAGGCCATATAACAACTTGTCTGAGGAGCTTAAAAAGGAATGGGATTTGCATAAAAGCAAAGCGAAGAAAGCTGCAGAATAATATAATTTAGATGCAGAAATTTCTGAAACCTCACGGATTTATTCTATGGATTTACAAAAAGTATTGTTACTTCCCAATATGCCTGCATCAAAAGGAAGCTTTTTCACAGGTCGACTTGTAGTATTTAACAAAACTTTCGCTTCTTTAAAAAAGATGGGAATACAAAAAATTATTGCTCCATGTGGCATGAAGTCCTATTAGGGCCTCGCACAAAATATTGTTGATTCAATCTTGGAAGGAAGGAATGATTATATTTTGGGCTGACAATTTTACAGCCCAAAATAAAAACTGGATATTGTATACGACAGTTGTGATCATTGTTAATGAGGAACTGACAGTATCACAATGAGGTAGGTACTTAACAATGAGATACCTAACATGACTGTTGATGGAATACATGGGAATACTGATAAAAAAATAAACAAAACCAGAGGTGTTTATGGTTTTAGAGATATGATACAAAATGTTGAACAATCGCGAAAGAACGTACATATTTTAAAAGTCAATACATTTCATGACTGGCTCCTTTAACAGACTTTAATAGAAGTTTGAGGCGGGATTTACAAATGCAAAACTGATTTCGATGCTGAAGTTGCCGAAATTGACTCCACAAAAAGAAATTCGCATCTCATTGCGACCTAATTGCTTCCCATCCCCAAGGGCGTAGATAAGGGGGGTAGAGGTGGTAATTACCCCTCTCCCAGGAAGGACCAGAACATAAAAATTCAGGCGAGAGTTAGAGTGGCTTATCTATAGATAAAACATTATATTAGCGTACGCTTTATTTTGGTTTGTGCTTTGTAGCCTACTTCCTCAAGTGAAATTTATTGCCACTCGATGCTTGACGCTTCATGAAAAAGAGAAAGTCAACCCCTCATACATTGTAATTCTGTCCTGACCCACTTAAAAAGGTACTCAGGTCAAATATTTTAGTTAGTAAATACCTTATTATTCATATTTACGTTCTTCACTTTTTTAAATTTAAAAAATATAAAGATTTTAAAACGAAATGAACGAATGCCATAAGTTTATTTTCGAATGAATGGTTGATGCGTTCACTCTCTAGTCTCTACTTGGTGACCTTGGTGGCTTTGATTTTTAAAGTTTGTGACCGAAACTTGCTGCTTTTTACTTTTAGGTAGGTAAAGACAGTTCTCGTGTATAAGGTTGCCATATCCAAGAGAGAGAGAACCGATAGGGAAACATTTACTATTTTTAACCATAACTTCTTATTCTAAAACACATATTACAAACAAACTATAAGACTACCTAAATAGAATTATAACAAGAGTGGTGTTACAAGTTGTCACTGAATAATTTCAAACATATGCGAAATAGTTAGATTTAAATATTGTCTGAAAGTTATTTGTGGTATTCTACAAATATTCTTTCCTTTTATTTAGGTTAGATTTAAATATTGGAAATACGAAAATTGACATAATTTTTAAAATTAAATATAACTATTTTGCCAACAACTGAAATTATTGGGTGAAAATTCATATCACTACATCTGTCATAGTACTACTTAGTTACCCTCATCTTAAGAAACATTTTTGAGGGGGAGGGGTAAAACCCTGCTGTATTTGACAGTTGATAGGTACTTATTTCTCTTTGTAATGAGTAAACATACCGGACAAAATACATTATACTTCTTTCTTACTAAGAAAATTAAGAAAAGTAATGAGATCTCTGAAAATCCAAATCAACTCAACCCAGTTCATAAATTTGAGCATGGACATGCTGAATTTAGTCTAAGCGAAGGCAGTGACACTAGAAAAAATTCCGAAGATATAATTCAGATTCCGTGCAAGTTAGAAATAGAGCCAAATCTTGCAAAATATTCAGGTGACGTACATATAGGATATTACATACATAAAAAACTAGCCTTACTGATATGGAAAAATTTAACATTTTACAAAATGCATTTGTTCCATATTCGGTTGTAAATACAAAAAGATGTAAAACGTTTTCTATCTAAAAAACATTTTAACATTTTGTTTAATTTCTTATGTTAAATGACAATAAAATTTTGAGATTTATTTTCAAATACTTATAATTTAAAATTTATCATTTAATTTTTCGTATTCCCCCCTCCCCCCCCACAAGAAAAATTTATTTACGCCCCTGTCCATCCCTCGTGGTATATTAAAAAAGAAAAGATAATAGAATTTCTAGTTGCTTTAAGCAAGATTTGGTTAAACCAATCGTTAGAGTTGTCTTTAAAATAATTTACTTTTCATATTTTAAAATTAACTTTCATGGAAATATTGCACAAATATTGTGATAGACGCGCGCCGTCACTGAATAAAACCATATTTACAACGAGGAAATGAGTCGATTACTTTTTATCTGCCGCAATTTTACCTACCTTTATTTATAAAACATCCTGTATATCTTAACTTCTGCTTATTAACGGTGGATTCTTGATACATATCTGTCACACAGTTTTGTGTAACTACAATATCTAGTATTAAAAGTTTGCATCGATACCAGGAAAACAAAACATACAAAGGATCATTACCGAAAGAAGCAACAGTATGTTCGTATTGTGTTAATAAATCAGTTCGATCGTGGTGGCGTAATTAAGTGAGTTTCAAGTGGCCATATGGCCAAATCGAGCAACACCAAACACCGTTGTTGCATGGATGTTTGGCTCCCCTATCAAAATCTATGTCGCGCCGACAAACCTATTTTAACAATTGCTTCGGTCCATCAAAGAGTTCCTATGCTCTATAGATTATTTCTAAATATTTATTCTGTTTTGATTACGTTTTCGCTTTATTTAATTATTTTTATGTACTTTGATAAGTTGTGTGCATGGAATAATTCGACATTATATCAAATAATTAATAAAATAACACACGCTTTATTTACTAGAATTTATTAATTTCTGTTATTGGCGCCGTACTATTTTTAATTAAAACATTTATTTGCGGTAATATTAACATTAAAAATAGCTAAATACAACACATTATATTATAACAAGAACATGTTTAGCATGATTTGATACTGATGAAATATTTAACTACGATTCCAACTTTTCTGATCGAAAAACTGTTAGGAGACCGAATAATTGGTTTTTCTTTAATAACTCGTTAAGTGCTGAGCGTTTCGTTAACTTTTTCGATACGTAATCATGGGATGCAATTAACAACCTTCCTCTTAATGTGCGACAGGAAAAGTTTATCGAGTTAGATGGTGCGTCACTTCATAATTCTATAATTGTTCATCGGAGGTTGAACGAACATTTTACAACGCACTGTATAGGAAGGAACAACCCCTTTGAACTCTGGCCTCCTAGATCCCCGATATTACACCTCTATATTTTTATTTCTGAGAAACAGTGAATAATAAAGTTTACAACAAAAACCCAGAAATCGAGAAAAACTTTGACATCAGCATTCCAGAACGGAGAAGAGTAGCCAATTATAATCGTAAAAAATTGAAAAATTTATTTAAATTGAAGGTCAATTAGTTGAGGGAGGCTACACTCGACGATTTATTAAAATTTTTATTTACGTGTAATGAGTAATTATCTCAAAAGCTGATTGTTACTTTAAATTGTTTCCTTAATTATTTCAATTACCAAACGTTAATTGTTTGTTTTCTTTTCTCTTATAATGTATTTTTGTCAAATCGACATTTTTGTTCAATGTTTTTTTTCCATTTCAATTTTCTATTAAATTAATGCCAGAAATTGTAACCGTGTGTGGACTTTGAGGAAAAATATTTGAAAAAACCATAAATGCGAATTTCGTAAAAATAATTTGATATTGAGGCTCAAAATTAGATTTTGAACAATTTCTAATAATTTTTTTCATATCTTCAACGCAAAGCAAAGTATCGGGAATGGACCCCATTTGGAAGCTACCGTTGTCTCAGTTTGTTAATTAAATTTAAGTTAGCTACTTCGAAATGTATGTCTTATATAGGACTAGAATTGTACCAAATCTCAAATCCCGATTCAAGTGACGAAAACATCCAGGTCTTTTCATATTAAATGATACTGTATAATTTATATTTTATTATATTAGTAGATTTTTCATTTAAATTGTCTCTTAAAAAAGTTTTCTTAACCGCCTCTCAAGTTACCGAGGTAACCCCCTGGAAGATCTCTAGGATCTTGTTTAGGTGAAGAGAGACGAGGCCCTACAGTTTATTGTGGACTCCGAACCACTCTTGGGGCAATTTTTTTAATGAAAAATTGTTTCGCCTTGTGGATATCGAATCCACTTTGCTAAGCAACTCAGTTTGCTAACCAGGCAACAATACAATACAACATAGATTTATTGAAAATTAGATTGATACAACATTTGTCCTTCCCAGGCACTCATGGCCCATGTTAAGCAATCACCCACGCGCGAAGCGCAGTAACAGTTGAAAAGCTAGATGCAATGAGGTCGGGTCGGACATGAAAGAAAGTTAAATAAGAGTACAATCTCCTTTTGCAATGAAGCAAATTAAAAGTAAATGATATAAAACAGGTAAACGGGAGGAACTTAAGATAATTTATATATAATATAAAATAAAATGGTGTAAAAATAATCATGACCTATGGTGTAAAAGATTGATAATTGTTAGCTAAAATACCCATTTCAAATAATTCAGCCAGAGTGAGCAGGAATTTCAGGCCTACTGTTTATTGAACATGGTTTTAAATTAAAATTGTAATTAGGAAAAATGAATTTGGAAACAAACAAAAATAACTAAACAAATAAAAAAAGAAACGAAGAAGCGGACGAAAGAATTTAAAGATGGCAAATTGTGTTAGATAGCTTTTTTAGTTAAAGATATAAAGAGTATTGGCTATAGATGTTGCCGGAGGATGGGCAACGCTTGGTATAGCAGGCAGTCTGTGCTTTATGCGAAATGGTGCATTATGCTCTCTAATTTGATAATGTTGCTTGTTAGCGGGCCATCACCAAATTTGAATTGATAGAATTTTTGTGCTGTAACTTTGATGTAGTCCACTAGTGGTGTTATTTCGTGACAATGTGTATATAGGTATCTTAAGGAGGTATAACGTGATGAATTTGAAATGAGACGAAAAAATTTATGTTCTAAAACATAAAGTTTTTTTCATTATCGTTGCCGATGTGCTGCACCACACCGGCGACGCGTATGTAAGAGCCGGCCTCACAATAACGGTATATAGTCTGCTATTCCTGGCTAAGAGCGGGTACACAGACTCTTAACTCTTAGATATGGAATATACTGTCCGTATTTTTTCGTTAATATGTCGGTTGAACGTCAGTCGTTTGTCTAAATGCACACTCAAGTACTTCACGCACTCCCTTCCTGGAATTTTGTTGCCCCTTATCGAAATTGATGTCATGATTTTATTTTCTGTGAATCTATGTGTGAGGACTATAGATTCCGACTTCTCGACGTTTACCCGGATCTTCCACCGGCCGTAGTACGTAATGCCACGGCCATGTGGGCCTTAAGTAACATATTTGCCGCTTGAGCATTGTGACTGTGTGCATACACGGCCGTATCATCGGTGTACTTGATCAGTTTAGTATTTGGAAACGTAGGAAAGTTGTAAATATACAGGTTGTATAGTTTAGGAGCGAGGACCGGCCCTTGTGGGACTCCCGCGCGAATGTCCCGTTGTGTAGACAGTTTGTTATTCACCCGCACCTGCAGCGTTCTACTAGACAGATACGAGTGAATGAATTTTGTGATATAATGCGGAAAATGATAGTTGATCATTTTATACATTAGCCCCGGGATTCAGACGGTATCGAAGACTTTCTCAATATCTAAGAGTACCATGGTGGTACTCTTACCGAGATTGTATTGCGCTGCCACGTCATTTACGATTCTAACGACTTGCTGCACTGTACTTCTTCCCGCTCTGAAGCCGAACTGATGCTCGTCGTTAATGTCAAGTCTCTCCTGAACAGAGTTTAACCTGTCCAGGATGACCTTCTCCACTAATTTTCAAATCGCTGACGAGATTGGTCGATAACTATCTGCGATCTTGGCATTCTTATTCGCCTTGAGAATGGGAACAACTATGGCACACTTCCACTGGCTGGGCCAGTGCTGTAGTCGTGGAATAGCGTTAACGATATAGGTAAGTTGTACAATACCCTTTCTCGGTAGATATTTGACAGCTTATATTCGATACCATCTCGTCTGGTCAATTGGATGTCATGGCCAGTAACATCGTTAATGTCATTTTCAATGCGGTCATGATCTGGATTATTTGGTGCATTAACGTTATGTATTCTTTCAAAGTTGTCAGCTAGTTCGTTTGTTTTTTGTAAGTCCGTTACAGCTGTTACCCATTTTCAATGACCTGGTTAATTTCCACAGTGAATTGTCTTGAGGACTTAATGCTTATTTCTAGCTTCTCACTCCATTTCCTGTTTCTTCAGGTGGTTATGGCAATGCAATTCGATCATCTCGATTTTAACGTCGACACCACGATTTTGCTGCCAACGCCATCTTAATCTGTTCTTATCTCTAATGTCTCATTTGACCACCTCGTCGAGTTGGTCTTTGTAAGAATCTATAGTTATGGTTGTTGCAACACACTGTTTGGCATGCTGCAGTACCCTTGTAAACTCCCCGACCACACCCTCCAGTTGGGCGGTTGTGCCAATAGTGTTAATGAGTGTTAGATATGTGTTGATGTGTGTCTTATAGAGACGCCGAGAAGTGAATTTCCGTGTATCGTCTTCCCTTGACATATTTTTTACTTCAATCTGAATTGGATTGTGGTCAGACATGAGCTCCTCCAGCGCAACAGGTAGCGTAGAGTTGTTCACGCCCTTATTGACCACTATGTCAAGGGCTGTTGGTGTACCGCCATTATTTGGAAAGTGAGTCGGTTCATCCGGATACTGCAAAATGACATTATGATTGTTTACATACTGGAACAGTGTATTGCTGTTGGTGTTGTTGCGATGGAAGTTGTATGCGTTATGTTTAGCGTTAAAGGTCGCTTATCACCAGACAGCGCGTGCCATCATTCTTCAAGTTTTCTAGACAACCCACTGTGTTTGCAGAACTATTATACACAGCTACAATGTTCATGCCATCTTTTAAAGCCACACACACGTTCTCCACGGAGGTGTTCCACACAGTACCATGGGTGTGCGCTATGTTCGACTTTATGAGCACGGCCACACTCCCACCTCGATTTTGTGCCACCCTATCTCATCTAATTGTAATATACCCTCGAACGCTCAACTTGTCTCGTTGAGTCAATGTAGTTTTATTTAGGAGCATAATGTCAATTTTATGCCTCATAAGATAATTTACAAGAAAGGGAATTTTGTTACTGATACCATTAGCGTTCCACGAAGAAAGTTTAAATTTAGATGGTATTGTTGTCAATGTCAGCCATAAAATTACAAAAGACTTTGAAATTTCTCGCTCTCACTGATACATTCCGAAAGTTAATCAGCTAACAATCTTACCCTCTGTAGCATAACATTCATGTCAATCATTTCATTTATTCTTCTAAATTATGCCTGAACTGTTATAGTTTTTTATTCCTCCTGCGATCTGCTGTATTGGAGGATTCTATTGATTTGGCAGGTTTTTCTTCTGGGGCAAAGGAGGAAACTGCTCTGGAGCTGGTGCTGTTGATGTGCTCCCAAGCGTTAACTTTCGGAGCAAGTGCAGCTACATACTTCATTTGGGGAGAGGGAGGCATCCTCGCGTTTTTGTTTTCTATCTGCCATATCTTGTTCTTATATATTGTGCAGTTGACATTGTTCGTTGTGTATGCCTCTCCACAATTGACGCATTTTACAGGATCTTCCGTATTTCTTGGACACTGGTTAGTTAGGTGCTGTTTAAGACAACGTGGGCAGGCATAGCAATTGGACGTGGCATGGCCCTACATCTGACATCTATGACTGTATAATTTTTTTGTTGTTTATGAGGTGCTCCCACTTGATAACAGTATGATCAATATGTTTGACATTTTGCATTTGATGTTACCACCATAAATTGCAGAAATTTGGTTCCTTTCATCAAATATATAGTTTTTACTGGAATTTCATATTCTATGGTTAATTCTTCCTTTATTTGTTCGATCTCTATATTATGATAAAGACCTTTCAATACAAAGGCAGAAGTTTTATTCTCTATAGGCGTGTAGGTGTGATATTCCAATTTCTCTAATTCAATTTTTTTTCTTAGTCGTCCCCAGTCTTCATGAGTGTTAACTTGTAATATTATCATGTTAGGGGAATGCTTCCAGTGGAACTTACCCTTTATTTTCGATGACAAAAAATTGTTTAAACACTTGTGATCTTTGAACACTCTATGGATGATGATGGATGGTGGAGGTCTCCTAGATTTTTCTGTGTTTTGAGGTTGCTTAGATAGAACGATATGCATATCTTTTTCAATAATGATTTCTTGGCTGGTCACAAATCTATTTTTGGTAGTAACTTCTGTCATTTCTTTCGGAGGACTTTTGTTCCCATGGGATGAATAAATTTACTATCATTATCGTCAGTGAGTCTCCTTTTCCTGGTTTTAAGTGTGAATGCTTTCATCATCTCTCTATCTTCTTCATTTCCATCTTCCATTCTTTCAATTTTGTGTTCTGGGGTCACTCAAATTTCCTTCAATTATGCTTACTTGACTTGTGTCTGAGTTCGTATTTGTTTGGGTTTCCATTCTTCTTTTTGACATTTTTAGTCTCTTCTCTTTTATTTCTTTGTCTGAATCGAAATTTTCTTCATTCTCTGTCTCAATTTCTATTACTTCCATAGCCCCTAAGCCATGTCTCTATTTACTCAGCTTATCGATTGTTACGCTCACTTGGCTCAATGTTGCTCAACTTATTACTAGTTTCAACCGGTTTTACCAGCCGAATAAGGGTACACGCAATTTTTTTTATAAATTGTTTTTTGAGGTTATCTTAATAAAATTTTAGGTTATATATCTAGTTATTGTTTGTAGTTAATTTCACTTTGGTCACAACCAAAGCCGATCGAGGATGAGGGAGGTCGTGAAAAAACTGTATCTTTCAAGTTTATTAAATGTAACTGTCACTAGTGTCACTTTCACTGTAAATACCTGATTATAGACCTTGCAGGAGTTCTAGGGCACAAACTTCAATGTTTCTCCTTTACTGGCACTTTTAATTACCTTCTCGCACTATCTTTCACTATTAAGTTGCTCGATTTCTCGTTACAACACTACTCCGGTCACGAGTCTGATATCTTGTCGTGGGTGACAGATGGAAACCGCTAGCCATACGCTTTAGCACACTGAGTTACCATCCCCGTTTGTATTTAATTTTGAAAGTTAAGGTACTATATACTTTTAGTGAATATGCAAACGTACATTTAATATATGAAAGGGCAGCAGGTAACGCTGCACATACATAATAAATAATAATAAATAACACCACAGAAATTAGACATACAAAAGTTTCCAAAAAAAGAGACGTTTTGACCAAAACGTGGTGGTGAGGGACTTGAATGGTACATACTGTATACTAGAGAATGTTTTAGATGCAGTTATAAGCCTATTTCATTGTTATCATGACTGATTTTCGAAAATATTGGAAAGGGTGATCTTCAACAAAATGACTAAATTCATTTCAAAGTTCAAGATCTTATCTGACTCTCAACATGGCTTCCGAGAGGGTAGATCGACTCAATCAGCCATCCTTAATTTCCTTGATAATCTATATGATAATTTAAACAATAACAAAAAATGCGTTGGAATATTTATGGATCTAAGCAAGGCATTTGATCTTGTTGATCATAAGATATTGATTAACATATTGCACGTATATGGATTTAGGGGTAAATGTGGTGACTGGTTGAAGTTGTATCTAACCAATTGGACACAACAAGTTTCAATAAATGGGCATCAGTCCAGTATATTGAATATATCATATAATGTTCCCCAAGGTTCTGTCCTGACACCGTTATTGTTTTTATTATTTGCTAATGACTTGCCAGAAATTTCCAATGGTAAAAATTTAACTTTGTTTGCAGACGACTTAAGCAATTTCAACAATATAGTAGATTTAAGGAACTCTACGCAGAATATACTAAATGAGGCTTGGTTTTACAATAACAGATTAGCAGTAAATCAAAATAAAACATAGTTTATATATTTAACACCAAGATTAGTACAGTACAATGAAAATTATCTTTTAAAAATAAACGGAAAATCCCTTGAACAAGTTCTGTCAACAAAATTCTTAAGTATACACGGTGGGGCAATATTACGTCGGATCTCGATATCTCGAGTTCTACGACAGCTAGAAATTTTTCAATTAAGAACATTTTAAATTGAATTTTCTCAATTTTTTCAAATGGAACACCCTGTATATTTTTTGACGATGTGATGTAGAATTGAAAAACGAACATTTTTTTGTAAGTACTTCCTTAGGGCTAATTGAAACCAATTTCGTTTTATTGAGCAATAATTACAAAATTCAAAAATAAACTTAAAAAAAGAGGTTTCATCAAATAACTCGGTAGAAAAAATTATAATAAATGTTCCACATGTTGCCCATTTTGATTGACACACATGTCCATGTGCTTTTCAAATGCGGTTCCCACTGTTTCTAAAACTGCCGGTGTGATAGATGTAAAGGCAGTTATTATTCTTTCCTTCATATTTTGTACTGTTGTTGGTGTGTCTCTATAAACAATTTCCTTCACGTATCCCCATAAAAAGAAATCCATTTTTGTAAGATCTGGGGATCTAGCAGGCCATTTAGTTGGTCCATTCCTTCCAATCCATTGATTAGGGTAGGTATTATTTAAGTGGTCTCTAACTGCATTTGAATAATGTAGTGGAGCACCATCTTGCTGAAACCACATCCTATTTCGAATTCTTTCAGGGAGATTTATCAATAATTCTGGCAGATAGTTTTCCAAAAAATGAAGATAAATAGCTCCAGTCAATGTACCATCAAAGAAATGTGGCCCTATTACATGTTCTCTAATAATTCCTCTCCAAACGTTTATAGACCATCTTGTGTTGGTTATCAACATAAAAAAGTGAGCATTTTCCGAAGCATAATAATGGAAATTGTGCCTGTTAATAAATCCATTTTTATGAAAAGTTGCCTGTAATTTTGTCATATTACTATGCTCAGTTTGGCATAATTTTTTGGGGCTCTTCACGGGCAATTCGCAATATCACTGGCTTAAGTAAATATTCTACTTGTAGAAGCGTATTTAAGGAACTTAAAATTTTATCTGTAACATGCATGAAAAATGAAATTCTTCCATATAAGAATTCATTAAGATGAGTTTTTAAAAGACAATAATTGTCATAACTGCATAACCCGTAATCTGAATAATTTATTAGTTCCCATCCACACATTACCTATATATAAGAGGAGTCCTTTATATTGTAGCTGACTTTTAACTGTTTTTATCCTATAATAAATATGTACTAATTTGTTTGTACAAAATTTCTCATGTTATTTTTATTGTACTAAAAATTGTTTGTAATTTATATTGTAACTTTATATTGGTATTATCTTATACACTACTGTTTGTCCTATGTCATCTTCTTGTATGATCCAATGGACAATAAGATCATTATAATTAAAGTTAAATAAGAAATAAATTAAGTAGTTTTTTTATACATTGTAGCCAAGGGCTTTCTTATACAATATTCTTGGTTCATTTTGTGAAAGACCACACTGTAGCAAAAACAAAAACTTGATATTCTACGAGAAGTTTTTATTTCTGGCTCAACCATGACAACAAAATACAAAAATAATCAATAAAACTTTTTAGGTCTTCTGATATGTATCGCATCCATCGTACATTCATGAGCCTTTATTGTGGTGTATTCCCCCTCGTCCTGGTGCAAGAATGTAGAAGTAGACACACCGGGTCCTTTAGTTGCAGCTGGCGGTTCTTTTGTTTGAAGCCCCGGGTGAAAGGTAAAGGGTGTAGGGCACGCGCTGGCTTCCTTTCGCCCCTCATAACATCGTGCAATACTTACCTGTAGGTGAGTGCAGCCCTGCAGAGGGCATCGATTATTAATGAAGTCACTCGGTTACTGCCTCTTGGCCCATTTAATTAAGAAACGCCACTTTAATTCAGTTTGTTCGACCATTTGGAAAGCGTGTTAATGTATGCTTTAATATTAATATTAACTACAGCTAGTTAAATGGAAAATTAAAAACTTACATTTAGAATAAATATTTGACGCCGAATACACGATAGAGAAGACTGGGAACTAATTACATTAGTAAACGCTCTATAATTTGAACAGAATTGGCAAAAGGAATATTCAAAACTAGTGTCACGTTGTAAAATTGTTGCAAGAAATTGCAATTCAAACAGGTAAAAAAAAAACACATTTTTAGACATAGTTTTAAAATGTTACTTATGAGTAATATAGTTCTCAAACTTCCATATGCCGGGTGCCAGAAAAGTAGTGGCCGACCCCTACAGAAATAAATTACTGGTAAATATCGGTAGTTATACCCATTCCAAAAATTCCGAATACAAAAATATCTGAAGAATTTAGATCTGTTAACACATTACCAGTATATGAAACAATATTAGAATTGGTCGTAAAAGAATACACACTGTATGGATAATAACATTTTAATAGAGAATCAGTCTGGATTCAGAGTCATTCTTGTGAAACAGCACTTCAATTCATTATATCGGATTGGGTTAAGAAACTGAGTAAAAATCAGGTTACAGTTGCACTTTTTTTAGACTTCAAACGTGCATTTGAAACGGCGAATCGGCAATTATTGGTATCAAAGTAGGAAAAAATGGGCATGGGATTGAATCTTACTTAACTGCAAGAAAACAAAGAACAAGATATGTAAATAGCGCATCTAACGTAATAGACAATGACATAAGTACCACAAGGATCAGTGCTAGGACCTTTATTATTTGTGCTGTTTAAAAATGATAGTGAAATCGATAAAAAATTGTAAGGTACATTTACTTGCAGATGGCACTTTAATTTATTTTTATGGAGAAATTGTAAATGATCTTATTAATATTATCAATCAAGATTTAAAAGATGTATTTGTTTGGTTGTGTGACAATAGCTTAAAAGTAAACACCGATAAATGCAAGCATATGATTTTCGACAAAAAATGTATACTAAATCGTCAACAAGCTAGGCAAAGTATTAGATAATAAAAACTTAGAAAAGTCTCGGAAATTAAATATCTTGGATTTATAATAGATGAATCCTTGACCTTCAAATATTATTACAATTAACTTTCCTATGATCAATACTGAAAATCGCAGTATTACAAATTTTAAGTATAGACCTGTAATAGATGAGGGCTGATTTTCTTTATCAGTCTTATAGGGAACATATGTTGGGATTTCATTGACGATCCAAATATAAATATTGTGGCTTTCCTGAGCAATGCAGTTGATCTAACCTTTCTAGAAAAAAAGTACAAACAAAGCGATATACCGTGTGTCACCTGGTTCTCCAAGGAACTAAGTGACATGAGGGATACATTATTATTATTATTATTAGCCGTTACTCGAGTACGAGTATAAAAATGTTACAGTCGATAAATTGTGTACAATAAAAAACAAGTAAAAGATGTAGTCTATTGTAATTCCCATTCATCTACGGTGCACACGACTATGGCTATAGAGGCCAATTCGGGAGAGCACAGGTCGACCGCAGTCAGGACAAACATAGACCTGGTTAGGTCTTGGATTCGGCCTTCTTGCAGCAACATTTCCTTGATAGCTGGCCACAACCCTTCGCCATTCGGTTCTGTCCGCTGCAAGTTGTTCCCATTGCTCGTCTGCAATACCGCAGGATTTTAGATTTTCATGGAGAGCGTCTTTGAACCTCTTTCGTTGACCGCCACGCCTTCTTCTACCGCTTAGCAATTCACCATAAAGTGTACATTTAGGAAGGCGGTTATCATGCATACGATGAACGACCTGCCCATCTTAGGCGTGCTCTTGAAATAAGCACCTCAATTGGGAGGCTGTTTGCTCTCCTGAGTACTTCCACGTTTGATATGTGATGGAACCAACGGATTTTCATCATACTTCTGAGGTGTCTTTGCTGAAAACATTCTAATTCTTTCACATGACGACGGTAAGTGACCCAGCTTTCACATCCATATAGCAGTGTTGGAATGACAACTGCTCTGAAGACAGTCATTTTCGTTGACAAAGCAAGGTCGTGGTTGTCAAATACTCTCTCTCTAAGTCCCCAGAGTGCTCTAGATGCAGCGTTAATTCTATTGCGAATCTCGCTGTCTATGTTTGCTTTGTCATTAACAACGTTGCCTAAGTAATTGAACTGATCCACCACTTCAAGAGAATTTCCGTTAAGTGTAATGTCTATTTGGTTCACTTGATGAGGAGTTGACATAATCTTAGTCTTTCCAATGTTGATTTTAAGTCCCAAGGAATCATAACTTTGGGCATACACATCTAAAAGTTCTTGAAGCTCTTCCGGCGTAGAGGCTAAAAGTGCACAGTCATCCGCATACTGGAGATCACAAATGAATCGTGTGCGTGTCTTTGTGAAAGCTCTAAAGCGCCCTATGTTAAAGAGACCGCCATCAAAACGGTATCTGAGACCTATTCCTCTGACTGTCAGTTATACATTACATTACATTAGACTTTATGCAGAAAACAGTAAAAGCTACTAACTCCCCGGAACTCAGAGAAATAATACAAAATTATAGGAAAAAATATAACCTTGCAATCGGAAATGCTAAAATATGTCATTCTAATAAATCTAAATGTTGTACAGGTTGTACGAGCAAATACGAATACCTAATCAAAGTGCAGAGAGTAACATAAGTCCAGATGATTTCAATAATTTCCTTGCAGATATGCTAAAAATATTATTAATGGGCTCCCTGATAGTGATTTTACCGCAGAAGAATTTCTATATAGTAGTGGTAGTACAATACCTCATGCAGGCCTGCGGGAATTTAATTTCAGCGAAATAGCTTTTATTGAATTTAGAGACAAACATAGTAAAGATTATTATAACCTTAACGCTAAGATACTTGAGACTAAAGCCAATATCATTGTCGTTCCACTTACAAAGTTACTTAACTTATGTATAAACAAAAGTTTTTAAAATTTCCCGTCTAGTGCCAATACACAGAAAAGGTCCCACAAATTTTCTTGATAACTACCGACCAATTTCGCTCTTTCTAATTATAGCAAAAGTTTTTGAAAACGCCTTAAAATTCAGAATATGTTCCTTTTTTGAAGGCAATAGTCTGTTTAATATAAATCAGTATGGTTTTCGTAAAGCTCGTTCAACCATTATGGCTATCAACAACTTAGTTGAAGTCATAAACATTGAATTTGAGACAGGAGGCTATGTAGGTGCTTTGTTTTGCGATCTAAGCAAGGCTTTTGACTGTTTTATAAATTTTCTGTTACAAGTTTGAACTTAACGCAGTTATATCTAAGAAGTCGCATGCAACTAGTTGAAACTGGTAATAATCTTTCTCAATGTCCTACATTAGAATATGGAGTACCACAGGGGTCAGTACTGGGGCCAGTATTATTCTTCATCTATGTCAACGACTTGGTGTATGCCGACCCAAGAGCCCATTTTATTCTCTTCGCTGATGACACAACAATAAATAAATAAAAATGAAAATTGCAATGAACTGCACTTACAATTGGAGCAGACACAGTGAAGTATTTCTGCTTGGTTTGTCGAAAATCGATTAAGTTGAAATACTACTAAAACTGAATCATGTTTTTAGTTTAGGTAATTTGCAAACAAATATTAATCCAGAGTCGGTAAAATTTCTTGGGGTACATATTGACCCTAAGCTCTCATGGAACTTTCGCATTGATAAACTATGTAATAAGTTAACTCCTTGTATCTATGCAATTAGAAATATGTCCCTAATTGTGTGCAAGCAAGTACTCTCAATAACTTACGATGCATTTATTCAAAATATCATGCTATTAATGCTTGGGGCCTCGCTCCAAATATGAAACGCGTTTTTGGATTACAAAGGAAGGCAGTACGAATTACAAATAAGCTAGGGTATAGAGAAGTTTGCTGCAATCTTATATTGGTCTTAAAATTCTCACAGTATCATCACTATATATCTTACAGTGTCTTATATACGTTAAAGATAATCTACCAAATTACGAAAGTCATGAAGAAATTCACTCATATTATACAAGACATAAAGCAAATATTTATATAGACTTTCACAGAGTACATAAAACTAGATCCGGAATATCTTATTTCGGTCCTAAGTTATTTAACCTGATACCATCTCCCATGAAATTGTTGCCTTCTAAAAGTTTTAAATATGTAACAAAAAAATATCTTATAACCAAATGTTTCTACTCTTTGGAAGATTTTTATAATAATGACTTATCAGACTGGCAATTTTAATACCTTGAGAGAATATACAACTGTTTTATTATTTTATATTTATAGTATACTTTGTATATATGCATGAATTGTTTTTGTATTTATAAATTCCTTTCACTGTTGACTTGTGTAAAACGCTGTTTCTTGGCATCAATAAATTTTCCATTCCATTCCATTCCATTCCATTCCATTCCATTCCATTCCATTCTATTCTATTCTATTCTATTCTATTCTATTCTATTCTATTCTATAATATTGACTATATTATAAAAAAGGTTGCAAAAAAGATTAATTTTTTATGTAGAAATCCAAGTTATTTATCAATGTTTTCAAGAATAATAGTATATAAATCTATAATAGCTCCACGTTTTGAATATTGTGCAAATCCACAGCTATATTTAAATAACAATGAGATACAAAAGTTAAAAAAAAATGCAACACAAAGCTAGGAGGATAATATTAAAATGTGATAAATATACCCCATAGACACACAATGTTAAATGTTTTAAATTTTTTATAATCACTACAATTTACATTTAAAATAAAACATCCTATGGCTCCAAGGTATAAATTGAGTTTCGTACGAGATACTCATGGATATCAAGACTCGTAGTTTAAATGACAGTGAGTATTCAGTTATTCAACAGTTTATCAAATAAAATAAAATAAAATAAAATGAAAATGGAGTAAAATAATATTGCGAAAAATATAACATTTTCATCAAATTATGCGTTTGTTATATTAGAAAAGGATATTGATTATTTTGTGATTAGGTTACGTGATTTTGTGATAAATTATATTAGAAACAATAACTATTTTACAAGTATTATTTTACAATTATTTTGCTTAATACAATCTCCATGGAATAATGTTTACGTTGAATGAAAAATATACGCGGTTAGGTATGTAATAATAATTAAAGAAAATATGTGACGGGGGATGATAATATTTGGCATGCAGTTAACATATAATGAAGAAACCTGCTGTAGTTACTATTAGTGAAAATTATATAGGATGGCCACTCTAAAAAATAATCAGTTAAGAAACGACAGAGGGAAATATTAGAAATATAATTATTGGAATATAGTGGACGCTTTTTACGAGGAAGAATACTTGATATACTTCTATGAATAGGTGGTGGTAACTCTAAAAACAAATATGATAGTAAATAAAAAATACTAAGTAGACAAGGAAGTCTTATTATGTAAACAGTTTTACAGATTTTTGTTAGCTATGAAAATGATAGATGAGAAGTAAAGAGGGATGCAGAGAGACAGACAGGCAGATAGACACGCGGATAGTATAGCAACACTTCCGTTCATGCTATGTACTGATGATACCTTAATTATAATTTTTATTTGATCTTTCTTCTTTTTCATATAACACTTGCTTTGCAATTAACTGGATTGGCAGAAATATGACAGCCAAATAAAATTTAATTACTTAATTTAGTACTTTACTATTGAATTATTTCCATATTGTTAATTAATTCAATAATAGTAATTATTTTCTATATATCATTTCATATTTTACTGTACCGATATTTTTAATAGAAAAAAAACATATGTGGGTCTACCAACATTAAAATACCTTTCTCTATATTTATAACATGGCAAATATTTGTCAATAAGGCTAGGAATTTCTACCGTAACAACTCAATTTGTCCTGTTATTCTCGAGTCATTTATTTTACGACCAAGGAAATTTTCATCAAACAAGTAATGACACTTGCTATCAAATAAAATGGGTCGAAAAGTTAATATTAACTTTTAAATCAATAATTCTTGAGTATGCATACACAATACACATATAAATTGATTTCATTATAGATTTAACATGTTTTAATTCAGGACGAATTAATTAAATCGAAAGAATATATATTACAGGGTTATATTTTTGTATACAGTGCGCACGTAAAGTATGGATAGTTGCTAATAAAATCTCGCAATGGCAATTCTGATAAAAATCCTAGGACAGTTCAGTTTTAGTTTTTAATTGAGCATCTTTTGCTATAACAATATTCTTGTGACATCGTCATTGTTTCGGATATGACGTTATCGACATTTTTTTAAATAATAACCTTGATTTTTGATAGTGCTATTTGAAAGAACCACTTATTTACGTACAGAAAGGTTATGTTATGTTACATAGCAATATTTTTGAAAAATGCTATTACAAAAATATCAACAGTAGACGAGTGCATTTGATGGCCTGCGTATTATTTTTCTAACATACATGTGTGTTAGGAAGAGGTCAACAGTTTAACTTTCCAATAAGCGTCATATCATATTTCAGATTATTAAATTACCAAACGAAAAACATATGTTTTTCTTTTGTCGTGGGAAAAATATTGTATACAACTCGCTGAAAATTCTTTTACACACTCGTGTGATTTCTGTACTCGGCCTGCGGGCTCGAGCGCCAACATATCCACTCATGTGTTAAGTTTCACTTTCCGTGCTCGTTTTGTAATATACTATTTCCCACGACCATATAAGAAAGTGACAGTTTCCGTACAATCAAGTATCCACGAAAGTTGGCAATATTTCTACAAATAATGAATGAGGATAGTGAAAGTGATTCACCTTTGGAGTGCACGCCACCAAATATCACCAGCAGCGCGAAATACCTCCCTAAAGTTACTTCCAGAAACATCTCGAGCGAGAGGTATAAAATAGCATATAAACAGTTCATGGATTGGAGAACGGTGAAGACTATTAAGTCCTTTTATTCAGAAAATGTGTTCTTAGCATATTTCGGAGAACTATGAGAAAGTTACGCCTAATTATTTATGGGTGCATTATTCTATGCTATGGAGCGTGTACCACAATGTGAATATAAGCGAATTTTTTAAATTTAAATCATTTTTAAAGAGATCAGACGGCTATAAGCCGAAGAAATCGAAAACTCTAACTTTAGAACAAATCTATCAGTTTTTACTTAATGCTTCAGACGACAAGTACTTGTTTATAAAAGTAACTTTAAAAGAAATTTTTCGTTAAATTTTATCTGATTCATCTTTTAGGTAGCATTATAATAACAAAACAAATGTCCAAATAAATCATACATTGTCAAATCTGATGAGTGATGAAACAGTTACACATCCAATCATATTAATTCATAATTGTCAAAATAACACCATTACTATAAATTTTGTAAATGACAAAAAAAATCAATTAATAAAAATTGTTTGAGTTAGTAATGATATTTTTATGGTCGTGGGAAAAAAAGTGTACAAAACTCGCAGGAAAGTGTTTAACGCACTCGCGGGATTGCCTGCACTCGGTTAACGCCTCGTGCGCAACTTTCCCGCTTGTGCGTTATTTTCTCTTTCCGTGCTCGTTATGTAATATACTATTAAGTATTCATAACAGTGTATTATACTATTAAGTGACCAGAATGTTAGAGGTGGAAATTAATTGCAACAAAAATGGTTCTTGTTGTAAATGGTAGGTAATACGCTCCTAATGAACATACTAAAAATATGCGTCCGTAGTATCTGCCGAAAGAGAATATGATATTGCTTTTTAAAAGTAAAATATTTATAAATATGAAGTTGGGGGGAAATGATGAAAAAATTATGTCTACATATTTATACCTCAAATGCTTAAATTATGCTACATTACATTACAAAGTTACTGCAAAAAATGCTGACATCATTGAAAGAAACATTCACGATAAACTTACCGGCAAACTTTTTAAAAATTAAACTTTATTGAAATCAGACCAAGCAGCAACCATAAAAGTATTGAAAAAAGGCATTGTTATTGCTGGTAAAACTCACCATGTAGATGCGTGCTTGTGTCCCCTTGGATAATATCGCTCAAGATGCTAGAGAGTTTCTCAATTATGAGTTATCCACTCTACCAACTTCATTATTCGACCGTAGTGCCCAGCAAAGTACTCCCTATGTTCTTGATGGTGGTGTATTAATTCACCAGTTACCATGGTTCGCTTCTGTAACATTTGGCGATGTCATAAGGCAATACGAATCGGATTTTAACAGAAGGTATGGAAAAGTGGCAACCAAATATAAAAGATATGGAGCACAATTGTGTATGAAGCAGTCATCTGTTGTAGCAGTCTGATGAAAATTCGCCTCTGATCATCAAGAAAAACAATTTTTTTTCTAACTTTACAAACAAACAACATTTTATCAATATACTGGGGAGTTATTTTAAAGAAAGAGGTCATTCGGTCATTCATGCAGAAGGTGATGCAGACGCACTAATCGTCAAAGCAGCTTTAAACATAACCTAGGAAAAAAAGTCACTGTAGTAGCTGATGATACTGATATTTTAATGCTGCTACTATATCATGCTTCTAAGGACATTTTAATGCAGTCTGCCACACAATCTGGTAAAGCTCGTGATATTCAAGCCATGCAATGGTCTATTGGAGAAGAGGCTTATAGAGGGGTATAATGCCGCCAGTACGTTATTTGGCAAAAATAAATCAACAATATCATTAAATCCAAAAACTTATGTGAATGGGCTTCCCAATTTGGATCATCTAAGGATGTTACTAACGAAGATTTAACTGTAAAATTATTGTGTCACTATATGGAGGTAACATCGACACTAGCAATCTAAATGTGCTTCGTTATGAACAATACCTTAGGAAAATAGCTTCAGCTCAAGAAGAAAAGAAGACTTTGATATTGCTTGTTTGCCTCCAACACAAAATGCAGCGAAATACCATATACTGCGAGTACATTTGCAGTGTTTTATTGGGAAAAACCTTAACATGCCAACCCTGATCCTACATTATGGGGTTGGCAGTTGGTTGATGGAGAATTTCAGCCGATATTAGCAGACTTGAGCACAACACCAGACAAACTCTTAAATATGATTAAATGTGCCTGCCAAACTACAGCTGAGGAACCATGTAACACCATGAAATGGACATGTCGCCGATATGGACTTCCATGTTCAGTAGTTTGTGAAAACTATTGTGCAAGGGACTGTACAAACACACGAGGCAGTTTTGATTTAGATGAAGATGTTGATTTTGATGAAATAAATATGATTTTATATTACAAAACACCCTTTTATTGTATAATTTTTTCAAATTTTAGATTTTGCTTAATGTGAAAATTCAGCTTTGTAATCAAAATTTTTATTATTTTTAATTTAACATTTTTAAAAAAATGGTGAGCGAAGTTGAAACCACCTAGGATTTTTAAGCTGCTTAGATTAATAAAAAGTTGTTTTTCGACCCTGCAAAAAGTTTTCAGTTTTTCGGCCACCATTTTGTTATATCCTTTTATTTTTTAAAACCAATATCATATTATTTTTGAGCATGAAATTCCTTATAACTTGATACCACACATGATTTTTTAAAATATTTCATAGTTTTTTAAGCTGGCGACCAAAAAACACATTTTGCGCAACAGTACGGATGTATATTTTTAGTAAGTTAGTTTAGTGATTGAAAAAGAGAAGTTAAAAGTTGTGGTAGTAAAGAAAATGAAAACACGTTACATGGCCATTAAGAATGTGATCCCGATACATTTAAAACGATTATTAATAATGGAAATTTGAGCATTGGATGGGTACCATACTGTAGAATCTTCGAGTACGTCAGAATCTTTAGATGTTATAGATGTGGTGATTTTAACTACAAAACCGAAGAATGTAAGTATGACAAATGTATAAGGTGTGGTGAAAACGTGGGGAACACTTTAAGATCTATTTTAACAAAAACAAAACCGATAAACAGGGAGCAGAATTCAAAAAACTGTATTTACAATATCCCGTGCGAATGTGATAAATGTTATGTGGGTGAGTCATCCAGACCTTTCAGTGTGAGGTTGGATGAGCACAAGAATTACATTAGAAAGAATGAAATTCAGAAATCAAAGATTTGTGAACATGCTTGGGAAAACGGACATAGAATAAACTGGGACTCGGCAAAAATTTTAACAAAAGAAACAGATACCAAAAAAAGAAAAATTAAAGAATCAGCAATAATCTTATTAAATGAAGATAAGTGCGTATCGAATTGTTCTGTAGATATTTGTACAACCTGGCTACCAATGTTAAAAGAAGAACTTAACAAACTCAACATTATCTAAAAAAATATCATTAGTTCTATGTTCTGTGTAAGTAGTAAGTATCTATGGAAATAACATAAACAGAATCTTAAAGCTGTGTATTTGACATACACAGCAAAATAAGAGTTCTTCAAAAAATAGCTTTGAAAACGGAAAGAGATTACTTTCCGAAACGTCAGCAAAATATATTATTTTTGTGTTTATTCCGATTTATATTATTTGCAAAACATAACCTCTGACTTTTCCTTTGGCGTAAACGTCACGGGCGCAGAGGCCTTTTTTCCAATAATTCTATTATTTTGTAGATTCGGTGATTTGTTTTGAAGAGGATAATAATACATGTGGTAGAAAACCCAAATAATAGGAAAGAATGTGGTGAAAACGGTCATAAAAGTGAAGAATGTGGTAAGTTAGAATATAAACGCATAAACTGCTTACAAGCTAATGCAACTGTGAATCAGGACCACAATGTAAACCACTCAGTTTTTGATCATGATTGTCCAGTCTATCAGCAAAAGTTCATATTGGAAAAACAGAAAATAAAAAACGTTTGTGACTAGCAATTAACTAAAAGAGAGTATACTCCAGAAAAAGAAAATATGATGACCAGTATAATTGTTGTTAATACTCAGAGCTTAACTGTTCGTATGGATGAAATTAAATACTTTGTAGCAGTAATTGAACAGATTAAATTCTGAAAGCAGGTTAACGGGGAGAGGGTTGTTTTTTATATTCGTTATGATATTGAATTTAAATTTATCTTTATCTTACATCGATAAAAATGTATGGGTCATAGTAATTACGGTTAAAATAAATCACGAATAATTATAACATTGGTGGAATTTACCATTCCCCAAGTGAGTCGCACTTAGTGTTTTGTAATTTTTTGGAAAATTGGATAGAACAAAATATTTTAAGCATTGAAGGTACCCTACTAGTCCTGGGAGATTTTAATGTGAATTTGCTGTCTGACAAGTATACATATACGAAGGCTTAAAAGGTGGTGTAATGACTATGGCTTAAAACAGATTGTGCGAACCCCTACTCACATTTTTGAAGGAGGCGCTACGCTAATAGATTTAGTATTTATAAATAATTCTGATCTTGTCGCAAAAGTATTAGATTCAATTCGAAAGTGAAACGTGTAAAAACCCAAAACTATTACCTGAAAAATTTAATGAATTCTACATATCTAGTATTAACGACATAGTGCATTATATACCTCATAGCAACTATCAGTCTAAACTTGTTGAGTTAGGGCGAGGAAAAATACAAAATTTTAAGTTATTGACAAAAACTGAATTAAAAATAATCGTATTTGATCTAGCAAACAAGAGCAATCCGGATGAAATTGATATGGCTTTCTATAAGGATAATTTTGACATTCTATCTGATCAATTGATTCAATTAATGACTTATTAGAGCGTGGTATTGTGCCAAATTCCTTAAAATTGTCGACAATAATTCCTGTAAGAAAAATACCTAAAACCATTAAAGTTGAAGACTGTTTGTAGACCTATAAATATGCTACCAGCTAACCAGCTTTTGAAGAAATACTAAAGTAGTATATCTTACGTAGAACTGATCTAAATACTTTCAAAAGATGCCATGATGTGAATTATAATTCTTTTATTTTGCATCTTTTTATTTTGTTTCGTCATGTGGTTTCTAATGTAAAACAGAGATTATACTGTGTATTTTTGGGCTAAATAAATATATTATCTATCTATCTATGTTAATTGGGAACGTGTTACCTACCATTTATAATAACAATTTTTATTGCAATTAGTTCCGACTCGAGGTGTTTTTTCACCTATTTCTACTGCATTATATTTTTAATGGATTTGTTTATTTTTCTACTGGTATTCTCCGTGTGGTTTTCGAGTAAAATTAGATTTTGCATCACAACAAATGCAAAATCTAATTTTGCATTTAGCAAATGCATTTTGTAAAATATTAAATTTTTTCCATATCAGTAAGGCTAGTTTTTTTATTTATGTAATATCATATGTCTACGTCACCCGAATATTTTGTAGGATTTGGCTCTATTTCTAACTTGCACGGAATCTGAATCATATTTTCGGAATTTTTTCTAGTGTCACTGCCTTCGCTTAAGCGGCCTATTTACACGCGAGCATGTCCAGCGGATTTGTCTGCAGACAGATCCGTTGCTGCTAGACATACACAGACAAATCTCAACAGACGTGTAGTTTAAAATTTGTTATATGCTATTTTCCTGTATCTCAGTTTATTAATTGTAATATGCATAATAAAGCTTTGAAATTACTGCTTATTTATAATTTTTCTTTAAGCCTAAATCCATTTCAAATATTAATGATGATATATGAGGTTGTGAAGTAAATGCGGCCAAAAAAATAAAATTGATAAATGAGTACAATGTGATGACACTTTAGGAATGGTGTCAGATCCGATAAACATAATTTTTTGAGTCAGTTTCCTAAAAACAAATGTGGCATGCAATTTTAATTTTACGTCCAGCAAACAAATCGTCGAAAATGGCTGCGCGTATCTGTCTGGCTCGCTGTCGGTGTTCGTCATCTTGGACCACGGACGACGAGCAAGACATATGCGTCGAGCACGTGGATACACACATGCGGATTTGTTCGACGAATACGTTTTTTTTTGGGCTTTGAATCATGTCGACGAATAGGTTTTTTTTTTTTTTTTTTTTTTTTTTGGGCTTTGAATCATGAACCATGCAGCCAGTTACTGATAGTTTAATAATTCCTAAAAATAAACCTAGCACAAATCAACGAGAATATGAAAAAACGAGGGGAATTGACGGGGACACACACTTCTCATCCAGGGGTCGATCAGGACATTTTTATAGTTCAGACAGCACAAGGGAGACCTCGGAAAGTAGGGGAAACTAACATGAGGAAAGACACCAGGTATACGACGAATACGTTCGTTGGACAGATCTGGTGGACATATTCGCATGTGAATAGGCCGCTTTAGACTAGATTTAGCATGTCCCTGCTCCTCAGATTTACGGACTGGTTTGACTTGATTTGGATTTTCAGAGACCTCATCAATTTTCTAAATTTTTTTAGTAAGAAAGAAGTATAATGTCTTTTGTCCATTATGTTTACTCATTACAAAGAGAAGTACCTGTTAACTGTGAGACATAGCAAGGTTGTGACCAGGTTTTTACCCGTCCCCCTCAAACATTTTTCATTAGATGAGAGTGACTACGATATTTAAATATAGCCATTAACGATAAAAATTGGTTTAAAAACTGAGCCCAGGGATGGAATAATTTTCGTGCACTTAAAAAGGAAAAAGTATAATGTGAATTTTTCACTGACTTCAATTTCCCACTTACAAAATTTTAATTCCACACATCATCAAATCTCGTGCTTGTTTAAATTACTGTTTTTTGTTAAATATTTGTAGACTAGTTTGGAGAGAAGTTGTATGAACGGGACACGTATTGAATAGGCCGAATCGCTTAAACAAATACTTTGACTGACGTAAACTTGCTATTATTATTTTTTTCCTGTTAGAAATATTTTCTTGTTTTGTTTCAAATATTTACCAGTCAAAAAAAAATATTAGAATATTTTTATTAAAAACAATAATATTCATATAAATGTTGAAATGCTCAATTCAAAATAACGAATAAGTGGAACAGAAACATATATTTTTCCGATAATTTAAAAAATATTTCTTAGCTATAACTATTTTTTTCTGTGTTAAATTAGTTGAAAACGAAACTAAAAAGATCACGAAATTTTGATCCCACAAATCCGCCTGCGAAATATTTTTCTGACTACGGCCTTGCGTTTGCATCTTAATAATATGCGTGCAGTTGATTTTAATAGGTGTTTAGAAAATATTACTAAGACAATGTGGTACAGTAAACAGTAATAGGTGCAGTATTGTCCTCACATACTACAGCAAAATTATCTTAAGGTGAGCATATCCAAGAGAGAGAGAGAGAGAGAGATACGCATTGGTAAAAGAAAGTATAGGATCAACTAAGTAGTATTATGACAGGTGTAGTGATATGAATTTTCACTCAATAATTTCAGTTGTTTGCAAAATAGTTAGATTTAATTTTAAAAATTATGTCAATTTCGTACTTCCTAAATTTAAATCTAACCCAAATAAAAGGAAAGAATACTTGTAGAATGCCACAAATAACTTTCAGACAATATTTAAATCTAACTATTTCGCATATGTTTGAAATTATTCAGTGAAAATTTATAACACTACTCTTGTTATAATTCTACTTAGGTAGTCTTATAGTTTTTTGCAATTTGTGTTTTAGAAATAAGAAGTTATGGTTAAAAACCAACAAATATTTACCTATCGGTTCTCTCTCTCTTTCTCTTGGATATGACGACTTTAAACACGAGAACTGTCTTTACTTAACTAAAAGTAAGAAACAGCAAGTTTCGGCCACAAAGTTTAAAAATCAAAGCCACCAAGGTCAAGTATAGACTAGAGAGTTAACGCATCAACCATTCGATCACATCAAAGATCGGAGAGAAAATAAACTTGTGGCGTTCATTCAGTTCGTTTTAAAATATTTATATTTTTTAAATTTAAAAAGTGAAGAACGTAAATATAAATAAGGCATTTACTAACTTTACAATAATTATATAAAATATTTAACCTGAATACCTTTTTAAGTGGGTCAGGACAGAATTACAATTTATGAGGGGTTGACTTTCTCTTTTCTATGAAGCGTCAAGCATCGAGTGACAATAAATTTAACTTGAGGAAGCAGGCTACAAAACACAAACCAAAATAAAGCGTATGCTAATATAATTTTTTATCTGATAAATGATAAGCCACTCTAACTCTCGCCTGAATTTTTATGTTCTGGTCTTTCCTGGAGGGGGGGGGAATTACCACCTCTACCCCCTCTTATCTACGCCCTTGGAGATACATTCCTCTTTAACACTTTACAGAGCTCATAATTGTTTTATTACTCCCAGATGCGCTTGAAGTCACCTGCTACACACTACAACCTCTCTCTAGGAAAGATTATATATATATATATATATATATATATATATATATAATATATAATAGCAGTATATAGGTTAAGTCCACCAAGGGCTGAAGGTCGCCGCTCTCGGTACTTGCAAAATGGCAAGTCGCTATGCACCATGGAGACATCTATGATGTCTGGTGTATAGTAGCATTAGACCACATGAGAGGATTCACTTACCTCTCACCACTACACCATTTACATTAGTCTGTATAAGACTAGCAGGTTGGCCACTGTCATTTGTCTGCTTCATGACCTATGGCATACTGAGGAGAACTAATAAGTTCGAAACCGGTCTATGTCTGGTCAGGGAGTAGACAAATGACATTGGCTACCAATTTTTCATGATTTGTAAGGTGTAATTCAATGCAGGTCGGGGTATTTGCCCGCTGAGTAGTTGTTTCCTGCAAATCATGTATAATAGCAGTATATAGGTTAAGTCCACCAAGGGCTGAAGGTCGCCGCTCTCGGTACTTGCAAAATGGCAAGTCGCTATGCACCATGGAGACATCTATGATGTCTGGTGTATAGTAGCATTAGACCACATGAGAGGATTCACTTACCTCTCACCACTACACCATTTACATTAGTCTGTATAAGACTAGCAGGTTGGCCACTGTCATTTGTCTGCTTCATGACCTATGGCATACTGAGGAGAACTAATAAGTTCGAAACCGGTCTATGTCTGGTCAGGGAGTAGACAAATGACATTGGCTACCAATTTTTCATGATTTGTAAGGTGTAATTCAATGCAGGTCGGGGTATTTGCCCGCTGAGTAGTTGTTTCCTGCAAATCATGTATAATAGCAATATATATATATATATATATATATATATATATATATATATATATATATATATATATATATATATTATTATTAGCCGTTACTCGAGTCCGAGTATAAAAATGTTACAGTCGACAGATTGTGTACAATAAAAAACAAGTAAAAGGTGTAGTCTATTGTAATTCCCATTCATCTACGGTGCACACGACTATGGCTATAGAGGCCAATTCGGGAGAGCACATGTCGACCGCAGTCAGGACAAACATAGACCTGGTTAGGTCTTGGATTCGGCCTTCTTGCAGCAACATTTCCTTGATAGCTGGCCACAACCCCTCGCCATTCGGTTCTGTCCGCTGCAAGTTGTTCCCATTGCTCGTCTGCAATACCGCAGGATTTTAGATTTAGATATATATATATGGTGTTATTATACATGATTTGCAGGAAACAACTACTCAGCGGGCAAATACCCCGACCTGCATTGAATTACACCTTACAAATCATGAAAAATTGGTAGCCAATGTTTTCATGATTTGTAAGGTGTAATTCAATGCAGGTCGGGGTATTTGCCCGCTGAGTAGTTGTTTCCTGCAAATCATGTATAATAACAGTATATAGGTTAAGTCCACCAAGGGCTGAAGGTCGCCGCTCTCGGTACTTGCAAAATGGCAAGTCGCTATGCACCATGAAGACATCTATGATGTCTGGTGTATAGTAGCATTAGACCACATGAGAGGATTCACTTACCTCTCACCACTATACCATATATATATATATATATATGAAAAATACTAGGTTCTCGGGTTGAACCGCGTCTGAGATTGTTAATGTCTCGACGTTTCGGCTCCCGTTTTGGAGCCATTTTCAAGAGAAAAAGTGAGTCAAGTAAAAATTATCAAAGAAAATAATTCTAGGAGTTCGTGGAACTGGTTCGATTCCGGGGTCTCAATCTGCCTACTCCCCAGATCTCACCGCGATCCGTCTCTAAGGCCTCAACCTGCCTACTCCTTAGAGCGAACTCGCTGGCAGTATCGGACGAAGTGTTATTTATACGAAAGCTGTCTGTGGGTGGGAGAGTGGTGGGGGGTTGAGGGTCTGTTGATGGAGGCATCAGAGCAGAACGGCTGCTATCAGGATTATGAGGTGTGGATGAATATTGTGGGGCTAGCCTGGAGATCAATGATTTCCAAGCGACTGGAAGACGATGACCGTCATCCCTTTTGTTTAGACAATTGGGACGTTTTTCAATCTCAATTGCTTCGCGGATGATTCGCGGTTTCTGGAAAAATGATGGTGCTATGGTTTTGGTGTTATCGAAGTCTATATTATGGCCTGTTAGAAGGCGGTGTTGGGCAAGTGATGATGTGGGATCGGATTTTCTAACTGCAAGACGATGTTCATATATTCTATTATTAATCCGTCTGTTGGTTTGTCCAATGTAGGTTTGGGGACAGTTTGAGCAAGGTATTTCGTATACACCGTGGGAATCATTAGGTATTTGGTCTTTTGGGGTTCTGATTAAATTGGAAATTGTTTGGTGTGTTGTGAATATGGTTTTTATGTTATTGGATTTCAGGACTTTTGAAATTTTGTCTGTGACACCTTTGATGTAAGGTAGGAAAGCTTTTTGCTGAGGAGGAGTTTCTGTCTGATCAGTTTGGGAAGGATTTTGTGCTTTGTGTATGGATCGCGTTATATGTCCTTTGTCGTAACCGTTTTGTAGAAGTGCTTCTTGTAATGTTTGTAGTTCGGATTGTCTGTTGTGATTGTCTGTTAGTCTGAGGGATCTGGTTACAAGAGTGTTGACAACGGAATTTATTTGTGATGGATGGTGGTGTGATTTTGAGTTAAGGTAACGGTTGGTGTGGGTTGGTTTTCTATACACAGAGTAGGAGAGTTGATTGTTGTTTTGTTTTGTAATGAGGACGTCTAGGAAAGGGAGAGAACAATTGTTTTCGATTTCAATAGTGAACTGGATCTGAGGGTGTATATGATTAATGTGAGACAGGAAGTTGTTTAGAGAATCTCTACCATGTGGCCAGATCATATACACCCTCAGATCCAGTTCACTATTGAAATCGAAAACAATTGTTCTCTCCCTTTCCTAGACGTCCTCATTACAAAACAAAACAACAATCAACTCTCCTACTCTGTGTATAGAAAACCAACCCACACCAACCGTTACCTTAACTCAAAATCACACCACCATCCATCACAAATAAATTCCGTTGTCAACACTCTTGTAACCAGATCCCTCAGACTAACAGACAATCACAACAGACAATCCGAACTACAAACATTACAAGAAGCACTTCTACAAAACGGTTACGACAAAGGACATATAACGCGATCCATACACAAAGCACAAAATCCTTCCCAAACTGATCAGACAGAAACTCCTCCTCAGCAAAAAGCTTTCCTACCTTACATCAAAGGTGTCACAGACAAAATTTCAAAAGTCCTGAAATCCAATAACATAAAAACCATATTCACAACACACCAAACAATTTCCAATTTAATCAGAACCCCAAAAGACCAAATACCTAATGATTCCCACGGTGTATACGAAATACCTTGCTCAAACTGTCCCCAAACCTACATTGGACAAACCAACAGACGGACTAATAATAGAATATATGAACATCGTCTTGCAGTTAGAAAATCCGATCCCACATCATCACTTGCCCAACACCGCCTTCTAACATGCCATAATATAGACTTCGATAACACCAAAACCATAGCACCATCATTTTTCCAGAAACCGCGAATCATCCGCGAAGCAATTGAGATTGAAAAACGTCCCAATTGTCTAAACAAAAGGGATGACGGTCATCGTCTTCCAGTCGCTTGGAAATCACTGATCTCCAGGCTAGCCCCACAATATTCATCCACACCTCATAATCCTGATAGCAGCCGTTCTGCTCTGATGCCTCCATCAACAGACCCTCAACCCCCCACCACTCTCCCACCCACAGACAGCTTTCGTATAAATAACACTTCGTCCGATACTGCCAGCGAGTTCGCTCTAAGGAGTAGGCAGGTTGAGGCCTTAGAGACGGATCGCGGTGAGATCTGGGGAGTAGGCAGATTGAGACCCCGGAATCGAACCAGTTCCACGAACTCCTAGAATTATTTTCTTTGATAATTTTTACTTGACTCACTTTTTCTCTTGAAAATGGCTCCAAAACGGGAGCCGAAACGTCGAGACATTAACAATCTCAGACGCGGTTCAACCCGAGAACCTAGTATTTTTCATACCAATGACCGCGGAAGCTTCTCGGAACATATATATATATATATATATATATATATGGTGTAGTGGTGAGAGGTAAGTGAATCCTCTCATGTGGTCTAATGCTACTATACACCAGACATCATAGATGTCTCCATGGTGCATAGCGACTTGCCATTTTGCAAGTACCGAGAGCGGCGACCTTCAGCCCTTGGTGGACTTAACCTATATACTGTTATTATACATGATTTGCAGGAAACAACTACTCAGCGGGCAAATACCCCGACCTGCATTGAATTATACCTTACAAATCATGAAAAATTGGTAGCCAATGTCATTTGTCAACTCCCTGACCAGACATAGACCGGTTTCGAACTTATTAGTTCTCATCAGTATGCCATAGGTCATGGAGCAGACAAATGACAGTGGCCAACCTGCTAGTCTTATACAGACTAATGTAAATGGTATAGTGGTGAGAGGTAAGTGAATCCTCTCATGTGGTCTAATGCTACTATACACCAGACATCATAGATGTCTTCATGGTGCATAGCGACTTGCCATTTTGCAAGTACCGAGAGCGGCGACCTTCAGCCCTTGGTGGACTTAACCTATATACTGTTATTATACATGATTTGCAGGAAACAACTACTCAGCGGGCAAATACCCCGACCTGCATTGAATTATACCTTACAAATCATGAAAAATTGGTAGCCAATGTCATTTGTCAACTCCCTGACCAGACATAGACCGGTTTCGAACTTATTAGTTCTCATCAGTATGCCATAGGTCCACTATACCATTTACATTAGTCTGTATAAGACTAGCAGGTTGGCCACTGTCATTTGTCTGCTCCATGACCTATGGCATACTGATGAGAACTAATAAGTTCGAAACCGGTCTATGTCTGGTCAGGGAGTTGACAAATGACATTGGCTACCAATTTTTCATGATTTGTAAGGTATAATTCAATGCAGGTCGGGGTATTTGCCCGCTGAGTAGTTGTTTCCTGCAAATCATGTATAATAACACCATATATATATATATATATATATATATATATATATATATATATATATATATATATATACTATGTTATAGGCACTTGAATATTCGTTGACGAAAATAACACTGATTTTAATAGGCTGTTTAAATTTTTGTCGTTAATCGGCTGTTTTTGATTGTTTATGTACACATAAACTGGTTGTCTTCAATATTTTTATTGCAGCGACGTTATTCTCGACTATCCTCGACTCGACTGGCACAAATGGTGTGATTTGTTTTTGAAAATTTCGGGGTTAAGTTGCAAGTTGGCCCTCAATTAAGGTTGTCTATTAGCAAGTTACCCAAGCTAATACTAACTAATGTGATATCTTTCTTGGATGCATTTAAGCACAATTCATTTGAAGCAAATCAGTTTTGGGCATCTAGTTTAATATCAACCATTACAATAAATAAATTTTCAATATCACAGAAGACAGTTAAATTGGTATCAACAGTAAACAATACGTATGGCTAGAATATTATTTGTAAGCAAGTACCTTAAGGAGGAAAAGTACTGCCTAAAAGACAGATCCTTGAGGAATACCATATTAATTTCACATATTTAAATTTAACATTATTTTGCACAATGAATTGTTGTTTGCAATTCAAACACGAACTTAAACGAAATCTGCGTTCCTCAGTAAAGCCGTAATAATTTAATTTGTGGATTATTATATTATTGGGCAAGTAATAAAACGGTTTAGTGATGTTTAAAGATTGAAAAGAATGTATTTACCATATTATAATTAGTGTTTTTATATACATTATAAAGAAAATGTAAACAGGCAACAATTTTTTTTTGAAACGAATTCTTGTACATTTTTCTATTAGTGTGAAGACAGTATGAATTTCAAAGTTAAATAATACCAACATAATTTAAATACAAAAGTATCATTTTAATTGGAATTCAAATACATTAGAAATATATATTTGACGATCAGTTAAAAATTAATATAATTTTGTTTTTCCAGAATAATAGTTATCATTGAAATAATTATTGTTTTAAATTTTTATTTCATGCAGCTACCAACACCCGAATGTCACTGCTATAAAGACTTGTTTAGTTACAACTAATTTCTTCACAATGAAACACTCAGCTTTCATTCAAGTAATATAAAATAAATCGCCCATTGTGGTGCAAATCTTTAGAATAACGAACAAACTACCAAACATTAAGAAGGTGTCCCCATAAGGAGAGACACAGGTTCTCTATTATGTAAGTCAAATAATAAGAAAGACCCTTTATACGAGTTTTAGAGGGGTAATCTTGAAAAGAATCCACCTTAAGGGTGTCTTATTATATTTTCTTCTTAGTTAATTCACAACATGGGTAGAACACCTGTTGCCCGACCTTCTATGTACATGTGCTAATTTGAATACTCACTTGTTATATAATTCCGAGTAACATGAAATAAAATGTATAGTGTAAGTTTTCTGATAATTAGCAAGATAAACAGGTTAGACGATGATTTATGAAATAGGAAGTGTAATAACTTACATATTACTTATACGGACGATTTTATAATTATTGTTTACGTGTGTATTAAAATTTCAACACACTCCATAGTCTTTAATGTTTTCGTAAAAAGTTTTATATAAACAAAATTACAGTTAATTAAATTTGTTAAAAGTAAATTTGGTTAATACAATAAAATAAACAATAGGTTTCAAATAAACCAAAGTGAAAAGTTTAAGTATGCAAATACTAGGATCGGAGTTCAGCGGTTCGAGTCGCCATTTTGAGGAAATAGCCACGATTCTTGTATCTCTAATATATACGGGGTCCGCCAATTGTAACTTTCCGGGTCAGTAACTTTTTTATTCAAATCATTATTGTAATTTTCTTGATATCCATTTGTAAATAAATTGAAATTTTCAGAAGACTATTTTCAATTAAAATACAATTGATATTCAAAAAGTTATTAATTTTCCTGAGTTGATTTTCTTTGAATTCGTTTTATTAAATTATTATACTGACATATTTAAATATTTTGTTACTTAATTCTTGTTCAATATACTACACTCTTATATTCAGTGAGAACATTTTTGTTCAATTTCTGAAATAATTAATTATTACTTAGAAAAATGATGTAACTTTTCCTCCTGCGAGTGAGGATGAAAGGAAAAGATGCTCTACTACAAAAGTATACATATTATTTTATCTATTCCTTGCTCTTAGATCATAATAATATGTAAATATAGATAATTATGTCATTTAAATGTCAGTAATATCAATATATATAATGTAAAAAAATAGTTATCTATTTCTTGCTCTTAAATCATAATAATGTATGAATTACAGATAATTATGTCATTTAAAAGTCAGAAATATTAGTATATATAATGTAAAAATAGTGCTAAAAAATGCTAGAAAGGATACGACATTGTTTTCATCCATAAAAACCTGTATTGTTAGGGTCGGAATGACTTAGTTTTTTTGTGGTACTGTGTAAACTGAATAAATTGAGAAATATTTTATTTCGCTAAACAGTTTAAGATTATTACCCAATTTTCACAAACTCACCAGAAAAAAAATTGTTGTAATATATTATTAATAAATGTTCAGCATGATGATCGTTTTCTTATTAATTGTAATTTTCAAAGTAACTGAGAGTACCAGTTTTCATGTCTCTTTTCTATTCTCTTTTTTCTTTTTTATTATTTTCTTTCTTTTCTTCTCTTCTGTTATCTCCTCTCCTCTTCTCTCATCTCCTCTCATCTCCACTCATCTCCTCTGCTCTTCTATTCTCTTCTCTTCTCTTCTCTTCTCTTCTCTTCTCTTCTCTTCTCTTCTCTTCTCTTCTCTTCTCTTCTCTTCTCTTCTCTTCTCTTCTCTTCTCTTCTCTTCTCTTCTCTTCTCTTCTCTTCTCTTCTCTTCTCTTCTCTTCTCTTCTCTCCTTTTTTCTTTTCCTTTCCTCCTCTGCTTTTCTCTTATTTTTCTTTCCTGTTCTTTTATTTTATCCCTATACTTATTTGCAATTATAAATAAACACCACAGAAATTATACAACCCCCAATTCCAGAAGCCAGAGGCTTGTGCGGAAGGGGGTTACACATTGAAAAAACGCGGACAGACAACCATTTCCACGATACCCATGTGATTAATCGCGATTAATCGACCAGACAATTAAATAAATATAAGATGTTAATATCACTACAAGTACTACCATAGATCATTATGATCAGTTAATAGGATTTTAGTGTACTTTGATTATGTGCTGTAATGATTTTTTTATTAGTAAATAATATTTCTTTCAATATCTAATCTTTAATATATCCCAAATGTAATTTTTCTCCTTGAAATTTTAGAACTCGATATTAATTTTGTTTAGCAAGCCCTGAGGAAGTGTATGTTTAATAAATGAAACGTAGGTAAGGTAGTGTTTTTTATCAAGGTTTCGAAAATCCAAATTGCTTAAGTTATTGCTAAGGATACAACTTTCTCCTTTTCAATAATTTTTCTCTGATCTATTGCATGTCTGTGTTCATTGCTTAGCCCCTCAAGTACAGCGGAAATTTTTATACACGTAATATAGATAAAGAGCGGCGTAGTCTGCATCAAAATTCGTTTAGGTTTTCAAGATTTGCGCGTTCATTCAAACAGAGAGCCAGATATGAAAAAACAGACATGCATTCTAATATAACGTCACTTTTTTTATATAAAAGATAAAATTTTTCTAAGTAACTTAAGAATCTGGAAAAGAAGACTTTTTAAATTTTTTAAATTTTAAAGTTTAGTTCAATTTTTACATTACAATTCATAATAGTTGGGACTTACAGCAACTTTTAGCTGACATCTTGCCACATTAAGTAAAGGTTATTATTATTATTATTTTATTATAAGTGATTTTGTCCATTATAATATTTATAATTATAAGGTAATTCAGTTGTTTAAGAAAGATAGCGGACGTTAAACATTTTAAAGCCAACTTCTATATATTAAATTAAAAAATTTATTACAATGTTTTCATTTCCGGAAATGATATGGCATAAATCACTAATGAATTAACGGAAATTCTTAAATCAAGCAGGAAGCAGTAGAGCTAAAAAACGACCAGCGTACACGTGATTAAATACATAAAAATCAGCCGAAGGGCTTCTATCAAAACTCACGATCGGTATTTATTTATTGAGGGTGTAAAATAGCCATCTGCAAGGGAATCCTGTTAATGATTTGTTACATGACAATCGCCTCAAAACCGTTACGATGCGTGTTGTTTTCAAGAATCCTCGGTGTAAAATCCGTTACGGCAATTTTTCCGGACAACTAAACGTTCAGCGTGATTTCTCTGTTGCCAATACGCTGGAAGTTGAACGACGAGACCAATAAGGGTTGAAAACTTGCCCCACCTAACGCAAGCTTTATGTACAGACAAGGCGGGGTGACGCTTTCTATTGGGGCTTAAAACCGGCTATCTACCCAAGAACTGTATACAGTGAAATGTGAATTCCGAGTTCAGTCGGTTGTGAAGCTAGACGAGGTATGCCTCGTGTGCAATACCATCATGAAATGGAATTCGCGGCCTTCAAAAGTAACTATGCATACGGGCAGCCGACAGTGTTACAAAGACTAGGGCTGGAGCCGCATCTCTTCACATCTACTGCAGTGCATCTTCAGCAACATTTACAATACTTTAGATATTCCGAGCCTCTTGAATTGACCACTGCCTGTCCTTTAGATCTTAGTTTAAAAAGCCAAGCACCGATCACTCCTCCTTGTACACCGTCTCCAGGCTGTAGGAAAAGTAACCAGTCTCCAACACCAGAAGTTCCTTCCAAGAAACCAAAGTTAACAATTCCAAGTCCTGTTAAGAAGAGTAAAGCCACAAGGAAACTTAATTTTGACGAGGATAATAGTTCACCTGTTTCTGGCACAATAATTCGTGAATTAAGGCCAGACGAAAACTTGGTAATACGAAAAGGTGATATAGATCCAGCTTTTAACGTCGTTGAAATCACCGAGGAGGCTCGCGCCGAACTTGCCAAAATTGAAAATGTCATCGGTGATTATATTTGTCGGCTCTGTAAAGAGCTCTACGAAGATGCCTTCGGCCTAGCACAACACCGATGTTCTCGAATTGTCCACGTCGAATATCGATGTCCAGAATGTGATAAAGTTTTTAATTGTCCAGCTAACCTCGCTTCACATCGACGCTGGCACAAGCCGCGTCCTAATAAAGAAAACAAACAAGAAGAGACCGTCGAGGGCGACTTAGGCGACCAATTTCCTTGCGGAGAATGTGGCAAGAGATTTCGAAGAATAGCTTACTTAAGAAAACATCAAGCTATACACCAAATTGAATGACAACGGCTGGTTCCAGTGAGGCCCATCCCCAGGATGCCGCCACGCCTTTGGAGACCGCCTCCACTTCCGCCAATTTGCAATAGTCAGGGTAACACAGATTTTACTCCTGACAGGTATGTACCGAATTTTTCTTGGATTCATCACTTTTAACTGCGTATGTAAATAATGTTTAATATGTAAATATGTGGATATATTTTGTATATTTGTCAGAGCAGATTTCATACTGATCTCATAATTAGCTTATTTTATGATATTGTGCTGTCATACTATTTATATCAGTTAGTTTAAGATTTTTATTTATATAGTTAAAAACGGATTCTAGTCCTTCTAATTTCTAGTCTATAGTTTTTCTTAGTCAAAGATACCTATGAACTTTCTAGTCATCTCACACTAGTCATATCCTCTAGTCATTTTTAGTAAAATGTAAGATCTTAATATAGGTCAGTTAGCATACGTAGTCTAATGTGCTAGTCATTTTTTTAAATATTATACTGGTAAGAAAGTTATAATATCGTCTACTTTTATAAAATACATTTAGATTTTTTTATAAACGCAATACAATAAACTAGTCATTTCATAATTATTGCAAAATATATTTAAATTGTGCTTCAATTTTTTGGCGAGGTTCCAAAATTTTACAGCCATATCTGGGTGTTAAAATTAATTATCAAAATAATATATTCCCCATTTGTGGTGAACTGATTATAAGATAAGATTAATAATCTACAGAAATAATGTACTGTTTAATTATTTTTTTGTGGGTTTTTCAAAGATTTTTATTATTAATTGGTTTTTTTATAAGATTTTATAATTTTTCTCTCATTTCTTTAAAAATTGACTATATTTCTAACGATGCAGTACGTTACCAATTCTTTTCTCACTCGGTGATATTCTAAGAATTAGAGATACGTTTAAATAGAGGAAAGGTTAAAATATTTATTACTTACTCTTTAAAATTTTTTCTGGTGTTTTCAACATTTCTTTTAGGGAACACGGAAATTACACAAGCACAATCCATTGTTCCAAATACCAAAACGTCGTTCAAGGATAATGTATGACTCCATTAAAGTAGATTATAAATTATGAAAATTGCAAAATCAATTTAATCTTTCCATCCAAAATTAAAAAATAAAAACACGAAGAAATTAGAATAAAAATTAAACATTTTGATATTTTGTGAATTTCCAAAGCAGTAAGATATTTTATTTTTTTAAGTAATTGTTACTGAGCCCTAAAATACACAACTTTCACCGATATAGCAGTTTATTTCTCATGTTTTTTGGTATTTTTGAAGTAAGAAGCACAATGATAATATACCATGTGCCATGTGACTGTCGCTGCTGACAACAAGCATGATCTCGATCCAGCCCAGCGTAAAAGTAGCCGACCCGACGCTGTGATTTTCAGTAGTGGCAGCAACGTCCGCCATGCGCTGGCAAATCAAATTAATCCATAATTACATATGGAGATATATTTTCCATGAAAAGCAAAGAGTATACACCAATTAGGATTAAACTGGTCTTTACATTCTTCCAAGTCATGTTAACAATTCATTTTCTATATTACCTAATTCCTCTGAAAATTTGAAGCAAAATTAACAAAATATTTATAAACATTCGAGAAATATCCCACTTCTGAATTTTTTTGAACAAGCAATGCATTGAAATTTCTATAGTTGTTGCATTATTATTTGATGCCCGCATGCGTAGATATTTTTCCATAATTTTGCACTACAATGTAATTTACCACATTGTTTAGACGTAATAGTAATATCTTTCTCTTGTTATCATTTTGGTTCTCTTGTACTTTTTAACAATGTTTTTCATGAAACGCAACAAGATATAGTAGTAAGAGAAATATCAATCTCATAATTTATGTATATTTTCTAGTCACTGAGATTTAAAAAATGTTCATTTATGTATTTTTTTGTAGTCAAGATATAATTTTAGTCATAAACTTGCCCATCGACTCTTGAAATCATTCCAACATTCTAGTCGTCTTAGTCAGCTTCGATCACAATATATGATCTCTTAATTTATACACTATTTTCTAGTACTTAACTATGTTTTTATATCTTTTACATACAAGGTGTCTCGTAAGTAAATGGTCGTAAAGCAACTATATGTTGATTAGATCAAAATATAATGATTTAATTTAGCTTACCTATATGGGGTGCCCAAGTCACCAGATATACTACCTCTTTCTTTATTCCTCAAGACAAAAATGTTTAATTTGGGTACAGTGTATTTAACACAAAAATGCATTTCTTTAACTAGACTTAAAAATGTACTTTTGCTAAAACCAAAAATATTAGTAACTCTTTTATTTTTAAATCTTATCTAATAGAGGTTTGAATTACCTTTTCAATGGTTTCTTCAAAAGGAAATATCATATTTATTTAGGTTTATAATACATAAATTTATAATATTTAATATAATACCCATAGTATTTGGCAGAAGAGTATTTTTAGCCAATTTTGATGCAATAAATAGTAACCGTTGTGGCAATTTAATTAATATATGGCGTTATTTAATTAAATCCTTTGTAAAAAATAAACCAAACATAATTCACTTTTTTAAATGTCACCCTGTGCATGTATTAAAAAAAGTACTTTCGGTTAAACTAAAGGCATATTTTTTGGGTTTGGTTAGATAAAAAAGAAAATGGTCATTTATGTCAAATATACTATACTTTAATTGCATTTTTTTTATCGTGAAGGATTTAAAAAAAATGGGTGTGTGTGCCTGGTTCCATCGACATTCGATATATTAAAATGCCCCCTTTAAAATCTGCTCTCTAATTTCGTAGAACTATGTCACCCACCTATTGATCTATAAAAGATTTATTTCAGGTTATGCTGAAATGAACTTTTTTTACTCTCAGGAATATTTATGCAAATTGATGTTTTATATGAAAAACGCAAATATCAAAAACACGGTTTATTTTCTGGCGTGAACGAAAAATTAGTAAATGTAAATTTTTCAAGTAAAGCCAAAAATGGTTTACTGTTAATTTAGTAGAGTATTATTAATTTACAAAATTTGAGCCGTTTTCAAGAAAATCGAGATTTTCGAGATCAGTAGACTTTCCTTATGCGAATATTTCGGAAGAAATTATTACATGTTAACAGTTTGTAACGTACTATCAACATAGAAAATTTGAACAAATTTGTTAGACTCGTTTTGAAATTTTCGATTATTTTGTATCTGTAAATTGGGTTCTTCGAAATTTTTCGCAAATAAGTTAATTTTCAGACATGATTGCTATATTTATCATTTTATTCTCTCTCATTCTCTCCCGATTATGCCACTTTACTTGGCGAAACCCTCGCTGGTATACTACGCGATTTTCTTTAGATTTTTATAAAACGTTGCAGCATACACATGATTCTTTCTTGATTAAAATACTTATAACTTTTACATTTACTGATCGATTTTATTTATAACAATAAAATTCTTCCCCCAGTCAATATTGACTGGACATTAGTCCAAATTCCAATACAATCGAACTTTTCCTCCTTAAGTCATCTTGTTTACAAGAAACGTAACGAATGTACAGAGAGACAGACACACGGACATACGACAATTTTTTACCGGTAATCAATGACGTGAATTTTTTTCTATATCAGCGATATTTGTGCATTTAGAGAACTGCTTATATTCTTCGCTTCGTGAAAATTAAATAAATATAGCCAGTTAAATCTTTATTTGTTTGTGTTTCTATTTTTTTCTTTTGCAGGAATGCAATTTGATATAGGTAAGTTAGGCTAAACCGTCATGTTTTGATCTGATCTGCTGAAATTATTGCTCTATGTCTATTTTCTTATGAGAGACCTTGTTTGTGCTTCTAGTCAAGATATTCTAGTCATTAATTGATCCATCACTTCTTGAAGTCATTCCAACAACCTAGTCATTATAATCTAGTCTACATATATTTAGAATATTTTAAAGTTATAGTGGTAAAATAAAAATAGATACATCAAAATCAGTATTATTTGAACTGAAACATAATGTATTACCTTCTATAAAAATAGTAAAGTATCCAGGGCCATACTCAGAACGCTTTCTCGGGTCATTTGTCCGGGGCCCGGCTCTATTATAAGGGGCCCGGGCCTACAAAAATAATAAAAAATCCTGACGGGCCCCGTCACTCCCGTTAGGAATTTTATTTATTTTTAGGAGGTTTATTTTTTGTGTAATACATTAATTTAATAGAATATAACAAAGCAATTTAAACCTTTCCAATTTTTTAAATCGTTTCCAAAATAAGGGGGCCCGGAGGATTTACTTTGCCCGGGGCCCGCTAAAGCTGGGTACGGCCCTCAGAGGATCTATAAGAATCATATATTTTCAACCTCTGCTCTATTTTTTAACTTTTGGTAATTTTAGGATAAAATGTGATATTAATTATAATTTAGTTTAGAAATGTTTAAAAATTAAGTGATTTTGTAAAAAGTTTTTATTAATTTTGTGTGCTATCATATATGGTTAATTATTAAAAAATTTCTAATATGATAAAAAGCAGTAACGAATTTAATCACTTAACAAGTTCTTATACTTTATCTGTATACTTTACCTTAGATACATTTTCATCTAAAAATGAGATCCAAGGACACTATAAAAATAATAAATTTACCCAGTGTATTAAAAGTAGCCGCTATGGCTGTGACTTTTATGTCACATACACATCAAATTTAACAACCCTTCTTTATGTATTGAGGGTTCAAAATCTATAATTTGACAGGTACTTACCTTGCCGATATTTATTTTTCTTGCTATTTTCTATATTTAACGTACACACCATGTGTGAGTTTAGCAATTAATATACTGGACGATTCTATTATTATATAGATTCTTTAGATTCTATTTTTAAAATAAGATACATAAGTGGTAGGAAAATACTAAAAAGAAAAATGAGAAGCGTATAACTATGTACAGTATTACTATTATGATTTCTTATCTTCATTTATCCCCTCACCTTGGAAATTGATAATTTCAAAAGTAAATATTTTATATTACAATTTTCTGAATACAAATGTACATGAAATATATTTTTACATTATTGTATTCTTAGAAAGTGTCTCAGGGGACGACGCAATTTCTAAATGATCACAAAACACGGAAAATATTTTCTAGTAAATTCGAGTAAAACCTCTGCTGTTATTGGTGAAGACACATGCAACGTCAGAAGGGCAGTCTGATGGACTTATAGAAGAAGAGATAAATGGATGAACAGATAAAAATCTGTAGGAAATTACTCACAATGAAAGCATACCTTTCCTGAATGCATTATTATCATTTATTAAATGACGTGTGTTTGTTTATCCGCCTAGTTTTTCCTTATAGATTGTCCGTTTGTCCGTCTGCTGTTCTATGGGTATTCACTAGAACTTGAAGAATTCTTACATAAATTTCATAATCATGACATTGTGGGTGACAAGCATTTGACCAATGGTCTACCACTAGACATATTAAGTACAGTCTTTTAAAAGAATTTTGAATTTTTACGTGATTATTCAGAAATTTAAGCCTAAAGATTTGTTAAGAATAACAGAATAACGACATACTTAGTAGATATAGGTGGGATTCGGGTTTAACCAGCATTATTTTAAGAAATGACAGAACTTGTCAAAATGATACAATTGTGAGCTAAGGTGTATCGATATACGAAATTAAATTTTCATTTATTAAATTTTTTTTTACTCAACTCCCGATCAAAGTATAATGTCAACTTCTACAAATATTTAATATATCAAGAGAAATATAAGGGGACAAGAACTCGTAACTTTAAAAGAAGATAAAATATCGAAATTTTATAACAGTGAAATATGTTTGGTAATTCGTTTACTACTACCAGTGGCGTAGTGACACAAATATTGCATGACAAGAAGAATCAATGGTACTGAAAAAATAATCACATTTATCTCCATAATTTTACATTAAAATATTGCTGTTATTAAATTGTAGTAAATTTGAAGTTGATACTATACGTTATTCGGGAGTTAAGTAAAAAGAACTACAAAAAAAATAAAAGTTTAACCTCTGTTTCATTACTGATACATCCTAAGGCATATTATTTTTACACAAAGTATCCCTACTATTTTGACGAGTTCTATCCCTTCTTAAAGTTATGCTGTGTAAAAACTTAAACTCTTTATATATTTTACATATAATTCAACTTAAATAATGTATGAGTTATTAAAATATTTATTTTGCTGATTCAGTTGATTGTTTGGTTGATGAGTTTCTCTTCTGTCGTAGAAGATATATTTTTACTTAACGTGCAGTCAATAGTCAATTAAAAAATATATCTAAAACACTCCACTGTTTTTTACAATTAATTCATGGCAACTCATCTAGTTGCGACAAATATATCATTTTAGTTCCTAAAAAATTATGTGCGTTAAATTAGCCGAAAAAAAGTGCTCGCACATTTTTTTTAGTATTAAGTAATTTAGTGTTTAGATTTAGTTAAAAGTGCGGGCGAGGGAAGAAGTTTGCAATACGCTCCAAGCGGCAACTTACCACACTTAAAATTGTCTAGGAAAAATATATTTTTGAAAAGAAAAACGTGAATTACTTGCCATATTTTGAAAATAACATTTACATTATATCTAGTCAACCTGGGATAAAAGGCCAGTCATTGTTAAACTATCAGAAACCGTCTTTATATTGTAGTATATATTATATTATAGTCTATGTTATAAAATATATTTAAGAACATTGTATATATAAGATAGATGAGCCCATCTATAAAATGCGAGTGATTCTAGTCAAATTGTAGGAATCATATTATATCTAGTCAATATATATATATGTAATAAGTAACTGTGTACCAAAAATTTTCAGATCTCAAACTGATAAAATAGAATTCTGTATTAAATAAAATATTATGCTGTATATAAATGTGTATAATAACTTAGTGTTCAATCGATTGTGTAAATATGTTTGTAAAAAGGAAAAATCAGATATGTTGTAAACATAAGCTTGTGTGTTTATTTTATAAATAAATTTTGGTTGAAAATATGCCTGTCTTTTATCTCCACTCACTGTCGTTAACTAAATAAAACAAGGTATTAAGTCGAACCGGCTCCTCCGGCAAAATTTTGAATGCCTGTATGAAATCTAGTGGATATTCTCAAATTCAAATTCATTTTTATTGGTCTTAAATTAATTTAAGACATTACTTAAGTACATTTAATTTTAAAGCTATAAAGTTTATTTACATATTTATGTATCTCATGCCTTTGAATTTTCTTATTTCTACCCTAGGTCCTCCTTCCCCCTCCCTCCCGCGGTCTGTCTAAGCTATAACACCTCGTGTAGTATCTCACAAGAAGAGAAGAGATAAAAAAAAAGAAAGAGAGAAAAAGAAAATTAATTAATTTAATTCATTGATTAAGGACGTATAGGTTGAGGATACTAAGGAGATTTAATTTGGTATGTACTGTATGATTATGCATATTAATAATTTAGTTGTAGGAAAAAAAAATAGAACTGAGACACTAAACATGTAACTGAAGCAAGCAATGTTAACATACACTAATTATAAATTTCTTTAATAATGCGATAGTTATCAGTAATAAATAATTTCAGATTTTTCTGCAATTTATTTTTAATTTCTTTTATGTTTCTAGGTAACATGTACAATTTTGGACCATACCAAAAGGTAAATGTATGGGTATGATTCTTGGCGCATAATGGCAATATGGCTGATATGTTTTCTTTTGCTCGAGTTATGTATTCATGGGGTAGTGTTGACATTCTTGTAATATGTTTTAAAGACCACAATAAAGCATGATAAGTTCTCTTGCAGTAAATAAGTCTAATCCTTATATAACATGGTGGATATCTATATATAATCTTTTTTAAACAGTATTATTTTCTAAACATTTATTTAACGTCGGCCTATTTCCGATACCAAGGCTAATAACCACGACAGAGGATAAGCTTATCAGTGTCTGTGTAGGCACTGGAACCCCTAACCTGGGAATTTTGCCGAACCCCCACAGTTTGTCGTAAGGTAGGGATCTTTAACTTGCTCACATCGTAGATACACGAAACCCATAGTTTTACATCTCTTTCGAAAGATGGTGACGCGAGCAGATCCTGTGACACGGTTTTGAAACCGGGCCGTCTGCGTGAGAGGACGCGCCACTGTCCATCACACCACGAAACCGACAACAGTATTTTTAAAATAGTATTTTAGAGGGAGCAGATCTGGCTTTGGAATAAGAAAACGTCCGATTGTGATTTTTTCTTTTGCCAATAAGTAAAGTTGAGTCCCACCAATATTCCGACACATTTGTGCTGAGGTAGTCAAAAGAGGTGGGGGAGGGAAAATGACATGTTAAATGTATGGGAAAATGGTTTTTCGAAGATAACTCGGCGGCTTTTGATATGACCAAAAAAATCTTCAGATTAAAAAATGGAAAACCCACGAAAATAAGCAAATTTTGTTCTTAGCCTCATCAACGTCAGACCATTGATTCTCGAGATTTCGCGAATCCAAGGTACAAAAATAAAAAAAATCGAATTTATTTTTTATCCTGAAGGAGTGGAGTTGAGGACCCATTTTTTTTAATAGAAGAGTATTGGCAGATACTTTGTTGGGCCGGGGGCTGGGGGCGGTGAGATGATTAGGAGGAGAGGGAGAGGTGGAAAACGAAAATATTTGACATGCTGATAAATCTCCGTCAGGGGCCGTTCCAGACGGTGGGCATAGTGGACGGCCGCCTAGGGCACCAGAATTATAAGGGCGGCATTTTCGGCGTAGCGATACGAATATTTTAAGAATCGCAAATTGTCAAGACAAAAGTGAATGTCACTGGAGAAGTAATTTCAAAACCTCAAGAGCCGAAAATGCGCAAAACACGGAGCTTGTTGCGCACTATAAGTACATTGCTTATAGTGCAGGAAGGTGAGCGGGAAATTTCCGCTCAGGGCGGCAAAAGATCTAGAGCGGCTTCTGTTCCCCTTGTAATTGGCCTATCGCGGTCAGACCGACGTACATTTTTTTACTTTTTTCTCAAACAAACGCTTGGTGCGCGAAATAAAAATTGCACGCTTTTTCCAAACAGTTTTTTTGACACGGTGTGGAAAAAATCTTTTTGGCCACTTGATAGCTTTTTTTATTAACATTTAATTTCCGCTCGGCTAGAACGCGATAAAATAATTAGGAAGGGAGCTAGATGACGGCAAAGAAACTGTTTGAGAACGCGTGCAATTTTTATTTCGCTCACTAAGCTTGCTTGAGAAAAAAATCAATTTATGCGACTGCTATCTTGTAGCAGTTAAAAAATGTACGTCCGTCTGATCGCGATAGGTCAATTACACGGGGAGTTATCAGCATGTGAAATATTTTCGTTTTCCCCCTCTCCCTCCCCTCCTAATTATCCTACCGCCCCCAGCCTCTGGCCCAACAAAATTTCCGCCAATACCTTTCTATTAAGTAAAAATTGGGTCGTCAACTCCACTCTACTCGCCAGATCAAAAGCGGCCGAGTTATCTTCGAAAACTCATTTTCCCATATAATTAACATGTTATTTCCCCCTCTTCTCCTTTGACTTCCTCAGCACAAATGTGTCGGAATGGGGGACCCAACTTTATTTATTGACGAAATCACAAACGGACGTTTCCTTACTCGAGCCTGGTTTCCTTCCCGATCTGCTCCACTATTTTGCATTGTTTCTAGGCAATGTATAGAATATTTAAAAGACCACCCTATATCAGTATGCAGAATCTTATTGTGGATTCAGCTAAGACATTATAAATCGGTAATAGTATTTCTCCCTTATTTGGTAAAATTTATGTAACACTCTTCCTGTTATATATTCAACATGATCCTTCCATTTTATGTGTTGATCAACCAGCACTTCTAAATATTTAATACAACTGGTTTTATGTATAAGATCACAATTATAATTTATTTGTTTATTACAAGACGGAGAGTGAATTTTTATAAATTTTTTTCATGGTCACTGTTGATGAGATTTTTTCAACATTTAAACTGAGAAGACTGTTAGACTGCTAGATAGCCAGGTTTTAATTTTTCCCATTCCTGCTCAAATTTTTTATAGACATTTTCCCAACAATCACTTACAAAAATAACAGCAGTGTCGTCAGCAGATGATATTATTTCTTTTCCTAGATCTTCAATTTTTGCTATATTATTAATATATATTAGAAATAAAATGAGACCCAGCACAGTGCCCTGTGGGATACCCATTGTAATGGGGAGTGGATCACTATATATTTTATTTATTTTAACACACTGACTACGCTCTGTAAGATAATCCAGGAAAAGTTTTAACGGTACGCCTCTGACTACTATTGAGTCCAGTCTACTCATCAGTAGTTCATGGTTAGCTGTATCAAAAGCCTTAGCTAAATCCAGAAATACTTTTTATTCACATTGAGATGATTTACAATTTCATTTAACAACTCTATAGTTCTTGGGTACTTAAGTTTTTACTGAATCCAAATTCCCTGTTATTTAAAATATTTTTACTTTCTATAAAGTGAATTAATAGTCTTTTAAACATTGTTCTAGCAGTTTTGCAAAGTGATTAATTAGAGATATAGGCCTATAGTTAGTTCCCAATTTTTTTATTTCAGCTTTTGTATACTGGTGTTATAATTGCTTCTTTCATGGATTTTGGTATTTGCCCATTAGAGATGATTAAATTGAATATAAAAGTAAGAGGTGCCAGAATGTATATATGTATTGTCTTTATAGTGTTCACATATATTTCATGAAGCCCACATGCGGAATTATTTTTTAAACATGAGTTGCACAAAATTAATTCACTTTCAGTAACCCGATGAATAATAATATTTTGACTATTATTATTTACATTATTATTATTATTATTAAAAATGTTTATTTGTACTGGCGTTGGGTCTTTATTTAACTTTTCTATCATATTTTCTCCAACTTCTGCAAAACAGTTATTAAAAAAATCGGTTTTGTTTTTACCGCTACTTATAGCCTCGTTATCCTTGTTTATGATGTTATACTTTTCGTTTTAATTTTTTTGTTCACTATTTGAGGCTTCATTTACTATTTTACAGATTTTTTTATAATTATTATTAGCATTTCTTAATTCTTGTTTGTAATAATTATTTATTTTTTGTACATTAACTTATTTAACATATTGCGATATTTTTTGTATTCTTCGTGAAGCTCGTTACTATAATTTTTTACTAAGCTCCGTTTTAAATAATCCCTATGTCTTATAGAATTGACTATGCCTATTGTAATCCAAGGTTTAATTTTGAATGTTATATTATTGTTGATATTATTATTTTTGTATTTTTATCATTATAATATTTTATTTTACTAATAAAAGCAGTATAGCATACTTCAGGATCATTTTGTTCATAAATATCACCCCATGTGTCAGATTTTAAGTCAAGTCAAATTAACGACGTAAATGAAAATAAAGGTAATTTCAGTACCGACATTGCTAAGTGTTAAGAATCTGCGAGGGCGAATTTCTTAGATGTCTCTAGTGCAATAGAATAACCTGTCTTTCGATAAATTTAAATTATAATAGAGTATATGTCACTAAATAAAACCTGACTTACCAGTGTTTGTACATTTAAAATAATGTACATTTTTGGTGAGTTAATATTTTTACTTTGCCATATACGTAGTATATAAGGAATGTATGGGGATCCTGCAAAAATTCGATTTTGAGTTTTTGATGGATTTACACATTTTCAAGTCCTCTGAATAAAAAAAAGTGGATTTTAGAAAATGTCTGTCTGCCGTCTGTGGTCCTACCTAGAGCCCAAACTACTGGATCGATTTTGTTCAAATTTTACATGTGTATTCAAGACGGCCACACCTCGAGGCGAAATCGCAAAATCAATCCTAGCTCAAATGACAAAAACCTTAAGACTGCACCATCGTGCTTTAAAGCCTCGAGCGGTAAAGTAATTAGAAAACACTTTTTTATTTAATACGGAATTACCTAATATGCTAATATACTAGTTAGACAAATACTTATGGGAAAGTTTGTCTGAATTGTGTCAGACAAATTTTTTATTAATCTGAAATAACACATTAAAGTCATAAATCGTCTACTTTTTCCCCAAACTGGAAGAGCATTCACCGAGACAGAAATGTCATACTAGTGTTAATAAGTTTAAGAAGGCGATCAATATACCAGGTTGAGTGGTGTCTCTAAGCTCTATTTTGGATCCATTAAGAAATGAATTGACAATTACGAACAAAAATGATGGCATTAGAAATCTGGAGCACCGGAATTTTTCTCGATGACACATGTAATTTTTGTTGCGGAGAAATCTTTGCGAAAATATATTTAATAAACCTGTGAATCATCGTAACTTGTACATATTTCCAGCCTTCTCAGCTCCCAATTGCAGATAATGTGAGTAAAATGCCTCCTTCAATACAGTTTTAATTTGAATCAATTCTTTCAAGTTCCACCGTCATCTTAATTCTTATCACGGGTCTAGAATGCGATATGAGCAAGTGTGTGTCCCTTGTCTCTAAATGTGTAGCCCCCTCCCACACAAGGCTCTTCTAGAGCCTTCCGGGATAAAGGGGGTCGTCATTACCTGTGGTGTATTTATTTATTTATTTATCAGCGAATGCTGGAGTCTGGATTCAATTCATAAGTTAAAGCTTCTGGCTCTAATTCTAAGATCCCTGATTCCTGAGCAATCATCAGTCAACTCCAGCTTAGTCAGTTGTCCAGTTTCTTGTGGTATGGTATGTTTGTTCCTTTGTTACAAAAAATGTGCACTGCTTTTCATATGTTTCATTTGTATGTAGAAAATATTTGAGTTTGATGTTGTGATTTTGCAGATGACTACACAAGAGAAACAGTAGATTTATGACCTAATGAACCTAATCTTGTGAGTGCAAGTTTGTTAAATATGATTGGTGGTGTATTCTATAATAAGAGACTACTGTCAGCATGTATTACTTAGTATTAGTGTAAATGCTATCATCAGTATCAAGACAAATCACTCCAAAATTAGAAGAAAAAGCTGCAAACAATTTGTCTCAACAAATTCTCTAAGGATCGAGTCTTAAAGTCCATATCGTGGGTAAGGCATGTTAGCCACCATATCCCTGACAAAGACCACCCTTAATCCAGACAAATATTTGGTAAGCAGACACCGCTTTTGAATCAAGTCGTATTTTCTTTTGATCCATCCTAGTTGGAAACCAACAGGGTGGAGCAGGCAAAACAGACAAAGTATTCGGTCTCTTGTATAACACTCTATATGACGGAAACAAACACACAACTATGATCATGCAACACTCGGTCTGTGGACGTCGTAATTCTCTTACAAATGTACACCAGGAAGTACCTTCCATACAAGTCCTTGCTTGAGTTAAGCCTAGGCTAACCCATCATATCACATCCAGTCTGCAAGTACGCACATACCGCTTTTTTCGCAGTTATTATATTATTTTTTGTTCCACCATTCTATATAGTTCAGTTTTTAGGTTTCGATAAATTTTAATCTTTGTTTCACTAATTGATTTTACCAACGAGAAAGGACAATTTGTGATATCATTAGATTTCGATATATTGATACGGTTAACGCACACTGGCCAACTGCAATTTTTAAAGCCATCTACCGGCTGTCCTATATTACAGAATGGTTATATCAGTAAAGTTCAATAATCGGAAAAAAATTGTCTAAATAAAATAAGACATTTAATTACATTACAGAATTTTTTTTATTTATTTGTGAGCAAAAGAAAGTCTTGATATGTAGGTCAATTAAGTTATAATAATAATAATGATTTATTGCTCAACACATAAAAGTCCAACTACAGAGCAATGATGAACAAAATGATATTAATGAAGTATAATATAAAACACCTGTGGTAGTCAAGTCACAAAAATATTAATAGTATATTTTTAAACAGTAATGAAATGCATGTAACAACTGTGTTATAAAATGGAAAATGATTAGAGAAAAGAGAATCAAATTAAAAGTACATAATAAAAAAAAAAAGTATCCATAATCTATATATGAATAGGTGTAGTGACGCTTAACTATTATTAGCTGTGAAAGTTAAGTTAAAAGCATTGATAATTTCTGAAAATGTACTACAATTAATATCACAAACATTTGGTATTTTATTGAAACTATTGCACATACCATGTAATAGGGATCTAAGGAGGACATTAGTTCGAGATCTCTCGCAACAAAGCGTATGAGTTTGACATACTTAAAGCACCGGACTGTCTAATTTGCTCTGAAATAGGTTATATCATTAATATTTTCAAACAATTTATTGCGCGCCGCAGTTCCAAAGAAGTAAGATTAAACCCCTCAAGTAGAATGTAGTGTTGGTAGCCTCTTCGTGGGTAGAAACCATCAGTTTTTAAGGTGCACATACCCAAGAGTGAGAGAGAGAGATATCCGATAAGCAAATATTTATTATTTTTGGTCATAACTTTTTTTTAAAACATGTATATTATTGGTAAAAAAAAGTATAAGACTACCTAAGTAGAACTATGATAGGTGCAGTGATACGAATTTTCACTCAATAATTTCAGTTGTTTGCAAAATTAATTAATTTAAATTAGAAAATAGTGCCAATCTTCATATCACTACACCTGTCAGTGTCTTATACTTTTTTTTTGCCAATGTATGTATTAAGAAATAGTTATGGCCAAAAATGATAAATATTTCCTTATCGGATGTCTCTCTCTTGGATATTCCAACCTTAAGGATAAAAATTTCAAAAACCTTCTTGGTACATTTTCGATGACGTTTTTATAACAGGTGTAGTGCGGGTACTAGATTAACGAGCAGTATTATAGTTTGGATTTTACGTAGAAGTGTTTTTAAATCAAACTCATTAGAGAGCGAATGATAGTTCCTAACAACAAAACCTAAAATTTTCAAGGCAAAAGAGTACTTACGCCACATGGTTCGAGAAAGTAAATTTCTAGCCAAATATTACCCCTAAATCTTTTATTGTTGTAGAACGTTCAAGTATTTGCGAATTTAAAGAGTAGTAAAATACAATTATTGATTTAGATTTCCTTGTATAAAAAGAACTGTGTACTTTAATGTATTCAAATGAACATTGTTTTGGTTACACCAGTTTTCTACTATTTCTGGTTGTGCTAGAACGTTTTCAGAATCATTGATGCTCCTCATTTCAGCAAAGATCTTCAAACAGTAGTTTGTCACATTATACTACGTTCATGAGATCATTTATAAACAACAGAAAAAGCAGTTGTCCGAGATTGGAACCTTGAGGTACATCTAAAGTTGCCGTAAATAGTTCAGAATTATATCCATAACACATTACGTATTGTTTTCTATTATATAAGTATGACCTCAGAAATGTTAAGAAATGACAACTACACCCAAATATATTTAATTTGCCTAATAGAAGCTCATGATCAATTTGATCGAACGCTTTTAAGAAATCAGTATATATCACATCTAGCTGACCTTGTGCACCTAGTTTCTATTTTCGATATAAATTGACTTATCAAACATAAATTAGAGGCGGTGAACTGCACTTCCATGAAGCCATGCTGGGAGAGTGATATTAAGGATTTTACAGAGGGATAGATGCAAGCATATAATGACATCTCGGATACTTTAGCAAAGTAATTAACTACTTATTTCCGACGCATTTCCGGATTTGAAAATAGGGCATAATCCAGTTAATTTCCAACAATCAGGAAATACACCCTTCCTTAACGATAAGTTACAGTGGCTGAGCTAGATCACACGCACAATCTCGAATAAAAAAAGAAAGAATTTTATCATGACCAGACGTCATCTTGTTCTTAAGCTTCCTAGTAGCGGATATAATTTCATCTTTGGTTAGATAGGGAATGTTAAAGCATGACTCGTCTCTATAATATTGGTATTGTTAGTTAGTCTATCACGAGAAAGATAAACACTGGTGAAGAAATAACCAAAACCATTAACTATTGATCCTGGACTATCATAAGTGTTTTCTTCATACGCCACTAAACCAGGAGTCCTGAATCCTAATCGTGCCTTTTTTATTTTGCACAAAAGACAAAAAATTTTAAGGACCAGTTGTTACAGAATTTTGGACACTATTTAGGTAATTTCTATAAGCAATGCTTATCTGAATCTTTACTTCGGTTCTCAGTCTTCTAAATTCTTGAGGATAGTACTCATTTTTTTCTATTTTATATTTTCAACGGTATTTATTTTTTAATGTTATATTTAATTTCACTGGCATACCATTTGGGATATTTAGGTTTATTATTAATTGTCTTATTGTCATTACTTTCTTATTGTAAATTACATATACATATATTACCACGTGTTTACAATCTCTAGTAAATACTCTGTACGTAGGTTCAAATAATTGCAACAAGAACTTTCATAAATCACTACTATATTAATCACTTAATTACAATAAATACGCCCTTATAGACATTAGTACACACAAATTACAAGTTCAATCTACTACAGATAATTCACAACTTATTACTGTTTTTATTTCATCTGTTCACTTGTTCCTCTAATATAAAACTCTGCTCCGTGCACGGAATCCACTCCTTATAAATCTGAAGCGCTTTATTGTCGAACGTTTCAGTCTATCTTTCTTGGCGTTTCTGGCCCTTCTCGTATATTCTATGAGGTAGGCGTGCACATAACAATTATTATATTTAAATCTAAATTACACCTACAGCCTACAATGTCAATATTCGGAAATGATGTTGTTATTGCACTGACATCCAGCTTGGAAACCTTACACATATTGCTGAATGCTAATAGAGCTCCACCTCCGCGGGAATGTCCAATTCAATCCAATCCAATAGAGATTTATTAATATTAAAAACATACAAAACAGTTGGCTGACCAGAGCCTACCCCGGGACCGACCATGCAACCATAGCGCTAATGCGGTGGCGGATTGCAGGATCGGGTGGAACAGGTCTGGGTCGGCAAAAACGAAAAATTTAAAAATAACCTAAACTCCCTTTGAGCAAAAACAAATAAAAATAGATATTAACATTAAAAACATTTCCAAAAAAAGACTGAACCAAGAAAACTTAAAGCTGCACAAAATTTAAACACTTATGGACACAATACACTTTTAATTTCGTATTTGACGCGGGCACCCTAACTTGAACAAGGTGCCTAAACTGGGATTTTAAAATTTTTATTTCAACAAAGATTATAGTGATTTAAAAGATTTTAATAATGAAATGAATTTAGAAACAAAAATGTACAAAAAAAAGAAGAAAAACAAACGCGACAATAAGTGGCAAACAGAAAGGAAGAGAGGGGTAGGAAAGATTTAAAGATAGTCAAAATGTATGAAATACTAGCGAAAGGTGATTAGTGGAAGTTATAGTTGGTGAAAACTTCGTTATAGGGGTTGCCGGAAAATCAGTAACGTCTGGTACGTTAAGGGGTGCTTGATTCGAAATGGGTCATTATGCTGTCTGATTTGTGTTATTTATCTTGTTAGTGGACTATCGCCCAACTTGAATGAATAGAAGTTTTGAGAGATATGCTGGACGTAGTCCGTTATCGGGGTTATGTAGTTGTAACGTGCGTAGAGATCTCTGAGGGAGATACCTTCCAGAATTTGAAATGAGGCGCATGAATTTGTGTTCTAGCACTTTAAGTATTCTCATTGTCGTGGCCGGTATAATGCACCACACCGGCACCGCGTATGTGATGGACGGCCTGACCACCATCGTGTACAACAACTTTTTATTTTGTCTGTTGAGTCTGCTACCCCTGACCATGAGTGGATACAGACTCCTGGACAGGGAGTAGACCGTCCGTAATGTCTCATTGATGTGTGTGTTGAATGTCGTTGGTCCATTCTGACCCCCCAAATACTTCGCGCATCTTTTGGTTGGAATTTGGCTTACCTAGATCGAAATTGGAGGAAAGTTTCTATTTTCAGTAAAACGGTGCGTGTAGACTATCGCCTTTGACTTCTCAGCGTTCACCCGAATCTTCCGCCAATTATAATACTCCGTGGTACGAGTCATGTGCGCCTTCAACAGCATATTCGCTGCTTGTGTGTTGTGTGAATGCGCGTACATGGCCGTGTCAGCGGCGTACTTGGCCAGCTTGGTATTCGGAAACTCTGCGAAATCGGAGACGTACAAGTTGTACAACTTCGGTGACAGGCACGATCTTTGCGGGACTACGGGAGAGTCCAATAATATCCAATTTTCTATCTGATTTAATCACAGAGTATATTTCGGGAAAATATTCTGAGTTGGATATTGCACTTGTCAGCCAGGTTTCAGTTAAGCCAATTATATTAAATCCAATGTCACAAATGTGACGCAATCAAACAAAATTTCGTTTTTGTTTGCAAATGACTATATTTTATTAAAATGCAAACATATTTCCAAAAGATAACAAAACAAGAAAATTATTATTCAAATGTGGAGACCAACGTCGTCTTCCAGACAATCACAAAAATTGTCCGTTTCACTCTCATCAGGTTCCATTTCACCACATTCAGATAGTATTTTTTTGTACCAACCCAAGCTTTCATCTTCCTCCCACTTAGTGCCAAACTGTTGTTCCATTAAATGAGGAATAGTTTTTTTCTTTTTTTCTGGAAGAGTACGACCTAATTCAATTTCTTTCAAATTCACTGGATCCCGTTTGCCTCTCTTAACTATTGTTTGTTGTTTTTCAGTCAGAGAAATAAATCTAAAGTTTTGGTGACATTGTACAACTACTACAGTGGTTCTTCCTTTATTTTTAGCAGATTTTTGGATAAATATTCGCTTGTAGTCAGATATCCCCTCATTTTTTTAAAATTATCTTGTAAACCTTTGACATCGTAGAGCTTCCAGTCGATACCAAGTTGCCTTACATTACCAAACTTAGAAAATATCTTGATATACTCCTCCTTGCTGATAAGAGTGGTATGTTTCCGTAGAAACTTCTCAACCCGCCCAAAAACCCTATCGGCGGGTAAGAAACTATGACCTCGTACAGGGAAGGTCAATTGAATTTCTTGGAGTCCAGGTGGAGATTTTATTTTCAGCCAGTAGTAGAGGGCATGAATAAGTTGTGAATTCTTATTCTGACCCCCACAACCGTCGCAGAATAATCTCAAGACCGTTACATCTTCATAGTTTAGGGAATCCAGGTGAGTAAGGAGTGCAGAACTTATTACAACTGAACCTCTCCCTGCCAAATCCTCCGTCCATGTGTAAAATGTTGGAGCATTGGAGCTCATTCCAACACAGCAAATAATTTAAAAACTTATTTGATGAGAGTAGAATTCATCTGAAATAGGGGTTCGTGGTAGAGGTTGTACCTGCTGCATGTCGAAACAAAACGTTATCGAATTTGGAGGATTTTCTTTTGTTAGCTGATAGAAAGCGCTTGCTCTTCTTTTTATGAATTCTGAGTTCCAGTATGAGTTCAGTTTCTTTGTAACATCTTTTTCAGTTTTGATGGTATGCTTAAGATGAGTACAAAGGGAACAACAATCTGAAGCAGGTGAGGAGAACCCCACATTAAATTATCGGCAAAAGATTCTTGAAAACATGGACAAGCTGCACTCCTCTTCATATTTCAAATTATACATTTTATGTAATTTTGCAATAGTTAAATAAGCTGGCAAATAAATTCTTTTGGATTTTGAACGGTTGTAGTGGCTTTCCGTTCCTCTCAGTTCTCCAATAAATTCCCTAATTTTGTTTTTTTTATGTTCTGATTTTTTTTGATACTCTATCGCCACCACGATTTTCTTTGGGTGCTTTTCCTTGGTGAATTACATTCGCAACTATATTAATTCGATTTTTCGTAATGCCCACAACTGCAGTGAAAATTTATGGCATACCCTTGTCGACTTATTCTCTTTGGTCTTCAGGTAATATGTGATGTTAAGGGAACGATTTTTTTTGTCTCTGTTTACAGACCTCTTCCTTGTTGCTGAGCAGACACCTAACATATGACATAGTTTAACACAAGGTTTTGCCATCATGATCACAGGGTCGTTTAAATGCCGTCAAAGATGGATCTCTATTATTAATATACTTTTTTCTTTAGGCAATTTTTGTTTTGCAGGTGTATGGGCAATCTTTATACGGCTTCCACTACTGCCTGTTGAAGAAAGCAACATTCCAGTTAGAATTCTTATAGGTTACAAAGTTTAGTATAATAAAATTTAGGATTACCTTCTTTCACAGAAATATTCATACCCGTTTCATTCATTTCATATCCATAATGAGAAGCACAAACAATAATTTCTTTAGTAGATAACACAGGTAACGAGCACTGACTTCAAAAACATAAGAATGACAGCCACGCATAGAGAAATACCGGTAACACGCTCTGTAAATGGTAATGACAGCTGTTAAGAGCATCACATTGAATCACAACAGTGTCATCTAACGTTACTTATTTGTAACGTAGAAGTAAAGCTGACAAAGTTTTACAAATTCCTAAAAACGGATTTATCCTGTTTTGGCTGAAACAGGATATTCTTTTGGATTTATCTGGTTTTGCTTGATTGCTTAAGTTTTGAGACTCATTTTATACGGGAAATATCCTGGTTTGCTTGATTCTCATATCGCCGTTCAATTTATCTGACCCATATTACTAATAATCCATGTTTAACTCATTTTTCATGAAAAGTGGATGTATCTGGTTTTGTCTGATTGCTCCACAAATAGATGAACAGTCTTCGTCGACTTTTATAGTTATATTGACTTATTTTGATCTCAAAAATCTGTAGTGGTTGATGTAGAAGCAAATTAGCTGCAGACTTAGAAGGTTTTGTGCAGATTGTTTATTGTTTAAAAAAACTGATAGAGAAAAATTTTCAATATGACTGTTAACTGGATTTAGTTTTAGTGGACTTCAGAGGGCCATATTATGATAATGTAACTTTTACAAAGCTCTAGTGCGCCATGAAAAGAAAAATGGTACAAAAAATTGTACAGATTGTCAGTGGTGTAAAAGGTCAAGAAAAGTTATCTGAACTTTTTGAAATAAATAACGGTTTCAGGCAGGGCTATTGTTTATCTCCCACATTATTCAAGTTATATTTTCCTGACAATAATGGTCGATGAGGCGTAATAAAAAGGAGCTGAAATTTGAGAACGAAACAATTTGTTATCGGTAGATGGCCTGGCCAGCCGAAAATGTAGACGACGTGTTATATGTGTTGAGAAAATTCATGGAAAATTTTGTGTAATGGGGTTTGGCAATAAATATTTTAAAAGAAATAGTATCTGTCCTCCAAGTAGCTGGATTACAGGAGACGCCACGTTCTCAGTCTGTGGCAAAGGACAAAATTTAAATATGAATGAAATCGTCGTCAAATATATAACAAAATACAACTATTTAAAAGTACTATTGACCAATGACGGAATGGATGACAAAGAACTCTACGAAAATTAATAAGAGTAAGAGGAGAACCGATAACAAACAAATTTAGCTCAGTTTGTGATGTAAAACCATAACAAATACCACAAAGGTTCTAATGTTTAAATCATCAGTAGAACGTACAACAAACTGTTGCTCAGAAGTCATAAAAAATTTTTGTTTAAGTAGATGGTGTGATGTCACTCTCCTATACTACATAAGAGTGCTTGGAAACATTTAGAGAACTTCAGGTCTAGAAGGCCCCGATGGATAAAACAGGAGAAAAGTGGTTGTTGTGAATCAACAGATAAAGGAGGAAAGGGAGGTCCATATAAGTTGAGCTAATGAACCCATTTTGCCGTAAAAAATGCCGCTATAAATACAATATACTTATCTATTAAAAAAATAAACAATGCGTTTGATTTTCTTGATGTTTCACTTTTCGTAGAACCACTTTTTTTATCTAGATACTACTAATGCGTTTCTTAGAAATTCGGGTGGTTTATCACTGCCCCCAAATAGAACTTAATGACATAGTAATACTGAGAATTATCATAGGACATAGGATGGGCTAACATAAGGGTGGATTTTCTGAAAATCACTACCTTCAAAAACCCTTTTGCGCAAAATTTCGTTATAGTGGGTTTAAAGTTCCTTGCGATAGAGGCCACCAAAAAAAATTAGTTCAACGAAAGGAAATTTTTATTAATGAAACGATTGCTCCAATTAATACATATATTCTTCATTTTCTTTTCAAGTTTTTTTTTGTCTGGTCGATAGCCGAGTGGATTAAGGCGCGAGGTGGCAATCGCGATTAATCACACGGACATCGCACCACCGGGTTCGAATCTTGGCTCCGGCACTGGCATTGTCGGAGGAAATGGTTGTATGTCTGCGGTTTTTCAATGTGTAACAACCCCCTTCCGCACAAGCCCTGGCTTCTGGAATTGGGGGTTGTCTAGTTTCTGTGGTATTTATTTATTTATTAAGGCAATGACCAATACACCAATGATAGGGCAAAACATTACAAATAAATCATCAAAAATCCAGCCAAATTGAATAAATTGTATGTATAATTTTTATAACCTCGTTATCCTTGTTTATGATGTTATACTTTGCGTTTTTATTTTTTTGTTCACTATTTTAGGCTTCATTTACTATTTTACAGATTTTTTTATAATTATTATTAGCATTTCTTAATTCTCGTTTGTAATAATTATTTTTTGTACTCTTTATTAACCAAACTGCATACTAATTAATTTACTAATTAAACAGAGGTTTAAAGATATTATTCTATATAATTAAATTTACCCTATAATACAAAATTTTGTTAAGTGATAATTAATTTATTAACGTGTACCTACTCTCCGATAAATAAAATAAATATCTGATAAATATCAAAACTGAATCATTAAATGCACAATATATGCATGCCTTTATTGCATTAAATCTATAGTGCAGATAAGATATTGATACACTCAATTGCATAATCATGACTAACCACACAGAATGATAAATTGGACTAAAAAAACATGTATCTATTTCTTGTATATAATATTTTATTATAAATATTTTAATGTTATAAAGTGCATTCAAATATGTAAAAAACTAGACTTCTGTGTATTTTGGAATAATAAGGCATAGTTCAAAATACGAAATTTCTATTTTAAGTTTTTCAACACTTTTTAGAAAACGATGTTTATTTTATGCTAAAAATGATATAAGTAGTAGTAGGTAGCTACCTAGTACCTAGTTCTAACTCCTATAGATGTATATAGCGTTTACACTCATCCCCAGTTCAATAAAATTAAAGAAAATATTTAGTTTAAGAATATGAAATTATATGTAAATTTTAGAGACTTATTAAATATAAATTCAACTTTTTATAGCAACGTATTAATATACATACAATTTTTGTTCTTTAACGTATGCAACCTTATATACAATATATTGTAATTTCAGCACGGAACTTACTCTTTACTTTACGATATGCAACCCTATATACACCTTACTGCTAGTTTGGCTGCATAACTGTGTTTGGTGAAAGCGGGTCTAAAGAAATTTTGTTAAACTTCTGTTTAAAGTGGAATCCATCAAGATTTCGAATGGAATTCCTTGGAAAAGTGAATTTTATTGATGAAATTAATAGTTCGGGTAGGCAGAATGTTTGAAAAAATATTTTATCTGATGCTGGTCCCTGAGGAATAACTTTTTTTAAACAATTTATTTTCTGGCACCGTTTTACCTCTCGTTATTGAATATCACCGACTGTAATTTATTGAATCGAGAAAATAAAACTGTGCTTACCTCCAATTAAATTTACTATAAATTTACTATGAAACTAGTGCAGCAAAAGTTTGTTCTGTTAATATGTTATGTTAAAAAAAATTAAAGTAGAAAAATTGCTGATTCTTAAAAATCTTAAATTATTGAAAGCCAACATCCATTACACTTAGTAAAAGTATGTCTCTTGTTAAACCAAAATATCGTGTTAAATGTGAAATCAAAATATTTCCTTCAGTCTTCTAACAAATGATAAATTTAAAAATTCGATTCTTAGGTACGGTTTATCAATGCAGTGTTAACTCGTAACTAGTGGATAAATGTCAAACAAAACAATAGGTACCTATGATTGGTGCAAGGATTCGAAAAAATGAGCTTTTGATTGGTTAGCAGGTTGGTGCGTGAAATAATCAAAATGATCTTATTTAAGGTAAATATTTCTCATATAAGACGAAGTTCAGTTTTCCTACACCAAAACAAATTCTGCAAAACATCAGAAAATGTATATGTAATTTTTTATTTAAAAAAGAAATCAGAAAATCCGTTTTTCCGTAGAGCCGAGTCACTCTCAATTTTCATTTTGCGAGTAATGATTTACAATGCACATAAAATGCTCTCCTTCCTCTTTCTGTCGCGCAGTATCTCAGTTATTGCCGCTTTCATGCAATTAATGTTTGAAAATTGATTATGATCACTTTTGGGACAAATTTTTATAGGTTATATTGGCAGATGAATGATGAATGAAAAGATGAATTTGTGATCACGGTATTACCGGCTTCGATTTCATTGGTGGATCGTATTTTAGCGGGAATTATAGCTATTATGCATAAATTACCAGATCGATTTTACTAAAATTTTACATGTTTATTCAGGACAACCACATCTCGAGGTAAAATCTCAGAGTCGGTATCAGCTTAAATGCAGTGGCGTAACAGAAATTGAGTGGGTCCCTCGCACATGTTTTCAGGGGCACCCTCTCTTTAACGAGTGGAAAATGATAATTATTATCTTCATGACTATTAGGATTTAGGTTCAGGTTTATGAATTTTTGAATTAGTAAATCGAATGATAATTTAATTGGGTTTAAACCCACACTAGATATTAAGTACATAATAAAACAGCAAACAATTTGAACTTATTGCATAATCTTAGATAGACTGGTAGACATAACATATAGGTAGTTATTAAGCCATTATAATTAATATTCCAGCAAACAAAATTAAAATTTTAAAATAGTGTAATATTGCTTGCCATATATGGTAGTAGCGGGGGTAGAATTGATCGAGCTTCATAGAATCCAAAAGACAGAAAACACTAAAACACATAAAGACTCAACAAGTCAGCACAAACATTATGTCACAAAGTACTATAAGGTAAGGTATTATGAAAAACGACCAGATCTTCGAGATTTTTTTTTGCAAAATCATTTATACTTTCATCGATATTCAACGTTTTAACAAACTCCTGTTCGATACTGACTAAGGATAAATCCGAAAGGTGTTGTTGTCCCATGGTGTTACGTAAATAGGTTTTTACTATTTTCACTTACGAAAAAGATCGTTCCCCTGATGCCACACTAACTGGTAAAGTTAGAAATAACATCAGTGTACTATAATCTAGAAAATTTGAAGAAATGCACTGATTTTTTCTTTATTAATAAATGATCCGCAAGTTCATACACTGTTTTTAATTTTGAAGTACTATCTCCAAGTTCCTTTCTGAGGCTTAAAATTTGATTAGGAAAGTCAATGGACAAGTCAACACGATATACCATTCGTTTGCAAATTACGCGCAATACAATTCTTCTTCACTTAAAGAAGTTAATTTCTCAGAACATAAAAAAATTAAATTGTTTTTTGTGTGGCATTGATACTTTCAAACCTTAATTGGAGTTTTGAATGGGGGTCGGTCATCCATCAATGTGGGCCCCCCCCAGCTGGCCGGCCCCCCTGCGGTGCATGGTCTGCGGGGGTTTTTGTTATGCCACTGATTAAAGGTAGTGGAAGTTAACCCCTGAAAACCAATAAACAAATGGAAAATATTTTTTTCTTTAGAATGAAAAATAAATAATTATTTCATCCAAAACCGCAGTATGAGATGACATGATTAATCCTTCCTAGTTTCTCCTAGAAAATGCAACATTATCATATTGGAAATAAATTATTCAATATTCGTCAGAGATTTGATTCTCGTAACATTTTTAATTTTCTGGATATCACGAGTTATATTTTAAAAAGTACAAATACAATATCGCGAAAAGTGGGTGAAAAATGAATACAGATGATGAACTCAAGCTTAAATCGTTTGGCACACTCCAGAAATGGTTTCAGCATATTTTATATAATACAGTCCTAGTTTTAAACGTTTGCTCAAATGTTGCGTAGGACCGAAGGAAAACAGTCTCTGGATCCCTAACTATTATTATTATTATTAGTAGCATTCTTAATCTGAATACAATTTAGTTATGCTGTGATGAAATAAGTAATGCAATAAAAACAAATAGGGACATGTATATTGTTTATATATTGAAATTTTCTTAATTCGGTTAATTTTCTCGGAAAATCTCCAAGCATATGTAAAAAATGATTGTTTGCGCCGCCCTGTAGGCTCTGTCGCTATGGAAGTTTTAAGAAAAAAAAATTGTTTACTATAGCAGCAACAGTAGCAAAATTCAATATTCCGACATAAAAAATAGATATAATAGAAATTCATATAAATATTCAAATAGTTATAAATTCGCATAATCGTAGAATTTACAGTCCATTTTATTTCGGTTCAGTTAACTTTTAGGCATCCGAATCACAGATTTAAAGTGACACAAAATAATTATTCAATGACATAATCATTGTTTATGTCTTTATTATGGCAAGAAAGGAAACTGAAATGGAAATATTACGAGTTATACAAAATATAAAAATGTAGTTTTCTGTGTTTTACCTGATTTTCATATACAACTAAGGACTTTAATTTTGAACACAGAGTGTGAGAAGCACTTCTTGTGTTAGTGTTTAGTATATGTGTTCGGAATAAAATTAATAAACCGATGAATATCCTGTTTCCGCTTGATTAGAATGTAAATAGCTGAGTAATATCACAAAAAGAACTGCTAATTTGCTATAAATCATTTTATAATATCTATAGTAAATAAAATAATATATAGATTAACCGCACGTTCACAGAAGGCGCGTTAAAGATAATTAATTAATGTAAAATCACAATCAATGAGATATACGCTTGACCGAGATATATTATTTAATTACGTCTAAATAGACGATATTATAAAGATAATATGGAGTAAATTGTGTAAAATTTTTTGGGGGTATATGCATAATACCAAACTACTCGGCATAATAAAAGTTCCATTTATTCGAAATGACCTAAATAATTTTATCATCATGGCCGTTAAGAGCGCTCCGGATATAAGCCGTCAAGACGCTTCGATATACTCTCAGATAAATCATTATTTTAAAAAACGGCTTTCACTAAAAGAAATTAAAAACATGTTACAATGTGGGATGATGAGAAAAAAAGTATACATAAAAAATATTTTTTTTTTCCTCTATTTTCGATTTGCAAAAATAATTTTTATCATCCCACATAGGTATTGTTGAAATAAACATTTTCTCTTTTGTAGAACTAAAATAAAATTAGCCCAATATGTCCTCAGGAACAAATAGAGATTTAAAGATTAGGTATAACAAATTTGTACAATGTCATATTCTATTTCATCTATCTCTCTCCTTCCAAGCACACCGTACATTCGGCTGTTTCATTTTATTGACGTGAAGTCATTTACAATTAAAATTGGAAGCATCGAGACGAATACACTCCGGAGAGCTCTTAAGTTCCCTAGGTGGAAATTATTTCTAAAAACTTTTGTCCTTTGTTTAACCATCATGACTTAATAAAATCATTTTAGAAAATTTGTCCTTGATAGAATAGTGGAAGTTTATCCCACACCATCTTCAGAGCTAAGAATATTGACGTGGTCGTGAGGGTTTAACTAAAGGAGAATTAAAGTTATGATGAGTTATAGATATTGCTGAAAAAGTTTTAAGTTATTGAACTGATATTTAGCAGACTCATTAATTAATTTAATTCGTGCAAAAAACTACAAAACAAAGTTATTGTTCTACATTAAGAGAATACAAAATTTTACAAACCTAGAATACAAATTAGAGCAAACAGACTATAGCTAAAGTCAGGCTCAGTCAAGTGCAAAGAGTTGCCTACCTAAGCATAACTGGAGCTATGCAAATAACGCCAACGAGAGCTATGGAGGTAATGCTGTGGAAGTGGCTCTGACAACAACCGTATGCCTCAAATCTGTCTGCATACAACCAAACTTGCTCTGTTTTAGCAATTCTGACGATTACACAAAAAGATTCAGTAAAAAGTTCAATGTTTATAATTTTTTGGTGGGCTTTTGCTTGCCTGTCTATTGACGTATTTTCAGTTCAATATCAATTTTGAATTGCAACGACTTTAAATTATATTTTGCAATTATAAATTTCTACGTTCAGGCAAGGCGGTCCCATATACGTTCTGAGTACATGGTAACTATACTTTTTTGATACCGAATCATTGAGGAACCGGTTTAGAGCAAATACCGTTAAAACCCATCATTTTCCCGTCAAAATCGATTGCTAGAAAATGATTGGGTACCCTCGACGCAAAGGGTATTTTCGCTAAAACTCTCGAAATACTTTGACTAGAGACTGGATAACTTGCCTTCATATTTAACACAACGCATGAGTGACAGTGCTTAACAACGTGGATTCGTAAAAAGGTTTTTATTTTCAAAATTTCGGTTTCAAGTCGGTTTTCGTTTCTAAATTTTGTGGTTGGGGTGACATTACGTCCCCGCGCAGCGACATTTACTACACTTTCTAAAATTACATTCCTTGATGAGTTTCCAGGATTTTGGCATAAAAGTCTTATCAAACAGTATGGCGCAATAGACTGATGAGGATTGCACCAAACGCATCTATCCCCATAACTACGGGCACAGAAAAGGATAATTAAAATTATGTTTAAAAAAGATCTCATATATCCAAATAGATGCTCAGTTAAAAAATATAAAATTATCAATATCAGGAAAATTTATTGCATATAAATATTAAATTATGAAATCAAAAACAAAAATTACCTAAAAAAAAACTTATATAATACAAGAACTAATGTAGTCATATTTAGGGCTAAAAAATCAATCTTTACAAAAAGTTCAACATACAGACATTTTTCAAAAACCACTTTTTTCTCTCTTCAATCTCTTGACTAAGAGAATCGTCATTCGCCCTTTTTCTGATCCCCTCGTATAACAAACCGGTCCATTATTTCTTTCTTTTGGTTGACAGCTGCTCACAGGGTGAATACAAATACTAGTTGGTCCACCATTTTCCGCCCTTTTTATAGTCACTCACTCACGATTAACGTTTTAATCAAGTCGAGTAAAATTAGATTTTCAGAGAAAATTTTGCATGGAGCAACGCGACATAAAAACATAAGTTTGCTTTGGTGAAACTAAGAATACCCTGAGTTTTCCGCTTCGAGTAGGTGGGGGAACCCCTTTTTTTCGCGAAAAATGGGTGAATTGGTAATTTTTAGGTGTGGTTTTCAATTTCAATTTATTTTGGACCCTTTAAAATGCGAAACGACAATGGTGTCCTTTTATTGTTGATGGTTAAGGAACCTTCAGTTCAAATTTCGTGAAAATCGATTCACCGCCTCCCACGATATATATATATATATATAAATATATTGAAAGAACGTCGAAAATTGAATTACGACTAACTTGGCCAAAATTAAACCGAATTTGATGAAATTTTAGACGAGAGTAAACCTATATAACCAAGAAATAGCCCTCCGAATTTTAGCAAAAAATATCCAACATTTTGGCCGCAATTCCATTTTTAGTCCAAATTCCACAAAATTTTCAAAACTTTCCCCAATTTGTCCAAATGATCGAACGAAATTTTTATTTTACCATAATGAAGGTATTCTTATGTACTTTCACGTGGTGTAACTAAAAAATAACTTTTTTTTAATTTAGCCGATTTTTTGTCATTTTTGGTATATACATGCGAGCGGCGATTTCCCGTCATTTTCAGTATTATACGTATGCGTATAATGCGTATGCGAGCACAAGTATACGTGTAATTATTCATTATAAAAATTTCAATTACTATATATTAAAATATTAATAACAAAAAGTGTTTGTGAGCAGGTTTTAAATATTTAGATGAAACAAAATCTCGAAGGTAAGATATAGTTTTCTTTCTAGAAAATTCACTTGACTTTTATTAAACTTTTTACATATATTGATTATTATTTTATTTTATTCATGCTTTCTTTTTCTAGTACTTGTACTAGATGTGCTACTACAAGAAGTGTCTACTTCCGAATCGGTAACTGGAGTTTGGAATATTTCTTCACCCCCGTCATCGCTAAAATCTTATTTTTTTTTACCAAGTTGTTTTCGTTACAGCTATCTCTTTCCCCACACCCTTTGTGTCGCTCCTCTCTTGATGACGTGTACGCGGGCAGATTTCGGTAAACATAAAAAATTTCTTTTTTTCCTTCGTTCCTGGCACCTTTAACTTATGATTTCTTACTTACGCTACGGCGTTCTGCGAAGAGTTTTTCGTGAGATATGAGCGTTTAGAAATTACATGTTTCGCGTTTTTTTACGATCCCGGCGAAAAACGCAAGCCAAGTTTCTGGATGCGTGCGCACAAAGAGGAGTCGTGACAATAGTCAGCTGACCAGACGAAAGCAACTTGGCCAAAAATATTAAAAAATTGATAAAAAAATTAAGTATCGTAGAGGAGTATTTCTCGTATCAAAATATATTTATAAAATTGCTACAACACCCAAGTCTTAAACATTTTAATATTGTTATGTGTACGCCTACACCACTGGAATATATAGAAAATATGCAAAGGGCGAGAAACATCGGGAACAACGCTGGATTATTCTATTATATTCAGGTACATTCGACGCGGGTATATATGGTGACTGAATCGGCGCACTAAAACAGTTTGATATGAGACAAGCAAGTGTTAAGATGAAATAAGGCACAATATCAAGTTGTAAATTAAAGTAGTGAATTTATAGTAGATTAAAAGTATAATTAGTGTGTTTTAGTATACGGAATAATTATTGTAATTAAGTGATTAATAAATCAGTTGGTTGTGAAGATTCCTGTTGCGATTTATTGAACCTACATACAGGGTGTTTACTGGAGATTGTAAATACGTAACAATATGTTATTCCTGACATTTTTCCCCATCAATTGATCATAAAATTATCCCTTGAGAGGTAAAATCCAAAAGATGTGAAAAATTGGTCTAGATTTATTGTACTATTAGTGATTGCTAAAATAACAATAATACTTTATATACAGCATGTCGCTCTTAGGAGTGTAACGCTCTTAATTTTTTCTTTCTTTTCGATTTGAGTCAAATTTTACTCAGATATAGAACAAAGTAGGATCTACCTATGGCCAAAAAAAAAATATTAACCCTCCACAAATGCAAAACTACCTACAATACCAAAATTAACGGAAAAAATTTTATTAGACATTTCTTATCGGAAATTTTTATTATTGAGAGTTGTTCAGAATTGTCTAAAAACCTTGAGTCCAAAATTTCATCAAAATTAAAAATATATTATGATTTTGTTTAAAATAATGTCCGAGTCCAAAAATATAATTATAATGTGTTTCTTTGCTAAGAAAAGTGTGTTGTTTTAAATTAAATGCAAGCTGTCAGGTGTTTGTCAAATAATCTGTAAGTTATTTCAAAATGATCTTTTCGGACTGACATTATTTTAAATAAAATTATTTTTTTAAATTTTGATGAAATTTTGGACTAAAGGTTTAAGACAATTCTGAACAACTTTCACAAATACATTTTTTCGGTAAAAAAATGCTTAATATGATTTTTTTCATTATTTTCGTTTATCTTGGTATTACAGGTGACTTTGCATTTGTAGGGGGCGGATGTTTCTTTTACCATAAATACTTCTACTATTTCTTACTTTGTTTTATATTTGAGTAAGATTTGTTCCAAATCGGAAAACAAAAAAAAAGTTATAATAAGGGTGTTACACTTTTGAGTGTAACACACTGTATATCACCAAAACTAAAATTTAAAACAATAGAAAATGTCCCATTCTATTGGTTAAAGGTATCATAAGAGTCCTTTTTACAATAAATGATAATTATTTTATTTAGTATATAAAAGTTCAGTATGCAAAAGTTGAAGAAGATATATGACCGCCCCTGAACTTATGTCACTTGCTTGGTAACGTTTTAAGGAACATATTCCAACCTTTATATTGGCAATAGTTTGCCAATATTTTTCACTTTAAAATTCTTAAAATGTTCTCATTTGGTGATACGAAAATATATCGCAGAAGAAAAATAATTTACTGACACGTAATATATTTAATTAAAATTTATATACTTAGTCAAGTGCTCACCCAAGGGAATGATATTTTGGGGCGTCTGTTTAGAGAACTTCTTATGTATTAAGTGTTGAATTACATTTTAACCGTTGTAAAATAATAATTTGATTACTTATTCCTTAGGGGAAATGAAGATGTAACAGAAACTTATGGGTCGACATAAATTTGGCATCAATTAAACGCCTAAAAATTGTGTTTTATTTCTTTGCAAATTTTTAATTTTTTTTGTTCATTTTGAGGTATGCACCAATTAGCAATAATAATAAAATCTTCTAAGGAATAAAGTTAAAATTTTTCTGTGATAATTTTTTTGTATTTTTACCTGTTCAAATTAGAGAGGGTACGTGTAAAATGTCTGAAACGGAACTAGTCACTATTAGTCTATTTAATGAAGTCCCGAACATCAAACATTTGTAAGATCTTATGCAATACCATGTTTTCGAAAAACAATGGTGAGAAGAATGATGGTGACGGTTTCGAGTTGTGAAATCCTTGCGTACTACCCCTATCAAGGAAAAATCACCCCAATTTCTGGTTTTGGGCTTGCGAAGGTTCATCGGATCAGGTTTTTTGAGGAATAATAATAAATTCAGTTAATTTACACTAGAATACTCCGGACCAACCCCCGGGGGTTGAAACTATCGCCGTCCGTCAATATTATGGGTTCTCGAGGACAGGGATCACGATGTTGGTGTTGTTTTTCACCCTACCTACTAGCAGAGTAATTTCAACCCTCGGAGGTTGCTTATGTCAACTGTGGTTTAGTAATGGTTAATTTCCCTGATATTCCCATGAAAACCCGACGAATCCCCGCATGCCTAGGATCGACAGAATTTAAGAGGGGTGAACACGCAAACGACGCCTCGATACTTGGTATATGGCTCTGAATCGTGTGCTACGAACACGCACGAGCTATGAGCTTAGTAGAGACCCTTAAGGCGTTGCGTGCACTTAATTTATTAATTTATGAAAGAGTGAAGTTCGGGGGGGGGGGGGGGGGTGCACTTAAAAAGGTTGGAACAGGATAATATAAGCCCCTGCCGATTGCCAATTGTTTCTAATCTATTCTGTTGATTTCTGAAGTTGAATTGACTTTAAACTGAATTTGATTTTTTTTGTCAGGTGATTTTCCATCACCTGTATATAATTTCTAGGATAGAACACTTCCGTGAGCAAGAATTAAGCCGAAGCACTTTTGTTTCAGTTGAATTTTTTTAAATTAAGATGTCCAAATATTTTGGAACATCCTGTATGCAGTCGTTGTAGATTAAAACACTCTGTTTTAGAACGAATTACAATATTAATTATTTAAAACGAACACAGGTTTAAATACAATTTTTGCACGATCGAGCTTTTTTGTTTATTTACAAGATCTGTTTCCAAGACGGTAGGTTATGGTTGCTAGGCCTAACACGTCGGGAAGTCAACGCTTTCATTTTTGGCACACTTCCCAATCTTTCCAATTAAGAGAGATATATCGAATGAGAAAAGAAAAATTCAAAATTTTAGCTTTTGCCGTTCCTGTTTTATAGCGATAATAAAACAGTGTGTCGAATACAAAAATGTTAAGAAAAGATGCCATAATGAGGCCTTAACCAGCATTTTGTTTTGAATTTTTGAAAGAAAGATACTTTATTTTTAAGTCATATATTTAAAAATAAAACATTAATTCCATCATTTTCACTATAGGTGTATTTATTTCATTTCCTTCTATAACTTCTCATTTCGTTTTTAGTAATACGTTTTGTAAGTTGTATTTAAGGTTAAAACATCAAGAAGCATGAATCCAAATAATTTTCTACAATTGTAAATTATAAGACTAAATTATAAAAGAAATGCACTAATTAAACAACATTAGTATTGGTACAGTATGCCAAAAATGCTTGCATAATGGAGTAAGGGTTTACTACAGAAATACTCAATTCAAGAAACACCATTAAATAATATATATGATAAAACTCGACATAATTAATAAAATTATCTCACACCGAGAATACCGTCAAATATATAAAATTAGACAAAGGACAGGAATATCGTACTACTATTTTTTACATTATCATGTAATAGTATTGAATCCGAAATGTGATTTGTTTGGTCAGAGAAGTTTTTTGTTTCAACAAGTTCGGTGGTCATTTAAGCTCATCGTTTGGTTTTGCAGTTTCGGTGAAGTTGGCGTATTTTTATTTAAATAATTTAATCTATTAGAGCATCATCTCCATCAATGTTCCACAAATATCTCGACCTCTATAAGGTCCTACGGGAGTCAACAAAAATGGCGAATACGCATTACGAGTTCTTTAACAAATAACTAATGATACAAAAAACAATAAAAAAAGGCATCAACGATAAAAAAATAAATAAGCACATTAATCAAACACACAAACTTAAGCAGACATATAAAAGAGCACAATTAAGGGAAGCAAAGCATTGTACATAATCCTGCTTAACAAAATAAATAGATCTAGAACTCGTTAATAAATAAATAATGCATTTCCAACAGGTAAATACCCAATTACAGGAAACATAGAATGGTTACAGAGAATATGAGAATATAAATTACAAAAATATGAGAAAATATTTAAATACAAAGTAATCCTAAAATTATGAAATAGTATACATTTAAAAAAAAAAGAGAAAAAAGCATTAAAATATACAAGTGAGTAGAACATTGTGAAATAATAAAAATATAATTTCAAATAATATGATGAACTGGACCCTAACATTGTACCATCCTATGCATTGTAGATAATAAAAACCTAAATAGATGGCTTTTAAAATTCAGTAAGCCGTGCATGATTCAGTAAAGGTATATAAATAAAAAAATAAAAATAGGGTAAAAATATAGTATCAGGGTAGGTGTACATATATTATGAGTTGCTTCTTAGACATAAGTCAATTAATTATACTATTTAAACTGTCGTGATTAATATCACAAAGACCGGATATTAAATTGAATACCTTACACATATTAAACATTGGTGATTTACACATAAGGTTGGTACGATTAAAGGGGGTATAAAAATAATCACTATTACGAGAATGCAATCGAGGAACCAAAAAGCAAAGCTTATAACAAGGGATGAATAATCGATATTGTTGTTAACTAGATGTACAAAAATGAAAGAGCAGCGCAGTTCCTTCTTTCAGTGAAATCATATTAATCATATCTAGTAGGTTATTATCGGTGCCTCACTGTGGAAAAAAACCATTAGTTTTAAAAAAACATGAACCTTACAAATTTTCTCTGGACAGATTCACTTAATAAAATCAAATTTTGGTATATAGGAGACCATATGAGAGCGGCATATTCCAGCGTATGTGAAATATAATATTTTCAAACTTTCAACACTAGAGAAACTGCTCCAGTTTCTGACAAAGAACCCGAGCAACTTAAAAGCTGACTTTGTCATATGATTAATATGGCTAGAAAAACTAAGTTTTCAGTCGAAAATCACACCGAGATCTTTGAATGCCAAACAACGCTCGAGAGAAAAATTGTTTATGTAGTTGTCAAATTGTATAGAATTGTGCCTATGAGCAAAAGTTTGGAGATGTTTAATTTAAGAAAGTTAAGAAGTTAATATTCATCAAGGTAGGGAATGCTTATGTATTACAATGAATGTGCACAAAATTGCCAAGAACTAAAATTATAAGGAAAAAGACAAATTATTATTTGCCTAAAATAAAGCAGTATTTGAACGAGGCGTCGGGCGGTAGAAAGTTAAATTATCCTCGAGGTTGCTCTGGGAATAATGAAATTTACTTTAAATAATAATCCTTGACAAATCGTTTGTTACAACTTAGATAAAAGAAACACTAGGGAAAAATGTTTACGCCTCTTTTGAAGGAAAATCACAGTGTTTAGCAAATAAGTTTTGTTGTGAACAATCAATGGGTGGATACACGCACCGTTCGATTTAAAACCAAGAATCGTTTCTAAATTATTGATGTGTGTGCTATAATGAGGCGCTTATACAAGAGAAGCATACTCGAGTTTAGATTTTACTACATTAAAGTAGGATAAGCATAGGAGTTGGTGGAATCACGACAATTTTACATTATAAATCTTGCTTCGAGGACGATGACATTCGAATTCGCGGCAATACCAAGTTCTTGATTAGAGATAATACCAAAACACCAGAAAAGGTAGTCGGATGTTCAGCTTACAATCAAACATTATATGTCTTCTCGAAAATGACAGCTTATTTACCTCACACTAAACATTTACCCTAAGTTATTTTGAAGAGACTGAAGAGAATAGTCCCCTTGAGTATCAACAATAGTTAGTTAATATTTTCAAATTGTCGGCGTAAGCGAAACTATCTACATCAGTGCCTTCTACCAGATCATTAATAAAAATATTGAACAGCAACGGACCCAGTATAGACCATTGAGGGACTCCAGATACTGTCAACAAACTTAAACTCACCAGATCTTGAGTCCTGTTGAGTAAATATTATTTAAAAGATTAATTAGAAAATCGAACGAACCAAGAGTAGGAAGTTTATGTATTGCAAGTCGAAAGTCTTAGACAAATCCGTATACATTGTGTCTGTTTGTGATTACACATTAAGTGATTCCGCTGTAGACTTGGTGAGAGAAATAAGATTCGTTGTTGTAGAGCCACCTCTCACAAATCCGTACTGGATACTGATATTTTATTGAAGATATTGTGATGTGTAAATTCTTGCAGTAAGATTTCCAAGGCTCTACAAAGATTGCAGATAATTGAGATCGGCCGAAATCTTGTACTTTCAGGGCTTGTATATACCCTCTGCATATATTATGCGTTGAAGAGCTGGTCATGAAAAATTTTCCCACGTAATACTTTTGAAAATACCGTCTTGAGCAGCCTTCACTCAATTTGCGATGAATGTTTGAAAATATTTGGTATCAGGACAGTTGCCTATTTGGGATATCCTCAGCATACAATATCTTAGCTGTCAGTGCGTTTCTGTTAGCTTTTCCATACAAGAACGAATATCAGCAGTATGAGAAATCAAAATGGAAACATTTTTATTGTAGTAAATAATTCAATGCTGTTTTTCTGATATATGGTACATCCTACGACTATTAAGAGATCTTTTACGTATTTTCGTCTAAATAGCTTTAAACAAACGGGACCCCTTAGGCTCGCCCATGTCTTCTATGGTCTCCTTTGATAAAACCATCAGATTTCTCGTGAAAAATGGCGTCATTGTCCAAGATTTCATTGGTTTGCTCAAAATAGTTTTTAAAATAAAAAATGATATTAAGATTTTTAGGCGCTATCTTTAGACTATCGTAGCTTCCTTATAAAGAAGTTTCACATACCTGCCTTGAATTTTTATTGTTGTTACATTCGCCCCTCAATGTTATTATCGTACATCCTGTATTATTCTTGTCGAAATAAGTTTACTTGAATGAGTCGCTTACTAAAACCGTATTTTCAAATATTTATTAACTTAAATTCTTCATTTGCAAATTAGTGATAAGTATTAAACATTTTATGTCAAGTTGTTTTTAACAAGAACAGATTGATAAGGAGACATATAATTTTATGAATTAAATAAAGAGTTGAGCAAAGTTTTAACGGAAGTACGATTCAAGAGGAAATCACTATCAGAGACTACTTCCCACTCCACTCCTACGAACCCGTGTAATTAATCTGCTCTGATTTTCCTGTATATCACAAATATGCTACATTCCAATATCTCCTTCATGACACACAACCAATATGTCCTTTTACATTTTATGATAAAAAAATTGTTTTCACACAGTAGCGAAGATAATACGTGCTGCTATTTTTGATATTCGCTTAGTATTAGGTTTTAGACAATTTTAATGTGACATAATCATTCAGGTCAAGTTATTTAAATATGAAATAAATAATAGCATTTATTACCAGTTTCTTGGTGCTACTAATATCTGAACACATACACACACTATTACATATGTATATATTAGACAGATTCACATACAATGTGTCTCCAGATGGGGTTCTTGTAATCGAGAAAGAGTCATTCTTTCTAAAAAGACTAGAAAAATGTGTACTGGTAGGAGATGTGCATGTAGGGTAGTGCCAAACTTAGTTATTTTGCAACTATATTTCTCATTTAAACTTTTGTTTTTAATTCAAAAAAATTTGTTATATAAATTTTTCATTAAAAGTGTGAAATAATAAAATTACGTGGACATTGATCCACTTCAAATTATATATACAATCTATTCAATTTGGCTGGCTTTTTGATGATTTATTTGTAATGTTTTACCCTATCATTGGTGTATTGGTCATTGCCCTGAAAAAAAATAATTAAGAATTATATTTATTAATTTGAGCAATCGTTCTTCTATTTGTAACAATGAATTTAATATAATTGGCTTAACTGAAACCTGGCTGACAAGTGCAATTTCCAACTCAGAATGTTTTCCCGAAATATACTCTGTGATTAGATCCGATAGAAGTTTGGATATTATTGGACACTCCCGTAGTCACGCAAAGATCGTACCTGTCACCGAACTTGTACGTCTCCGATTTCGCAGAGTTTCCCAATACCAAGTTGGCCAAGTACGCCGATGACACGGCCATGTACGCGCATTCACACAACGCACAAGCAGCGAATATGCTGTTGAAGGAGCACATGGCTCGTGCCACGGAGTATTACGATTGGTTGAAGATTCGGGCGAACACTGAGAAGTCACAGGCGATAGTCTTCACGCGCCGTCTCACTGAAAATAGAAACATTCCTCCAATTTCGATCCAGATAAGCCAAATTCCAACCAAAAGATCCGTGAGGTACTTGAGGGCCAGAATGGACCAACGACGTTCAACACACACATCAATGAGACATTACGGACAGTCTACTCCCTGTCCAGGAGTCTGTATCCACTCATGGTCAGGGGTAGCAGACTCAACAGACAAAATAAAAAGTTGTTGTACACGATGGTGGTCAGGCCGTTCACCACATACGCGGCGCCGGTGTCGTGCATCATACCGGCCACGAAAATAAGAATGCTTAAAGTGCTAGAACACAAATTCATGCGCCTCATTTCAAATTCTGGAAGATACATCTCCCTCAGAGATCTCTACGCACGTTGCAACAACATAACCCAGATAACGGACTACGTCCAGCATATCTCTCAAAACTTCTATTCGTTCAAGTTGGGCGATAGTCCACTAACAAGATAAATAACACAAATCAGATAGCACGATGCCCCATTTCGGATCAAACATCATTTTCCGACAACCTCTATGACGAAGGTTACTATAACTTCCGCTAACCACCTTTCGCTAGTATTTCATACCTTTTGACTATCTTTAAATCTTTCCTGCCCCTCTCTTCCTTTCTGTTTGCCATTTTTTGTCGTGTCTGTTTTTCTTCTTTCTTTTTTGTACGTTTTTGTACATATTTCATCATTAAAATCTTTTAAATCACAATAATCATTGTTGAAATCAAAATTTTTAAAATAAAAGTTTAGACACATCGTTTAAGTTAGGGTGCCTGCGTTAGATACGAAATTAAAAGCGTATTGTGCCCATAAGCGTTTAAATTTTGTGCAGTATTAAGTTTTTTTTTGGAAATGTTTTTAAGTTAATATCTATCTTTATTTGTTTTTGCTCAAAAGGAGTTTAGGTTATTTTTCATTTTACGTTTTCGTCGGCCTAGGCCTGTTCCGTCCGATCCTGCAATCCGCCACCGCGTTAGCGCTGTGGTTGCATGATCGGCCCCGGAGCTGGCTTTGGTTAGGCAACTGTTTTGTATGATTTTAATGTTAATAAATCTCTATTGGATTGGACCTTCCCGCGGAGGTGAAGCTCTATTGGCATTCAGCAATATGTGTAAGGTTTCCAAGCTAGATCTAAGTGCAATAACATAATTTCCGAATATTGATATTGTAGGCTGTAGGTGTCATTTAGATTTAAGTATAATATTGTTATGTGCACGCCTATGCCATTAACTCATAGAATATACACGATAAGGGCCAGAAACGCCAAGAAGGATAGACTGGAACGTTCGAGAAGAAAGCGCCTCAGATGTATAAGGAGTGGATTCCGTGCACGGAGCACAGTTTTATATTAGAGGAGAACAGATGAAATAAGAACAGTAATAAGTTGTGAATTATAGTAGTGAGACTATAGTAGATGGAACTTGTAATTAGTGTGTACTAATGTGGAGAAGGGTTTAATTATTGTAATTAAGTATTAAATAAAGTAGTGGTTAATGAAAAATCTTGTTGCAATTATTTGCACCTACGTACAGAGCAGAGAGATTGTAAACACGTGGCAAGATGTGATTTACAATAAGACAACTAATAATAAGCCTAAATATCCCAAATGGTATGCCAATGAAATTAAATATAACCTAATATTAAAAAATAAATACCGTTCAAAATATAAAAAATTTAAAAAATGAGCACTATCCTCAAGAATTTAGAAGACTGAGAACCGAAGTAAAGTCTCAGATAAGTATTGCTTATAGAAGTTACCTAAATAGTGTACAAAATTCCGTAACAACTGGTCCTTAAAATTTTTGGTCTTTTATACAAAACAAAAAAAGCACGACCAGGATTCAGGATTCCTGGTTTATTGGCGTATGAAGAAAACGCTTATGATAGTCCAGGATCAATAGTTAATGGTTTTGGTTATTTTTTCACCAGTGTTTATTTTTCTAGTAATAGACTAACAATACTTATATTATGGGGACGTGTTATGCTTTAACATTCCCTATCTAACCAAAGATGAAATTATATGCGCTACTAGGAAGCTTAAGAACAAGATGACATCAGGCCATTATAAAATTTTTTCTTTTTTTATTCGAGATTGTGCATATGATCTAGCTCAACTATCCATAACTTATCGTTAAGAAAGGCCGTATTTCCTGATTGTTAGAAATTAACTGGATTATGCCCTATTTTCAAATTCGGAAATGCGTCGGAAATAAGTAATTAGAGAGCCATTCTTTGCAACTTTGCCAAAGTATCCGAAATATCATTATATGCTTGCATCTATCCCTCTGTAAAATCCTTAATATCACTCTCTCAGCATGGCTTCATGGAAGTGTAGTCCACTGCTTCTAATTTATGTTTGATAACTCAATTTATACCGAAAATAGAAACTAGGTTCACAAGATCAGTTAGATGTGATATATACTGATTTCTCAAAAGCGTTCGATCGAATTGATCATGTGCTTCTATTAGGAAAATTAAATATATTTATGTGTAGTTGTCATTTCTTAGTATTTCTGAGGTCATATTAATATGATGGAAAACAATACGTAATATGCTAAGGATATATTTCTGAACTATTTACGGTAACTTTAGATGTACCTCAAGGTTCTAATCTCGGACAACTGCTTTTTCTGTTGTTTATAAATGATCCCATGAACGTAGTATAATGTGACAGAGTACTTTTTGTCCATGCTATGAAGATCTTTGCTGAAATAAACAGCATCAATGATTGTGAAAACTTTCTAGCCCAACCAGAAATAGTAGAAAACTGGTGTAACCAAAACAATCTTCATTTGATACAGTTCTTTCTATACAAGGAAATCTAAATCAATTGTATTTGACTACTCTTTAAATTCGCAAGTTCTTGAACGGTCTACAGCAATAAAAAATTTAGGGGTAATATTTGGCTAGAAATTTACTTTCTCGAACCATGTGGCGCAAGTACTCTTCTGCCATGAAAATTTTAGGTTTTGTTGCTAGGAACTATCATTCGCTCTCTAATGAGTTTGCTTTAAAAACATTTCTACGTAAGATCCAAACTAGAATACTGCTCGATAGTCTGGTACCCGCACTACACCTGTTATAAAAACTTCATCGAAAATGTACGGAGAAGGTTTTTGAAATTGTTATCCTTAAGGTGGGCATATCCAAGAGAGAGAGACATCCGATAAGGAATTATTTATCATTTTTGGCCATAACTGTTTTTTAATACATATATTGATAAAAAAAAGTAGAAGACTACCTAAGTAGAACTATGACGGGTGTAGTGTTATGAATTTTTACTCAATAATTCCAGTCGTTAGCAAAATTAGTTAATTTAAATTAAAAAACAGTGCCAATCTTCATATCTTGTAGTTTTAAATTAACTAATTTTGCAAATAACTGAAATTATTCAGTGAAAATTCGTATCACTACACCTGTCATAGTTATCTTAGGTAGTCTTATACTTTTTTTTTCCAATAATATATATGTTTTAAAAAAAGTTATGACCAAAAATGATAAATATTTGCTTATCGGATCTCTCTCTCTCTCTCTCTCTTGGATATGCGCACCTTAAAATTTGATGGTTTCTATCAACACTCCATTCTACTTGAGGGGTTTAATCTGACTTCTTTGGAATTGCGGAGCTCAATAAATACTTTGAAAATATTATATAACTTATTTCAGAGCAAATTAGACAGTCCGGTGCTTTAAGTATGTCAAACTCATACGTTTTATTGCGAAAGATCTAAAACTAATGTCCTCCTTAGATCCCCATTACATGGTATATGCAATAGCTTCAATAAAATACCAAATGTTTGTGATATTAATTGTAGTACATTTTCAGAAATTATCAATGCTTTGCTTTTAGCTCAACTTTCACAGCTAATAATAGTTAAGTGTCACTACACCTATTTATATATAGATTATGGATACTAATGTTTTTTTATTATGTACTTTTCATTTGATTCTCTTTTCTCTAATCATTTTCCATTTTATTACACGGTTGTTACATGCATTCCATTACTGTTTAAAAATATACTATTAATATTTTTGTAACTTTACTACCACAGCTGTTTTATATTATACTTCATTAATATCATTTTGTACATAATTGCTCTGTAGTTGGACTTTTATCTGTTGTGTAATAAATCATTATTATTATTATTATAACTTAATTGACCTACATAACAAGTTTTTCTTTTGCTTACAAATGAATAAAAAAAAGATATTCTGTAATGTAATTAAATGTCTTATTTTATTTAGACAATTTTTTTTGCGATTATAGAACTTAGCGGTATGTGCGTACTTGCAGACTGGATGTGATATGATGGGTTAGCCTGGGTTTAACTCAAGCACGGACTTGTATGGAAGGTATCTCCTGGTGTACAATTTTAAGGGAATTACGACGTCCACAGACCGAGTGTTGCATAATCATAGTTGTGTGTCTGTTTTCGTCATATATAGTGCTATAAAAGAGACCGAATACTTTGTCTGTTTTGCCTGCTCCACCCTGTTGGCTCCCAACTAGGATGGTTCAAAAGAAAATACGATTTGATCCAAAAGCGGTGCCTGCTTACCAAATATTTTCTGGATTAAGGGTGGTCTTTGTCAGGAATATGGTGGCTAACTGACTTGCCTTACCCACGATATGGACGTTAAGACTCGATCCTTAGAGAATTTGTTAGGACTTAAATTGTTTGCTGCTGTTTCTTCTAATTTTGGGGTGATTTGTCTTGATACTGATGATGGCATTTACCCTAAAACCAAGTAATACATGCTGACATTAGTCTTTTATTGTAGAATACACCACCAATCATATTTAACAAGCTTGCATTCACAAAATTAGGTTCATCAGGTAATAAGTCTACTGTTTTTCTTGTGTAGTCATTTATAGAATCACAACATCAAACTCAAACATTTCCTACTATATGGAAAGCAGTGCACATTTTTTGTGACAAAGGAACAATGGATTTGCATGTGCGATTTAAATAGTATGTTTGGTATATTGCCACAACCTTAAACCATAACAAACTGGACAACTGAATAAGCTGGACTTGGCTGATGATTGCTCAGGAATCAGGGATCTCCATACCTTAGAATTAGAGCCAGAAGCTTTAACTTGTGAATTGAATCCAGACTCCAGCATTCGTTGATGAATGCTCATATCGCATTCTAGATCCGTGGTAAGAAGTAAGATGAAGGTGGAACTTGAAAGAATTGATTCAAATTAAAACTGTATTAAAGGAGGCATTTTTCTCACATAATCTGCAATTGGGAGCTGAGAAGGCTGGAAATATGTACAAGCTACGATGATTCGCAGGTTTATTAAATACATTTTCGCAAAGATTTCTCCGCAACAAAAATTACATGTATCATCGAGAAAAATTCCGGTGCTCCAGATTTCTAATGCCATCATTTTTGTTCGTAATTGTCAATACATTTCTTAATGGATCCAAAATAGAGCTTAGAGACACCACTCGACCTGGTATACTGATCATCTCCTTAAACTTGTTAACACTAGTGTGACATTTCTGTCTCGGTGAATGCTCTTCCAGTTTGGAAAAGTAGACGATTTATGACTCTAATGCGTTATTTCAGATTAATAAAAAAATTGGTCTGACACAATTCAGACAAATTTTCCCATAAGTATTTGTCTAACCAGTACAATAGCTTGACCAATATATAGAAAGTAGGTAATTCCGTATTAAATAAAAAAGTTGTGATTTACTTAATGCATGAATAATATTTTCTAATCATTTTATCGCTCGAGGCTTTAAAGGGCGATTGTGAAGTGTTAAGGTTTTTGTCATTTGAGCTAGGATCGATTTTGCGATTTCGCCTCGAGGTGTGGCAGTCTTGAATACACATGTAGAATTTGAACAAAATCGATCCAGTAGTTTGGGCTCTAGGTGGGACCACAGACGGCAGACAGACATTTTTTTGTGTTTAGGGGACTTGAAAACGTGTAAATCTATCAGAAACTCAAAATCGAATTTTTGCACGATCACCATACATTTCTTATATACTACGTATATGGGAAAGTAAAGATATTAATTCACCAAAAAATTACATTATTTTTAATGTACAAACACTGGTAATTCAGGTTTTATTTAGTGACATATACTCTATTATAATTTAAATTAATCAAAAGACAAGTTATTCTATTGCATTGGAGACATCTCTGTAAAAAATTCGTCCTTGCAGATTCTTAACACGTAGCAACGTCGTTACTGAAATTACCTTTATTTCATACTGTCATGTAATTATTTGATTACGTCGTTAATTTGAGTCCGGAAAATGGGTTATTACGGAATCAGAGCCGGAAAAAGATTGCTAGGCAACTTTCCGGACTTTTTTCTTATTAACAAAATAAAACACCAAAACGAAACTTTATTGACATATTTAATTAAAGCAAAATAGAGTGATCTAACCTAACTATTATTAATATTAATGGTAATAGTACAATTCGAATTTTATGAAAATAGATATTTGGTATACCATCAGCGCCAACTGTTGTAGTAATAGCAATTTTGATTTGCTGTTGCAGCACCTCTACAAAATTTTCCCCACCTTGTATCATTCGGGCTACTTTGACTTTTCCTTTGATGGAATCTGCAATATATGCGACTTTAGTTAAATCGCTGAATATCAAAAGCATAGTATGAAATAAAATGTTGTACGTTACACATCCGTTCAGTGATGTTACAGTACTCTTTTAGAAATTCCGGACTCGGCTACTGCGTCGCGTCGTAAACATCTAACTCGTACAGTAACACGTCACTTTCCGGACTTGTGATGTAAATAACTATTGCTATATCGCTTATTTATATTAGTGGTAATCACAGTAATATATTGTCTGAAATGTTAAAAATCACATGTTGTCTCTTTTTGATTAATTTTTCCCTGAAAAGCTAAATTTAGCTAATTCGTTAAATAGAAAGTTCTGAATAGGCAATATCTTTGTTCATTGAAATAGAAAAGAATTACCGTATAAGAATTCTTTATTTATTTCTTTATTAATTTTAAACAGTTTTCGTTTATAAATACGAAAAATATAAAATAAAAATAATAAATCGTGGGAAGTTTTGTAATGACTATTACATTTTCTGGAATATGACTAGGACCACCTGTATTGTGTTTACAATAGGATTAGATATTTTTCGATCTTATGTCAGCCATCTGTAATGTTCACAATTACTTGATGGAATTCCCATAAAATTTAAAAATATACGTACCGAGTTTGATCTGTGTTAAACAAATTACGTTTATTTTTCGAAGAACTACAATTGTGTAGAGAGTACTTCTGAAAGAGACAGCCTAGGGTTAAAGTTACGCCTTAATTTCTCGATAAAATGTTATTTTGAGACAAAGATTTTCTATTTTGGAAACGCGCATCAAATAAATGTGTGAAAGGCCAAGAATTCGTCACATGTTTAGTACTAGTTTCCAGCAACAATTGTTGTAAATTAAAGCTATAGAATTAAGAGAGATACTTCGAGACAAAACTTAGTGAACATTGACTAATTCAGATTATTTTTAAATGTAAACGATTGATGATATGTTGTGTATAGAAGGTTGGGAAAAAAACTTCATCAAAGTAACACGGTGGAAATCATTATGCACCGTCAAAGAATACAAAAAAAATTGTAGATGCCGTTTCGGCTGAATTGAAAGAACTAAATCTAAGTGATCGCGTCTTTTGAGGAGTTGTTGTTTATAATGTATATAAACGTTTTTTGTCGAATCTCCTGCCAGTGGTGCCTGCGAAAAATAGTTATAAAAGAAATTTCAGTTTTTTGCCCATATCTCTCTAATTTTGCCCATAGCCATAATTTTACAAGATTTCAATTTTGAAACTGAGGAAATTCTGCACAAATTTCATTACAGAAACATTTTATGGGGGAGCAAAAACAAGCGCGAAAAATCTAAATGTTTATAATGTAACTCTGGCTTGGTGGGGAGCAAGGCTAGCAAGCGGAGGCACGCGCGCGCGTCGTTATAACACTATAACTCTTGTTTAAATCGGAATATCTTAATTAAACAGAATGCCTATCGAAAAATGGTAGTTTTTCACATGCGACTATTATGAAATTTGTTTAAAATTTCATTTTGTGTATATTGCACAAGCGATGAAATTACCAAAGATTGTTTTTTAAACAATACGCAATTAAATAAACAATTAATTTTATAATGAACTTTCCCGTATAAATTCATTCTCTAGGCCCTTTAGTTGATTACTAGGAAGAATACAAAAAATTACAAAAATTTTGTTTTTAAGATTCGACATTTTTAAAATTCACTTTATTTGAAAAATTGTAATAACTAAAAAATCTATTTTTTCCAGGCACCACTGGCAGGTGATTCGACAAAAAACGTTCACATACATTATAAACAACAACTCAGCAAAAGACGAGATCACTTAAATTTAATTCTTTTAATTCAGGCTTCTTTCGACAGTTTTCCTGTACTATTCTAGGAAGACTATATAGTCCATGAAAAAGTTTAAAAAACCCTAAAAGGTCTGTGAGACGGATGAAACATGGGTATCCTCCCGTTTTCGAGGACGCTGAATATGATGGTGATATTTTAATGGTTTATACCCCTCAGCATTTACCCCTAAACTCGAAAAGCCATCCCTTTTTCCCGTTTTTTTCCATTGTAGGCATGCGGATCGGTTCATTGGGCAGGATTCAGGCAGGCCGTTTGAAATTTAACCATACAACATTTTATCCATCCCCGGGGTTGAAACTACCCCCCTAATACTAAGATATCCCCAAAAAATCAAAATACATGAAAATTTGTCGATCCCCGTTTTTGAAGGTGCACAATACGATGGTAATATTCATTTCTCCCCCATCTTCCACCAACCACCCCTAATTTGGGGGTGGTTGATGGAAAGTAGGGGATGAAATAGTATTGACATTGTTGTTTAACTCCCTCGAAAACGGGAAGGAAACATTTTCCACTATTTTGTATTTTTCGATGGATTTCAATGTTAGGGGTGGTGGTAGTTTCAACTCCGGTGTTAATGGCATATCTCGTCACTCAACTCCCTTTGCAATGTCAAAATCCCCTTATAACCCCGAATCAACGAGTCCCCACATGCCCAGTATCAATAAATATGAAAAGGGGGTCGTTTTAGGGGTAGTTGGCGGAGGATGGGGAGAAATTAATATTACCATCGTGTTGAGCACCCTCGAAAACGGGATAAACAAATTTTCATGCATTTTGATTTTTTGGGGATATTTTAGTATTAGGGAAAGGGGTAGTTTCAACCCCGGGGTGAGTATGATGTATTGTTAAATTTCATACGGTCTACCTGAATCCTGCCCAAAAAACCGATCCGCATGCCTACGATGGAAAAACCGAGAAATAGGGGTGGTTTATTGAGTTTAGGGGTAGTTGCAAAGTGGTGGGAACCTTAAAAATATCACCATCGCGTTCAGCGCCCTCGAAAACGGAGGAGTACCCATGTTTCATCCCTCTCACAGAACTTTTGTGTTTTAACCCTTTTTTGCAACTTTTTCATTGAGTAAACGTTTTGCTGCAAGGCAAAATAAGTACTAATACTTTTTTTTTAAATTGGATTTTATTTAAAGCTCGGTCATTAGCTTAGTATTACAAAGAAAACAATTCCATTTCTAGAATTTGGCAACATCGTCCACATAATGTAAAAATCAAAACTAAAAGTATCTAACAGACATGAAGTTTTTTTTTTTATGGAGAAGTAAATGTTTATTATTATTTAAATATTTCGCTGCGTGGGTGATTAAATTGTATGTTTAAAAGAATTAATAATCCAGATGGAGTTTATTTCAGTATATTTATTTTTACTGAATGTATAATTGGATCACAAAAAGATTACTTAAAAAAACATACATGAGACTTCCTTGATAAATTTAAAATTGTACATGGTCTTACTTCTTGCTTCTAAGGTTTATCAAATACAATAAAATATATTTTCACTCTCTAATTTCAAATCTTCCTTTATATACGTCTTTGTCTAGCCGATAACTGTGTTGATTAAGGCGCGAGGGGGCAATAGCGATTAATCGGACGAGTATCGCGCTACCGGGTTCGAGCCCCGGCTCCGACACTGGCACTGTCTGAGGATATGGTTGTACGTATGTCCTCGTTCAATGTGTAACACCCTTCCGCACAAGCCTCTGGCTTCTGGAATTGGGGATTGTCTGGTTTTTATGACGTTCATTTATTTATATGTATAATAGACCAAGATATACTAAAGTATTAAAATGTTTGAAATCCTCCTTCAAAGTGTATGGCCCATAGTTTTGTTTAAAGAGACAACCCATGCATGGTCTGGCTTCGAAGTTAGGGGGCGCTTTTGTATGAGGATTATTTTTTTATTCCACATGATTATTCTTTATTTATAACTTACATCCAGTAAGGAAAATATTTTGATGTGGCAAAATGAAATAAAAGCGAATAAATTACCTTCAATTTTTAGCACTACTACATAGTAAGAATTATGACCCAATTTGCGTTGTGAATAGTTGTTACTATTATTATAACTGATACTGTAATCTCTAGGACCAGGAACTAGGAACCAGGATGTTACTTAAATTCATTCATTAATTTACGATAAAATATCAGTGTTTAGTTATTTTGTAGCAAATTTCTTAATGAATAAAATAAGTTATCTATCTTTATGAAGAAGTAAACGTGTTTTTTTTTTGTCTTAAAAATTAACTTAACACGTAATCTGTTCAATCATCTTGTCCAGTGGAGAAAAATATTAAAAGATTGTAAAATAAATTAAATTGTTTCCAATATATATATTTTAAAAACGAAACAACTATGGCTTGCAATGATAAAATAAATACACTCAATGTTTGCGTGCACAAAATACTTATACATTGACTTGTGATGAGGTTTTGATCGTAGTAATGTTCTTCACTTTATCATCGAGCGCTATTTACTGTGAAGAAATTGTCAATTTTAGAAGAACCTATTTTAAATTAAAATTTTCTTCCATGCTTTTAACTGATTATCTTTTCCAAGTTACTAAACATTTTCTCAATGCTCATAAGACTTTGAAAAAGAATAAAATTCACAAGGTTAATTAATATTACAAAAGTGTACTAATTTATTTTCTGACGCCAGATGTCATGGTTACGTGTGTCAGATCCTAATAAAAATAGGACTTAAATATCTGCAACTGTTATCTAAAGTGGTAAGTACGTACACTTTAAAATAAGTAAATAAAGAAAGGAAGTACACTGTACCGTTATCTAAATTTAAAATAATGTTCAAATCCAAATATGGACATAATAAAACTTAAAGCAGTTGCCCTAAAAGTGCATGCTATATTTTAACGATAATAACTACTAGAATGCGTAACATATAAAATAAGGTATTTTAATGCCTCTTATTAAAATCCACCAAACAATTTTTTCCTACTAAAATGTGGTACAGAATTCATAAAATGTAGCAAAAAAAGTGGAAATTTATTACATGTACGATTTTTGTTTCAGGTATTCTTTTACAAAATATTTATTTATTTTTATTTTTCTTCATTCAGTGTTCTAGTATTTTATATTTAAATCAATTAAAAACTATTTAATTTAGCGAGTTGCATTAAAGATTTTATAATTTTTTTTTCAGGATCAATCCCGGGATCCGATAATCTAAATTTCGATAATCCTAGGATTGAAAAAATGTTCTGGAATTGACACGCCTAACATCGTCTAGTATGTGTGTTCATGCCTAGGTCTCAACATTCTGAATAAATGTAAAATTGAAAATAACCCCTGTTAAGTTCATTGACAAACTCCATAATTAATTATTCATTGTCTAGTAAATTAGTGAACTATATGAAATTAAAAATACGTTCCACTTTATAAAACTATGTAGAGAGGATTGTCCTAACAAAACTTGAAGAAGTGATCACTTTTATTTATAGATTTGCATGTAATACAGTTACGTTTATAAAAATAAAAAATTGTAACCTTAACCTTATATAAGTTGACAAATATTTATATCAATTATATAATTATCGTTTTCAGTCCAACGCTTTTTATGGAAGCTAATTCTTAAATTTTTGATATGATTAATGCAAATCGGAAAGAAAATATATGGATTTTTCTAAATAATGGTTTTAGATAAAGTAATACAAACCAGGAAAATGTACTCATCAATAAAATCGTTATTTAAATTTTGCAACCCACTTTTTCTGCGGTATAATACTATCCAGATAAACACATTTTATTTATAATTCTTGTATTTTTAAATATGTACCTACATGATTTGTATGAATTCTATTTATGTTTTACCCATTTAAAAAAAAATGCTCAGGATAATTAATAATGGACAAATGTTTTTTTCAGTAAATATTTATCTACTAAATATTTAAAAAATAAATATTGTATACTGCCATAGTGCGGAATAGTATGCATTGTAAATATACAATGTGTCCACGGCTAAGCTGTATTTTAGGTATAAATGACTTTTTTAAATTTTAGTAATTTTCTAACAAAATATACAGGGTGATTTTTTTGGGTATATCGAGAAAGAAAAATGATATCGATCTGTAAATTTGGCTATAGGCCTAACTGGGTAGGATTTATTTAACGAAAATTTTTCAAAATGGTGGCATTTCCGGTTATACCGGAAGTTGACCCCGATTTTGTTATTTTAAATGGAATGCCCCCATTTTAACATTTTTTTAGATTCTACAGTTAATTCAAAGAACATTTCGTTAAAGGTTTCCCGTAGCTAAAATTAATATTTCCGGAGATATTAATTTTTTTCCTAAAATTTTGACAGAAAAGTTGTAACATCAAAATTAATATCTCAGTAACAATAAGTGATAACATGTTGATTTTTCTATGAGGGTAAGACAAGATATTAGAGTTACCCTTCATGTAAGAAAATTATCGAAATATCCACTAAAAAGCTTCTAAAATTATTGACATATGTCGACCTCACAAAAACAGCAAAAACTCATTTTTTGAACAGCCTTTCTCGTTTCTGTGCGAGATATTGAAAAATTTTGTAAAAAAAACTTGTTTTAAGAAAAATATGCCATGAAAACAAAAATAATGCCGATCAGTTTTTGTATCAGAAAAATTAATTGTTTGTATAAACAATGTCAACTTTACAAGAAAAAGTATGTATTTAGTACACCATATTTTTTATTCTGAGCAAGTTTCTATTATAACGTTCATCACATACAGAAAAGGCAAGTTTACCCGGTACGACTTTTAGTTTTGAGATAATTCTAACGTAGTAAAAACTGGTTTTGTATGTAGAGCGGAATAAAAAAAATGTACATAAAACAGCCGTCGTGCTCAAATTTTGCTAGCTGCGTCACTTCTTGTATGATTCTCAATTGATTAATTACATCGTATAGCAGATAACTAGCGATGTTGTTGTAAGGTAGTAATTAGCTATTACTATTATTATTACCATTACCATTACCATTACCATTACCATTACCATTACCATTACCATTACTATTACCACTACCACTACCATTACCACTACCACTACCACTACCACTACCACTACCACTACCACCACCACTTTGTAAAAAAGTTCGTGTGATAAATGCCAAATAGGAGAACACCGGACGGATCCAATTAGATATACACACTGTAAAAGACTATTGGAGGATATATCTAAACAAAAATGAAAGAACACTAAAAGGGAAGCAGGGGAAGAGTACTCGCGTATTATGAAGGTATTACAGATAAATGCAGGTAGGTCTCGAGCATCTCATGATGTGGCTTACGCTGTAGCATAAGAGAGGAAATGGAAATTATCATAACTTCTGAATAAAATAAGCGGCTAGCACAGAAATTTCGCTGGTTAACAGAGAGTACACTAAACGGAACAGTTTATTTCCGAAATAAAGATCTAGAAGTGGGGTATATTAGAAGGGAAGATGAAGACGTATATATGAAGATTAAAGATTATAATTTCTACTGCGGATACAGTACGCCGAACATACATTTGGGCAATTTCAACCAATACATAGATGGAAGATGTAATGGGAAACTCTAGATCTATAGTTTTAGGAGATCTAAACGTAAAGTCACCAGAGAGGGGTTTACCAGCTACTGATAGTAGAGAGGCATATCTGGTATAGTGGATCTCAACTCTAAATCTAGTAGTCCATAATAACGGAGATATCCATATGTTTGAGAGTAGTTCATCATACACTGATGTAAAAATTTCTACCTCTACGCGATCGTTATGAGTATAATTAATGGGATTGAATATCTAATGGAGAAATGATCCTCATATAGATTCATTTATTTCAAAGTTAGAGACGATACAAAACAGAAACAATGTATATAACGCAAGAAAACGCATATGGACAGAAACAAATTCAAAATGAAGATACTAGAAATAATCGAGGGTTTTGACAAAGGCGAAATTTCGGTAGAAAGCTGTATAGGAGCATACGTAGAGAGAGAGAGAGAGCCTACCGCGTCGGAACAGAAACGGAACAAGGAAGGTATTGTTGAATTCATCTGCGGTTCATTGGTACGCAAAAAAGAAAAAGAAACTTTGGCAAGAGGTTTGAAAGGAACTGGATAGAGATGTTATTGGCGAAGGGTATAAAATAGTCACTAGACATATGCATATAGAACAAACACTGGGTTTAACAAGCGATATGAAGCAGAAGATTGCAGTACTCTTCCCTAGACGCGATGAAACGTAAATAAGAGAGGATATTGTCGAGGAGGTAAACGTACTCATGAAAGAGGAACTGGAAAAGGCAGGAGAATGTACGAAAATTGGTAAGGATCCAGCCGGCATTCCACCGGAAGTTGTAAAAGAACTTGTCAGAATTGACCCAGTTTTACTCTTAAAATTATCAAACGGCTTACTCAGGAAACAAGAATTCCCCACGAAATGGAAAACAACAAAAGAGATACTGCTGCTGAAGAGCGAGAAACCACAAGATTCCCCAAAGTCTTTCAGGCTTGTTAGTCTATTGGGCAAGATAGGTAAATTGTACGAATTGATGATGAGGGAAATACTGGAAGAAGAACTTCAGAAGGGACAAGGATTATCTGAAATGCAGTACGGCTTTCGGAAAGGAAGATCAACAACACACGCAGTAAAAAAGGGGAATGTATTGCGCTTTGATAACGCCAGACGTCCAAAATGTCTCATAGAGTATTGTCATCAGGAAGAGAGATACCAAAGTACTTGGTAAACATCATCAGCAGTTACTTTGCGGAATGGCGTATAAAGGTAGCCGGCACCGAAATGCCAATAACGGCGGGGGTTCTGCAAGGATGCACGATGGTGTATTTGGAATGGAGCTGACAGTGAGCACAAATACCATAGGTTTTGCGGATGATGTAGCCTTAGTCGTGATGGTCGAAGACAAAGACACTTTCCAGCGGACGACCATCAGTCAATAATATTGTACGGTGCTCCAGTGCGGCAACGAGCTCTACAGAAGAAGCGATATAGGGATATGATGGACAGAATGCACAGAAAGTCCTTACTAAGACTAGCCAGTGCTTATCGCACTATCTCTGCGTCAGTGGTACAAGTGGTAACAGCTACGCCACTACTTTCAATACTTGCGGAAGAACATACCTACACGAAATAAGAAACGGACACCGACCGGAAATAAGGGAAGTAGCAAGAGAGAGAGGCTGTTAAGTTGGCAGACCTTATGAGATGAGAACAGTTTAACTGCACAATGGATAAAAAAATTAATACTTGTGTTGGATGAATTTAAATGTAAATATAGAGCCACAGACTATTTCTTAACCCAAGCACTGCCAGGATATGGTCCTTTCCGGAGTTACAGAACAAAGATAGGTGGAATAGATGATGAGTGATGCTTACACTGCGGTGCGGTCGATATAGTTGAACCTACTCTATTCGAAAGCGACAGATGGGAGAGGTATAGGCAGAACGCAAGAGAACATGTTTAGGGAAATGACTGATAATGAAGGGAAATGGAAAATAATTAATTTGATGTTGGAGAAAATTCTAAACCTTAAAGAACGAGAAGAACAAGTAAAGGGTAAAATATAAACAGCCATTTTGACATTATGCTTTTATAAACGGTTCCAAAATGGACACGTGAGAGGTGTTCTTTAGTGGGTGGACATTACCATTACTTGTACTAATACTACTATTTGTTGTTCATTAGGCAAATTAGTATAGCTTACCCTATATAAATGATAAAAATAATCAGTGTAATATAAAGTGTTTGAAGCGCAGAAATCAAACTTATTTATACTTTTCGCAGGATTGTATTGTATTTGCCTCGATATTTGCCAAGCACTGTTCTAGAATAAATATCACTCGTAGAGAAAAAAAACATATCATCTTGTTAGCCACCAGATTCCGCTTGTCTGTCTGTTCGTTTCCCACCTGTCTCTTTATCCGTCACATTTCCCGTAAACACGTTAATAATAACAAAGGAGCAAACCTCTTTTTATTGAAAAATGAAGAGAAAAGTAGTAGCATCTAAAGGAAGAATAGGTTCCTTCATTTAGTTAACACTATTTTTTTAAAGAAATCTCTCACTAAAAATAAACAGCTATGAAACATTAAAAAAAAGTACATGAAGAGCGTTGGAAATTTTGGCAATATTCTATAAAAACAAAAATACTGTTTGGTATGCTAATGAGTTTTCGCCATCCAAACTGGCCTCATCAGATAATACCTTACTTCAAAAGAACTTCGATAAGTCCTATAGAATGTTGAACAAATCATATAAGACTTTAATAAAGTAGCGGTAAGTATAATGTTTACATCTAATTTGTTGTTAGTAGGTTAAAAAATGCTGTTATGATTTTATAAAACTTTTGTTTTACGTATTTTGGAAAATAGAGAAGAACGGGAGAAAAAATGTGGGAAATTCAATCACATATTTTTTGAACCACACGTGTGTATAAAAATAAATTATTCTATAACTTTTACATATACTCGAACTCAATTTTTTTTCACAAAAAAAAATACTGGAACATTTTTGCATTCTTATTAGAAACAAATCATGCAAATTATACGCACGGAGAATTTATAAATTAGAAGTTAGAAGGTGGTTTCAGACAGACGGACACGAGCGAGCGAGCGAGCGAGCGAGAGAGAGAGAGAGAGAGAGAGAGAGAGAGAGAGAGAGAATGCAATAGGGCCCTATAAAACTATAAAAAATTCTGAGAGATGTTATTCAATTTGTGCCCACATCACACTAGACATAGCTTGCGAACTGGAACCATTGTTCTCTCTAAAGAATTCCCTAATATATAGTAACAAAAATTTAGTAATACTAGTTTAGTTTGAAGACTTCGTATATAATTCATGCAAGTTTTACGCATGGAGCATTTATAGGTTAAATGCTAGAAGGTGGTTACAGACGGACAGACACGTGCGCGAGAGAGAGAAAGAGGGCACTACGATACTATAAATAAACTTCTGAAAGATGTGAACGAACAAATTAATATTCAATTAGTTCCTACCTCACACAAAACGTAGCTTATAGAATGAAAGCACTTACCCTTATAGAATTTCCTATATAATATTTTGCAAAAATCATCGTACGACTAGCTCAGTAACTCAGTGTTTACGCGTTAGACTTGAGACCAAGGAGTCCTGGGTTCAAATTCCATAGGGTACGATGTTTTGTGACGTTTTAAATGTATTAGCCAGTTGGTAGCAGTGGATTAGACGAAGTTGTGTGAGAAGCAACACGGTTAGTTGGTGTACCTCTCCTGAGTCCTGAGTCTCCAGGCTATTGAATAAATAAAATGAATAAATAATCCGAAATAATGAGTAAACAATCTAATTTAAAAAAAATTAAATTTGAAGTCTGTAAAAAAATATGTCTTCTATCGAAGCCAATTCTTGGATACCCTGTGTATTTACAAATCATTTCCTTTATTTATTAACACGTTATACATATGTTTTTATTGTTATTTTTAATTTTTTATTTTTTTTAAATAAAGTTCACGTATTTCTCCCTAGTATAGTTAAGATTTTTTATCATGCACATCTTAATAAACTCTGATCTACTCTATAAATATTAAAGTATTAGATACATATTTTTCCGAGCTAGAATTATTTCCCACACGTTATAATTTTGTAGAATTTATAACTAGTATCCTTTAAGTGAATGACATAGGCTAATAAAAAAGTTTAATAAAAACTGACTTAAGTTACTACCGAGGTTACTAGATAGACGGCAAAATGTTTATACCATGCAATGCTGTAAAATTTGGCAGAATAGAAACAGCCAGAAAGTTCCCTCGTATTTCCATATGTTTCGCATTAAAATCTATTATTTATCAAACTAGTACCATCCCTCGACAGGCTTGTCCTAAATTCACAGAAACAAGTGCAAGTAAGGGCCTACCGTAGCCCACCAGATGAATCTTCTGAGGGTATATATAGAGGTGGCCTTAAAGCGACCACATTAAACCGTCCTGAATGCGGAGGCGTATTCGTGGCTGGATGAGGAGATCTTCGCAGGTTCTCTGGTGCTCACTGAACACTCTGGTGTTCATTCTATCGGGTGATCGGGTCTAGTGTCTTCCACAGCATCTCGTATAGCTGTTAGTTAGTTCCCGCGATCAAGTGTGTGCTTTACGGACTTTTGTGTGTCACCGGCTTGGGACCGGGATTAAAGAATGGAGTTATTTACCAGGCGATGCAATGTGTAAGTAGTTTTTTTGCATCTTTTGTTTTAGTGGCTTTTATTTGAATTGTGAGAAGGATGTGTATTGTTTTTAATTTATATTTAAAGAAATGAATAAAACAGGCATTATTTCTCTTGCTGCTTTATGTCAGTTAAATATAGGTAGAGGGTGTAATTTGGTATATAAATTTTATATATTTATTCAAATGTAAATTATACAATATTTTGAGCGAAAATATTGAACATATGTTTTTGTCTTTTAGTACGTTACAATTTATTAAATATAAATTAAATTTTTTTTATAAAAAACTGTCAATTGTATACTAACTTGGTATTACCGATTTATCACTTTCAATTATTTGTTTTTTGAATTAGAAATAAATAGAATAACAGTATCATTCACGAATGGTTTTTATACAATTTTTTGCCGTTCAATATTTTGTTGCTTTAGATAATGACAACATTTAATAATTAATTATTCGACTGAGGGAAATTCTCGCTTTAATAAAGCCATTCTATTAATCCTTTCATTAATTCTAACGCAATTTTTATAATAAACAAATTAGGTGTAAAAAAAATACCTCAAAAAATATGTTATCATCAGATAATGGCAAATTTTAATAATAATATTATGCTCTTACTATAAAAGTAATATGCAAGCATATATTATGTTTTTCCTATAAATTTTAATGCTGTAGAACTTTCGATAATTAAATAAAATTATACAAAAGTCAGTGTTTCCTGCACTTATGTATTCTTGTTTTTTATTAATAAAATAAGTATGCATTTTCTAATTAAATCATTTCTATTTCATATATTTTCTAAGAAAATTAAACATAAGAAGTGTAAAAATGAATTTTTTGTTGGAGTATCTTATATAGAACGAATTAAGTATGACTTTGCGTCATTCACGCCATAAAATTATATATCGCAACTCCGAGGTATATAAACGCGTGTAGACTATTAATAAATCATATTAATAAATATGATGCAAATTGATTTACATTACCTGTATTTTTTATCTAAACAACGTATCCCATATACGTTGAAAAGTTTGCTTATTAGATATGTTACATAATTTATTCAAGAAAGTTTATTTACATTTTAATTCTAATTTCTAGAATATTTACTTGCATAGATTTTATAACAATGAAACGCATAATATTAAATAATAATAATTAAAATTGTCGTTTTTAAGATTTATGCAATTTTGAATAATTATATTAATTTGATAAGATCAGTTAAATGTTGCTAAATTTGTGGGTGTCACATTTCAGTATGGAGGCTTAAGAGACAATAGTTTAAGGCATTACTACTAAGAGTAACTATTGAAATTTTGAAAAAAATTGCAATTGAAATTTCCAACAAAATTTCGAAAAATCTAGGATATGAGTAAAAATATTTTCAAAATATTTTTTTGAGAACATAAGAAACAGATATTCAAAACTGGCATCTTCTATATCTGCTGTAACGATACTTGAAAAAATTTTTTTTGAGTTTTTAGCACATCATTCATTCGAAATCTAATATGAAAAACTCTCTATATATACTATTGATCTAATTCTGATCAGGTAGTACATTAATAAAGCTAAATCAATGAAAAGATTATATATTAATTTCCACCTTACGGGTCGACAACAACAATCTCAAAAAAATATAGTAAAACCTTCATAAATGTATATAGTGCAGTCATTGAAGCGAAAAATAGGGTCTTACCTCCGAAATATTTTACTACGAACCGATTTACATGAAATTTTGGAATTAGGCTTATCTTACCCTTAACTTCAAAAGTGATATTGACCCGACCTCCGTTTTTTATTTTTAAGGGGTGAAAACGACCCCTTAATGAAAAAATTGACATTGAGCCATTTTATCGCTAGAAAACGTATTTAATAATAAGGAGTGAAATCGTAAAGTGTTCTCTAACACAATTATCTCATGTTTAACCCATTTTCAAACCCTAAAAAACTTTACAACCCCTGCAAACGACCCCTAAATTGAAGAAAATTACAAAAAATACTTTTGTATAACTTAAAAAGATTTTAATATAGAGTAAATATTGTTTTACGTTCTCTACCTTAATTATCATATTTTTAACCTCTTTTCAACCCTTAAAAACAACCCCTCAATTAAAAATTGTATAAAAAAATTTCTTTTGATGAACTCAAAATGATTTAAATGTTGTTCCACGTTCTCGAAAATGACTATCATATGTTTAGCTTTTCAACCCTTAAAACTACCCCTAAATTAAAACATTGAAAATATGTGTTTATACAATTAAAAATAATTTAATTATAGAGTAAGTAATCAGACACTTTTTATTGAATAAAATATAAACTTACAAGTTATCTGGAAATGTACTAGATTAAATTAGTAATTAATTATAAAAAATTCTGCAACAAGAGCATTACAATACATAAAAAAACTATTACACCAATCGTTCATGACTCAATATCGGAGTTGCTGTCGTAATCAAGATCTTCTTCTGGGTCAATTGGAGGGCTATTCTGGCAGTTATCTCCACTGCATGTTTCACAAGTTACATTGCAAAACAGCCCGACTCTTCGGCATCCGCAACCTTTTTTGCAGTTGCAAAAAATCATTTTAAGTAAATCTTGCGGTGCAGGTGGATCTGCAGTTTTTATTGGATTGGATTTTATTGGATATACATATATGAACTTTTGTATGTATTCGTGCGTATGTTTCCGATATATATGCCATATATGGATATATATATATATATATATATATATATATATATAAGACAACAGTTTTGGGTTCATATTATTCTTTACTTTCACTCTGCTCCAAATTTTTGTGCTCCGAAATTTTCAATTTTCTAAATAGAAAAGAAAACGTTTAGTTTTTGGACCATAACTCCTTCAATTTTAAAGCTATCAGAACTTTAAAAAAACCATTTTAAAGGTAGTTGAAAGAGCTACAAATTTTTTCATTATGACATGTAGTGTAAAACCCTTCATTTTGAAACGGTGAAGGGTCAAAGGGCTCGAGCGAATTTTTTCTTCTTAAAATCGTGATTTTTTTTAAAAGTATGCATTCCAAAGCAGCCGAACGGCTGAAATCCAATAAACTCTTCATATTAAAGGTAAATCTAGATGGAATACGATTAATTTTAATTTTGGTGGAAATGGCACTTATGAAACACATCGATTTAAAAAAATATATATTAGATGTCCCTCTTTTTTTCATTATAACTCACTCACTTTACGTGCAAAAGACTTTTAACACTGCTCATTTTAAAGATTATTTTAAGCACTATAAAAAAGTTTCTCATTGTCATATGGATAAAATGTATCCGTTGTCCGCTAGATGGGATTGAATACATCGATTAAAGTTCAGACAAAAAAAAGACGGCTTTTATCTTCAATATCTTGCTTAATATTGCACTTAGAATACTCTTTAAAAAACTAATTTGTTCATTTTTTTATCTTCTACAATTTTGTTTATTATAAAATTATCGTTAAAACGCATATTTTTTGAGATATTTGCAAAAAACCGTTGAAAAACGTGGGAAAATTCGGAGTTTTCAATCGCCAATAACTTGAAAAGTATTGAGTTTTTGAAAAAACTTTATAGGACACTTTTTGCTTAGAATTGGGTCTTCTATCGATCTCCGAGGTTATTTTGACCTAAAAAAATTCCACTAACGAGAAGGGGTGGCAACCACCCCCAGGGTAAGAACGGAGGTCGGCTCAATATCACTTTTGAAGTTAAGGGTAAGATAAGTCTAATTCCAAAATTAATAAATATAAATCGGTTCGTAGTAAAATATTTCTGAGGTATAAAGCTTGAATGACTGCACTAATATCAATGAAACGATTACGTAAAGACAATTTCTCGTAGGAGAAGTGAATAATAATCTCTATATATTATATACAGTGTGTCTCACCCCAATATCTCGGCCGTTTGTTGATCGATTTAGATAAAATTTGATATACTTCTTGTGTTTCAGATTGTGATTAAAAAATTATTTAAAAAAAATGTTTTCGAAATTAAATACGCCTACTATGATGAACAGAATTTGCCAAAATTAGGAATTTATATTAGCCATTGAGATAAAGTTTTTGTTTTTACAGAATCGCTAATTAATAAAAGGAATGAATATTGTTTAGGGGTTTTAGGTCATGCGGAACAAGATTCCGTAAAAATAAAAACCCTATCTCAATCGCTAATATAAATTCCTAATTTTTGCCAATTTCTTCTGATCATAGTAGGCGTATTTAATTTCGAAAAAAATAAATTTTTAAATAATTTTTTAATCACAAGCTGAAACACAGGAATCATACCAAATTTAATCTAAATCGATCGACAAATGGCCGAGATAATGGGGTGTAGTGGTGAAAAACGAGACACACTGTATATAAAATATGTATTAAAACTTTCATAGACTCAATATCTAATATTTAATATCAATAGAAAAGTTGTCTAGTGTTATTTGTACATATCGTTGATCTATTTCCGATCATACTAACATGATTTTGTTGTCTCAAAATACATTTAATAAGTTAAAACTTAGAGATTGTTAAAAAAACAAATAAAAGAATATGTACCAAATCTCGCATACCTCATGTCTAAATAAATAAACATTTCCTTCCACTATGGAAGAATCTCAAACCATTTAAAAATTCGTGCACACATATTTTTCATTCTCATCTGAAATCCTCAGAATCGCACATAGATTATTCGAAATAAACACTATTATTATTATAAAACAATCTGAAAAATAGTTAATTAAAAAACAATCTGACATTGACATTATATTACAATATTTAATTTATTAGATAGAGGTACAAAGCAATAAGTAAGTACATTAAGATAACATGAACATAACCAAAATTCCTCATAATTAAATATCAACCAGCCACCAAAATGTAGGGCAATTAAGACTCATGATCTGTTTGTAAAAATATCTTAAAGAAATCTCCTGTTTCATAGATATCAGATGCGGTTCCCTTTTAATTTTGTTTCAGGAGGATTTTGTAACCTCTGACCTTGAGTCAAAATTTGCAGTTCCAACGCTATTTAAAGCAATGTGTAATATATAATCCAATGTCGCCCTTCAAAGATATTTTGCATAAAGTTTTTATTTTGTTATAATGTGAAATAACCTTGTGGACTTACGATCGGTAATGCACAAAATAATTTTTGCAGTACCCCAGTAGTGCATGTTGCGAGTGTCTTCAACATATTCACATCATAATTTTTTTATAAGTATTTTTTGATCTGCCTAGGGAGGTCTAAAGTGACCTGCGGATCAGCAGTAAAAAAAATTTTTTTGAAGTTTTTTTTAGTATTGAGAGTTATGCACTAAACTATTGTTATGGACCCACGCTTGAATACTATATGATTGACTAAAATTTTACGAATCCTGCTGAATAAAAATATCCAACTATATTCAATGATCTCATATTATTAGCCTATAGAAAAAAAAGTTTTAAATAAAAGTTGTGTGGGTATGACCTAATATTGTTAAAATGCTATCAAAATTACAGTAGCGTGCAGATTTCAGGGTATACAAAATAATAATATATTTTTTTAAATGGGATACCCTGTACATTATTAAATTTTTGGAATGATGGAACTATGAAAATGATAACTATTATGTTGATAAGCGACATTTCTTTAATGAAATGGTTTACAGTGAGGAAGAAAAAACTAAATATTTATACAAAACAGATAATAAAGATTTATTTAGGAAATTTAAATAGAAATAAATGATAACTCATAAAAGATGTTCGATGTGTCCACCATTACTGTCAATGCATAATTGATAACGTCTTCTTATATTTATAATTGCACCGGAAATGGCTTCATTATTTACATTCAGATTGTTTATTTCGAGTCTACTCCTGTCTTTAATGACTTAAACACCATTATTATTATTGTCCCCCCAAAAAATGAATCCATAGGGGTTAAATCCGGATTGTTAGGTATCCATTTAATTGTTCCATTATTCCGATCCATATTGGCAATAAAATGATCTCGAACGGGTAGGACACTATGTGGAGTTGCCCCATCTCGCATCCAAATCATCATCAAGTTCGGCTTTCGGAAAATTCTGCAAAAGAATATTTTCTGCATCTGGGATAATTATTTGCAGATAGGTAATTCCAGTAAAATTATAATTATAGAATATAGGCCTGAAAATTGCGCACCAAACGCTAACAGTTTTTCTTCCTGATTTTTTTCATTTATTTTACTAATCTTTTTCTGTTGTACTTGTTTACCTACGACCTTCGATTTTTTCTATTAAAAACTCCTGTCGTAGAAAAGGATAGTTCATCAGTTCATAATATTTTAGTAAAAAAAATTGGTATCTTCATCCAACTTTTGAATCATCTGGCGACAAAAGTCAAGCCTTTTCCTTTTATGAACCTCTGTTAAAACTTGTATGGGTAAAATTCTATATGGTCTGTAGTTATTATTTTTTAACATACGTTGGATTTTGAAATAACTTTTACCTAATTGATCGACTGGATTATTTATACCACATTCAAAATTTTCTAAAACATAATACAATGTTTCAAAGAGTCTATTTGCGAATAAATATGGATGGGCTTATCTTCGAAATGAAGCAGTATATCTAGCTGTTCTTCCTGGTTTGCTTGAACTATAAGCTTTTTTCTACTAAAACTGGAAGTATTATTCACCTTTCGGGAAATATTTTTGAACGTATTTTCTGATGGTATTGGACGATTTTTTTTATTATTTTGTATATAATAAGTAAATATTTGGACTTTTTCTAACCATTTTGATTATTTCATTAGAGAAATGTCACTTATCAAACATAAGAGTTGTCATTTTCATAGCCCACTTTAATAATGTTAACTTTTCCATATTTACAGTAACTAGTTGAACTAAGTTATTAGAAGTTTAATAACTCAAAACGGTGTATGGTAGGGGTAATATATGGTATATTTTTGAAATCAGGAAAAAAGGATTTAAAAAATATATTATTTTTTGTATCCTCTGAAATCTGCACGCTACTGTATTTTTGATAGCTTTTTAACATAATTCAGTGAATACGACACAATTTTTATTTACTTATTTTTTCTATAGTCACAATAAGAGGTGGGTAATTTATAATGAATAACCCTGCACATAACTTTTTATGCCTCTGGAAAAACTTATTTGAAATTAAAACTAATTAAAGGTTGTTTATTTTTTTCATCACTCTGTACTTTAACACGTAGTGTAATCAAATAGTGCTCAAATATTGTATATGAGGACTTAACAATACAATTTCCATTAGCATAATATGCACACATATACGTCCAGACATATAATGTTGTGCTTTGTTGGGAAAGTATTACATTTTGAAATTAAGGAATTACCTCCGGGCACTCTATAAACTTTAATAAAATGACTACATCACATACTATATTTGTGAACATATTAATTCACTTATCAGTGGCTGGACATGCAATATGTTAAAGTACCGTTTACCAGTTTATGGGACTTAGATTAGATTTTTTGTAGAGGACCTTTATACGACCAAGGAAGGTTGTTCGTAACATTTAATAACTTTAAAATGGGTAAAACATGAACATACTATACCGTCTGACTATTTTACGAGGGCCACAGTGGCGGTCCCAGAATTTCGACATGGGGGGGGGGCATCGAAGATTCTAGGGCCAAAAAATGCGTCGCAGGCGAAAATTTCAGATTTTCCAAGGTCAAATGGCCTTAAATTAAAAGTTAGAAGTTTTATTAAAAATAATATTGTCTTCGAAATGTAGGTCTCGTGGGCGTAAGGCTTAGAAATATAAAATACCAAATATATTTGTGTCCATTGGGGGGGGGGGGGGCTACGGGCCCCCGTAGTGCCGCCACTGGAGGGCCACACCAAATATCTCGCTTAATATCTATTTTAGAAGAATAAAGTTTTAGAAACAGTTATCCCATTTATTCTGAGCCATATTTCAATAAAAAAAAATTAAATTGTGAGATAATATATTACAAAACCTGAAAAATAGGAAAACCACAAACGGTTATAGCTTCCTTATTTGAGCAGAAACGGAAAAAGTTAAAGGGATGAAAGTTGACGGCAAAGACAGTAAGAATAACACTGTGTATCAAAAACTTCGAAAAACGGATTTGGCTTTGACATACGTTCTTGTGCAGAGATGAAAAGAACAAATCTCAAAGTAGACCATGATACCATTAAATCCGTTTATTTTTTCTCTTTCCAACGATATGAAACATGTCACAAGAATTTTAACTGATAGTGTCAACATTTAAAATTTTACGAAAACCACGATGCATATCATTGAATCGTAAAAATCAGCTATGTCATAATAGTAAAAATTCACATTATTATAATTATAATTCAGTAATTATTTATATAATTTAATACAAACAAAGAAATATCTTATAAATAAAAATGCAAATACAAAATGAACATCCAGAAAAACGTTAAACTATGTATATGTACTACCTACTACCATACTGAAAAGAAAATGTGTGTATTTATTTTTCTAACTGCAAATGCTCAAATTGTACACCAGGCATTCTAATACACAAACAAGATACCTCACACATTACATTTTGAAGCATTTCAGAAGTAATTGCCTCACATGCTTTTCTAATTCTGGTTTTGATGTCCTCAATATTTTCAGGGGCAGTTTGAAATATCTTGTCTTTAATATAACCCTAGACGAAAACATTCAAGGGAGTAATGTCTGGTGATTGAGCTGACCATAGAATGGGTCCATAGGTGCTTATCCAGCTATCTAGCATAACTTGATTTAAATAATTTGTACATAATACAGCAGTGTGAGGTGGAGCCCCATCTTGTTGAAAATATGAATAATTTAGTCTTTCTGCCACTGTTAATTCATAAAGAAAATCTTGAAATTCGTTTTGCATTAAATTAAGGTATCTACGAGCAGTTAATATGTCATCATAAAAATAAGTTCCAATTACTTTAGTCCTTCTTTCTATCTATCTATAATCGTAGTAAATGGCTGTGGCTGTTTTAGCCATTCGCGCAGCACCAATGTTTCGAAATTTGAAACTTTAGTCCTTAAAAGACCCACATAAACATTCGCAGAAAATCTTTCTTGGAAAGCATTCTCTCTGCACCAAAATGTATTTTCTCGTGTCTACTTATAAAGTATATATCTATTGAAAAATCCACTATTAAAAAAAAATTGGTTCGTCCGACCAAAGAATTTTGCTACATATCAGCGAGTAATTAATTCTTTTTTTTTATTTAACAACCATCTGCAAAATCTTACTCTCCTCGGCTTATCTCCCTCATTTAAATGTTTTCATTTTGTAGCATCGAAATCCGTTTTTTTTTTAAATATTTTTCTTGCATTGTCTTTTTTTTATGCTACAATTTCTCTGGATTTGTCTCAAAGAGGTTTCTTCATTTTGGTTAATATAATTCAATACTCTATTCACTTTTCTTATATTATCTGCAACATGCCCTCGCCTTACTGCTTTTTTTGAAAATCAGGCGTGCGTTTTTAGATTTTGAACTAACTTCAGTTCGATTTCGTTGCGGAGTATCTGGGAATCTATCTCCGTAAACCGTGACTGCCATCTCATGGTCAAAATTGCATTGACATTAAATACTAATCATATCGAATTTATTATTATTGATGTACACCATGATTACTGATATAAAACTTGTCTTAGAACTCGACATCGCAACATATAACAGTGACAATCTGTCAAATTTGTTAATAACTGTGTACATTGTTTTTCACTAGTCATGGCAGAGCTGATTTTTACGATTCAATGATGAGTTGTGGTTTTCGCAAAATATTAAATATTGATACCATCAGTTAAAAAATTTTTTGACATGTTTTATATCGTTGGGAAGAGAAAAAATAAACGGAATTTATGGTGACATGGCCTACGTTGAGGTTTGTTCTTTTCATTTTTGCACAAGAGCGTATGTCAAAGCCAACTGCGTTTCTCGACTTTTTTGTTACACATTATTATTTTTATTGTCTTTGCCGTCAACTTTCATCCCTTTAACTTTTTTCGTACCTCCTCAAATAAGGAAGCTATAACCGTTTGCGGTTTTCCTATTTTTCAGGTTTCTGTAATATATTTCATAAAGTAGGCTATGGATTTCAAATTTCTTTTTACTGAAATATAGCTCACAAAAAATGGGATAATAATTGTTTCTAAACTTTATTCTTCAACAATAGATATTAAGCGAGATATTTGGTGTAGCCCTCGTAAAATTGACAGACGGTATGTGTACTTTAAACTATCAACATATACAGTGAGGTCCATAAGTAATGAATCAATTCATTTTCTATGCAATTTACGATTTATTTAAGCAGAACTTTAATACCTTCCTCTTTAACCTCCTTGGAAGGACAGCTACCCCTTTAGATTTTTTTAAATGGAATGATGGTGCATGTGATATCTTAATTGAAAGGGTGTTTAATTCTATATATATAGGCAATGCGTCGTTTATTTCTACTAAAAAATGTATTGGTTATTACTTTGATAGGCTGGACAATTACAGAGTTTTTAATTTTAATCAAAAAGGGAAGATTTTTCGTACCCCCCTACATTAAAGTTTTTAAATAGTATGACAATGCATGTGTTGTCTCATTAGAGAGAGTGATTCTCTATTCAGCAACATAAGGTTTTTGAACTCTGTGCATTTTTTATGAAGACAATTAAATTTGATATTCACAGTTACAGATACCCCTATATCTGATATGAAACGATAAAAAGAAATTTGACATATTGGTAAATATTCAAGATAATTCACATAAACCTACAATGATAATGATAATAGTAAAACATCCATGTTGCGTCTTTTAAAAAAAATATACTACATGTATAAAATTTACTTGGTTCAACAACTCAACGATGATGCACCTGATGACTGATTAGAATTGAGCGAAATCATGGCAAGTACATGCCAAGATGATCTATTATTTATAAAATAAATTATTTTTGTGATGTAATAACATTTGCCTTGGACGGAACACTTAACAAACAAAATTGAAAACACTAGTATAGAGAAAAACCGTATTGGACGATGGAGGCCAATACTTAATATCTCAATAAACTGAACGTTTGGTCTGAAATTCTAAATAACAAAATTGTCGGATCACCCTTCTTCAATGGCATAGTAACTGGCGCGCGTTTCTTGCATTTCTTGCACAATTCCTTAATTCCAGAGTTAAGAGTTATCACAGATAATGGGAACCATAATGAATGAGAACCACATTTTACATCGGAGGTAATCAATCAAGTTTTTTCCAATTGGTGGATCGGTACAGGTGGTGAAATTGAATTGCCGGCCGATTCTCCCGATTTGACCCCGTTTAATTAATTTTTATGGGGTTATTTAAAATCGAAGATTCGGTTCAAGATACTAAATAACGTTGAATATTTAAAGAACAGAATAGGGGTATAAATTAATTAAATCACCCCCGAAGCGATAGAAAATGTTTTAAAAGCATATTCGCAAATTTAGTAATATTAAAAATATCATATTTATCACTAAAAAATTAGGGAAATTCAAAAAACTTATATTGTTGAATAGAGAATTTAAAATACTTTCAAATACGGTATCTCACACGTTCTCATTCCGTTTAAAAATTTTAAAGTAGTAAGATAAAAAAAAGAGTATTATGAAGATCAATTTTTTACAAAATCTTATACAATAATTTCTCCGCCCTCAGCGTGTTTTCTTCAAATTAAAATATCAGTATATCAGCATCCAACAATTTGTCCACCATGTCAAGCTTTGTTTAATTAGAAATCTGATATTTGCACGTATAGTTACTTCGAACTGCTAATATGGATTTTATGTCTACACTTTTATGAAATATCAAAACGTACAAAAGAAATTAAATATTAACATACTACGTTTATACATCCATTTATATAATACTTAAATAAATATATACATTGTTTTTGAGTTAATATAAAGAGAAGTCCTTTTATTTGATATGTATTTATTTCCAAATCGGCAGGGATCTTGCGGATTTACCCTATATATTTTTAAACGTATTACGTTGTAAAAAGATAAATTACATAATTTGATCTGTAATTGTTCATCGATTTAATGCCCATTGAAAAACAAAACCAGACAAGTGGCACTGAGTGCTTTCAGGCGTCACTGAATCTCGTGTAATAAAATACTTTATTTAGCAAATAGTACTTATCCTTAGGCCAATTAAGTTTAACTGAGAGAAGCCCAAAGTGTTAGTATCTCAGCAAATATAATATGACATTCAAAAGAAAAATGAACTTCGAAAACATATTTAAAATATTTCCACACACCATTTAAACACCATTAGATGTAAAAAATTGTTCTAAAATTATGTTTACAGAATTTGATGTTAGAAATTTGAAGTTGTTAGAAAATTTCCAAAAGCACTAACAATAGTATTTTTTTATGTATAATGGAAACACTTTCAATATAATAGTACAAGCTAATTTTCTATGTGGCTTCCCCGCACCCCCTGACCATCCATCATGTTTATCTTCTTGACTATATATTTCATGATGAGTAACATAACCTTTGCTTAAACCAAACTGGAAGACAATAACAAAAATCGTCCCCTGTACCTGCTAACTACCTTTACTTTCTGATACAGATTAAAAATTCATGAAATCGTGAAAGGTCATTTTTATCCTTATTTGTTTTATTTTAACAGACTAAAATGTCTCCTATTAATGTGCATTGATGGTAGAGAATAAAATATAATAAAAATCGCTTTACTGTTACCACAACAAAATACAGATTAGAAATTTACGAAATCGTTTTTACCCTTATTCATTTTAACATACCAATTTTTTTCTATTTTTCCTGTTAATATACACTGATAGATGGTAAGGAATAAAATATTACCTATCAGAAATGTCTAAAATCACGTAGAGCTTATTTTAAACCTGATTTATTGTGAAATATATTTTATTAATACATAATGATATCCAAAAGCAAAATATATATAAAGTGTTGAAATCATGTACAGTTAATGTTTCATTCAACATTGTTTTCATAACAATACTACAAAAAAATCTGAATCTGGATTTCACAGTTGGAATCTAACACGGGACTTTTTGGAGACAAATTTTATTTTTCAAACGTAGGTAAATAATTTATTACTCTACTTGAATTTCTATTGTGTCTTTACTTCTAGTACTACTAGTAGTAGTACGGTAGTGGGGGTACCTTTTTCACTGGCTGGGATACCCATTGAATTATGCAAGAAAAGCAGCAGCACGAAACACCTTCCATATGTAATAGAGAAAATCAATACTATTCATTTTTTTACTGTACTTGTTGACTGGATTTAAGCATTATTTTTATTTGTAATAAATCCTATTTAAATACTTTTAATTGACCCACGTTTATGAGTATGGGTGCATTGATAAGGGTTCATTGTAGACCTGATGCACGGGCTAAAGGTGTCGGATTTGAGGCCGACGACATGCATTGATAAAACGACGAATAACGCCCTCGGGCGTGATAGGATCGATTCGATAACCCGATTCCCACTTGGATTCAGAACGCATATTGCTTGTCGAAATTTCAATACATTCCAAGTTTTTTAAAATTAATTTCAATAATTTTTGACGTTACAGCCGCTAACAGAGCGAAATGTCAAATCATTTTTTGATGAAATCTGACTCTAAATGACCATGATTATTGATAAAACGTTGTATTGTATAAGTGTTTTAGTTGCGTTTTATACACTCAAGAAAATTAAAACTTTCGTGCGTGGATAAAACGCTATCTAAAACACTTATACAATAAATAACTATAAATTAAATAATGTAATAATAAATTACAGGTACTGTAATAATGGCCATATAATTGAAATAATAGAATGCATATTTTCTAGTTAATTTTTAAGTCAAATATAAAATCGATGACATTCTTTCCTTAAGTAAACACTACAATGACTTAATGTAAACAAACACAACTTACCAGTATGAAAATGATGATGTAAGAATGAAATGTCTATGTATGTCACTGGGGCCATTATTTTTGGCGTGTTATAAACACTTCTGTATATACATATAGAGACTGTCTCGATCGAAACTTGGGAATCTTTTCAGAATTGAGTAATCTATAAAATTAATATCAGAGGACGGATTTTTTATATCGTGAGAATTGAGCCAACTGAAGTAAACAAAATTTTTTCGCGTTGATTTTGTAAACCGAGTTATTTTTTGAAATTAGTAATGGGAATAGTTTTGTTAAGTTATCTAATCATTATTGTTGTAAACTTTGTACATGATAGTATTCATAATGGTAAATTTTTTGGCTAAAAATTAATATGGAGCGAAGGTTTTAGTATCATACAATAGTAAAAAATATATTGATATGTATTAGGTAAATTAAATTACAGGCGAACTATATAAATAAAATAATTATGAGAAATTGGGTAATGAATCAATTTCAATGTACAAAAAAACAAAATAACATATATAAATTTCAGTTCTCCAATATCTCCATATAAAGAAGATAGAAAAAAAAACAAGTCATTCGCAAATCAATGTACAAAAACTGAACAACCCTGCAGTTAAAGAGTCTTACAACCGTAACTTAAATAACAGATTGGCGAACGTAAACGAGGCCAAGGTCAGTCAATAAACAGTGTTAGACAAAAATTACCAGAGATACATGTGACAGCAGAAGAAGTAATAGGTGAAGATTGTGGCATACGTAGGAAGCATTGGCTTGACGAGGAATGTGCCGAAGCTACAAGGAGAAGAAAAATCGTCGAAGAATATCAGACTCTTGTTTGATATCCTTCTTCTTAGAAAGAAAGAAAAATATATTCATAAAACCAAAAAGCGAGAACATTGAATCAAGAACTGAAGAACACATAAACTCTCAATAGGGAACAAGAGTATAGAAAAGTAAAGAGCTTTGAATCAAGAACGACGCAGTGTAAAATTAGTAATGGTAACCTATTACGCCCCAGAAGCGATGGGTAGAACAATTTAGCGCCCTACTGACCACAGAAGGCGTGAACCAATCCCAGAATTACAAGATGTCCAAAATGCAGAAGACAGGATAGAAGATTACACAGAACGAGAACCGCCAGCAATAGAAGAAATTAGAGAGGCTATAAACATTTGGCAAAAAATAAATCTCCCAGAAGGAACAACCTCCCTCCTGAGCTTCTCAAAGATGGTGGTGAAGAGCTAGTAACTGCCATGCAACAACTTATTCCAAATATCTGAAGACAAAAGACACTCTCAGAGGAATGGAATGTAGGTATACTCTGTACTATCTACAAACAAGTTGATATATTTGAGTGTTCAAGTTATCGATGAATCACCCTATTGCATACAAAGTATTCTCCGTAATACTTTCAATCGAATCCGATCCTATTCGAAACGGGAAATAGGAGGATACTAAACTGGATTCCGTGATGGCAAGTGGACTTTATAAGCCAAATATCGACACTCAGATAAATTTTACAGACACTCACCATATTTTTGTCTTGAGGGAGCTCCGAGTGCCAAATCACTTGGTAAATCTTACAAGAATTGCGATGAAAAAGGTGGAATGTAGGATACATGTTGGGGGAAATTTGTCAGAACCCTTTAAAACATATAATGGACTGCGCCAGGAAGACACACTCTCCTGTACCTTGTTTAACTTAGCCCTGGAAAAACTATACGAATGACTTGAATCTGGAGATAAACACTTGAAGAATACAGACATTTATACTCTGAGAAAAGTGTATTTTTTACATCATAAACTTTCAACTAACCCTACCCTATCATGTATAATTTAAAGCGGTATATCCGAACCAACTCATACAAAAAGTTGAGTCAAATAGAAATGGACAAAAACAGAACCTATGATGATAGGGATAATGTCCAGTTTTTCAAAGAAATAATGTTCAATCGTTTGAATTTGTCTCATTGCTCTTTCCGTTTTGAATTATATTAAGGTGTCATATTCAACAAAGAGAGCCATAGAGTTTCAATAGAGAATATTATTATTTTTAATCACAACTTGTCTTAATATTGTCGGAAAGTTATTTGGGGCATTCTACGAATACTCTTTCCTTTTATTTGGGTTTCTTACTACATGTATTGCCTCTTCAAAAACAAATCACCGAATTTACAAAATAATAGAATTATTGGAAAATAGCCTCTGCGCCGATGGCGTTTACGTCAAAGGAACAGTCAGAGGTTATATTTTTACAAATAATATAAATCGGAATAAACACAGAAATAATGTATTTTGCTGACGTTTCGGAAAGTAGTCTCTTTCCGTTTTCACAACTTGTCTTTTTAATATGCAAAATATTTTACCAAAGTATTATAGAAATGTCCAAATATAACTATAATTGTCAAATATATAATTATGAGTTGTCGATCAATAATATCACTTATTTGCAATATTATGGTTAATATGTGCCCTCAGGATTTTCCGAAAAGAACTGACTTATTACACTACCCTGCCCCTGCATTAGTGGTAAATATTTTCTATATATCCATCATTCATTTGAGTAGTCTTTATGTTAGCATCTAAGAAGTTAGTTTATTGTAGTGCGTAACATATTTTCATAAATATTTCCTGTAACGTGGTTTAAATTATCATCATTAATCATTGAAGTTCGTTTATTATGTGTGGTCGCTAGACCACCCAATACCAAATTAGATTGGGTAGCAGTTGGAGATAATGTTGTTATTAAAATGATAGTGTAACCTATCTAGAACATTATTTGCAGTTTTTCTGAAAGTAAAACTCATTGAAATGATCACCAAGTCCTTGGTTAATACTTAGGGATAACGAATTTTGGCCCAATAATACTAATAGAAAAACACACTAAACCATAAATTTTCTTGGATGCAGTGAAGTGCGCTTCGATCCTGATATTCTCTGATTTTCTTTCTGATAATCCATTGAGTTCAAAATGCGCTATATTTGTAAACCACATACTATTATATAATGTATATATATGTTATATTTATACGTTAACAATATTTTCTGGAAACTTTGTAATATTTTAAATAAAATCAACTGATTTTCTCTTTCTGAAAAAATAGATGCATGTTGGTATACTCTAATATTGGGGTGTGTCGGTTATCTCTGATTATGTAGCCCAATCCCACGTGAGTTTTTTAATGGTAAAGTGGATCGAATTACCTGTGTCGTTTGTTTATCTTGTATTAATGGTGTTGTCAGTTCACTTTTTTTTTTCATTAAAAAAATACATGAAACTTTCTGTAATTCATCTAGGAACAAGTTATTTTATCACAAATTAAAATAAACAAAATTATTATATTGTCAGAATACAAGTTGATTACTTGTTCATAATAAATTCTAAATTAGGTAAATCTTGTTAAAGTTAAAATGTAAAAAGTATGTTTTTTAGTATGCCGATTACAACTGAATATTATAGCAACGTTTATATCAATGCTCGGTTGACAATTAAACATACACAAAGCTGAACGTGGTCTCCTAGGTTCGATCCTCGGTTATTGCCTTGAATTTTTTCGGAAGTATTCTCGGTTTATTGCATGTTGGTCCATGATACAGTGGCATAAGTAGATCTTTCTTCGTCTTTTTAGAGCCACAGTAAGTTGGTATATATTTGGGATTTATGTTTTAATCTAAGGGAAGAATTTTTATTTTCAGTCGTAGAAATACAGTGACCTGCAATTAATATAAATTCATTTCAAAATAAATATTTAATGCGTATGATTTTAGAAACAACAGACAGTTGTTGTTGTTGAAATATCTTACTAAAAAAGTGTATCTCAATACCTAAAATGCATTTTTCATTATAGCGCAGTAAAAGTAGCACACAAAATCATTATAAAGACACTTTTTTCACAAGCAATTTTATGGTTGGATCCTGTTGGGGAGGTGCCCATGAGTACCTAAAATATTTTTATACTTCAAAGAACTTGTGTTCCAACTGTTATTAACAATTAATTTTTTTAACCGCGCTTTTCAACCTGAAAATGTAAATAACTCGAAATATATAGATCCGATCCGGACAAAAAAGAAACAAAATCTTTGTAATTAAATTTTCTACAAATCTTTGTTTACTGTAGGTCTTAGGAGCGCAACCATAACCTACAAAAGTGAAAAAAACTCTCCAAAAATTGTTTTCTTTTAATTTTGCTGCCCAGAGCCGCTGGGTGAATCGATCAGAAAATCTGTCTTTTACTCTATCAAAAACACCCTGAAAATTTGGTACAAAAATATTAAACCCAGAGGGCGCAATTGAATTTGTTATTCCAAATTGAAATTGGCCGCCAATTTAGGCCATTAAAGCCTAAACAGATAATTTTTTTTCAAAAGTTGGGTCTCTATGCCGGTTTTTGATGCCGTAAATTTTTTTAAACCTATTTTGGCAATTTTTTGCATTTATTTAAAACCCAATAAACAAAAAATTAATTTTTTCGGATATTTAAAAAAAAATTGATTTTTTTTTAATCAGATCATAAAGAAAATTTTAATACCTTTATTTTAATAAAAATGACTTTATTTTGGTCAAAAAAACTTCGTCTCTTATGCCCATTATAATACATTTAGCATTAATGTCCATAAATTTATTGTAAAACAAAGTTGGTAAATAAAGACGTTTGTTTTCTTGTTACTGATACCGGTTATCAATGACAAAATTAAATATTGTAAACACGAATAAACTGTTATTTCTTGCCTGAATTATTTTTCAGATATTTAGAATAATTTTGTTTTTCTTTATTTAAACTACTTCTAAGTTAATAAACCAATAGCAGCACACTTGAAAAGTCGTACCTTGGAGATGACTTATGCTTTCATCATCATGATATTGTTCCAGATACTTCAAGTTTGTCGTTTCTATGGAATTGCAAAATTACGACTGATCATGAAAGAAGAATATATAAGCCTCTAGCCCGATTATTTGTGGAAATATTTACTGAAAAATCGTGAATTAATTGTGTATTCTAAAATTAACTTAACGAAATGAAAATTACCTAAAAATTTCTTTAATGGAAAAAGTGTTTTTATTTGTCATTTACACTGCAAAGCATATCTAAGCGTCTTCAATGACAAAGGAATATAGTATCATACTAATGGTAAATAACGATTGAATAATACAATAGATATTTTGAGTTAACAATAACTTTCTAATAAGACATTTAATAACAAATTAGGATGGCAGCTCGTCTTTCCTGGTTTATGCGTCTAGATAAAATAAGTTATACTGTAAAATCTATTATTAGCAATACTACAATGTAATATGAAATGTAGCTGATGATATGCCTTAGGAAGGTTTAATATAGAAAATAGAAACAAGTGATGATCATGATGCCACTTTTACTAGAATATGTTTTGAAATGTCCAATATAATAAGAATTTCTATTATATTGCCACCATATTTCCCACTTTAGTGTCTTTCAATATTCAAGGAAAGAGGTGTCGTCGAGGAAAATTTACTATTTCACCTCATTTGTATCAACATATTTATTATGATAGATTAAGGAAAATAATAATAATTAACGCCTTTATTAAAGAAATACAAAATGAAAGCCATATAGAATAAAGCGAAGTTTAGTCCAAGGACTACTCTTACACTTAAATCTATAATGCACTTGAAATTAAATTTAACATCGAATTAACTTGAGAAGAGAGAATATCTACTTTACATAACAAATTATTTTCCTAAATTGCATATATCACGAAATTCCTTATTAAAATACAGTCGAAAAGGATACTTCATGTTTCGAATGGATGCTGTTATAGTACATCTCACGTACTATAAAAAAAATTTTACGTTAAAAAATCCTAAAAATCACTTTTAAATCTAATCGTTTATCCCAAACAGTCAAACTAAGAAAAAAAATGTGTTCAATTTTATTTTGGCAAAAAACATATTTTTCTCAAACAAATTGTGAAAAAATTCACAATTCCCAAATAATCATAATCTGTCAGCAAATTCACAAAAAAGTTTCAACCATGAATTTTACAGCCCCGACGTTACAAAATAATCACCTAAAAAAAAATACCATGTATACTCAAAGATCAACTTCAACATACTCTTCAAATATCCTGTAAGAATATTTTTAATTCCCTTCAAAAAATTTTCACTTTCTCATCGCCCCCCGTATACAACCATCCGCAGCCTTTTTTATGGCTTTGGGTCATAGACCATGCAGCCAGTCACAAGATTGTTAATAAAAATATTTAAAAAACCAGTGGGAAAAACAGGGTCACACGCTTCTTGTCCAGGGGTCTTTCAGGGTATTAAGAAAATAGACAAACAAGAGGGGATCCGCAGCCTTATTTTCATGATTCATATTTTATCAAATTCTTATAATCCCTAGTTTTTTGTCACCCTCGTATACAACCTTTCTCAAGTCTTAAAACATAGTTTCCGTTCAGCCTGCCGGCACAATTGTATCCACTTTGATGGTACGTGCCTAACTTCAACATTGTATTATGGGGTATTCCGAAATGTTCTCAATATTATCCATATAAGATCCTCAATAACTTTTTAACCCAAATCGAGAACATAAATCTTATATCAGTAAATTCACCGCTTTTTGCCCAACACATTCATATAGGTTTCATTTTAAAATTTCAAATTTTTTACAGTATTGCACAATATTACGCAACGATGATCCATTCTCGCTCGCACGGAGCGATATCTAGACTTTTCCAGACATAAAACGGAGATAAAAACGTTTGAGCGAGACAGGTCCTAATAATATAAAAGTCCCCTCGCGGCAAGCAAATCTAAGTTCTGTTCCAGAAGTAGTTCAAAGTGTCGTAAAGTATCGCGAGTGAAATAGTTTCCTTTTAAATAAATTGTGTTTAAAATTTTAATTAGTGATCATACTAGAATCTCCGGAGGTTTCTGAAATGGCTTTTTTCGGTTTTCGACAGCTAGTTAGCTTCTTATTTTCACGCTTTATTTTATTGTCTGAAAAGCTCCGAGACGACTTCCTTGGCTCAACCAAGTAAAAAAAAGTCATATTCTTAATTTTTTAACTCAACTTTGCCATCCCGCATTAATCTTAAGTGCAAATTTTCATACATGCCTTCACGTAACGAATCAAGTGAATTTCTTCAGACTTTTTTAATATAACCTGCCTTAGCGCATTTAATCGAAACATTAAACAAAACCTGCCTCCGCGCATTAATTATAAGTGATTTTTAAACAGATCTACTATATCAAATATATTTTCCAAAAGCCAGAATTCTTATTGTCGAAGAGTTACCTTTTTGGTAACTGTGCAAAAATCGAAATAAATTAGTTAAAAATAATTCTTCGAAAGTTTTTTCATTAATCTAAATCAAAATATTCATTTCCGTTAAAACCAAGTGCTTCCCAATAATTCACCATATACAGGGTGATCGAGAAGTATATATTAAAAACAAAAATTACAAATTTTCAAATAAATTAATAAAAAATCAGTCTAGGCATTCAAAAACAGTTCTACACCAGAGAATCATATGCAGGGCGTTGAAATTTCACCTGACAAAAAATCTAAAAATTTAAACCAAAGTGATTTTAGATTTTCCATTCAAACTTTAAAGTAACTGAAGCATCAAACACTTGATATACAGGGTGTTCATTTCCACCCGGACATATTTCATAATAAAGTGGTAAAACAAAACTTTTAAAACTAGAGTCAGTACAACCTAAACTACTGGAATTTATACAGGGCGTAGCATTTGGCCCTGTCCAACCTCTTCAAGTGCAACCCCCCTATCTTCTTACATAAATCAAATAAAGTTCATCTAAGACCTCAGGAGCCCCAAGCTGAACTATCTAAACAAAAAGCTATTATTTTTACGACCCAAAGAATCTGGAAGGTGTTCAATGCATTATAAACGAATTATTTAACAAATTGAACTTTCATGAATATAAATATTTTGGGAACTTTTAGCCATATCTTGGTTAATCTGTACCGCTAACTTACTGTCCAACTCTTACGTCCCCTGTTACTATTATAATAAAATTGAGAAAGAACAGACAGACGGACATTATGAAAATTGTTCAGAATTCGATGACTTAACACAATAATTCAAGAATTTTTACTCTACGAGCGATATTTGTTTTTAGAAAAATGTCTGGCAAATTTTATATATTTTGCGGGTATTAGGTACTTATAAAATAAATAAATAGTTTTAAGAAACTAAAAAAATATGCCTTTAAATTATTATGAACTACAAAATATAAAATCATTGTAACGTATAACTACTTAAACGTAAAAAGCGTGGAGCGCTCTTTGTACCTACATTATTATATTGACTCTGTAACGCCTTCACAAGGCATAGTCTCATTAGTTAAATTTTCATGTTACAGTATAGCTCTGCCAGAAATAAGTTTAATAGTATATTTTTCCTTTTCATCTCATGGATCGCTTAAATCCTGATAATTGTCTACTTGACTAAATGTCTTTATTATTGTCGTCTCAAAATATCTGTTGCTCGCTTCTGAAAATTCATATTAGTTTACCCTCAAAATTATCCCATTGATAAAATACGCTGTGTATAATTTGTCTCAAATTATGTCTATGATATTAAAAAATTATCTACCGAGTCAATTTTACAGGAGATGAAAAAACCTGTCCCTAGAAACAAGAGTATTAAATCGATCAGCCACTAAAATTGTTTGGTCTATGGCTATGGCTACTGAACATAAAATAATTTTAAAAGCTAGGCGACCATTTTCAAAGTGCCATATCATGTTTCCACTCAAGTAGTAGATACAAAAGAAATAGGCGCCATGCTGACCTGGCCAGTTTTAAATTAATGAACTATATGTTTCAATTTAATTTACCTTGAGAGATTATTGATTTTCAAGATTTTCTGACATATATATCTTACTAGAATGAAATGAGTTAAGGCCGATCCTTTACAAAATCCTTGTAGATAAAAAAGTTATGTACATTTAGATGAATAATGTTATTCATAGTTTAAATGTATTCTCCTAAATTAGGAGATTTGTTTTTACAATACGACGCCGTTATCAAATTTTATGGTATCCACTGGAAAAGTTACATAAGAGAAAAGTGACATTGTATGATGAGCACTTCACGTTATTATTTTCAGTTAGGTACATAAATCTGAAAATACACTGACATTGTGACCTTTAACAAAATAACCTACTTTATTCTATGGTCCGGGGTCCCACGCCCCTTTTTAAATGTGCACATTTGAACTATGCTAGCCCAGTCAGGCTATTTATTTTTCGATTGCAATAGACACTGGACCGCTAGATGGCGCCTGCTGACTATTTTATATGTCGCCATCCCAAAGATACCGAAATGTACTAAATGGTCAAGTGATCCTCGTGTCGATCGTCACATGCCTACCTTGCACTGACGAGAGCCAACAGCTCGAAACTGCAGTCTGCAAGTGGTGTGTGACGACTGGCACGAGAGCTCCTTTAAGTAGGATCAGTTTTTCGGCTGGTGTTTGTTGCGATCGAAGCATTAGCGTTTTGATGGTAATATGTAATTATTACAACGCGCCAAGCTTGTAACTTGTAATTCAGCGCTCAGCGGGGAACATAGCCCGGAGAGTAACTGTTGGTTGCAGTCTAGTTATGTTCCTTATAGTAAAATAAGGATTTTATAGAGGAGTTTGCGACTAAAATATTATGTTTTAAAAGCAATCATGCATTCGCATAGAGAATAAAAAGACCTTACCGCGTTTCGTTTTTAATGGCCTAAAACTGTTGTTGACGTTATAGTAGTGATTTTATTTTTGCCGAAATGTAGTCAACCTGAATGTTTGACTGTGTAATGAAATATAGGTCCTGGCTGCGTTCTGAACAAAATATTTTTGAAATAATGCTGCTGAATGATGAAGGATAGTTAATTGCCTAAAGTGCCTAACATTTCTGTTGTGAATTTAATTCTGAGGGACAGATGCGAAAAAATATTTTTGCATTGAGCTACTTCATTTCATAAATATTTCTGGAAACATGATCAAATTTACTTAAACCGAACAAAAGTCAACAACAGTTCTGTTGGACCTTCTGAAATTTATTTCTCGTTGCTAAATCGAGACATGGAAAATATACTGTGTCACAGTAATGAAAAACTGACAGTGCTAGTTTCTTGTATTTCTTTCGAATTTTAAAATTTAAGACATGTTTGTTGACGTAAATTATATACTTAAGATTATTTTAAAGGATTGGTAACATGAGCCTAAATCTGAGTTTTATATAGAAAATCATACATAGACCCTTTGTATTTTCAGGAGAAAATGCGAATGTACTTTCATATTATTCTTTAGGCCGGCATAAATAGACTTCGAACAATATAACACGATTACTGTTTTTCGTGGATTAATCGTTAAATTGTGATTTATATATTTATCTTGTCTAAATTATGATTAAGGTGTGCAATGTTTTCTCATATTCATCATGTGGAAACGTGTAGAGTATTTGAGCGTCATCTGCATACGATCTAGCTTTCGAAAATTTTGAGAAAAATAAAAGTGTAAATTAAAGACAACAAGAGGCCCAATACAGATCCTTGTGGTTCTTCAGATATTACATTACCTATCGTAGAGGATTCATTCCTTATTCGAACATACTGAGAGCGGTTATCTAAGTATGTCGAAGAAATGACAGAGCAGTTTTTCCCATAATAGTGCAACTCCCCACCATGAAGCTATGAAAATAAAAGTAATTTGAAGTTGGGACAGTCGAAAGTCTTGGAAAAATTTAATAGAATTAAAGCATACCATGCAACAAGGTTGTCGGTTATGTCATGAGAAAAACGCAATTGATGTAGTTATTATTTAAAATAAATCGGTTAATATTGTTTTTCTCTCATTAATTTTACACCTAGCTTAGCAAGACAGTGTAATATTTTGAAATACCTTAAATGTGTAAATTAGATGAATACAATTCCATATGCATGGAGTGATATGTGCAAGTTTCCAGCCTCAATTTACAAAAAATGCATGACTTTCCTCAAAATGCTATAAACCGATGATTAAAATTTAATCGAATTATTTTCGAGGTATCATTTCGGATGTTGTTCCCTTAGCCAAAATATGAGCACAAGTAGATATATCGATATGTTTTATTTGTGATTCTAATGTGAACTAGGATTGTTAAAAAAATTCAATCAAACCGGTCTTCAATTTCTTGTAACTCGAATAGCAACTTATGCGAAATATTTATAGTACGCTCTACTCTATGAATGAAAATAGAAAGTGAGTGATATGATTGATTAAATACTTCTTCAACGTTTTCTTGAAGCTCAGGACCAACTTCATTCTTGTATCATATTTATGTTCTTCACGCATTGCAATCCCATAAATATCGGCCTTGTGGACAGATCCCTCGATTAACATATTACAACGTTTTTACAAACATGACATATTGCCTTTACGAACGCTGGAAGCATGATCATTTATCTGATAATATTACAAAATATTACAAAGTACCGCTACCGGTAAATTTTATCTTAATGATATGTATTAATTATATAAATGTGAGCGGGCATCCGCTGCACAAAACGGGGCACATAGTTCATATATTTCATAATACATATTTAAATATTCTCTATTGACTCCATGTACTCGTGGATTACAAAAGCTATAAATAACAGTTAAAATTCAACTCAATTGCAATGCGTTTTATTAGTCACTTCATTTGGGATTCAATAATTGTTACCTCCAAATGTAAGTAACTGTCGAAAATTCAAGGCAATGCATTAATATAATTTATGATCCTAATAAAGTATATCCTTTAAGAGCGAGAAGCTTTATTCAACATGCAAATTCCACGGTCGTTATATGTATCTATTAATTCACACTTTGCTTAGAAATCTCATAAAATGCAACAGGTAACATTAACAGAACACGTAATAAATATTTTATTACTCTTATAATTATGTCTAATACTGAATAATGGTAAGTTTATTGAACCATATTTTATCAAAAGATAAGACTATTATGGGTAAATTATGGATATAATTTCCACAAAACTACAAGACGATATCTTGTACGAATTCCGAAACTTATAAAAAATTGCCAAAGAAATTTAGTGAATCGCTTATTCGATTATTCGTGATAGGTCGACAGTAACAGTAAATCGCATATATAATAATGATTTAAAAAACTTGATTACGGAAAAGATTACTAGTGGAAAATAGCCCAAAATAAGGCGATAGAGAAAATTTTACATGGAGCAACGCGACAGAAAAATAAGTTTGTTTTCTACTTCGAGCTGGTGGCGGAACCCTTTTTTCGCAGAAAAGGGATAAATAGGTCACTCTTAAGGGTGATTTTTCAGTTTTAATTCGTGAGAATTGGTTTACCGCCTCCCATGATATGTACATATAAATATATCGAAAGAACGTAAAAAATTAAATTACGGCTAACTTGGCCAAAATTACACCAAATTTGATGAAATTTTAGACTAAAGTAACCTATATAACCAAGAAATAGGCTGCCAAATTTTAGCAAAAAATATCCAATAGTTTGGCCGCAATTTCATTTTTAGTCCAAATTCCACAAAATTTTCAAAACATTCCCCAATTTGTCCAAATGGTCGAACGAAATTTATTTTTTATCAAAATGAAGGCATTTTTATGTACTTTCACGTGATGCAACTAAAAAATAACCCACATCTACATAGTGAAAGCGTCAATACGCCAGGTATCCGACTGTCTAATAGTTTATATTTCAGTCTTTAAGACATATGGCAAAAATCTGGGCGTTAGCAAGTCTGATTTTTGTGTATTTCTTGGCATTTCTGTCAAAACAAATTTTGCTCAACTGACGAGGTAATGATTTCTCAAACTGTATTCTCCATCGAATCTTATTTTAATTATTGTTGGTATTGCCAATAAGTGTTTCAAGGTATACTATTTCGCAATAATTAATCGGTAATGTGTTTGGATGATCTCTTAGACCATTCAACGTCCGCCACGCTCTAATGGAATGCTCTTACATTAACAATAGCTATTTGTATGACAAGGGAGAAAAGTGCATAATTTCCTCCAGCGGATAGTTTGATCCTCGACGCGAAGCGGAGGGCATCAATATCCAAGGGAGGAAATAGCACTTTGCTCCTGTGTAATACATATGATTTTTTCTACGACCATTTAAAATTCACCTAATAGATTTCTCGCACAGGTAAAAAGGAACATCCGTTACGTTTTTCCTGGTTAAAGCACTAGTTTAATTTCACAACCATATCTCTGGCTACTGCATTCAGTCTTTTATCCACTGCACGCTACGAAGTTTACAGAGAACTGACAGAATGCTCAACGTTGGTTGCGGCTACGACTAACGCTTGTAATATTCATTTGTAAAACGAACCGTTACCTTTAGAACTTTTGTAGTAGCCTCAGCAGACATGACTTTCTGTTATTCATATCACATCATATACGATTTGTATTTGCAAAGATAGAAAAATGGCACGTCATTGATAAGTACATAAATTGATGGCGTGAACGACAACACTTGTAATTTTAACTATAGCAACTTTACCCCGCCAGTCTTCCGGCACACATTGCACCACATCTTCACTATTGTTGTTAAAAATGATTAGTGATAGAGCGCAGTCCTGTCTTTTAATAACTTTACTTGAATTTGTGTTACAATGCATTTCATTGAGAAATGGAATAGGTAGAATAACATATTATTTTAATTTATGTATTCTAAAAAGTATTGAAGTAATACAAGTGCTAAGCTGTGGATTCTCAGGCACAATGTTTCCGTCTGTAATACAATCTATATTATCAGTACAAGTGTTGTTTTTAATCTCAATTTTTTAATGTCATTGAATGTTTTCAAATGAAACAACAAAAAGCTTTTAATTAATAGAATTTCGAAATGTTTGATGTTTAATTACCGGAAGAATTTTTACTGTAATTAAATTTTTGGAATGTAAGAATACTTGCCCATAATTCGAGCACTTAAATCACAATTAAATACTTTCTGAGATAACGAAAGTTGGGGGCTCGTTAATGAAGGTAGTGGATGGTTTTTTTATAAGTGACCATTTTATTAGGCTTTGTGATAATTAATAAAATTAACTATAATATATAATTAATTAATATATGCCAATAATACTTATTAATAATAATAATTTATTTATCCTTTCGATCACAATATGGTGAAATAGGACATCTCAGCAAATGCAAAAATACAAAACATGAAATAACATGAAAGTAACACGTATTATTGTAAAACATATTTTTAAAAGAAATTTTAAATGAACGTCCATCGTTCAGAAATTCACCGACTGAATAGTAACATCCTTCCACGTAATATTTTCGCAATTCTTTCTTAAAAGAATATAATCAAGCTTTTTCTTTGATGCTAGAAGGTAGAGAATAATACGGAAGGTTTTCCTACCAAAAAATTGTAACACAGTTTTATCTGTGTTAACAATTAATTTATTATTACCGCACCAGTTAATAAATTGTTGGAAAAGAGTATTAAGCTTGCCTTGCAGTTCATCAGGGGAGTCTGCCTCATCTGCTATGGAAACGTCATTCTCGAACAGCACAATGCACTTGGTACCAATATGCAGTGGTAAATCATTTATAAACAGAAGATAAATAAGTGGTCCCAATACAGAGCAATGGGAAATCCTAGATTAACGTCATACGTCTCTGAACCAGTTTCATCTAATTTTATTAAAAAAATTCTAAAGCTCAGTTACGATATTATCCATGGGAAGAAGTTACCCCTAATTGCTATTGCAGAAAGTTTATCAGCAACAAATGTCTGCTTTATAGAGTCAGATGCCTTGGACAAGTCAAAAAAAGTGTAGCAACATATTTTTTGTTATCTAAGCGATTATACACGAATTCCGAGATTGCTGGACTTTCGGTTGACTTATCAGGGCAAAATCCATTTTAAGATATGGAAATTATTTGATATTTTGTTAGATAGTGTATTTTGTTGTATATAGCTCGTTCGATTATTTTGCATCATATTACATTGAGTATAGTGATGGGTCTGCAATTATCTATTACTTGTGAATCATTACTTTTGTAGATTGGAATTACTTTCCCTATTTTCAACTCATTCAGAAATTTCCCCAATTCTACTGATAAGTAAGTTGACAATATAGGCTAGTGGTTAAGCGATAAATTGGGCAATCGATTTAATAATTCTTGTTGACACACATTCTATTCCTACAGAATTGGTATTTTTTAATTCACGTATTGTTTATTATATCCTCACTAGTAACTGGCGTGAAGAAGGTGTTATTATTATTAGGCAATGTAAGTGCATTTATTTGCCACTTGGTCACCAAAATGATATTTTATCATATTTGGGATCTCGGTAGATATAATTTTTGAAATGGATTATAATAAATATTGTGCTTTTAAACATTACTTGAATAAAAAAATTGTACTACAAAATAATTTTTTAAATCACCAGAATTAAAATCTGCCACAATAAAATTAATAGCGTTAAATGTAACTAATTATAACAGGGTTAGATTTAGAAATTAGCATTTTTATTATAGTATTTTCAAGCTAATTTTTACGTACAGTCGAGACCAGCGCTTCCCGGCACTCAAAAAACGCAACAAAAACTTTACGACCTCATTAAAATACCGATACTCTATACTATTTCGTTCACAAATTGACCCACCTACCTTTATAGGCTTTTAATGTGCGTCGGCTTGTTTGATGACAGTATGCCGCTTGGCCAACGGCGATAATAATTATATCGTAAATCTTTTGTTGCGTTTTTTGAGTGCCGGCAACTATATATACATATTAATGAAAGGGAAATGTTTGTAATTGATTTAGAACATTTTAAGCAGTACCTGCCTATATTGAACCACTTTTATGATGACCAAGAGGCGCAAGGCTACATATGTTCTGGCTCACTAAACATATATAATAGTTCAGCCAAGGATGTAGTTGCATTGTTGTTTCCCTTTGAGGCATAATGCGACTATTTTTTTTTAAATTTAACTTCACTAGCCCTTCATCTTTTCTTTTGTCTTTGTCAAGTGCAAATAGAGCAATACATATAGAGCTCCTCGTACTAACTGCTCCCATTTAAGGCCCTTAATGTGGTACATGATGTACACGCGGAGTACGGTGTACTATACTTTACGACTTTGGTTACTTTTGCTCTTATAAAAGCATTCCTTAAGCTACGCTACGCTGATGAGGAGCAATAAGTCCGAAACACGTATCCTTGGCTGCATCGTTGTTTCTCTTTGAAGTATAATAGTACAAGATCCCGACTTAGGTCGACCTTCACCCATCGAGTTTTCTGATGAACTTTGAATTTTGATAATATAATATATTAATAAACAAAACTTGATATGGTCGACATTCAATTTACCTGCACAGCTATTTTTAATAAAAAATTAAAATTGTTATTTTTTTTTCATGAATGTAGTTATTGAGTTTGTGGATAAATTTATTACCAATCGAAAGTAAAATATGTATACAATATGCCAAAGTTTGATCGACATGTTCGTTCCCTGCATAAAACCAGGTAGACAGGTATAAACAGGTAACTTTGAATTAGTAGTGTACTTTTAGTACTTTACACTAATATAATTGTGCTCATCGCTTTTGATTGATCACTTAGGCAGATGTAATTTATTTTTTTTCTCAAAAATGGTCGATTTTACGAAATTTTTTCAAGAGATCAAAACATTTCTAAATGAATCATATTGTTTAGATATTTTTTTATATAAAAAAAATGGCAGGCAGAAAGATATTTACGAAATTTCAAGAATGGTAGTTAATTTCACCCCTTTGTGTACATGCTAGGCGGATGAAATGATTTCCTTAGATGCCTTTTGATGAGTAATCGAGATGTGCGAAATTTCGTCTTTTTCCGATTACGTTATTTTGAGATTTGAGAAATTATAAACCGTTTTTTGACATACCCCGTTAAGGGGGGTGTAGCTTAGACAGGAAAGGGTTATTTTGAAAAATTTTATACGAATAACTCGTCTTAATTTTCGACAGGGAACCTACAATTAAATTTTTTGCACGTTATTACGGGACACCCTGTATAGTTATATCACGAACGAAGTTGAGAGGGAGTGGCTAGTATACAATAATACTTAGAATCATCATAAAACTTTGCAATCATCTTTCTCCTCATATATTTTTAATCACGTCCTTAAGAAGAATTGCATTATTGCAAACGTATTTTCAGATGGCTGTGAAACCTGAATTATAATAACAAATAATAACCTGTAATGGACCATTAAAAGGTTTTATTAACACTTCGTGTCATAAAACAAACTATATTAACTATAAATTACTCGCCAACATTATGTTGACGATATACTATTATAATTGAAGTAGTTACTTTTTTGTCAATCAAATTACTACAAAGTTTATTGACAAAAACATATGTGTCTTTAATAGACGTTTTAATCATCAGACAGACTTAATTTAAACCAAATATGATTATTATTAACTTTGATTTAAGTAATTATTAATGTGTATATTACAAGCTGATTACTCACAGGCTGTTGGTTATATTCAGATTTCATGATTTTTCACTTTTAATAACATGTAATGGGAGTCATATGCATATACAGGGTTGGACAAATGTTTTAGAGCATCCGATTTCTGGTTAAACTATGAGAAGACTTAAAAAAACCTTAATAAAAGTATTTATTCCATAGCTACCATAGATAGATAGATAAGATAGATAAACTGAGGAGCTGGTTATTTAGTTTTTATCACCGCGACCTTTCCAGTCTCGCCAGGCCTTCACAGTGGTACAATACGTGAACTAACGTTTCCCTTCCTTTTGGCGGAACCTTCATGTTGCGTCCTCTGCCAGGCCCATAAGACTTATGGGTCTATTGAACCGGCAGTGCCCAGTTAGAAATCCTACTATTACTCTGATGGTCTTCCTATTCTGGCTTAGTAGATCTTCCGTGAATTTGGCCGAACGTTTTTTAATGAACTCTTTCGCCTGTCTCTGTCTTGGGAGATTCCTCCACCATTCCAGAGATTTATTTTGCACCCATTCCTTAGTGGCTGCTCGTATGCTTGGCTTCGCCATGCCACAAAAGGGCTCAGGCCCTATTGGGGCTTTGAGTGCGCCTTCCTTGTCCAGTTGCTCAGCCTTTTCGTTTCCTCTGTGTCCCTCGTGTCATGGTACCCATGCTAAGGTCACTCTGTTCTGACTTCCCAGCTCTATAAGGGCCGTCAAGCAGTCCCACACCAATCTTGAGTTGATATGCATGGAGGTGATTGCTTTTATTTCCGCTTGGCTATCAGAGAAAATGGCAATCGACTAGCTAACCAACCTTGTCCTATTATCTCCCTTGCGCAACAGTGTATGACGATCACTTCAGCCTGAAACACCGTTGCGCATTTCCCTATACTTATCGGTGTACTGGCTTTTGACCTTGTCCCGTAAATCTCGGCTCCGACTTCTTGTTCTCTCTTGGAGGCGTCAGTGTACCAGCCTGTTTGTGCTGTTATGGGAGGACCATTTTTCTAATCTTCCCTGTCTGATATTACAGTTTGGCCTTGCATTAATATATGCACCACTGACCGAGCTTCGCCTTGTATGAATATGTGTAATGGTGGCAGGTTCAAGAGAACCTCAAGTGCAGCCGTAGGAGCAGTTTTTATGGCCCCCGTGACGCACAAGCAAGCAAGCCTTTATACGCCACCTAACAGTCTTATTGCTCCTGACTGCACCCGTCTTAGTCCACCATACCACTGATTCATAGGTTAACATGGGTCTCACTACCCTGTTGTATAACCACAGGTTCATTTTGGGATTTAGCCCCCAGTTTTTTTTCACACATTTGCCTACAGCTTCCCAGGGTGATTGTTGCTTTCTGTGTGACTTTTTGGATGTGGGAGTTCCATGTTAATTTTTGGTCAAAGATGACTCCTAAATGTTTTGCCTTACAGGCAAATGGAATTTCCACTTCGTTGGGTCTTAAGGGCTTTAGGCCTTCCAGTACTCTTCTCCGTGTAAAAGTGACGACTATGGTTTTGTGGGGATTTATAGAGAGTCCTTCCTTACAACATTTGGGGCTCTTTGTGAACGCTCCGTTATTGTATTTGCAAATCGCCCCTTGGTAACTATTGCTAGATCATTAGCATCTCCTAAGCAATAAAAACCTTCTGTGGACAGTTTTCGGAGGAGTTCGTCAACCAGGGTTGTCCACAGTAGTGGAGATAGTACTCCTCCCTGGGGGCAGCCTGTGCTCACTTTCGCTTCAATGGAGGCCTCATCTGGATAGGATATTATAATTCTATTGTCTAGGCTGGCTTTAATCCACTGGCAGATCACTGTTGGGACTTCTTTGTTTGATAATGCCTTCGTTATTGAGTGTATTGTCGCGTTATTAAATGCTCCTTCTATGTCTAGAAATGTTACTACTGCCATTTTCTTGTCGTCTAAGGACTTTGCTAGTAGTCTGTTTAATTCATCCAGCGTAAGGTCTGTCGACCTTCCCAGCTGGTATGCATATTGACGTTCACTCAGGGGGTTTTTCCCTTAGTAATTCGTCTCTAATGTACCTATCTAACAGTCTTTCCATCATTTTAAGCAGGACAGAGGATAGGCTTATAGACCTATATGACTTGGGCGTACTATAATCTACCTATTTTTGGTAGGTAGATGACTCTCACATTCCGCCATATGTTTGGTATATATCTCCAGGCCAAGCAAACCCTGAATATTTTACATAAGTAAGGTATTAATACCTCTAGCCCCATTTGGAACAAAATTGGATATATTCCGTCCATCCCAGGAGATTTGAATGGTTGGAACTTACTAATTGCCCATCTGATTTTGTCAGGTTTTATAATCTCGGTGGCCAACCTCCAGTCCGCGAGTTTGGGCCGTTCTGGCCTTTGCAGTACAACCGTTCTTGACCAAGACTCTATGGATTCTGGAATCTGGGGGCCATCACTTACCTCTTCGCAGAATCTCTTCCATAAGTTTCTCTTTGCTTTGCGGACCTCTTTATTGTACTGCGTGAGTTTTTCTTTATAGGTATCCCAGTCTTAGTTGGATTTGGCCCTATATAGCTACCAGACTTTTCGGGATGTAACGTCACTGGCAGTTTTTTATTTGGACAACCTTGTATATTCTTTCATCTCCCAATAGTGTATGGGCTTTAACCGAATTTTCGTAAAATGTTCCGGAGTGATATACAATAAATAATGGACTGGTATGCGTGTGGATAAACATCACCTCTGTGTGGCACACTGGCAGTCCTGCCTTCTAAGGTACTGATTATTTGCACAAATCGTACGCAGTCTCAAATTAAAAGTTAAATAATTATTTGCGAAAATATTGTTGAAAATAATTAAAATTGCGTAGGAGCGTCACTAGAAGCAGTTGAAAAAATAACAATATTTATTTAATTTATGTTCGGCGTTTGAATAAAAAATAACATAGTATGTGTAAAGTGACTTTTGTGTCTCGGATGTCCAAAATTGAATATAATTGTATTTATGTCTTACATAAATTTTTGTATTTATATGTCAAAAATGTATAAAGAAGAAGGTTTACATGAAAATTTTAAAAAAAGAAGTAAATATTCACAGTAAGTGTTCAAACTGGTGACTCAGCTACCTGGCAATATCTTAATCGATCAATAATAGCATTCAATGAGTTGTCAATAATGTGGCAGGATATTTTTTGAACAGACAACCTTTCTAATTATTCAAGTTTGGCCATACAGAGTGTTTACCGGCCGGGAAAATTAAGAAAACTTAGAACAATAACGAGAATTTAGCCCAACCGGGAAGAAACCGGGAGAAAGGTGGAAATTTCGGAAGGTAAGCGGGAATCGCGAATGGTATAGAATGGGTAGAGAACTTTTTCGATCGTGAAAATTTATGCATATACGTATGCGCATATATTTTATTCTTTAATTAACACTAATGAGAGTATCAGAGATTATTATTTTATTTGCCATTTTTCTCTTTAGCGGGCTAAACTCTATAAGCTTGCTAAGCTTCTGGCGTCAATGTGAATATATCGCTCTCTTCCGCGCTCATTACTTTGCCATTTATATTTCGCTCAATATTATTGTAGGGCCGAGTCAAGATTTCTTTGTGCCAGCACTGTATGTGAGAATATCCAAGAGAGAAAGGTCCGATAGGGAAATATTTACTGTTTTGACCATAACTTCTCATTCTAAAACACATATTGCAAGTAAACTATAAGAGTACTTAAGTAGAACTATAACAAGAGCAGTGTTATAAATTTTCACTCAATAATTTGAAACATATGCGAAATAGCTAGATTTAAATTTAGGAAATACGAAAATTGACATAATTTAAAAAAAAATTAAATCTAACTATTTTGCAAACCACTGAAATTATTGAGTGAAAAATCATATCATTACGCCTGTCATAGTACTACTTAGGTAGTCATATACTTTTTTACCAATATATATGTTAAAAAGAGTTATGGCCAAAAATAATAAATATTTCCTTATCGGATCTCTCTCTCTCTCTCTCTCTTGGATATGCCCACCTTAAAGTAAAATGAAGTTAAATTGCTTTTTATTTGTAATAATCTATCAAATCCATATTACTATTTTTGAAAAAGTTCCTTATATCGCCTGATGAAATATACCCGTTAGGTTATATTTGTTTATTTCCTGCTATTTTCAATGTCCCAGTTGTTTAATTCATATATTCTCGAGTTATTTTTATTGTTGTTTCATTTTTATTTTTTAAATATTGTATATAGGTATAGCTGCTGATGGTCAAGACGGATCCACAGCGCATCAACATATCTGTTATGTGATGTAAATCCGGAGTTTTACATACATTTACTACAGTATTATTATTTACACAGACTACTTACATCGATTTGTAAAGTTATTATTTAAACGCCAACATAAAACTTTAAAAGTTCTCATTTGCTTATTGTTCAATCACTTACCAGTTTCAGTGAAAATAACTCAAATTTATATTTTGATAATTTTGCATATCTTAACACTTGTGTTATAGATGACGTTAGGAAATAGATTGTTGTTTGAGATAACAAATTTAAAGGTCATTTCCGGTAGCACGATTGGAAATAGTGGCAAACTATTGAATGTTTCAAATAATGGATTTTCATCTATAAACTGGATACTTATTTGAATTTTCAAATCTTATTAATTTTCTTAAATAATTTTTTTTTTAATTTTTCTTCTGAATTTCAATTTTTTTTTCAACATATCTAAGGATAGCTTTTACCATTACCAATTTCCTTGATCAGTGAGGGATTACTTTTTTACAAACACTAGAGATCATCATTTTATCTACGCCATGTCACATAAATGTAATTAATTTTTATTTTGGATTAAATATAAAATAGTATTCGCTATTTATTTTATTTGTCATTGATTTACCAAATTATGATGGCGCTATTTATGTCATAATTTGAAATAATCATTTGTCAGAAAGCTAGTTTCCAATTTCTGCGTTTTGAATTAATTTGAGTTCGAATTTTGTTATCAACTTTTATAGATACGATTTAAATAAATTGCATAAATATGAGAGTAAAATTTTAACAAACGCTTTTTTGAAATTTCATCAATTTCATTTTTAATGTCTAAAAAAAAATAAAATAAACCAAGTTACGAAAATTTATATTCTCTTGACTGTCTTTTCTCTTAGAACATTCAGTGGTTTTATGAGAATTATCTACCAATATCAAGCACGTACGATACCTACCTCTTTAAATAAAACAGTCGCCGGCTTGGGTAGTAAGCGGCTGATCGCGCATAATTGCCCGGGAATAGAAGGGACTACAGGAACATTTTGATTTGTACCGAGTCTGAAGATGGACAGATCTCACATTCAAAACTGAATCTTCAAACTTAATTTTAAAACAATTGTTTTTCTCAAAACCGCTCCATCGTTTCTTTTAAGGATTACAAATCTATTTTAAATAGCCGAGGTGTTTTTTATTGGTCATTTTAAAATATATAATTATCACTTTGGAGAAGAACATTTCCAAGTATCCTTTTAAAAATTTCCGACGCATCCTTTTTAATCTAATCATTTGACCATCGGGGTGCAAGATTACATCACAAAGGCATTAATATTTTATGTTTACGTGAACGGATTAGGGAGAATCTTAATTTGTAGGAATGTCTCGCTGTCATGTCTGACTTTATAGGACCAGTGGCTTACCAAATTTGGAAGTGGTTAAGGGTGAAATGTGTGCCTTGCTTGGCTACACAAACATTGTAAGATAACATGTATATTTGCACATACATAATAAAAAATAGCAATATATAAGTTAATTGTTAATAGTAATAAAACTGAATAAGTTGATTTTATCAGGACAATACTACAATACTGTGAGGTCAAGTTTAAGAGAATAGTTATTTGTTTAACTAGGCAGCAAAATGGTAGATTGACTGCCGCGGTTAGGAACTCAGCCAAGGCAGTCAATCTATTTTGCTGCTGAGTTGAACATATAATTTTTTCACCGATTGTTTAAATATATTCTAAAATAATTAAATTATTACAATTCCCAATCCCTTTACTTTTGTTGTAATAAATTCAATAAAAATTCATTAAAAATCGCAGTTGTTACTAGTTGGTTACCATGGAAACTAAGTGTCACTTTCCCTGCCTAGACAGGGAAAATGACACTTTGCTGATTGATATTAGTCAGCAAAGTTAGTACTTTGCTGTCAATCGGCGAAAAAATATTATATGTTTTATTAGGAATAAAAGCGATACTTTTGTGATGAGTCTGTAAGTTACAGACGAGTCACAAAAGTTGCTTTTACTCCGAATAAGACATGCTATTTTTTAAACGTCGATTAGCTATAAAAAAAAATAAAGACGAAAAGTTTATCTGTGCGTTGCCATTAGCAACGGAAGTGAAAGTCCGCACGACTGCTAATGGCAATGCACAGCCGTCTGAAATGTCAAACTTTAATGTCATGAAATGAGTAAGAAATGTCATGATTTTCTGACGTTTGAAGAAAAACATTATAGAGTTTTGAGGAATACAGTAAAGAAAAAAATACAGAAAGGAAAATAATAGTATATTATTGTTTCATTTGGAGTAAAAGTGACATTTTTTTTACAAAAAATCACTTTACTCCACATAGAATATGCTGTTTTTCTTCAAATACTTTTAGTGCCGCTCGTGAGCGGGAGTAAAAGACTTTTTTCTTCAAACGTCAAATAAATATGTGCGTTGCCATTAGCAACGGAAGTAAAAGTACTTTTTCCTCCGCTCGAGCGGACTTACTTACGTTGCTAATAGCAACGAACAGTATAATTTTTTATCTTTATTTCTTATAGCTAATCGACGTTTGAAGAAAAAATTATTTCTAATTAGGAGTAAAAGCCATTTTTACTCCTATTAAAGAAATATACTATATTGTCGCTCGAGAGTAAAAGACTTTTAGCACTTGTAAATAAAGACATGTGTTTGACATTAGAAGAAAAGATTAATAAATACAGTGTCAATATGAATGAAAATCTTTGAACATGTTTTTAACCGCCAGGTCACCTAAATGATCCTCTAGGAGATCTAGATTTGTCTGAGTAAAGGAAACGTGGCCTTACAGTAAGCTGTAAGATTCGAGCCGTAATTTATTATTGAAATTGGCGCTCAAACCCGCTTCGCTAGGTATGCTCAGAGTGATAGATACGCTAAACATTGAGCGTGATAAAGGGAAAGATCCATCCATTAATTATTTTCATTTAATAGTCTTTTACGTTTGCGCACCTTTCTCAAGACTGAGACATGAGATTTTCACGGGTTACTTCGACTCAAATAGAAGAAGTAGCAAAAAGTTATACTTACTGTCGATTAATTATAACAAAATTGTATAGGCCTCATACCATATATGGTGATTATGGTGAACCTCATATAGCGTTGTTTCCAATTACTATCCAACAGTTACTTAGAGCAATCGACTGACAAAACGATTTAGTAAAAAATTACTATTTACAACTTTGAGGTTTTGGTTCTCCATTAGTAATAATTATTTTGGTTTTTCGCGTGGATAGAACTTACAGTATTTGCAACGCAATAAATTATAATTTACATTCAGGGCAATGATGATTCCCATACACTCTGTACATGGTATTCAAGGACACGCGGACTACAAAATACCGAGTACCCACATATAAGCCGTTTCGGATAAAACGTGATAATTGATAAATTAGCAGCAAATTTTGAAAAATTTCACCTTGAAATGTTCAAGCTTCTTGACAAAAATCTTTCTTGAAGAGCTACCGGCCCATCCTCGTAGTAGTAGTAGTTGCAGTACTACACAACTTTGTAGGGAATATTTCACTCAACTCAAAAATTTTCGATTTTTATTGTACTTCCAGAAATTTTCAGGAAGGCATTTTTAAATATCGCGTGCGATCGCACTAAATTGGACTCTGTTTTCTATCGTTTCAAAATCTTTCGCTAAAACTACAGATATCCACTTTGGATTAATGATAATATCAACCGTAATATAAAAAAGAAATTGAAAGAGTGGCTCAACTTTAAAAATAATGGCAGCGTAGATGAACTGAATCAATTTAAAATTCTAGGAGCAAAAATTAATATCGACAATACGTACGAAGAATATCTTATCAATATTGAAAACGAAATTAAATCTAATCCAAATCTTTGGTTATATACAAAAAATAGAAAAAAATATATCCAGTATTCCTAGCGAATGAAGCGCAAACAATATTTGATACATTTACTAATTATTTTATAGGCATATTCCACATCTACAATTTTTCTTATGACAAAATAGTAGTCACTGTAATGTATAGTATAGTTTACATATTTCATCTTTGACGGGAAATGGCTAAAGGCTCATAAAGAAATTAAACCTAAAAGTACTACAGATTCTGATGGTATTCCAGGTTTTTTTTTACTTCAAAATTGTGCTTTTTTACTAACAAACGAGTTAGTTAATATTTTATCTTATCTATTAATATTTGTACTTCTCTAGAAATCTGGAAAATATTTAGAATTTATCCAGTATTCACAAATGTGCTACTGAAAATTAAAGACCAATAGTGATATTATGCAATTTTAGTAAATTGTTGTGATCTCAACGCCTAGAAGCTGATGTTGATATGATTTATAGGAATTTTTCTAGAGTCTTAAACAAGAGAGACCACAAAAATTTGATGCGCAAATCCTTATTCGGGACGAAAAGTTTTTCTGCAACCTACTTAATGAATAGGTGGCTGAATATCAAATACTGTTCATTTTGATCCATAGCTATGTCAGCCATATCAGGTGTTCCCCAAGGTTCGGCGTTTCTTTCTATTTAACATGTTACATTGCAAACCGTTATTTTATGCTGGTTATCTGTCACTAAAGCAGAAGACTGTACTGATTTGCAAAATGATCTTGTGCAGTTATGGCGCACAGAATCCAATGAAATTTGTCTGTACAATTAATAATGAAGAGTTGAAAAGCTGTAGTCCTTTCAGAGATCTTGAAGCTTTATTCGACACAAAGTTGCTTTTGTTACCCATATTAATTAAATTGTCGCCAACTCGTTCACATTATCCGCAATTGTAAAGAATATAACGAAAATACACTAAAAATTATCCTTAGAAATCACAGAGCCGTTAACCTTTGGCTTAAAAGTTAATAAAAAAAAATTAAAAGTTTTAAAAACTTAACTTTCTGTAAAAAGTTGTACTAAAAAGTAAAAAAATAAAAAAATATTAATGTACGACTGCAAGAAAACCATGGCGTGCGCATTTTGTATGATTGTACACATGATTGTATCAGAAGGGTTGAATCGTTGTACACATAATGCCTTCAACCATGCGTACATAAACATGATACATATACTTATATACAAAGTGCACACGTCTTGCTTTTCTTGTAGTCGTACATTAATATTTATAAATTTTTACTTTTTAGTACAACTTTTTACAGAAAAGTAAGTTTTTAAAATTTTCTACTTTTAGTGATACTTTTTGGGCGCTCAATAAAAATTCGTCTCTTAACGATTTGTTTTGATTTCTCTCTCCTTCGTTTTGAAGATTTTTCAATTTTCACCACCGCGCCCCCTGTGTGCAGAAATTAGTAAAGTAACGGTGGAATACTGTATTGTCATCCGATCTCAGAAACTGCAAAATTTCATCAATTGATTATGTCAGGACTGTGTAGTTCCGCATATTCAGCGTTTCCGGATGCGCATGCAACACGTGCCGTTCCGCTATGTCGCAAAGGGGCGTGGCGACAACGGTCAGCTGACCAAACGAAAACAACTTGGCAAAATAATCTTTAAAAATTGACTTAAAAAAAATTAAACATCGTAGAGGGGTATTTCCCTATCACAATTGTAGACAATTTCTTTCTCTACAACGCCAACGTGATATATATATATATATATATATATATATATATATATATATATGGTGTAGTGGTGAGAGGTAAGTGAATCCTCTCATATGGTCTAATGCTACTATACACCAGACATCATGGATGTCTCCATGGTGCATAGCGACTTGCCATTTTGCAAGTACCGAGAGCGATGACCTTCAGCCCTTGGTGGACTTAACCCATATACTGTTATTATACATGATTTGCAGGAAACAACTACTCAGCGGGCAAATACCCCGACCTGCACTGAATTATACCTTACAAATCATGAAAAATTGGTAGCCAATGTCATTTGTCAACTTCCTGACCAGACATAGACCGGTTTCGAACTTATTAGTTCTCATCAGTATGCCATAGGTCATGGAGTAGACAAATGATAGTGGCCAACCTGCTAGTCTTATACAGACTAATGTAAATGGTGTAGTGGTGAGAGGTAAGTGAATCCTCTCATATGGTCTAATGCTACTATACACCAGACATCATGGATGTCTCCATGGTGCATAGCGACTTGCCATTTTGCAAGTACCGAGAGCGATGACCTTCAGCCCTTGGTGGACTTAACCCATATACTGTTATTATACATGATTTGCAGGAAACAACTACTCAGCGGGCAAATACCCCGACCTGCATTGAATTATACCTTACAATTCATGAAAAATTGGTAGTGTATAGGTGTATAGTAGCATTAGACCATATGAGAGGATTCACTTACCTCTCACCACTACACCATTTACATTAGTCTGTATAAGACTAGCAGGTTGGCCACTGTCATTTGTCTACTCCATGACCTATGGCATACTGATGAGAACTAATAAGTTCGAAACCGGTCTATGTCTGGTCAGGAAGTTGACAAATGACATTGGCTACCAATTTTTCATGATTTGTAAGGTATAATTCAATGCAGGTCGGGGTATTTGCCCGCTGAGTAGTTGTTTCCAGCAAATCATGTATAATAACAGTATATGGGTTAAGTCCACCAAGGGCTGAAGGTCATCGCTCTCGGTACTAGCAAAATGGCAAGTCGCTATGCACCATGGAGACATCCATGATGTCTGGTGTATAGTAGCATTAGACCATATGAGAGGATTCACTTACCTCTCACCACTACACCATTTACATTAGTCTGTATAAGACTAGCAGGTTGGCCACTGTCACTTGTCTACTCCATGACCTATGGCATACTGATGAGAACTAATAAGTTCGAAACCGGTCTATGTCTGGTCAGGAAGTTGACAAATGACATTGGCTACCAATTTTTCATGATTTGTAAGGTATAATTCAATGCAGGTCGGGGTATTTGCCCGCTGAGTAGTTGTTTCCTGCAAATCATGTATAATAACAATATATATATATATATATATATATATGAAAAATACTAGGTTCTCGGGTTGAACCGCGTCTGAGATTGTTAATGTAATGAGACATTAACAATCTCAGACGCGGTTCAACCCGAGAACCTAGTATTTTTCATACCAACGACCGCGGAAGCTTCTCGGAACATATATATATATATATATATATATATATATATATATATATATATATATATATATTTAATTATTAGAAGTATTTTATGACCGTCGTACCGCGTTAAACTCGGGCAAGGCCAATTTTTTGATAGTTCTAGTTTATTTACAATATTGCTACAACACCTAAGTCTTTCAGTATGTTGTCCCTGACATTTTTCCACATCGATTGATCATAAAATTATTCCCTGAGAAATAAAATCCAAAAGATGTGAAAAATTGGTCTAGATTTATTGTACTATTAGTATAGTTATCTAGTTATAATTGTTTTTTTAGTTTTTTATAATTATCTCGTCTGTGCAATTACAGCCGAAATTAATAAATATTTGACACGGCTGAAAGCTAAGATACCTTTGCAACTTTTAATTCTGCCAGCAACACTTGAATTTTCTTCTCGCTTATACTTTCTTCTTCTTTTATTTTATAGTCGCCGAAAATGTTATTTCATTATATTTTCTCAGAAGTGTAGCGCGCCACTGCCATCTAGAAATAATCAGTAACAGGTAAGAGAAAGGAAGAAGAAACAGAAGCCGACTATTACAAATTTCAGTTACAAATCACTCTACAAGGCATCTGGAACCCGGCAGTCATTTTCTTAGGTATATACTTAAACAAATTATTCATTAGGTAAATGAAAATAATTGTATGTGAACGTTCGCACTGATTATTTTGAAAAGAATTCCTTTCATGTTTACGTTTAGTGGTATATGAACTGCGATTAATTACTGTAAAAGTATCGAGACGCATCTAAGTGGTGAATGCCTAACACTTTATTATAATCATTTTTAAAAAATCACCATGAATGAGGAAGAATTGTAAAAAAATCTATTTTGAATCACACAAGCCGTTTTTTTATTGATGACTTACAGAAAAATAATCAAATGAAAATAACACTTTATTGCTTCAGGAAATGGGTCCTATTTCTTTTTATAAAAAAATACAGAAAGAGAGAAATGAGTGCTGATTATTACGAATTCGTATTTATAAAAAATAAATGTTATAAATGTTTTAACCGCCTTCCAGGTCACTTGAATGACCCGCTTAAGCCTGGGCTTGCGTGAGTAAAGGAGACGGGGCTCTACAGTTTATAGTGGGATCCGAACCACTTCTTAAAGGGAAATTTATAATTGAAAATTACTTTGCAGTAGGTGAGGCTCGAACCCACTTCGCTAGATATGCTCAGAGTGAAAGCTAGACGCGCTAACCACTGTGCTACCGTCCCCCTATTGATGAAAATGAAGTGGTTTAATATATATTATACTTGAATATTGTACTTTTTAACTATATGGCCATCATCTGGATATCATTGAAGTTTTTCCAGATAATGCTAGCGAAACGTATCTTGAGTTTATAGGTATTCGAATGTAGTATTTAAGTATGTAACATTGTACATATACAATAACAAGTAATAATTGAAAAAAAAGTTTATCGTTTTCACACTGATAATGTTTCAAAATGGAATATCATGAACGTATTGTAGAAATACACTTTTGAAATCATTTATAGTCTCCAAATTTTCAGTTCTACCTGTTGGTATCTACTTTTTATCACGCAGTTACGGGAAAAAGTTTAACACTGTTTTTAGAGATGAAAACCAACACTTCTAGCTTCCTATATCTCCTTTGCAGTGAAATTAGGCCAAGACTTAGCGTACCGCGAACCTTCTATTCATGCGCCAAACTTTCGGCGATCTGTTTTCATGGTTGGTGTATGCTTATTATCAAATTACAAATGTACTCTTCTGTGACAAAATTACTCTGACATATGTTATTATAAGTTCATTAGCACCAATTGCAAGTTTCATAGGCTTGTAATGAGTCTCTGAAGATGTGGACTTTCCAATACAGTATTAATTTATAGTTACACGTAGTTTATGCTATAACTAACATTCTAAAATTGTTTATATTAATTCTATACTCGACGAAAATGAAAATACGCAGCCTGAATTAATGATATGTCAGGGATCAATACATTCACATAAATTATCAAGTACGTTAGGGTCTTGGCTTAACAACATATTATAAACTAGCAATATTGGTCTAATAAGTATATGGTATAGTTCTCATTAGTACGGCATATGTGAATACACAACAACCCTACGCTGTTCCTCCAGATCATCAAATTACAATTGATAGTCTGATACAATGAAGGAACAGCATAGGTTTGTTGTGTATTCACCTAAGCCGTACTGATGAGAGCTAACAAGCTCGAAACTCGTCTGCGGTTGGTAATACACAACAGCCCTGCACTGTAGTAGTCCTTTCTTTAAGATTAATCTGTCTGCTGGAGGCTTATTAATTGCAATCAGATTTTTGTTCGAGTTTTCCGATTGAAGGCGTAGTATGTCGCAAGTTTTAGGGCATTATTTTAAATCGTTTTAAAAACGCACATTGTACCCCATGAAGAGTGGCAATGAATTTAATTCCTTTTATTGGAAATAGTGGAATTTTTGGTCCATCACAGTATGTATTTTACTACATCTTTATTTTCGTAAACAGTAATATGTTTTTTTTGCGCCTAAAATCATAATTTTATCAATTGTATTGACTGAAATAAATTTCTTGGGTCTTTATTTGATGATGAATATTAAATTGACCTGGTCTACGCCAACTAGCACACTTGAGTAAATTTAAACTCACAAATAAACACTACAGTATCGAATTCTAATAAAAAACATTTGAAGTTATCGTGTGTGTCTCGGATCGGACAAAACATGGATCGGATAAAACATCGCGACCCCAACTATCTGGCCGGCAAACTCTGTTGATGTCGTTATTGTATGTATTTTTCAAGTGACATTTTAAAACTGTTTATGTATAAAATGTGAAGGAGTAACATTATTATTTTGATCTTCAAAACACGAAATCTACTCTAGATACACATCATCGGACGTTTCGATGCTTCAGAGAGAATTTTTTTTATAGAATTTTTGTAAATTGACAATTTTTATATTTCACTTTGTAGTAACTGATGTTTTTTCTTCAATAACCACTTTTAGTTACTAATATAAGTTTATTATAAGAAGGGAATGGCGACTTAACTATTTTCCGTAATATCCCTCTTAATTATTAAATATAATATCTTCAGTTAATTCCAAGAGTGCTGTTACGGGTCAAATACAATTTAAGATTTATTCCAGAAAATTTGACAAAAAGTCGCAAAAGGTTATTAAAAACCCTGAGGTTAGCTAGGACCAGCGGGAGACTCCAGAGGTGAGATTCGTTTATTTTTAACGATTTGTGTATTTTGCCAAATAGATCTTATTGAGCGCCAGGTAATTTTAACAAAATTTCACCAACCTCAAGCCACTTGATCGACACACCGATTGCAAAAAAAAATTACCAAACTCAGTGTTATTTATTTTTAGGACCTTAAGTCAAAGTAAAAGGAAAGAAAAGAAACGAGTCTAAAATATGGTGTTTATTTACAAAAATTACCGAAAAAACATTCACATTTACCAACTGTACTTTCTGGTGATATTAATCTTAATTTGGATTTTGAAGTTACTTTTAATTTTGATTGGCTGTTAATATCCCTATTTATATCTTAAAATTTGTATGATATGACTGAGTAGATAACAGTTATCTTAAATACTAAATAAAATATTTACATTTACGTTACACGAGACGCATGAGAGGGGGACAACAATCAGTATATTAGTAAGAGCCAATCTCTCAGGCGAGCCTAGGTTAAAAGAAAATAATAGAACATATATGTTTATAACTGCGCAGTTACTTACAGGTATTTAAAAAAATCATCAGGGCTAAAGGCCCATACCATCTAGGCGCACAAAATGGCCGTCTATATCTGTAATAGTCTTATATATTCATATGGAAAATAAAACGTCCTTTCCTTTTATTAGGTACACAATTAAATTGTTACTTATCCCGGCCTCCAACGTCTCCAAAGGGTGATGGGAGATGAAGGCACTTCAAGATTCCTCGCCTGCACTCCTCTATAACTGCGTAAGGCTATGCCACTCCTCTCCAGTCTCTATACAAAATATGCCTGTAGCGTCCTCCATCAAAACAGGATTTCTGGTAGGAATCAGCTCGTGGACATTCCAAAAAAAAAAAACGTCAGTCTCCAAAAGAAAAATCGTAACTCCCAAAACCTGACTTTACCATTTACAGTAGGACTTCAAGTAGTCTTACAACCATACAAGATTTGACTATAACAAGAATTAGCGCTTTAGAATTTGAGGTATTTCTAGGAAAATTTGCAGCATTCTTGCCCAACAAAATGGCCTGGGCACACAAAAAAAACAAGTACTCAGAGGCTCCGTTTCTAGGCTTTTCTAGAAGTTCCACCACATATATAATTGGCTTCAAACAGCTCACCAAGCAACAAGGTATTTCTAAAGTTAAAGACCTCCAGTAGAATCCCCACAATTTAAGAAAAATGGTGATGCTTTAAAAGCATTGAAAGGATAGATCTCGACTTATCGGCGAAACGATGCGTTGCTGAATAAGGGATAACCTAAAAAACGGCTTGTTGTTTTTTTGTTCCAACCACATGTTCTCAAACACCAATTACAACTTAACATTTCATCTGAAATTACCCAGAATCCCTAAAGACGCGCGCGCACTTACTATTAAAATTATAACGGCCCAGAAAATAATTCTAGCCATGGAAATTTTAAAACAAACACTAAAATGAGATCCCATATGTACAAATTTCAATCTGAAATGATATTTTTCCAATAAAATGAATAAACATAGAATGAATAAATCAAATGACAACAGAAACAGTCTCTTTTCTCAATGTTGGTAATATATTCTTTCCCCCAGTGAAATATGACAGCTGATGAAAAGGAATGGATAGAGGGTTCTTATTTATTTAAAGTTTAAATTCCTATTTACAAAAATAAATGATTGAACCCTAATTCAACGTTACAGTGCAGCAAAAAGTTGAAACAAAAAGTAATTTTGTTTTGTTTCCGTAACTACAAAATCAACAAAAATAAGTTTACAAAATTCGTTGCGCCGGCCGCGGCCGTGCAAAAAATGCTCTTTTATATCCAATAACTCGAGCGACTATACAAAATTACGCTTGGTTTGTACTTTTCGCCATATTTAACAAACACTGTAAAAATGGCATTTTTATTGATAATATTGATTAAAAATATTTACTTGCAATAAAAAGTTAGGTACTTTAATTTGTCCCAATTATTGTGTACCTACCAGACTCGATTTATTCATAGTGGTTGCAGACTGCTAGGACTGATGTACGAGTACAGCTATTTGTGGGTGGTCCTGTTAAGAGTTTTAGTGAAAACGCCGATTTACCTGAGACAATAGCCCTACTTGATAAATGACAATGCCAAAATGTGCATTTTCAAATAAAGTGATTTAGGAATGACGAATTTTTGTTTAAAACGTTAACTTATATCAATGGTTCTAATCATTGCCGTAACTTTGAGGGCAAAACCTGAACTTCTCATTAACCAAATAGCATGCGTCCTCAGTGATTATCACACCAACTTCCTAATTATATTGTAGTTAAGTAAAGCTTTGCGATGATCTACGGTCAAAACTGGACGGGGAGGTGTTCTTCTCAGGTGCAGACCATATCATTTGGTAGTTTCGACATGATATATTATTGACAGTCATTATCTCTAAATACCTCATGTTGTTTTAAAGCGTTTTAAATTTCTTGACAATGACATACGATTTATTGTGGATAGAAAATCAGAAATTGTCAAAATCCAAACAAAACCACTTTGAAACACAATTTACAACTGAAGATGAAGTTATTGACTGTTTAATAAGTGTACTTCAAATATTTAACATTTTTATATGTGGGTTTTAAAACACTTTAAAAACTAGGTGACTGATCTAACATTCGTATTTTGCTGCGAATCCAGCTAAAAATTCGAAATTGTTGCTATTTCTGATATAAATTTGGGTTTAAATTGACTTGCAATATTTAAGATGGCTATTTTTCCCTTTTCATTTTTTTCTTGCAACAAAAACAGCTTTTGCTGCCCTGGTTTTATCAGAAATTTAATTGCGAAGACATTCGTATTTTAACTTTCTCGATATGATAAATGCAGCTGGAGAGATTCTACAAAAAGGAGGAGGAAAAGTGGCTAAAAGAATTATTTTAAAAAGATGCTCCGTGGGGTCAGTGTTGGAGAAATTATTATTCCATCACTTCTCTACCTACAAGAACTATTAATTTCGTTAATAAAATTCACCTCCTCAGAGAATCCCATTGAATATCAAGAAATTATTTGTGTAAAATACTTCGCAACGGTTGAAAAAATGCTAAGCTAATGAATATCCATGAGGTCATAGTGGAGTGTGTGAGTTGGAAAAAAAGCCGAAAATTGTTAGTATTTTGGTATGCAATAAGAGTACCTCCCCTCCCGTTTTCGAAGATACTGAGTACGCTGACGCTGGTAAATTTCTCTTTGGAGTTGCGTAACCCCCCAAATGGCAAAAAACCACACCCAATAGGGAATAAACCCTTATCACATCTTTTCAAACGGTGAAACTTAACGTACCCCCATTTTCGAGGATGCTGAACATGGTGGTGATGCTGAATGTTTCTTCCGACACACTCCAACCCCTCTACCGGCCAATAAACATCCCCGGAAGGGGTGAGAACTTTTTTATATCACCGGCAAAATGCATGTAACGCCCATTTTCGAGGATGCTGAACATTGTGGTGATGCTGTATGGTTTTTTTACCCCTCCAACCGCGCTAACGGCTAATAACCATGTAATTCTAGTTGTAAGAGACGTAGGTTAAATTAATGTAGATAAGGTATGAATGAAAAACAATTTAGTTAAGCTTATTGGTATACGTCAATATAATTGTAGTAAAATAAATTGTACATATCAATGATTCAATAGACCTGTTTTTGTAAGTACTCGATTATCTTTTTCAGCTAAAGGGTAAAGAAAGACAATTATAATCACAAATAATTTTTTTCCCGTGCTCAGCAGCCTCGAAAACAAGCGGTATGTACATTTTCCAGGTGATATAAAAAAAAACTATTTTCACCTCTTTCGAGGGTATTTATTAGCCGTTAGAGTGGTTGGAGGGGGGTCAGAAATGTTGACCATCACTACCGTGCTCAGCATCCTCGAGAATGGGGGGTATATGCACTAAGGTTCACCGGTGGAAAAGGTGTGATAAGTGTTTAACCTCTATAAGAGTATATGTTTTGTTTGAATTGATATATTCTAATGACAAATGCCTCTCATAATTTATATTATCGAGAACTCTTCTTTAAATAGCTACTTTTCCGGCTATCTGCCCCGCTGAACATTGAATTACAAAAGAAGAGACAAGTGTCAATAGTTGCGCTACTTTTGACGAGGCTGTTCAGATCATTCTCTGAGCTTTCTGCCACGTTTTCCTCGTCTCGCGCCTTTTACGCCTATCCCAAGGCTTGATACCTTTACCTGGTACCTTTGGTATCTTCATATAAACTCATAATATCTCACTATATATATAAATACTCATAAAATTTCTCCTTCCCTGGAGAAGAGTAGGGATCCTTTACTTGCCTAACATTTAATAGACAAGGGACCGACGGCTTTACATCTCCTCCGAAGGATGGTATATCACCTACACAACCCTCGCCTAAGGTTGTATGGCTTCCACGCATACACTGATATACAAGCCGCTGGAAGATATGTGATGCGAGGACACGGTCTTCTTTGAAATGGTCGCCCATCCAAGTACTAACCGCACCTAACGTTTTTTACATCGCATATCGAAGTATGTACATAGTAAAGACCCATCTACGCTCGCCCCTATTCTATTTTAATATCCCCCATCATTTAATCTTTTCTTAGACTAACTTTTCATTGTCTTGATGTATTATCACCGAAATTGTTATATTTTATTAATGAAATTATTAAAATTTTATTTGACTAATTTCCCAAACTATTTCTTGATTTTATTTTAAAGTTTAAATTATTTCAAGTTACTTATTAATTATAAAAAATTCAGTAGTTTCTGGTCCCTCCTTTAAGCTAACAAAAAAAAAATTCACTTTATATAAAATTTCCTGCTGAATAACCCTTATAACTAATAGCCTGGGAGACAGGAGTATTTTTACCAAGTCATCGCATGAAGGCCTATTTTAATAGACATAGCAGATAGCATGTAGATAATAACCGAAACGACTGTCAGCTGCGCCAGTAGGGTTGGAGGCGCTTGTGGGGGGGGAGGGGGGTGGCGGATGTGGAACTTGTCGAAAAAATATATTTTTAAAATTATTTCAGGAAAGTTGATTTTTTTAAAATAAATTATTAATGTCAGGTAGTGTTCAAAGAAAAAAATAGCTGCATCGTGGAGGAGGGATTGCACGTTACTTGGTCCTATGAACCTGCAAAAAAAATTAAGTAAAATCATTTCAGGCCAAATGAATTTTTTACATGACTTCTGATACATATAGAAGTATAAAAATAATAATCAGCTACATGTATAGTGGGGAAAAGACCGTCAGTTGGAGCATTAACGTATGGTTGCGCTCATAAATCCATACGACGCGACCCACGGTATTTTTAATAGTCCAACTGACGACCTTTGCCCCAATATGCATTCAGATGATAAAAAGTTTCGAATTTTGCTTCATTCAGACTATTATCTTTCCAAATTTCAAACGGCCTTCTAACAATTTACCAAAGAAGCAGGTCGGTAATGCCTGCATATCATTAATGTATAACATTCAGATACATTTAAAGGTTTATTTTATCAATTTGTCAATAATATTAATGAAGAGAAATAATTAGAATTAATTATGCTTAGTTGCATTCTTCATCTCCTCCATTTTCGTCACTGTCATCGTCAGAATTATCTGTAGTTATATCACCTTCATCTTCATTCTCTTCTGTTTCATCGTCATCTGTAAAGAAATAATCAACGAAATCATGTTGGTCAACATTTTTCGCCGGAAACTTAGAAATAATAAATTTAAATCCTTGAGGGTTTTCGTTCACACTGGTGATGCTTGTGATGGATAATGGCAACTGATCTCCTTCAAACCATTTGAAAAAATATTTATCATGTCTTTCCTCCCATTCATACTCAGTAGGCGGTAACTCGGATCGTATCGGAAAATCATCATGACTACAAAGATGGGCGATGTATGAAGTACGAAGAAAATGTTAACGTAGCTCAGATTTACAAGGCGGAAACATAAAACTATCAAATTTTTGTTAATTGCAGTACATCGGCATTACCATTATTCCCATATGTTTTCGTGAAAGTTGATATACGAGCGACATTGATGTTATTAATTTCTTTAAATGCATAGAGTCTGCAAACATAACCTTCCAGTGCTGCAAAACGCTAATAGAAGTTACAGTCAGGTAAATTTGTAACATCGCTGAAGGCTTGAAAATACGTTTGAGAATTTCGTAAAATTTGAAACGGTTTTTTTTCCTTTTCGATAGAAAGCTGAATTAAAATCCCAACCTGCGAGGCCATGAAATCCTGTCAATGAAGAATATAAACGTGAACCCAATGTTTCATATAATTTGTTGATATTAATGAATCCTTGATAGTTTCCAGTACCGACATGTATAGAAATTTTTAGATCTCTTTGAATAAAATTCATATTTCCCAGCATAAGAATATCTGTGTCCGAGCATCTGATCGTAACATGAGCATCAAAATTCAATTGACAGGCATGAAACACAATTCTCGTGTCAGCTTCTTCATGACCTGGACATGACAAGCATGGTTCTGCTGTTCTTAGGACTTTATCCTGATGGACTTCACATTTATGACAGTGTAGATAATTTACATACATTGTTTTTTCCCCATAAATGGCGTCATGTTATCACTTTTCCAATCTTCAAGAATGAATCCAACTAGAGCTTCTTTGAAGTAGATATTTTTCAATGCTTCAAAGAAATTCGGGGGACGCATTTGATCAGGTCCATTTATTTGTAAAGGTTATCCTCTGGTACTGCCTCTTAAAGAGTGTCCGTTATTTTTTACCGATGGAAAAATGTACCTATCTAATGTAATTATCACAAAATCAGATAACATAACATTTTATTATATATACAGTGTTATTAACATCAACAAACTAAGAATTATACTTAAGATATAAAAATTCTCTTTATAATACGATTAGCACCAACAAAAATTAATATTGACACCATATATCAAATAAAATGTAACCCCCTTCCGCACAAGCCCCTGGCTTCTGGAATTGGGGGTTGTCTAATTTATGTGGTGTTTATTTATTTAAAATATAAATATATAATGGGTAATAAACACATTTTTTTCTAAAAGCTAATATTTGGAAATGTAATAGTTTTAATGAAACAAAATTCTAAAATTCATCAGCTGAATGCGTATTGGGGCAAAGTTTGTCAGTTGGACTATTAAAAATACCATGCGTCGTGTCGTATGGATTTATGAGCTCAACCATACGTTAGTGCTCCAACTGATGTCTTTTCCCCACTATACATGTAGCCGATAATTTTTTTGTAGTTCAATATGCGCCAGAAGTCATGTAAAAAAATTTCATTCGGAGACCTGAAGTGATTTTACTTTATTTTTTTACAAGTTCATAGGACCAGCTGACGTGCAATTACCCCTCCACGACGCAGCTGACTACTTTTTTTGGACACTACCTGACATCAATAATTTATTTTTTTAAATCAGCTGTCCTGAAAACATTTTAAAAATAATTTTTTTCGACAAGTTCCATACCCCCACAAGCGCCTCCACCCCTACTGGAGCAGCTGACAGTCGTTTCGGTTATTAGCTACATTGTATCTGCTATGTCTTTTAAAATAGGCCGGCATGCGATGACTTGGTAAAAATAATCCTGCCTCCCGGACTATAAAGTAGGTACATGAATTTTATAAAAATAAAACACTTTTCTAGGGACATTTAAAAAAAATCAAGCAATTCTACCTTAGAAAACGTGATAAATAGAAAAAAGAATATTTCATACTTAACACACTTACACGCGCGAAATAAGGGATGAATTTTACCCAGTTAAAAATATGTTGTAACTAAAATGAAGACAAAAATAAAGCAAAAAAATAATATTAATATTGAACTCCATTCTATTATTAATATTTTCACCACATTATTCTACATATTTCGTATCTTATAGTACTCAAAAAATCTAGAATACGTTCTTCGTAAAAATGCAAAATATCTAATTATATTGTATCCTTTAATTTATATATTTATTCCTCCCCTGTACTTTATGCAAATGTATTGACGAGAAAAAACGATTATATTGAATTAAAACTAGTCCAGTCCTTATATAAACTATAAGGAAACTAAAAATTATGAACTACCAACACTCAATAATAATTCATCCCTGTGAAATACAAAGGATTCTCTAGTTCATCTCTTATTTCTGATGCCCCTAAATCAGTTTACGTTGGAGTAATTTTGTAGTACCTTGTGTATTTTTTACCACTTTATATTGAATAGCACAAAAATGTTAAATAAAAATACTACATAAAACTTTGAGTACAAAATCCATAACACAACAAAAATTACCAGTATTCACTTAACACATTGAAACATTTATCTATTGAAAATAACTTTCCAAAATTAAGACAAAAACTGAATTCATATTATGTAAATTAAAATTTACTTTAAAGAAATTACATTAAATAAAACGAATTTTCCATATATGCTATAAGTAACATCAAATTTAGGGTGATTATGATGAACCACCCCTACAATTAAGTGCCTCCACCCTATCTAGTACGTAACAATATGCATCGAAATTTTTTTAGAAAAAGGAAAAGAGGAAACACGTAGAATATTAATCTTTCATATAATTTTTCATAATAACTCTACACTGCATATGGGCATTACTTATCAAATTCATTAATCAACCTGTAGACCTAGTCCAGCATTTTTAATTTACTACAACTCTTAAGAAAATAAAATAAATTGGGCATATCTCATACGTCTCATTTCCAAAAAGAAAGATAACCAATCTGCCTCTCATAAAAAAAAAATTTGACATTTTGCTGTGTTCATTTTAAAAAGCAGTAGCAGTATGTTTTTAAATTTCCAGATTTAATTTACTTCACCCAATGGAAATTAATCATAATATTTCTTTTCTTTGTGTTCTCTAAAATTGTTGAATGATCTATTAACCCATTAAAGTCGTATTTTTTTTGAGACACCTCTTTCTTGGACGTGAATAATGGTATCATGTTATTCAATACAAAATATAGACGGAATACATTAAAAAAGTACTTTTAAGGTTTTAAAATAAACGAGCCATCATCACAGCAATATCAGAACAGGAATTTTAAATTAAGCCGCTTTCGTTTAAATGCCTAATTATCTTAAGGTATGGTATTAAGGAAATAATTCTCTCGTTATTTTTCTAAGTACATAATATTACATTTTAGTACCTTCTTTTATAAGAAATTCTCTCCATCCACAGTAATCTGGACAATCTAAAAGATATATCATGCTGAAAGTGAGGCTGGTGAGCGACAAAGAACATGCGATTGCCTTCAGGGTTAATACGAGGTAGCTTGTTAGCGGTTACTAAAATCTACGGCCACAGATATTATAATACAGAGTGATTTAAAAAAGAATGAAGGAAATACGTGCGCTAACGAGTTATATGTTAAGAACATATTATAAGGTTTGGAATATGATAATAACAATAATAATAAAATAAATTGTCCAAGATCTATTGTATAAATGTTTAAGGTTATCAATAGTAAAATAAAACAATAAATATCTATATAAAATGTCAGATGAAATATGAATATACTCGATTTAAAATAAATAAATTTTATATTAGACTATACAGACATACACATTATATGTTTAGTTAAAACATGTCTAAATTAGCCAAATTCTAAATTCACACATTAAAATTTACACTCAAATGAATACATTCAGTTCCAAAAGTTACATTAAAAGAGTAGATTTTTATAATATTGTGAAACTGTATTAAAATCGAAGTCTATTCTTGTATACTGTAAAATGTATATTAAAAGTTCTTTTAGGAATATATTAGGTGTGTTTGTTGTCAGTAGCTTTAACTGATTGGAAGTTTGTTATATAGCATCACAGATGTATAATTTACTAGTTGCTGAGTTCTTGTCAGTCTGTAATACGGAATACTTAAATTATTTTAAATTCGTGTTGTATTCATGATAACTAGAATTTCTAGGCAACAAGGAATTTTCTTTTATGTGCATAATGCACTTATGTATAAAAATACTTGGGAGTGTTAGTTTTTTCATGTTTCTAAAAATTGGCTTACAATGCACAAGCCAAAACCATCACAGCTCTTTTCTGTATTTTAAATATTCTATAATTGTCAAATGAATTTCTCCAAATAATAAGACCATAAATTAAATGACTATAGAAATTGCTGTAGCAAAGCTGTGTCAAGAGTGGTTAGATTTATTAGTTGCCTCATCTGATATACTACCTTATTTAGATTGCTTGCTAGATGGTCAATATGTTGGTGCCAATTTAATTTTGGGCCAATATATTGTGCTGTTCTATTTTTATTGAACTTAATAATTTGCAGTACTAATCAAACTTTAACTTGTTTATTTCCAATAGATAAACGCAAAAAAAACTTTAAAAACCAAAAGATCAAATGAAAATCTCTTACCTTTTGATCCGAAAGTATTTCAATTTTATTTAATCGGCCGGCTAGCTTATCTTTTCCTTCAGGAGCAGATTCAAATTCAGTTCCTGTTTTAAAATGAAATTTTATTAAGGTAAAATTTTTAATCTGATATAAGTAATTTATTTTCCTTGATATTTAGATAATTTAGCTTTATAATAGGTTCGAAAGTCTAATACACTATTTAAATTTTAATATACAACCTTGTCCAAAATTAAACACACAAAAATCTTCCAAATCCAACAATTTTCCTTTCATTAATTCTTCACCTTATCTCGTCCTTATCTCCTCTGCAATTCCCATCCACAATAACACCTCTTCCTTCTTATTTACAGTCTATTTTTACTCTTCTTCGCTGATCTCCACAATTTCTTACTTTTTAATTCAATTTCAAATTATTAATTCTTGTTTATTATTTTTCTTCTTCACTCCCTTATATTCACTTGTTCTTTTTTTTCTTAAATTTGTTTTTCCAATTTTACAACCTCTCTTTTATCTGTTGTTTGTTGTTCTATATCACTAAATATCAAAGTACCCAAAATAAACAAAACAAAACACCATATGAATTTTGATTAATTTCATTCCAAACATAACCCAACTTAAACCTCCTTGTCTTTCTCCAGGAAAACATTTACCAATTATAAAAATAAAATTTCCTACTTAAAAGAAATGTCATAATGACTTAAATGTCAGAAATTATATCAACAACAACTTAATTACTACTAACATAGAGTCAGTATCAAACTTACTGTTGACATCAAATAAAAACTTAAAAACTATTAAAACAACTCTAAACAAGTATTAACATTCTAAAACACATACCTTTCGGATCTTTAGCTAATTTAAATAAATTTTGAAAACCATCTAAACGAAACAAACAAATTCAAACTCTGATTCAGCAAATAACACAAACATGCACTCTTCGTAATCGTCCAATATGCGAATACATAGCAATATATACCTAATAGTTTAACGTAATTCAATTCAGAATTTAAAAATAGTTACTTATGATACAAGTGCTAAAAGTGGCATTTCATTTTGTGAGTGGGGAATATTGCAGAACTAGCGTAGCGAGTGCAGAAACTCCACGAACAAAATAAAATCACTTTTAACAAATGTATCATACAATCTTTTTTGTAAAACTGTCTGTGGGGTTGAACTCCTCGCCTGCTGAGCCACCTACTCGTTTAAATTATATGTGACAATAAAGTCTATATATCTAGTCAGTTACTAGTTAAATGGTAACTGTTCGAATAAATATGTATTAATGTTTCTAAATAATATATTCTTTTTAATTTTATTAATAAAGCCTTTCTATTTATCTTGAGAAGAATGCATATAACTAGACAGTATATAGTGTTTTATTTTTAACGTCAATGTTAAAAGTGTTTTTGGCACGTTAATACTATAAAAGTCCATTTTCAGGTCACTTATCAATTAATTAAAAAGTCATTTTTAATGACAGTTTTACAAAAAGTAATTTTTTTGTGTCTTTTCTGAATTCATTTTTAACTTGTATGCCTCAAACCATCTAGCAGCATCGTCTAAACTATCCGTTGTTTGGTCAAGGACTAGGAATACTTTTCCTATATTTATGTCATCAGCAAACAAAACAGTTTTGTTTGATTTCACATTTACAGGCAAGTAATTTATATAGACTAAGAAAAAAATAGGTCCAAATATTGAACCCTGAGCCACACCGACTGTGATTAGATGCTTTGAGGAGCATTGTCCTGAAGGTGTTTCTACATACTGAATTCTATTTTGCAGATTGGATTTTAATAAATATAGATCATGGCCTCTATACCATAAAATTCCAATTTCTTTAGGAGATAAGCATGGCTTACACAATCAAAAGCTTTGCTTAAATCTATTAAAGTTGTGCATGATATTTTATTATTATCTATTGCATCTAGAACAGTCTCTAGTATACTAACTATTGCTTTTGTTGTCGATTTATGTTTCCTAACCACACTGTTCAGATGCAAAATATTCAAAATATTTTACTATTCTATTTTTTATAATAATTTCAAAAATTGTTGATAAAATAGGCAATATAGATAAATGCCTGTAATTATTGACGTCATCTCCTATTTTATATATGGGCACTACTTTCGCCACTTTCAACAAGTCTGGAAAAGTGCACTGTTCTATGCAATTATTTATTATGTAAGTCAGTATTTTAGTAAAATGGTTTTTTTTATATTTTAATGGTTTTTAATTCAAACCATAAATATCTACACTGCTTCTTCAATCTCATAAATATATATTAGTAGGTGTTATATAAAATCAATTTGCATGAGAAACATTACAAAATTACAATGCGTACCTGAGATAGTGCCTACTAACTGTTTGAATATATTTATATAAAAATTATTGAAATTTTCTGCTGGTATACTAATTTCCTGGTTTTTATTTGATTTAACCTGATAGTTTATTAATTTCCATGTAGTTTTGCTTTTATTTGACACGTTGTTTATAGAATTTAAATTTAGTTTTTGTTTTGCTAGTGCGATTTTTTTCTGTATGTACTTCTTAATTAATTATAATATAGGCCATTAACTTCTTCAGAATTAACGGAATTTTTAATACATACACAGCCTCAAGTTTATTTCTCATGCTTCTTATTTCATTATTAAACCACCCAATTTTAATATTATTGCAATTCCTGTGTTTCAGGATTTTTTCAGGAAAATAAAAATATATATTAATAAATAGTTAAAAAAATTTGATAAACAGTTCATCTGCATTCTCAATTAGATATAGGGCTGACCAATAAAACTGATTCAGATCATTGTCAAAAAGCTTTAGTTTATTATTTGATAATATTCTTACTTTTTTAAGTTGGTTATCCAGTTTCTCTACAGTATATCTTCATTTCAACTAAAATGATCTGAAAGAGAAGGATTATTACCCTTTCAACCAAGTTTGAATTTTCTATATTTGTAATTTTTATAGTTTGTATTACAAACTCTTGTTGGTTTTCTTTGTTACGTTATATTTCGTACATCCTAAATGAGATTTGCTTAAGTTTATCGCAAGGAAAGTTTTCCCCATTATTATATCGAGTTTCTTCCACATAAAACTAAACCATTAATACATAGATCTATAAGGATCAGCGATTTCATATATTTATTCCGTAATCATTGTCTCGAAAATAACAACTTTGGAAAAATCTTTAAAATAATTAGCATATTACTTAATGTCATGTCCAAAGTAATGGAAAGAGTTGTTCAGGATCAACTCATTATTGACACTCATAATAATAACATTTAAGACCAAGAGCTACTGAATTTTTCAATGCTCGCCTGAAGACCTATTCCAACTTTTATGGTACGTAGTCCTGTTTAAGGAGACCACCCACCCTAATATTTTTGGTATCTAAAAACCTCTTTTGCAAAACTCCAATACATTTGACACTCGAATACACTACTCGTGGCGCATTTCGTTAACCATGTCAACATCTACAGGAGATGAATAGCACTGGTTTTCAGCTTTAATAATCCCCTGGTGATGCTAACATGGTTAGGGAAACGAGCGTCGAGTAGTGTATTCGAGTGTAGTGTTCAAATGTTTTAGCGTTTTGTAAAACTAGCTTCTAGAAACCAAATGTATTGATTTGTAAAAGGTAGCCCTCATATGAAAACGCCTCTACACGCCACGACCCGGAGTCAGCGTAGAGTGGTCTCATTAAACAGGACTAGCGGGTTCTCAGATGCCCATTGAAAAATTCAGTAGGTCTTGGTATAGAATGTTATCATTATTATTATTATTATTATTAGCCGTTACTCGAGTCCGAGTATAGAAATGTTACAGTCGATAAATTGCGTACAATAAAAAACAAGTAAAAGGTGTAGTCTATTGTAATTCCCATTCATCTACGGTGCACACGACTATGGCTATAGAGGCCAATTCGGGAGAGCACATGTCGACCGCAATCAGGACAAACATAGACCTGGTTAGGTCTTGGATTCGGCCTTCTTGCAGCAACATTTCCTTGATAGCTGGCCACAACCCCTCGCCATTCGGTTCTGTCCGCTGCAAGTTGTTCGCATTGCTCGTCTGCAATACCGCAGGATTTTAGATTTTCATGGAGAGCGTCTTTGAACCTCTTTCGTTGACCGCCACGCTTTCTTCTACCGCTTAGCAATTCACCATAAAGTGTACATTTAGGAAGGCGGTTATCATGCATACGATGAACGTGACCTGCCCATCTTAGGCGTGCTCTTGAAATAAGCACCTCAATTGGAAGGCTGTTTGCTCTCCTGAGTACTTCCACGTTTGATATGTGATGGAACCAACGGATTTTCATCATACTTCTGAGGTGTCTTTGCTGAAAACGTTCTAATTCTTTCACATGACGACGGTAAGTGACCCAGCTTTCACATCCATACAGCAGTGTTGGAATGACAACTGCTCTGTAGACAGCCATTTTCGTTGACAAAGCAAGGTCGTGGTTGTCAAATACTCTCTCTCTAAGTCCCCAGAATGCTCTAGATGCAGCGTTAATTCTATTGCGAATCTCGCTGTCCATGTTTGCTTTGTCATTAACAACGTTGCCTAAGTAATTGAACTGATCCACCACTTCAAGAGAATTTCCGTTAAGTGTAATGTCTATTTGGTTCACTTGATGAGGAGTTGACATAATCTTAGTCTTTCCAATGTTGATTTTAAGTCCCAAAGAATCATAGCTTTGGGCATACACATCTAAAAGTTCTTGAAGCTCTTCCGGCGTAGAGGCTAAAAGTGCACAGTCATCCGCATACTGGAGATCACAAATGAATCGTGTGCGTGTCTTCGTAAAAGCTCTAAAGCGCCCTATGTTAAAGAGACCGCCATCAAAACGGTATCTGAGACCTATTCCTCTGACTGTCAGTTTGTTGTCAACAATAATTGTTAGAGCAGTGGTAAACAAATTAAAGAGTAGGGGTGCCAGGACACATCCCTGCCTAACTCCAGTGAGAGTTTGGAAAGGTTCGGTTGCCTCATTATTATACATAACCTGGGCGTTGTTGTTTGTATGTAGACTGCGACATACTTCCACAAATTTTCTAGGGATACCTAAGCGGAACATAATTTTCCAGAGCACTTCCCTGTCCACCGAGTCAAACGCCTTGGTTAAATCAATGAAGGCCATGTGAATTTCTCCTTGATGTTCGAGTGCTTTTTCTTGAAGCTGTTTAAGTGTGAAGATTAAATCCGATGTGCCTCGGTTTGGTCTAAAGCCACTCTGTGTTTCAGGAAGTAACTTTTCCATAACAGGTGTTAGCCTATTTGCCATCGCTTTAGTGAGTATCTTCCCTCCAACAGCCAGGAGAGCTATACCCCTGTAATTTCCACAGTCCGCAGCGCTCCCTTTGTTTTTGAAGAGGTTGATTAAAAGTGTATCACGAAACTCCTGCGGAGCTTGACCACTTTCCCACACGACATCAAACAGTTTTTTGAGGTAGGGTATGAGCTCTGACGACACAGCTTTAAAGATCTCAGCTGGGAGTGAGTCGGCGCCGGGAGATTTGTTATTTTTTAGTTGCCCAATGGCGGTTAAGATCTCTTCCGTTGTTAGTGGTTTTTCTAAGTCTTCGAAGGTGTCATATTGAGGGATAAGATTTATAATATCGTGATCGGCTTGACTTTGCTGGTTAAGAATGCTAGAGTAGTGTTCTTTCCATCGGGCTCTTATTTCCTGGTCTTCTTTGAGGAGATTTCCATTTAAATCTTTAATAGGGCACATATTTTTCCGACTGGGGCCGTACACTGCTTTTACTCCTTGAAAGAAATTCCTGTAGTCGTGTGAATCGGCGTACCTTTGAATTTCTCTGGCCTTGCTTGCCCACCACTCGTTCTTTATTCTTCTGATTTCGCGTTGCGTTTCATACTTAGATTGGGTAAAAGCTTCTGCTTTTGATGAGTCGTTGGGGTGGTTGATAGCGTTTTGGAAGGCAGTATGTTTGCGGTCAAGAAGTTCTTGTATAAAAGCTTCATTATCATTGAACCAGTCCTCCTGTTTTTTACTTGCTGCAGTGCCAAGAATTTCCTCACTCGCACTTTTTAAACTGTCTTTAATTTGTGTCCAGGTAGCAGCGACATCTACAGAATTGGTTTCTTCTAGTGCACTCAGATTCTCTTGAACTTTTTGCTTTAGCTGTTCGACGGTTTGTTGGTCACGCAATTTACTAATACAGAGACGGAGTCTACGTTTTACTTGAGTTCTTCGGTGTTTGGGTCTCATAACAATTTTCATTTTAGAGACAACAGGACGATGATCGGTCCAACATTCGCTATCAATGCGCGCCTTTGTAATTTGGACGTCCTTGAGATGCTTCCTACGTACGATAACATAGTCCAGTAGATGCCAGTGACCTGATCTGGGGTGACGCCAGGTGCCTTTAAATTTATCCTTTTGTCGGAAAATGGTGTTTGTTATAACTAGGTCATGTTCGGCGCATTTAGTTAGGAGTAGTTGACCGTTAGCGTTCATGTTGCCCAAACCGTTCTTGCCTATGATGCCTGGCCAGGTGTCTGCATCTCTCCCTACTCTAGCGTTAAAATCGCCAAGAATAACGAGTCGTTCCGTTTTAGGTATTCTACAGAGGGTTTCTTCCAGCTGTTGATAGAAGCTTTCCTTGGTTTCGTGACTTGCATCCAGAGTGGGAGCGTAGGCGCTTATTAGATTTACCGCGTTGCCATCTGATAGCTCATAGCGTAGCAGCATTAGACGCTCGGATAGGCCTTGTGGTACTTGTGTTAAGTTGGATACAAGTTGATTCCGAACGGCAAATCCTACTCCATGTTGTCTTCTTGAATTGGTGGGAAGACCTTTCCAATAGAAGGTGTAGTACTTTTCTGTGAGAGAGCCTTCCTCCAAAAATCGAGTTTCGCTGAGAGCTGCAACGTCAACATTGAGTCGGTGAAGTTCTCTATCTATTAGAGCAGTTCTTCTTTCAGGCCGATCGGTGCGAGTGCTGTCGTTCAAAGTACGAACATTCCAAGCGCCGTAGATGAAAGAATTAGTTTTGTTGGATTTAACTTGTCGGTGTTTCTTCGACATTCGATGAGGTGTCCCTGTGGGCACCCTCCCCCGGAGATCCGATCGGGAGGGTATTTTACCTCCGGATGATTTTGTCCCACTTGAACGCTCCATCATTTTTTTAAAGCCTTAATCGACTGAAAACGAAGCTGCATTTGAAGTTTTAGCTGGAGCAGGTATGCAACTGACCAGCTCGGCTGCGGAAGGCGAGTGGTGTGGTCCCATGGCACAGAAGGAGACTGCGACGATGGGGTAACCAAACGATTCCAAAAGCAACCTTTGTGTGCGGTGGGTTATTTTTACCGCACTCTTCGTGAGAAGGCGGATGGGCTCACGGCAAAAGGTAAGGGTTATTCCGCCCTTACTCGGTCGTTAGAGCCTCGTTAGTGAAAACAGGGTGCACCAAGTTCAAATTGAACTCATCGCGAAGGTGAGGTTAACAATTGAGTAGGAGATGCTATAACTTGCGCTTCACTACCCCATTACACCCCTGTTATCATTATGAATGTGAATAATGAGCTGATGCTGAACAAACCTTTCCATTACTCTGGACATGACATTTAATAAGCTGATAATTCCGGATAATTTTTTTACAGTAGTTTCACAACTGCTTCTCTCTGTCCAGCCGGTACAACATTATTTTCTATTGAAAAGTTTATCAATGTGACGGTGGCTGTAATTAAGAATTAATTAGTTTAACTTTTTATTGAAGTCAGTCGTTGTTGAGTGCAATTAATTAATTAAACGTTGAACCTTAAAATATCTTTGATATACTCGTACCTAAATAAATTGTTCTCGTACTTCGTCTTTATTAACAACTTGGAACTAAACGTTATTGATTAACATTCAGATACTATCAATTTGTCACTACTAGAATTTTCATTATGTGATTTATTACTGAAATGAAATTTAAAAATTAAGAAAATGACTTAATAGTGATTAATAACACGAACGGAGAATTGGAGTGTATTTGTAACCACTAATGAATTAATAGTTATATATGTAATAAAATCCTATTTGAAGGATTTTTCGAACTAGTTCAAGGCCGTAAGGAGAACGACTTCCGTAAAGTATTATTAGAGACAAGTTGCGTGAAACGCACAAAATAGCTTATAAAAAAATTATTTTATGAAAAATTGTCAATGTTGTCAAACCAGGTGTCATTAAAAGGTTCGCTATTTATGACACAAGAAGTAAATCTTTATAGTACTAGTAAAATAAAGTAAATTTATGTTACTAGTGCCATAAAAATTACTTTATGAGAGCAAAACTACATCGTAATGCAATCGTACACGAATTTTTTTTTAATATCTGTTCAAATATCCAGAAAGTTTTTCCTTTTTCAATTAAAATTAAATTTGAGAAAATTGTCAATGTCATAGACATGCAGAAGTGCATACATTATTTTTGTATGATTTTGTGATATCAGTACCTAATAAATTCATAATAACTACTTCACGTAAATTAGGCAATATAAATTTATTTTGAAGTTATGTCAACATGATATATAAAACAAACCATAGGACACATATGTCTGCAAATAGTACGTTATATAATAAAGACGGTAAATAGGTTTTTACCGCACGTGAAGCCATAGGCACTGCGTGATGTAAAGAATTACTTACCGCATCCAAAAATCATGTCATAAACCCTATACCACCGCACGGTTGTAGATAAAATACGTCATTCGAAAATTCATGAACTTCTAATGCTAAATTTCATTCCAAGAAATATTTATAATTACATAGTAGAAAGGATGCGTCACCATGCATATCTACGTATCTGTCTGTATGAATGTAATAATTTCGAAAAGTACTGAACCAATTATAATGCACTCTTACAAGTCATTATTTGAGGAACATTTAGGTGTACAAATATTTAGACGTCTATGCAGTAATAGAAACGTGCAGTAAGTTAGAGAAAAAACTTCAATATGATGCCGAAACTGTTGGAAATATATCGAAACAATGTATAGGAGTTATTATGTACCCTTTAAAGAGCACTATAAAAAAATGTTGCGATAGTATATACCTAGCATATTAAGGACACGCACACACAGACAACTACATAGTAACCATTACCAGCGACATTGTCACCTGGCGCGGCTGAGACTCGAACTCAGGAGAGGAGAGCAACTAACAAAACAACTTCGTCCGGTAGACTTGTCACCTCAGTAACACATTAAAACACTACAAAACATCTACATTCTAGCCGAGATTCGTACCCAGGGGCCCTTGGTCCCTAACCTAATACATAAGAGCTGATCCATGAGGCTGGGAATTTTCATTCATGGACACCTTTACGTCATATTATCTCGCGTTAAATTCAAACAGAATCTTGATAGGTTGGCTCCTGACAGACATATTTATCAAATGGTGCCTGCAATGAAGTCATTTAGGCCTGTTACATCAAGCGAAGCCAGGGTGTATGTTGATAATTTTAATTTAAGTGGAGTTTAATTATTACAACTTTCTGATATACGCGAACATCTAACAGATGAACCCGGCGAGAACTTATCTTAGATACATACTAATTTAAGAATAATGGAAATTTCAATTGGTGACAGTTGCGACTTGTGCATGATATTTTTGCGATCATCGTTTTCGAATATCAATGAATTTGTTGATATCGACGATAAATCATCATTTAGTTGATTTGTTGAGTTGTTGAGTGATATATTATATTATGTAGATGGCGCAAACGGGAATTGGTCACATGGAAAAACCAGGGGAATTTACATTTTCCAACCGAGGCATACTAAATAAATGCGCTAGCCTTATTTTAAATATATACAATTTATCCATAAAATAAGCATTTAAGAGTTTTCTAAAATCAATTTTCGATGCAATTTAGTTCGTCTTGTAGCGGGACATACATCATACTCCACTGTTGTTATTAGGCTACTAAAAACAGAAACAACCCTGAGACGCCCAATTCCATTTAAATTATTGCCAATATTGCACTGGTCCGCTATGTGGGAAGGTGAGCTTAGATGACGTGTATGTCGATGAGGCGATTTAAAAATGCGCGGCATACCTTCCTATATCTATTATTAATTATTATATTATTTTCAATTAAATTTTAAGGAGAAAATTAAATAAACAGATAAAATAAATCGTTTATTAATAGAATGCTGCCCATAATTTATATAATGTTGTCTTGAATTTAATAATATTTTTCGAATATTTAAAAAAGTAACGTTTTACAATTCACAACTGTGCCTTAAAATTATTACCTAACAGCCACAATTTCGCAAGAAAATGATTTAAAAAAACAACAGACAAGCCCAACCTAACCTAATACCACTACACTAAAAAGTACCAATGAAATAATATTTAAAAAATAGAAATGATTTACAGTTCACAATTCAGCAATAAAATTATTACAAAACACCTACAATTTTGCACAAAAATAATTACAAAAGGCACAAACGTTACAAATTTGTTATCAAAACAACAAATATGGCGACTAGCAATACAGTCAGAGGAGACATGACACATGATTTCGTCCAATAGTAACACAATACTGCTAGCGCCATCTACTCCATCTTCCCAGCTGCGAGACAAGGATGGCTTGATGCGAAACCAGTATTACAACAAGGGTGTAAGTATATAAATATTTTCTTGGTTGTTCCAGCAAAAAGCGAGCCAATTTCCGTATGGTGCTCGGCCGTCTCGCTAAAAACTAAAACAATTGCAGACACAGTCGTTTGTGTGACCTTGTGCGATTGCTGAAACAGTGTTGCCACATTATTAAATTTATAACGGAAATAATTTTAATTTTTTAAAACACAGGCCTTGTATTAGGAACACAACCAAGAGTAAAATGTGTAGCCAGGTGTAATCGATTTGCAAAAAATATGTATGGGAAATTGTCTACTTAACCTCAGTGACACCACGTAAAAGTGAATTGTTCCGCATTTGACTAAAATTTTGATCAAAGTGGAGGTTCATTGTATGAATTAAAAAGATGAGCTGAGGATTAACAAGTGTAACAGCAAATCTGAAGAAATATTTAACGTTTAATATTTGTTTTCTGCAATTTTCCACCACAAAATGAATTGCTTATTCCAAATATTTTTTCCTCTAGCTAAATCACTAGGGGGTACTTATTAGAATTAGAAGGACTATTATTTATATTAACAATAGCACACAACAAGTAACAGACAGGAACTCATATTAATGTAGAATTTACTTTGTCGTGCCTAAGTTAAATTACCAAACGTTACTGATATTGTGAACAAATAGCTTTTAAAAGAGTCATATGTCATGTATTTTTATCTTTTACCGTAAAATTAAATTTTCTTAGAAAAGACGAGAACTTCGTTAAAGTAACATTTCGGCAATTAGAATTAATTATTCGTCATTTAAAAATCTCTATAAAACTGTTTGCAACTAAGACATCTATTAATTAAACTAATTAGTAATGTCCCAGTTGCAAATAATTTTAGCATTGTATACTACAGACTTCAAGTTTTATACTTACTTCTTTGTTGTTTTATTAAATAAATTCAAAATGGTTTCGTCTAGTATTGTTTCTTGCGTATTCAATGTAGTTGATATAATTTGAGGTAATAATAGGTAATATTATTATTAATTATATAATGAAACAAATGGTAGCAATTTACTTGCATGTTGAAACGGGTTGGAATTTTTTAAGACACTATCACAGAAGTAGATGATACAAAAATCACAATATTGCACATTGTATTCGATATATACTTGAAGATGTTAATAATATATACTTATCCTTAAAAAATTCCTCCTGTTATCAACAAATGACTGATTTAAAAACTATTTCAATTTATAAGTAACTTCGAAAATAACAAAAATTGCAGATTATGCAATGTTGATATATAAACTCCCTCTGGTTGCTGTTACTTGATAGGTTTAGGGCCAAGATCCTACGCTCTTATTAGACAGATTTAATTAATTATTCAAACATTTAAACCTGATGCGGCACGCTGTACTTTTGAATTATTTAACTTTTGTCGGTTGAGTCATTGGGCAATAATTAGTAATAGTATTTATCTAAATTCGAATCAATTTTTTATTTCCCCCTTTTTGTCAGTAAAAATGACTACTACTAACAATATCAAATAAATTTCTTTCATATGCTAAGTTGCTATACGATACCTACCGTTGTTCTTATTTTGGGAAAAATTAACGCAAACTTTTTGCTAATATTTTCCTTAATTAATGGATTTAATATACTGCGTTACTAGACGATTTCTTCTTTTGTCTTTATTTTGGAAAAAAGTTATTTGCTACTATTCAATAGTTTCTTGGCTAACAGCGGTGCTTTTTGTAACATCGTAGTCACAAATATTTATCAAAAAACTTGTTGTGTGGAATTAAAAGTATCCAAAAAAACACCTTTAGATTTGAATTAATACGACAATTTATACACACATGTCCTAAATATTAAAGATATCAACACTTTTAATTTATTACTTTTCAAATAAGCAATTGTAACTACAAAATTGCTCTTATATGTAATGTATCGCATTTTCTATTTAAATTCAACAAGTATTGTTCAACTGACCCTACTTTACAAAATTATAAAGGAATCACGTATAAAGCTGAACAGAACATATATTAATAACAATAACATTTATAGATTTATTTGTTTTAACTTAATGACCTGTACCAGTGATATTGTTGAAACAGTTAATTCATTCATTCGTTCCTGAAGCTAAGGAACTCATATCCATGTTTATGCATTCACGTTTTTTCATAAAAATGGTTATATCTTTTCATGTCGTATATATATTTGCAGAGAAACAGATCTTAAGTTAATAAAATCAATTTTTCAAATTTGTCATTTTACAGCTCCATCAAGAGTATTTTTACATGTAAAATAAGTTTTATTGAATAAACTATTTCATAAAGACTATTCCCTTGTTCACTCTGTATAATGCATTTGAGGACTGACCAGAGAATTACAATAGGACGACGAAAACCGACAGAGATATGTGCTGGACAACATGCGCTTCATAAAGTTTTGTCTACGCGCCGGTAAAAAATACAAGAGCATAAAACGGCTGAACTTCGGAGCAGTTGCAGCAGAAGAATTTTAATGATTTTTGTAACTATAATGCCGAAATACTGGGCCAGGATAGGGTTGAGTACAGCTGAATTCCTTTCGCTTAATCTGATGGTGGTAAGAACCATGCTCTCCAAGTAAATGTTTGAAAGCTTTTTGATTTTATCTGTTTATACTTAGCTAGGTGTTTTTTTAATTACATAAAGTTACGTTTACTAGAATTTTATATTTAAAATTGGCAGAATTAGAAAATAAACTACGGCCCGTTTAATAATTTGGGCGTAGTAATGGAATGTGAGAACAACGAGCATCCACTAGCAAATGATGAATAAATATATTATGAAAATTTTAATCAACATTTTTTAGAATTGTGGTTCAGCTTTAATAAAATATTAGATTTACAAGAAATTGCTATAACTGTTATTTAGCAGAAAACTATATTATCTGATAAATAACACAGAATATAAGTTAATAATAATACACCAATTCCTCCCATCAAACTATACAAAAAAATTAACAATGGATCAATAAATGAATTTAAAATATTAGTTAAAAGTTTCTCGTTACAGAAAGTTACTAATGATATTGACATTATTTTTAATGACTTTTTTTTGAACACTTTTTATGGTGTTTCAATATAGCGTGCAATGTCAGGAGTAATTTTGTGCAGAAAGAGATGTCTGAAAAAATAGAATTCTCTGAAAAATTAATTAATGATTTGAATGATTTAAAACAATTAAAGTGGCTTAGAAAAAACATTGATAATGAGCAACTAAATGTGAAATATAAAAAACTTAAAAAACAAATACATAGAGATACAGGGTGTCCCACGACGAACTGCGGCGATCGATATCTCGAAAAGTAGACATCGGAAAATTTTGAAAATTTGGCAGTAAACTAATGTCGATAGGAGCAACTCGGCTAAAATATTTTCAAGATGGTGCCACTTCCGGTTATACCGGAAGCCGATACCAACTTGCTTATTTTAAATGGGACACCCTATATATTATTACATTTTTGGATTATACGGAAAATTCTAGGCCGATTTTGTGTATCATGTCCTATACCTAAGGTCTCTCCGTTTTTGAGATATTTCAATTTTTATGTCAAAAATGACGTTTGCGTGCCCTAAAAGATTATCAATTTTTCCTATAAGGAAGCCTTTATTATCTAATTTGGGTTCGATTCTTTATTGAAAAAGACCTACTTTAATAGAGTTTTTATAATATTTTGATAAGTATTAATACAGAATGTTCAAAAAATAAGAATAAAGATGAAATTGAGAAAACTGTCAAAAATCAATTTTTTTCAAATCGAAACCCCCAATTTTTATAATCTTATCTTATTCGCCATTAAAAATAAGGGTAAGTTTGTATATGGATGTCTATTCCGAAAATGTTTAGTTTTCGAGATATTCCCAATTCAATATTTCTATATGGGGATTTTGTTATGGATTTTAAGTTCAATTACTGTTAGTTGGTTATGACGGCGTTGAGTGCTAAACAAATGTATGTAGCTGTCACTTACCAATTGACAAGTATTAATTATCATGCTGGGGCGCTTAAATTATGCACACGAGGATTACTTAAATTTGTTTATAAGCTATGGAGAATGTTACAAAGTTTTATCAAAAACATGTGAAATATTTGCTAATAGATATCCAGAGAAACAAAAACCGTCTCCGAACAGTATTTAATGAATAATGGAGAATTTCAAAAAATTTGGCACTGCAACAGTTCAAAAAATAATTAAACAAATGTAACTTAGATACAAAAGGTTCTTACATAAAATACTAACAGTATAATTACTTATAGTCAGGAAAATATTTTACTTTAATAAGTGTTCAAAGTGTCCACCCTGAACTTCCAAACATTTTTCGCACCTCTTGATTAGTTCGTCATGGGTGGCCGCTCTAATAGAACCTGGAGATAATCTTTCAAAAGCATTCCTTACTCTTGCCTGACAATCTTCCATTGTTGTGACTGGATTAAAATAAACCATATCTTTTATTGTTCCCCATATAAAATAGTCTAAGACAGACAGATCAGGAGAATGGGGAGGCCACAGAAAAGGTCCATTGTTAGCAATCCACTTATCGTAAAAAGTTTCTTCCAAGAAGTTGTTAACTATGAAGCTGCTGTGTGGTGGCGCGCCATCGTGTTGGTAAAATATTTGCCTATGTTCCGCTAGCGGTAAAAATATTCATTATCTAAATCTTGTAATATATTCAAATATCTTTCACCTAAAAAAAAGTTGATACGTAATTTGAAAAACAGAAACTATTTAAGTATTAATTCATTACCATTTAAGTTTTCTTCATAAAAATTAAGTTTTACTACTCCATCATTTCTCACAGCACAGTACACATTAAATTGCCAGGTTTCTTGATAATTTCGCAATCTCACGGCATGAGGATTTGAATCACACCAAAAGTGGGAATTATGTCTGTTGAAAAGTCCATTTTTCGCAAGTTTTGCTTCGTCAGTCCAAATTATGTTGTCCAAAAATCGAAAGTCGCCTTGTAACATTGTTGAAATAAATTCGCAAAAGTGAACTCTTCTGGCCAAATCGGTGTCCTTTAGGTGTTGAACCATAGAAATGGAATAGGGATGGAATTTGTGTTTCAAAAGAATTCTATTAATAGAGTTCTTGGAGATTCCTGTTTGTAAGGCCACTTGTCTTAAGGATGTCATAGGATATGCCGCAAAATATCCCAAAATAGCAATTTCGATATTTTCATCATCGACAATTGGCTTTATTTTATGAACTGTTGCCTTAACGGTGCCAAAATTTCTGAAATTCTCTATTATTCGTTTAATACTGTTCGGAGACGGTTTTTGTTTATCTGGATATCTATTAGCAAATATTTCACACGTTCTTGATAAAACTTTGTTACATTCTCCATAGATTATAAACAAATTTAAGTAATCCTCGTGCGTATAATTTAAGCACCCCGGCATGATAATTGATACTTGTCAAATGGTAAGTGACAGCTACATACATTTGTTTAGCACTCAACGCCGTCATAGCCAACTAAGAGTAATTTAACTTAATATCCATAACAAAATACCCATATAGAAATATTGAATTGGGAATATCTCGAAAACTAAAAATTTTCGGAATAGACATCCATACACAAACTTACCCTTATTTTTAATGGCGAATAAGATAAGATTATAAAAATTGGGGGTTTCCATTTGAAAAAATTGATTTTTGACAGTTTTCTCAATTTCATTTTTATTCTTATTTTTTGAACACTCTGTATTAATACTTATCAAAATATTATAATAATATATAATATATAATTAATATTATAGGTCCTTTTCAACAAAGAATCGAACCCAAATTAGATAATAAAGGCTTCCTTATAGGAAAAATTGATAATTCTTTTAGGGCCCGCAAACGTCATTTTTGACATAAAAATTGAAATATCTCAAAAACGGAGAGACCTAGGTATAGGACATGATACACAAAATCGGCCTAGAGAGATTAGAATTTTGCGTAAAATCCAAAAATGTAATAATACATAGGGTGTCCCATTTAAAATAAGCAAGTTGGTACCGACTTCCGGTATAACTGGAAGTGCCACCATCTTGAAAATTTAGCCGAGTTGCCCCCATCGACATTAGTTTACTACCAAATTTTCAAAATTTTCCGATGTCTACTTTTCGAGATATCGATCGCCGCAGTTCATCGTGGGACACCATGTATTAGAATAGAGAAGATTGCTCATTATGATAACATCATTAATAATTCTCAAAATAAGACTAAAGCGGTATGGGGTCTCGTAAATCATTTTAAACAAAAATATCCGAATCAGAAAACAATTTAACATCTATCAACTACGAAAACATAGTTATCACTGATCAACAGGAAATTGCGAATACATTTAGCGACTAGTTGTCGCAAATTGTTAACAAAAAAATCACCGACCATTTTGGAAAAAATATTTCATCAGTTTATACATCTCCTATATTTATTGCTAACACTATGTTTTTTAGCCCGGTTACTAGGGACGAAATTGAACAAATTATTTAAAAAATACCTAACAAGAATTCGACAGGATTAGACGAAATACCTGTTAAACTTAGTAAACAATGCAATGAAGAATTATCACAGATTCTAGCTGACTTAATTAATGTGTCTATTGCAACCGGACAGTTTCCCTCCTGTTTAAAAACCGCAGCTGTTGTTCCGATATTTAAAAAGGGGGATCAGCATAACATCGACAATTATCGTCCAATATCTTTGTTGAGCATATTCTCGAAAATCTTTGAAAAAATTGTTTATAATAGAATTTTAAGACTTCTAAATAGTCATAACATCTTAACAGACTGCCAACATGGTTTCAGGTCGGGTCTCTCGACCGAATCTGGCTCTGTTGATCTCGTCCAACATATCCACGAAAAAATGGATCAAAATAATCATGTTGTAGCAACATTATTCGTGCATTTGACACTATAGATATAACGTGTGTGTGTAATAAGATCTTCAACATGGGCCTGCTTGGTACTATTAATGCATAGGTGAAATAATTTTTATCCGGCAGAAAAATTATTGTGAAGATGAATGATACAATCGGATATATATGACATAAATATTGGAACCCCCAAGGCAGTGTATTAGGGCCCTTAATTTTTTTACTATTTATCAATGATTTGCCTAATTATATAACACAGGGCAAAGTATTCATGTATGCTGACGACACAACGATTGTGGTATCGGATAAAAATAGGTTAGAATTACAAAAAAGGTTTATAAAATTTTCGATGAATTAGGTGACTGGTGTCATAAAAATCGTTTAATTATTAATTACGTCAAAACTGTCTGTATTGACTTTAAAAACAAATATAGAGCGGCTCATTATAATCCTAATAATACATTTTCATTCAATAGTCAGAGTATAGAAATCGCACATTCAGCTGCCTTTTTGGATTTAACTCTTGATACTCATCTAGACTGGAGTCATCACATCGACAAAGTAACTGCAAAACTTAACAAAAGCTTTTATGTCATAACTTTCTTAAAAAATAATCTAAATACTTCCACTTTATTAAAAGTATATTATTCCTTTGTTTATTCACTCACTGCATATAATATTATATATGGGGACAATCTACTGAAATCGGGAGAGTCTTTATATTACAAAAAAGAATACTCAAGCTTACCTATATTTAATCTGAGGTATAAGCAATCATATCGGGATACTTTTAAAAAATATAATATATTAACAGTGACAACTATATATCTGTTTAGGCTTCTGACATACATTCACATTAACAGAAATAAATTTATTCATAATGGAGACTTCCGTAACTATCCTACAAGAAGTAGAAATTTAATTTCGTAAAAAAAACACAGTCATGAATTCTTTAAGAAATCGTCAATATACTCGGGCTGTCGTATTTACAACTATTTGTCGGATGAAATAATAAATTGTACGTCTCTACTTAATTTTAAAAAACACCTCAAAAACCTTTTAACACATAATGCATTTTATTCTATTAATGAATTCATTTCGTTTGTTACAAATACAGTTTGATTATTATTTATTTATTTATTTATTTATTTATTTATTTTATTACTTATTTATTTATTTCTTTATTTATTTTGTTTGTAAGGTTTACATTCTATATGTCCTTCCTGTATGTATATCTTTTTCGTATATTTTATTGTTTGGACGCAGTAGATATAGGTGTATGTTTTCTGTCCTATTCTTTTGAGTATATTTTGTATAATTAATTGTTTTTATATATAATGATCATTTTTAATTGGTACGATAACTCTGATATGTTCTATATGTTCTATATGTTATATTACTTTCTTCTTTTGTTGTTGTTTGGACACTGTATATGTATGTATTTTTCACTGTTTGTATACTTACATTACTACTCAAACTCATATACTCATTACTTGCTATTATAGAATTTTTATCTTATAACATCGCTGTTAATACGGCACCTTGTTTGACATGTCTCATCCATATTGTACTATGGCTAAAGGGATTAATAAAGATATTATTATTATTATTATTATAATACAAAAATCCTACTTTATTGTGAAAGCTAGTCCATAGAATCGGCATATAAGAATTATGTAAGAACTTAACAAACTACCAGTTAATTTAAAAGGCGAAGTTCAGTTACTCAAAACTCTGTGAGGTCCTGTACTACAACTTAAACTTTCAGCGAAGCTAAATTTAACCTAGAATAATGTAAAGTAATAAGAAATGTATAAAAAATAAAGCAAAATAAGTGTGGCTGAATTATAGAATTATGTATGGTCACCGTACTTCCACTTGATAAACACTGACTTCTTCTAAGTAAACCAGTTCTTTTGCATATTTCCTTAAATACATAGTCAGCGTAATCATTTAGTTTTAGTCAGATATATAGCAAGTCCTGAATATTTAATATTTTTTTACAAGTTCTGCATTTTCATTGTTTAAAATGGCATTTAATTTGAGTTTTATAAATATACAATCTGACCCAATAAACGTCCAATTTGACTTAATTTCATTTGGCTTAAATTTACTTTCTTTGAAATCATTTGAGACGTAGCTTAATTCCAAATTTACTGTTTCCACCAGTTCATTAAAATCATTATTGTATCGTCTGCAAAAAGATGAATTTTACATTTTTCGAAGACATACATACCCAAGGTCGCTAATATATAGCATAAACAGTAACGGCCCGAAGACGCTTTCTTGGAACACCCCAAAGTTGCTTATAATAGGCCCTGACTTATTATTGTTATTTGTTGACTATTTGAAAGATAGCTCTAAACCATGGAACACAATATTTGGGAATGTGCTTTTAATCTGAATAATAGTCTTTGCCTACCAATTGTTTCAAAACCCTTTTTAAGACTTATAAATACTGCACCTATTCCCTTTCCCGATTTGTTTCAGTTATTTACAAATCTTTCTATGACAGTTTGATATGTACAAAGGGCACTGGAGTGAGTAAATAAAAATATATTTTGAGATATTTCTAAAATTTGTGATCGATCGATGTTCTTACTATACCTATCAGCTGGTGACCATATAGAACAACGCGTGGCAAATAATTAAGAGAGTGGACTTAGAAATTATTGTCTATTAAAGTGGTCGTTAAAACTTCCACACACAGTTACTGACACATTTTCGTCAATATAAATATTGTTCTGCCTCATTCCAGTACAATGTTTTCTTGTAGGTTATATTGCCTCGATAAATTTATGGCAAAGTCGTATATTTTAACCTGAAAAAGAGTTTTCACAGTCTAACAAGTTTTACAAATATACTTGTTTAAGGCATAACAGAACAATAAACAGTGGCTATTTACACAATTACAAACTCGTAAAGTGTAGTTTAGTTCTTATGGAATATGTCCAGGGCACGAGTCTATAAAATTGCTTCGTAAACAGAAGTATTGCTACACGAATAGTATATGTGTGCATACATATTTTTTTGGATTACAAGAAAATTTGGAATAAATTCTATAAAATATATTATTATATTTTCTCCTGTTTATGTTTTAACCGGGGTTCGCTAGAGTATAATTTATAGAGTTAGTGTAAATCAAAAAGCCACTTCTTAATTACGTTACGCCAAATAATTTCGATATGTCATTGTTAAAGAACACGCCAAAACCCTCGATGAACTTTTCAAAACTGTAACAAAATCCGACATTTTGCATGAAAAGCGTGCTTCAAGTAAAAATGCCGTTGGAAGGGATTTTTATACATAAAATCACATTTTCGCTCTACGGAGCGTTTTTTTCTGCCAAAATCTTGGAAACTCATCAAAGAATGTAATTTTAGAAAGTGTAGTAAATGTCGCTGCACAGGGACGTAATGTCGCCCCAAGCACAAAGTTTAGAAAGTATAACGAGAACCGACTAACTTCGGAAATTTTGAAAATAAAAACCTTTTTACAAATCCACGTTGTGCAGCACTGCAACTCATGCGTTGTGTTAAATATGAGGACAAGTTATCCAGTCTCTAGTCAAAATATTTCAAGAGTTTTAGCGAAAATAGCCCTTAGCGTCGAGGGTGCCCTATCATTTTCTAGCAGTCGATTTTGACGGGAAAATGATGGGTTTTAAGAGTATTTGCCCTAAACCGGTTCCTCAGTGATTCGGTGTCAGAAAAGTATAGTTACCATGTACTCAAAACGTGCATGGGACCACCTTGCCTGAACGTATGAATCTATAATTGCAGAATATAATTCAAAGCCGTTGCAATTCAAGCATTTTTAAGCTCAGAGGAGCGATCAAAGTTGATATTGAACTGAAAATACGTCAATAAACAGGCAAGCAACCCCACTAAAATTATAAACATTGAATTTTTTTGTGAATCTTTTTGTGTAATCGTTAGCTATAAACCGCACATTGGATGGTAGTTGGTTACATTATGAATCGCTCCGTTCCTCACTATGTGTTGTACACTATAGTTTGTCAATACATTTCTCTTGGACGTTTTTGTAATACATAATTTTTTTAAAAGATTTAATATATATTTTTGAACTATATATTATCTTTTTCTTGTGTTTTCAAAACTCCTTTTCAGGTTTAAATTTAAGAAAGTGTTAGTATTTACTGTGTTAGATTTATAGCGTTACGACGTCCAATTGATACCATCAGTGAAGCAGTTAAGCAAAATCGTTTTTGCTTAACAGTAAGTATAGATTTTGTATTATTTTCCGTCTGAAACAGTCGTTTTGAACCATACTTTGTGAATGTCTAATAAAAGTATAATAAAAGTCCTTCAGGCGTGTAAAGATGGATCGTTCACATTATCTCCGAAAAAATATAGATCAACAATAAAGAAGCTGCTTGAATTATAACATGAGTGCCTTAACAAGTTTCAATTGTGAGTTGAATGGATATTTATTATAGAAAATTAACTTTTTATAGTAAACAACATACCGCTTTATGACAATTCCCAATAATTTATCATGACCCAAATAAATAAGTAAACAACCCTAAAATACAATAATATAATCAATTAACCATGATTGCCTTAATATTAAAACTAATAGTTCTTACGGAATATACGGTTACTTAAATACAAGGTGTGTGTGTATATCCTTTCAATTCAAGTCCCATATTTCAAACACTTATTGAATATTTATATTTTATTAGTTATTTTCTGTTCGTTAGTTTAATCATCATTCTCAGAAAATATCGAATGTAACCCATGTCCAACCATGTATAATTAAAAAGTTAATATTTATTAATTATTATTATTATTAGCCGTTACTCGAGTCCGAGTATAAAAATGTTACAGTCGATAAATTGTGTACAATAAAAAACAAGTAAAAGGTGTAGTCTATTGTAATTCCCATTCATCTACGGTGCACACGACTATGGCTATAGAGGCCAATTCGGGAGAGCACATGTCGACCGCAGTCAGGACAAACATAGACCTGGTTAGGTCTTGGATTCGGCCTTCTTGCAGCAACATTTCCTTGATAGCTGGCCACAACCCCTCGCCATTCGGTTCTGTCCGCTGCGAGTTGTTCCCATTGCTCGTCTGCAACACCGCAGGATTTTAGATTTTCATGGAGAGCGTCTTTGAACCTCTTTCGTTGACCGCCACGCCTTCTTCTACCGCTTAGCAATTCACCATAAAGTGTACATATTAATACCTTAATTGTAATTAGTATCTATTTAAACACTACTTCCTAGTACTGTTTATTGCAGGACTTTGTCTTTACTAGGTTGTGTTTCTACCCATATAAGGCAGGGTAGTAACAAAATAACCAATCCAGTTCCCTAAAAGCATTAAATCTTGAGTTAACATGAAGAGTTTTGATACAAGTTGTACTGAAGAATCACAATGACCACATATGCTCCTTGTACACCGGCCTGCTCGCGTATTTTAACCTCGCCACAATAAAATTGTGTTTTGTGTGTTACCAAAATCTGTCCAAAATCTAAAATTGAGATAACATCAAATCTGTACGTTTTGAGGTACCAAGAACCCAAAAAAGTGGTTTTTGAAAAATGTCTGTGTGTGTGTGTGTAAGTGTGTTAGCACGATAGCGCCGAAACTACTGAACGAATTTGGATGGAACTTTGCATGAGGGTTTTTTTTAGTGCTTCAGAAGATCTGAAATGATTTTGGTTGAGATCAGATTACGTTTAGTGCAGTTTTGGCACAAATTCTTTGTTTTATGATTACTTACAATTTGCAATCGAATTGGTCATCACATCGGTCATCACAGTATCTGTCGACTATCACACCCGGCACTGACAATTAGTACTATATACAATAATGATATTTTATATTTTCTCCTTCATAAAGGAATTGACATAAAAATCCGTTGTGGAGGGATGGATTTCTTTATTAACTTTAAATACAAATATTATGGGAATATCTGACAGTTACTTAATGTCCTTTGAAGCATGTCCATTATTTTGAAATGACCTGTCCCATAAGTCACATATGTATATGTATGTTCAATCAGATGCAAGTCATGCGCTGAAACAGTATTGTGATTAATTCTATGAGCTTCAAGGACCTGGAATAGTTGCTTAATACGATCGGTCCAGTATTATCATCAATATAAATAAATATCCGCCAATGGCAGCTTGAACAATCGCCACAATGTTATGGAAAATATATTTGTCCAGTCCTGCTGATGTACAGTTTGACGCGTCCTGCAAAACGTATTCCTCCTCATACCATAACACTACGTCTTTTACAAGCTACTGTGATTTGAAGAAATTTTGGATCGTACCTCTCACCTGATCTTCCAAACTTGTAGACTTCTGCTATCACCGTGCAAGCCGAAATGAACTCGACTTGACCGATGGGCTCGATTTAAAGGACGAGTTGATTGACAAAACTTCACGATCTGTTCACATTTTTACTACGGAGTAAAGATTACTTGCATCTATTTGAAAACTGCAAAAACAAGAACGCGATGTAGTAGAGCCTAACTTTTTTATTCTGGACATTTAAAAATCCTGCAGAAGTTTACACAGAGAAGTGTTCAAGTATCATTTTTACAATATCTTTAACTTTATGTATACAGTGAACATTATAGCAGATTAAATTTCAATAACTGATTTCGAATCTATTCTGTAACATTTATGATCTTGGACTAGACGTATTAGACATCAGATGCGTCAGTTTTTTAAATATTAAAACGAATGGAGTGCTTGTCGTACCTGGCTATTTTCAAGATAAGAATTTATTATTACAACATCCAAGGTTTTATATAGATCTCTACCCATGTTATTTAAAACGTGCAAAACTTAATTTAACGAGAGCTTTTCTCTGGAATTTCATATTCCTAGGAAGGCCTGCTCAGGAGCAATTTTCATAGAATTATTATTGATAGAAATTTTTTGGTTATTTATTGTCTATTTTCTCCTTCAACTTTTTACAGCCGATGGATCGATTTGTAAAATAATAAATGAATAAAATTACGTGACTCAGTTAATGTTGTATTGGTCGGGTTACTCACATGTAAAGTTTTATATTGTATTAAAATAGCAATGTGTTAAGTATTTTTTAAACTTAAACGGATAGAGGAGAGCACACATAAGTAGTCCTCAGGATGCCAATAACTGATCTATTACCCGTTAATCTTTTACCATTTCGAAAAAAGAGCAAACCGTCAAACATTAAAAGAAATAAAAAAAAATATATTTGGAATATTTTGACACTTTGTATTTGAAATGTAATTTTGAATGATTATTGCCAAACTGATTCTTATCTGATTCTTAGCCACAATTGAATAACAAATCGATCCAAACAGAAATAATAAAAAGTCCTCAGATCGAATAGTCCTGTCGACAAATTATTGTAGACTACGTGGAGGGTGGCAAAATTTTTGACTTCCGGGATGGGTTTGAGGTAGTTAGGAGGTAAACCTCCTAAAAGTTCAATACCCTAGGAGGTGAGTCTTACGGGGGCGGGCTTCCGGAAGGCCCCAAATTTTGATTTTTTTTTTTGGTATCTCTCTAATAACTCGAAAACTATTGGTCCTAGTGGAAAAATTATTCTTACCTTTTTGAAAGCTAACAAAATTTTCTAGATTTTTAAATTTCCATGAACAGTTTCTATTTTCAACCGTTATCGAGTTACCCGCTTCTGAAAATCGCCGATATCCGGAAAACGCTATTTCGGATCACATTTTCGTCATACTCTGCTCCTAACACATCAAATCTTCTTTGTAAAATAAAACAAAACCAAATCAAGTGAAGAGGATTAAATTGACTTAAGGATTATATATTCTACATATAATTAATGGCTGAGATGATGGATTTCAAGATTATTTGCCGTAATGTGATGGCGTAATGGCTTTTAAAAATCTATTTATTGTTGTAAGTTGCATTTGGTATAGTAATGAGTAGATACAATCCAACAGTGGGGAAAGGTAGGTAGGTACCTCTATAAGAAAACAACACGGTATTATGGTTTGAACTACTTTTATTTACATATAATAATAATAAATAAATAACACCACAGGTAATTACGACCCCCTTTATCCCGGAAGGCTCTAGAAGAGCCTTGTGTGGGAGGAGGTTACACATTTAGAGACAAGGGACACACACCCGATATCCGTATATAGTGGAAAAATTTCTCTCACAGTATTTTCCACTGCCACGACCGGACATCGAACCCGGAACTTTTGGGTGAGAGGCATGTACGTTCACCTCTCGACCACCAGTCACTTTTATTTATATATAATTGGCCAATTGCTAATTAGTTAATGCTTTTTTAAAGAAAGAAAAAACAATCAAATTTCGGACGGGGGAATAGTTTATGGGGTCACCACGCCAGCAGAAGAGGAAAATGAATCCTCCAAAGAAACTACTATGTCATCAAATTGTTCATCTTCCTCATCCTCTGTTATGGGGACTACATTGTGGCAGTTGCCCTGGCAACCTGACAATTTAATGATGCTTTTCTGCATCCGCATCTTCCGGAGTCACAATCTTTTTTGCAACGACAAAATATAACTTGCAATATTTCGTCGGGTGCAGCATTTTTGTCTGTTAGTTTGGGCACCACTTCCCCATTTATCTCCTAGCCAAGAATTTATAAACCCCATACATGTGAGGGCAGTACGCTTCCCATCTACTGCTGCTAATTAATTTTTAAGTCAATTTAATCCTCTTCACTTGATTTGGTTGTATTTTATGTTACAGAGAAGATTTGAGGTGTTAGAAGCAGAGTATGATGAAAAATGTGATCCGAAACAGCGCTGAAAATATAAACTTTTTATCGAAATTAAAAAATTTATCAAATTTTGTTAGTTTTCAAAAAGATAGGAATAATTTTTCCTCTAGGACCAATAATTTTCGAGTTACTAGCGAGAAACAAAAAAAAAAATCAAAATTTAAGGCCTTCCGGAAGGCCTCCCCCGCAAGGCTCACCTCCTAGAGTCGGGGACTTTTAGGAAGTTTAACTCCTAACTACCCCAAAATCATCCCTGAAGTTAAGAATTGTGCCACCCTCCATGTAGTCTACACCCCCGTATTGAAAAATTCGTTGACTGGACTAGAATGATTATTGTCAATTGCCAAACAGACAGATCTGATTTTTAAGGACAATTAAAAATCCATCAAAACAAAATAGACCAGGGCCAATCCTGTTTAAGGCAATAAACATTCTTAGCAGTATACGAATGGTCGGAAAATGTAGTTAATGGTGTAAATAATTAAGAAAAAATCGTCCAGACTGAGTAAAAGTTTGGGAAGGGGGGTTGGGGTGGTAATATATACGTTTTTAGGGATTGGTACTCGTTTCTTGCAATTTGCGGCTAAACTATGCATCCTATTGAAAAATGTTGAATGTAAAAGTTGTAGATGATGAAAAAATCTAAAACTTTATTGACCATAACCTCAAAATTATCGAGAAAAATGCAAAAAACCGTTTTTTCGGTTTTTAATTTATAACTATCGCAAAAATGTTTATATTTTCATGAAAATTGGTGAAAATGTTCTCTTTTGTGTTTCAAACAAGCTCAAATATTTTCAAAGCGAAATATTTAATTTTCGATGTTTTATGAAGAAAATTTAAAAAAAGACCTAATTTTCAATCGATAAATTTGGTTAGCAAATTTTCGATTAATGAATTTTACTAGTGCTCATTGTTTTCCTTGAAATCTCAACTTTAATATAGAATTAAAATATGATATTATTTATATACAAAAATATCGTTAAAAAGCGAAAAACCGAAAAAACTACTTTCTAAAAGTCGAGTTTTTGGTGAAAATCATGAATTTCTTTTTCTTTATTGTAAATAAACGTTTACATTCATAAAAAGCGTTAATTCTCATACAATATTATGTTACACAAGTAATGTACATGTACCTAACTATTCTCGGCTTTCAAAGTCCCGAAAACATTATTTAAACTGCAATTAAATAGGTAAAAATTCAAAAAACACAAAGGCTGTGAACTGAGAAAATTTGTTAATTATTTCTTATGATTCGTAAGTATTTACAAATTATCACGTCAAAGTCTTATATTTGATTATAAAATACAAAAATTAAAAGTAAAATAGTTTTATTGAAATCTTTTTTTCTTCGTGGGCAATTCTTCATCGCCAGAATCGATCAAACTTTCGATTTCTTCACGTTCATTTTCTATATCTTCAATTTCTTGGAGTTCTTCTGGATTGTCCAGTTCAGTATCATTATTTTTATTATTATTGAATTGATTTAAAAGAACTAAAAAATCTATGTCTTGACCAACAACTACCACTATTTTATCGGAGTTTTTTGCTACTTCAAGGGATGTGTTGATAATTAGGGAATCTGCATCTTCTTCATATAACTATTTTTTGCGTAGTTGTTTTGTACATAATGTAAATATTTTTGTGTTATTTCACTAATTGTATCGTTTTTTTTTGCCAGATTACTTTGTGTAAGAGAAACCCGCCATCAACAACGTGTACAATATTGCTCGAAGTTGGTAACAAATTCTGTATATAAATGTGACTTAACATTTTTTCTGAAGCCATTCTCTGTAAACAACGACATAGGAAATGGAGCAACCTCGTACTGTAAATAATTTTTCATATCATCTGTGCTGCTGTTATTTCGCGAAATTCTCTGAAATAATAGTAATGGATCAATTGTTACAGTCTCGCCTCAGTTAGGTACATGTACATTACTTGTATAACATAGTATTGTATGAGAATTAACGCTTTTTATGAATGTAAACGTTTATTTACAATAAAGAAAAAGAAATTCATGATTTTCACCGAAAACTCGATTTTTAAAAAGTAGTTTTTCGGTTTTTCGCTTTTTTAACGATATTTTTGTATATAAACAATATTATATTTTAATTCTATATTAAAGTTGAGATTTCAACGAGGAAAATGAGCACTAGTAAAGTTCATTAATCGAAAATTTGCTAACTAAATTTTTCGATTGAAAATTAGGTCTTCTTTTTTTATTTTCTTCATAAAACATCGTAAATTAAATATTTCGCTTTGAAAAAACTTAGGCTTGTTTGAAACACAAAAAAGAACATTTTCACCAATTTTCATGAAAATATAAACATTTTTGCGACAGTTATAAATTAAAAACCGAAAAAACGGTTTTTTGCATTTTTCTCGATAATTTTGAGGTTATGGTCAATAATGATTAATCAGAAAGATTTGGATTTTTTCATTATCTACAACTTTTACATTCAACATGTTTCTATAGGATGCATAATTTAGCCGCAAATCGCAAAAAACGAGTACCAACCCCTAAAACATATATATTACCATCCTAACCCCCCTTTCCGAACTTTTACTCAGTCTGGACGATTTTTCCTTAATTATTTACACCATTAACTACATTTTCCGACCATTCGTTTACTGCTAAGAATTTATCATCTATTACGATATTTTAAACGGTTTGGCCCTGGTCTAAAAATATTAAAAAGTCTTCAAATTTTTCTATCTTTTACTTCAATAAGTCGGACATTATTCTGTAATTCTTTAGTTATACAATACTCGGTTTCCGTTCTCAGACGCTTTGCTATCAGATTGTATCCTTTATTTTTTCAAGGTGAGGTACCGTTGCAGTTATTTCTAGTATTGCATATATTATGATTTGTTTATTTAAGAAAAACAAACATTAGAGGTCGCTACCGTTGTCCGCAATCGACACACTAGTGCATTGGACGAATTCAGGCTGCACCTGTTGCAAAACAACTCTCTTTATAAATGATTTTCCTACACCGCATTCTAATAGAATAGTTTATTATTACTGTTACAAATTCCCATTGAATAGAAATATTCTTTATAAGTGTTTGGCCGCTAGACAAATCTTGTCACAATACGATTGCGTAAAAGTTTGATCGTAATCGCTTGGGTAGTTGAATGTAGTAGTAACAACCGTTTTGTTCTGTCGCAAGTTTTTGTGAGGAAATAATTATGTATGTTTGATTCTTGATAATGCTAATAATTGGAAAATGAAGTAGTAAATATTATTCTATTGTAGTCCCAAGTAGTTGAAAATATTATTAAAAATGTCAATCTCTAATCATTATATTTTTCTAATATCAAGTTGTACTAAACAGTAAATAATCAGCTTTAAGTAATTCCGTTTATAACCCGGCACCTCCAGCAAATATGTCGCATTTAACCTTAGTATATAATATTAGCTTATTTAACAAATACAGAAGTTAGTTGAATCAAAAAATTGGCAAACATACTATTAGCAATCAAAGCAAAACAAGGTATGTAAACAATTAATTCTTTAAAACATAATATTTTTAGTCGCAAACTCCTCTATAAAATCCTTATTTTACTATAAGGAACGTAACCAGACTGCAACCAACAGCTACTCTCCGGGCTATGTGTCCCGCCGAGTGCTGAATTACAAGTTACAAGCCTGGCGCGTTAAGTGTAGTAATTGCTTATTACCAACAAAACGCTAATGCTTCGATTGCAACAAACACCAGCCGAAAGACTGATACTACTTAAAGCAGCTCTCGTGCCAGTCGTCCCAGACCACTTGCAGACTACAATTTCGAGCTGTTGGCTCTCGTCAGTACAAGGTAGGCATGTGATGATCGACACGAGGATCCCCTGACTATTTGGTACATCTTAGGTAATTTCCCCCGGGCGGTAATGCAGATCTCATACTTAACGATAATCACGTGACCGTCTACCTCAACCGCCACCATACCTACTCTCCTAAACCAAAACAGATTCGAATTTCATTTAATTATCAATTAACTTCCCTTTCTATTGTCCAAACAATCGTATAATTTCCTGGCTGTTGGAGGGAAGATACTCACTAAAGCGATGGCAAATAGGCTAACACCTGTTATGGAAAAATTACTTCCTGAAACACAGAGTGGCTTTAGACCAAACCGAGGCACATCGGATCTAATCTTCACACTTAAACAGCTTCAAGAAAAAGCACTCGAACATCAAGGAGAAATTCACATGGCCTTCATTGATTTAACCAAGGCGTTTGACTCGGTGGGCAGGGAAGTGCTCTGGAAAATTATACTCCGCTTAGGTATCCCTAGAAAATTTGTGGAAGTATGTCTCAGTCTACATACAAACAACAACGCCCAGGTTATGTATAATAATGAGGCAACCGAACCTTTCCAAACCCTCACTGGAGTTAGGCAGGGATGTGTGGCACCCCTACTTTTTAATTTGTTTACCATTGCTCTAACAATTATTGTTGACAACAAACTGACAGTCAGAGGAATAGGTCTCAGATACCGTTCTGATGGCGGTCTCTTTAACATAGGGCACTTTAGAGCTTTCACGAAGACACGCACACGATTCACTTGTGATCTCTAGTATGCGGATGACTGTGCACTTTTAGCCTCTACGCCGGAAGAGCTTCAGGAACTTTTAGATGTGTATGCCCAGAGCTATGATTCCTTGGGACTTAAAATCAACATTGGAAAGACTAAGATTATGTCAACTCCTCATCAAGTGAACCAAATAGACATTACACTTAACGGAAATTCTCTTGAAGTGGTGGATCAGTTCAATTACTTAGGCCACGTGGTTAATGACAAAGCAAACATGGACAGCGAGATCCGCAATAGAATTAACGCTGCATCTAGAGCACTCTGGGGACTTAGAGAGAGAGTATTTGACAACCACGACCTTGCTTTGTCAACGAAAATGGCTGTCTACAGAGCAGTTGTCATTCCAACACTGCTATATGGATGTGAAAGCTGGGTCACTTACCGTCGTCATGTGAAAGAATTAGAACGTTTTCAGCAAAGACACCTCAGAAGTATGATGAAAATCCGTTGGTTCCATCACATATCAAACGTGGAAGTATTCAGGAGAGCAAACAGCCTTCCAATTGAGGTGCTTATTTCAAGAGCACGCCTAAGATGGGCAGGTCACGTTCATCGTATGCATGATAACCGCCTTCCTAAATGTACACTTTATGGTGAATTGCTAAGCGGTAGAAGAAGGCGTGGCGGTCAACGAAAGAGGTTCAAAGGCGTTCTCCATGAAAATCTAAAATCCTGCGGTATTCCAGACGAGCAATGGGAACAACTTGCAGCGGACAGAACCGAATGGCGAGGGGTTGTGGCCAGCTATCAAGGAAATGTTGCTGCAAGAAGGCCGAATACAAGACCTAACCAGGTCTATGCTTGTCCTGACTGCGGTCGACATGTGCTCTCCCGAATTGGCCTCTATAGCCATAGTCGTGTGCACCGTAGATGAATGGGAATTACAATAGACTACACCTTTTACTTGTTTTTTATTACACACAATCTATCGACTGTAACATTTTTTTTATACTCGGACTCGAGTAAAGGCTAATAATAACAATAATTTCATTTCATTTCCACTTTTTGCAAAGATGATGCAATATTGCGCAACCGTCGCCCGCATGTAATGTCGGGATCCAACTTTCTAGAATATAATGGGTGTAAAAACGTTCGTGTGCGACTCACGGGGCACGACAAACGAAACCATAACAAACAGTATAAAAGACCGATCTCAACACGCTGTAGGCAAGTCAGTCTCAGTACCGGAAGTTAGTAATTCTGGATCTTGGCAGTTTAACTCGAGTTAGTGCTTCTTCCTTGGCTCGAACCTAGTAAAAAGACTTTTTAATCTGCCACAGCGGTCCTAATATGAATTTTTTCAGACATTTTTTAAATGATTTAATCTGCCACCGCGTATCTGATCATACGTGAATTTTGACATTTTTTCAATAAAACTCCACCGAGTCAAATCTCCCAAGCCGGAATTTATTCGTTATCGAAAAGTAAAAAGAATAATACTTTAATTTTATTTAAACCTGTGTTCGTTTTTTAAATAATAAATATTATAATTCGTTCTAAAACCGAGTGATCTTAATTTAAAAAAATTCAATTTAAATAAAAGTGTTTAAGCCTAATTCTTGCACACAGAAGTGTTCCATACTAGAATTGTATACAGGGTGTTGGAAATCACCTGCCACAAAGAATTAAATTCAGTTTTAAGTAAATTTAACTTCAAAAGTCAACAGAATACATTAGAAACAATCAGCAGGGGCTTATACAGGGTGAGCCATTTATCCTGTTCCAACCTTTTCAAGTGCAATCCCCTCGAAACTTCACTCTTTTATAGATTAAGTACACACAACGCCTCAAGGGCCTCTATTAAGCTCATAGCTCTTATCGTTGTCCGTATTCACGATGTCCAACGTCAAGCTTTAATCACGAACAAGAGGCTTTTCTACGTGTTCATTATACGATTTCTTTATTAAATAGTTGACTTCTTATTTTTTGTAGTTTAAATTTGGTTGATTTTGTAGGGCTATTTCAGATTCAGCAACTATCAAAAACAAGCACAAAACAAATTTTATGTTCATTATTTTTAATTTTTTATGTTTATGTGCCATCGTCAATTTCAGTGAATGTAGCCTAAAAAGAGATCTGTCCAGGGCCGTTTTTGCTTTGGGCCCTACGCTTAAAGCATGTTAAACATATCTGTAACTTTATAGAAAATGTGGCTACTGTCAGTATTGCAATAAAATTCATTTGTGAATTAAATTGTGTATTGAGGTTGCAACGCCCGAGTGCAACTGACTCAACTAGGCTAGTTAAGTTACGTTAAGCCGTATTCAACTCGTGCTTTACTATTGAAACTCGTTAGCTTTCTTCATAAAAGCAATGGTATACACCTATTTTCAGTTTGCATCCTAAGGCAATTTTAAATTGAACCTTCATGTAAGCCTGAGAAGATTCTGTTAATAATTATTTGTATTATTTTAAAAAATATGACAACAATAAGGAATGACCAACACTTTACTGGCCGCGTGGGAGATGATAAAAAGTGTGAATTCCATTTCGCATCATTTGTTTCAAAGGAATTTCTATTATAGCAATCAAAAAACTACCAATGTTCCATAAATTAAGTTCATGCGGTTTTCTTTGCCCTCTTTATTGTAGCGTAACTAAAAGGCAGTTGAACTAAACAATAGTAAGTAACTAAATATACCGGATAAAATTTAAGTATGTGTCGAACACTTCAAAAAAAAAAATATATAATGCATATGGAGTGTGGAATAAGTAGAAGCATAACAGCAAAATAGAGATAAGCGAAATATCAAATACTCCCTTATATATAAGACGAAAATATAAATAGCTCTACGTCTATCTGGATATGTTTATTTCTTACACTTCGATTTAGATTATACCTACTAGTTCATCGTGAGTCGGATAGAACCTCGAAAAATATGAATTTTTTCTAGCCTAACGAGACTATGCCCCGACCAAAAACCACCCCCGAATGTATCCGCCGTCTCCTACTTGCCAAAGCTGTGCTGTTCACCCTCCAAACGATCAAAAACCAACCCCGAACGGGGTAAACCTGGGATAGGCCGTCTTCTCTCGGCTAAACCCATATTATCCGCCGTTTTCGCAGATGCTGAGCACGATGGTGATGTCAAGATCTCTCCTCGACCCACACCAACCCGCCAGACGACCAAAAACCACCCCCAAAAGGAGTAAACTGCATATCCGCCGTCTCCTACAAGCCAAACCCGTGTTACCCCCCATTTTCAAGGATGCTGAGCACGATGGTGATGTCGAGACCCCTCTTCAACCCCTGCCAACCCCCCCAGACGGCCAAGAACTATCCAAATTTTTACCTGGATAAAGAGTTGCAAATCCGACAAAACACACCGATGAACGGTGAGATTTTTTACCGAGCGATATTTCTGAACGGGTAAAATTTGGTTGATAATTGCCCGGTGCCTTTACTCAACGTGCTTCTGCGTGTACTCTTGGCCGCCGCGAGCCCGCGTACTTTTAAATTAAATTCTTCCGTAAAAAATCAAAAAAATACGAGTGTAATGATAATTTTAGTAGGAAGTAAGAGTGTAACGATATTTTTGTCCGTTTGTTGAGAGAGGAGATCGCGATTTTTTTTCATACTCAGTATCCTTGAAAACGGGGAGGTAACACGGGTTTAGCCGAGAGAAGACAGCGGATACGCGGTTTATCCCTTTCAGGGGTGGCTTCTGGTCGTTTGGGGGTTTGGCGGGGGTCGAGGAGGGATTTTAACAACATCATCGTGCTCAGATTCCTCGAAAACGGGAGGGGGGTTACACGGGTTTGATCGAGAGAAGACGTCCTGGCCTATCCGCGATACCCCCTTCGGGGGTGGTTTTTAGCCCTCTGGGGGACTGACAGGAATCGAGGAGGGGTTTCGACATCACTATCGTGCTCAGCATCCTCAAAAACTGGGGTAACACAGGTTTGGCTGGTAGAAGACGGCAGATACGCGGTTAACACTTTCGGGGGTGGTTTTTGGCCGTTTGGGGCGTGGGGTAATCTCGGAAAGAAATTTTGCGACCGCCATCGTGTTCAGCATCCTCCAAAACGGGGGGGGGGGGTCATATTCTCATTAGGCTAGAAAAAAATCATATTCCTGTCCGAATTACAGAATGCACTATACGAGAAATTGTTTTTCAGGAATAATATATTTGTAATACTTTTCATATTGTGACATTCACTTCTTTTTAAGAAAAAATATTTGAATGCACATCTTCAGATTTTTTATATACTTTACCTAGAATAATGACTTAGGAATAGGTTCCTAATTCTATGCTTTCTTCATCTTCTTTTTGTTTTTTAATTTTATCTTTCTCATTTTTTTATAATGGTATACCGTGTTTCATATGCTCGCCAATACCAAGCGAAGAGATGAACAAGCACCTCTCTAAATTATACAAAATGGTACCTATCTAAGTGATGCAGGCCAAAATCTTTTGAGATTCCTAAGAATATCATGCACACACACGGAGGGCCCTATTTGAAGGCAATTCTTTCAGTACTATGTTCTAATGCTCCATTTTTATTCCTAACGAATCCTTTATACATTTTTCCAGTTATTTTTGTTTTGTCTGAGGATCCGTTGTTCTTTATTTTCTTTTGATATTGTTTGATTCTTTGCTGCCTTTCGTTGACAAAATTTATTCAAGGATGTATTCAACAGTCTTTTCAATTGTCTCTTCTTAAACTCTTTCTTATTTTTTATAAGTTTGAATAGATTGATACCTAGTTAGTTTCATCTCCTCTCAAAATAGCAGTATCTATTGCAACTGGTTCTAAAATTATCGTATCTTGAATTTGTGAGACTTTTTTATTAGAAAATGTGATCTTGATTTTGTAAAAGACCTGCATTGGATACGAGGCTGATTGCTTGATACATGAGTAATTGGACATACATGGATGGAAGACTATTTTCTTTGACTGGATTATTATGTACGTTCTCTTTTTGAGTGAGTAACTATAGGAACTAGACGAGTAACGAAAGAAATTTAAAAAGTTATTAAGAAAAACAACAATAAATTGATTTTTCTAGAGAAACATGAATTTCAGAAGCAACTTATTATGGGGCAGCTATTTTTATGTAGTTATTGAATATCACATTAGTAATTTTTTTTTGTACAAAATGATTTATAGTTGATAGTATTTTTGGATAATACCCCATCTGGATTATTAAGTGAGGACTGAACAACCGCTCAAATGCATTCAAATGTTGAGAATGACCCATTTTGTTGCCTCAGCAGATAGTGGGATTTGCGCAGAGTGCCGCATTTCTCAAGATAACCAACACTTGTAGTGAACTTGAGAAGGAGGCCTAGCGGGGTGCCACTCATACTGGCAATTTATAGTGGGCCAGAATTTTCCAAACATGGATGGCTTTTTCTTTCTATTGGGAGAACAGGGTAGGATAATGCCCTGTATAAATAAAAGATATCTTAATATTTAAAGCTTATTTATTACTTTCATACATGATTAAACAAGATTTTAATTTTTCTCGTGATCCGAAGGGACAAGAACACCACTGTTAAACTTACTGGCAACATACAGGATGGCCACTTAAAAAAAAAAAGTAAAAGAGTAGGAAAGAGAATAATATTTGGAATGTAGTCGACACTACTGTCAAGGAAGAAAACTGTATACTATTTGAATTTAATTGACATTAGTGCCACATCGATAACGTAATATACTTTTAGTAATAAATATACAAGGTGGTCATCCCAAAAAAAATTCAAGCAACAAAGGAGAATAATATTTTGATATTATAGAAAAGCAATATACTGTTACGTGTTTACAAGCTCCAGTAAAGAACCTGCACGTAAGTTCAAATAATTGCAACGAAAACTTTCACTAACCACTACCTTATTTAATACTTAGTTACAATAATTAATCATTATTATAACACACTAAGTACAATTATAGACATTAATACAATTCACAACTTATTACTGTTTTTTTCATCTGTTCACTTGTTCGACTAATATAAAACTGTGCTCCGTGCGCGAAATCTATTGCTTATATACCTGAGGCGTTTTATTCTCAAACGTTCCAGTCTATCCTTCGCGACGTTTCTGGTCCTTCTCGTATATTCTATGAGGCAGTGGCGTAAGCGTGCACATAACAATACTTTTAATGAAAATTATTGTGGTCGCCCCAAAAAAATACATCAATTAAGTTTTTACGGAGAAAAATATATTTAGTATGTAATTATGATTATAGCGAGGAAAGTTTTGTCTAAATATTTTTTTTCGGTATAAAAAAAATTCGGTATAAGTACTATTTTACACTAGTGACATAACATAGCACAATAATAATTCTGTGTGTTTAGTTTACACAGTACATAAAATATCTAAACTGTAATAATAATCTATCTAATATATGTAGCAAAAAAATCTTAAAAAAGAAAAAGCATATAACATGTTAGCCATATCAATCTTGTTAATTCTTTAGATATTTATTATTTATTATAAAATACACGAAATGTTTCTTAGTTTATTTGTTGCATCAAAACTTTATACGCTTTAATATTGTGCAGAGATTTTTAATATACGAAATACGAAAAGCTTAGGATAATTATATTCTTCTTCAGAATAATCAAGACTGCAGTCCTTTGTCTTATTATTTCATTACCTGGTTGGTATCTATTTGCATTACCTATAATTTTGAAAATTAATATCATCGTTTCTAAGCATTGCTTCCTTTTTGTGTTTGTAAAATCTCTACTGCGGCTAAGCAGCTACTACCAAAATAAAAAATTAATAAATACGATTATAATAACCGAGGTATGCTAATTCTGATAGGAACGTATGTGCAGTCAGAAGAGTTGTTGTGGTTTATCGTTGTTTATGATTCTAACGTTTGTTTTGTTCTTTAACGTGACGTGATCGTGAGCACGTAGTAAATTTATAAATGTTTTTCTTAAGAATTTCCGTTGCGAATGAGGTTTACAATATGAGTTTTTTTTATATGTAAAACTTTTTATTCCTATTCTTAAGTCTGAAAACTGTTAATAATGAACACTCTAATAGATAAGTTTTATATTTCATTAATTAAAGTGGTAATAGTAATGTTGAAATTACCCAAAAGGGCAACTTCTTCATATTAAAGTTGCATGTGCAACTGATAACAGTATTCAAATCCAGTTTTAAGTAAATGTAATAATGAATTTTGTGTATGGTGTGAATATATTCCCAAAATGTTATCTAGTAATTCTAAATTAAAACTCATTTTCAGTGGACTATAAGTGATTAGTGATTGAAGATATAAATACTACTGGAAGATGTGAATGGGAGATTTAGTTTCCGATTTACAATCATCATGCACTGAAGCAGCAATGGATTCTATAGTTTGCAAAACATTTAACAGAAATTGCTTAAGTTAATACGGTGTAATGACTGAACAAGCATACGGACTAAACTGGCAATCACTAGCTTATACTTATTAAAAATATTCGCGCACAAAGAATTATGACAAATTCTGAAACATTTTAAGTTTACAAAGAATAGACGTGCTTGGTATCTACCGGCTAAAAAAATATAAAATATAAGAAGGTCCATATTATATTGCGTAAATACAATTATATCCAGGATATGTTTCTATACGTGACGCATTTTTTAATGTAGTTAATAACAAACTAACGTTTATAGTTGTAACTTGTGGGCCGAAACACCGGAACCTTATTTGGTAAAAATATGTATATGCCTTAAAATGTTCATAATATCTCACGAAAAATATAAACATGCACTATATTGAGGGAAACAGTATAATATTTTATAAACTAAAAAAAAACAATATTTATACAATAGCAAAAAACATTGTCTTTTGGTTGATATTGGCATTACTTTATACAGAGTGTCCCATACATAATGGTACACAGAGCAATGGGAGTTGATTCCTTACGTAAAAATATTACGATTTAACCAAACTTACCCTAGTCCAAAAGTTGATATCAACAGAGATACAGGGCATCAAAGTTTAATTTTTGTATTGGTTTTTTAAATAATGTCTATAAAAATTGAAATATTTGAACAAAATTTGGTCATTGGGGGTTTGTTGAGTCGAGGGATTCAAATATATTCATAATTTTGTTATTTGTAGAGGGCGTCCATCCCTACAGTAGTCTTCGTGCGGTTTATACGTCATATATTTTTAGCGATTTAAAAAAAAAATTATTCAAAAATTCCCCTTTTCCTGCCTTTTGTACGTAAAAAGTATACCTTCTAAATGTCGCTACGAGCAATCGTTTTCGAGATATTTGGTTTTAAAATACTCAATTTAAATAAAATAAAATAAATAATAATTGATAGTTAAGCGAACAGTATAAAATTAAATTTTTTTTTTCAGATATTTTAAATTTATTATATTCCAACACGGTAATAAATGTTTGAAGTGACTTCCGTTTGCTTTAATACATTTGGCGATGCGTTTATTAAACGACCGTCTTATTTTAAATAATGTAAATAACTTAAAAGAACGATTATAATTTTAAAAATGTTTTTTTCTGGATTTCGCAAAAGCAAATGATTTAATTGTCTCCTCGAAAGAAATTCTTCTAGTAAATTCCCCTTCTATGCAGAGAAGAGTAAGCCCACTAATGCGTTCTTGAATCATACTAGTTCTATAAAGATTTTTAATGCATTTCGGGACTGAAAATGAACGTTCGGCAGAAGTGTTCGAAATCGAGAGCATGTTAAAAATATTCTAAATAAAATTTCGACGTTCGGGTAAATGTCTTGTAATTCCTTTTCCTTGAGGCATTTTAATAAAGTCCTTGGGTTTTCTGGAATTGCAACCCTTATTACTGCCAAGATTTAAACTTTTTAAATGACATTGAAGATGAACTAGCTCTTCTATTATTTCATATTTGATGCCATGGCAGAAGGCTTTGCTAATTGTTAGCCCCTTTTCTTTGAATTCTGTAACATTTACATCGTTTAAGTGAAACAGTACATCAAATTTGTCTAAAGTGCTTATGTAAGCTTGACACCGACGGACCATTTCTGCAATAAGGTTATCTATGATGGCATAAAACGTGTGAATTCGAAGTTGGTCACGTTCGTTGAAATACATTTCTTGTCGTTGTCTCGAATTTCATCTGTTTTAAGTTTCCGTATGTGTTTCCTTTTTATTTTATAAGAGGTTAGGGCACATAAGTCCATCCCTTTTTTTTCATATCCATCAAAATCCTTACGAATTTCTAGGAAAAATGAGGCTAACGATTTTAAGAGATTAACTGCCTCGGCTAAATCTAATTCTACTTTCTGTAAATGCATACTGACATTATTTACTCTTTTTAAAATCGTTCCCCAAACCTCCAATAATATTGCTGTTTAAAGATATTGTAACTTTGTCTTTAATGTAGTTGCTTCAACTCTAGTCACGAGCAGACCATCGCGTAACAGATAAACTTTTAAGCGTTATTGTTCTATCATTACTATCACCAGGCTGAGCCTGGGCTTGAAACTTCGTTAAAACTTCCCACCTGCCCGTAGAGACAGAGAAGAATTTGTAAATTTCCTGTAGCAACCCCCCGAAAAACGAGACAGCTTCAAGGCAGCGTTCAGCACTAGTGTTCCCAACTAAGTTGAGTGAGTGTCCGGCGCAAGGTACATAAAGAACGTTGGTGTTAACTTCCTTGATTCTAGTTTGTAGCCCTGAATATATACCGGACATGTTTGATGCGTTATCATAAGCTTGACCGCGGCAGTCCTGTATATTTATTTTCAATTCGTTCAGCTGGTCGGTGATACAGTTAAAAAGATTTGATTTGTGACCCACATTGGGTAAACACATCAAAAATCTTTCAACGGGGTCCCCATTTTTAAGAACATTTCGCACAACTAAAGATAACTGATCGATGTGGGCCATGTCCGGCGTTGAGTCAAGGATTAGAGAAAAGTATTTCTGTGACTTCATCTAACAAACAATTTCACTTAGAACTGTTTTAGACATAATTTGAATGAACTCATTACACACGGTTGGAGACAGGTACGATACCTTACCCTTACCAGGATTTCCGTATTTTTTAATATGTGTTGCCAAAAACGGATCAAATTCATAAAATTTCCATTATGTAAAGAACCAAAAACTTCATCTGTTCCCCTAAATGGCAGCCCACGGGAAGCCAGAGCTTTTGCCACAACAACAACTCTCCGCAAAACGTTTTGCCAGTAAGACATTTCTTCTTCTATTGCCTCTGTTAAGCCTTCATCAATTCTGCCTAATTTACTACCTCTAACCTTAATAAGTAGTAAGTTAGACTTATGATTAGTAGAATTTTCGTGGATCATTAACAGTTTTTTAAGATTTTTCCAGTCATCAACACCCTCTTTGGCAAATGTCGCGTCTGTAGAAAACAGGCGGCAAGGTCCGCAAAACACTTTTTTGGTGGACTCTGAATAAATTAACCATTTGCGTGGTTTAACTTCACCATTCGCCATTTTTCTAATAAAATCGTTTTTATTAAGAAACCGCGCCTTGTCCCCAAATACCCTTTTTGTCAACTTAAAATCTAGTTCTAAATTTTGAGCAGACCATTTTGATCTATATAGTCTATTAAACGTTTTGTCAAAATCCATTTTGCAGGATCTGGATTATAAAATGTCATTGCATTAGTAGTTACTTCTTCCTTCTGAGAATGGCGTGGCTGATGCTCTTGTGTACCTCAGATGACGCAGAAGTAGACGCACTCTGATTTTGGGTTATATCAGAATTATTTTCCGGCAAGAGGCCTTAAAAAAAATTCGAAAAGGTCAGATCGTCAGAAAACTTAAAAAGTAACAAAAGAAAGTTATTACACACCTCTCCACGTTAAGATGCACACTGAGGACGTCGTCGCGTCGGTGCGCTTCAATTTTCGTTCGAGTTAACTTTTGCGTCACGCTTGAACGGTGCTGGCGCTTTTATGTGCCTGATAAAATGAGGCGAACTTTAACATTGACCTCGGTCATAGGTCATGACCAATAAAAATACACAAAATCACATGTTCAGTGCACATGGTTTACAAGAAGGTCAATAAATCATCGTTTATACCTAATTATGACAAGGATCCCAGAGACTTTCAAGGGGGTAGATATTTCGGTGGCTTGGGAGGCAAAAAAAACGGAAGGAACATCAACGGCGCGGCGCCCCTTGGCATTGGCGCCATTAGGCACGTGCCTAACTGTGCCTAATATGCTAATATGGCCCTGCAACTAAGTAATTTTAATCAAATTTTAATATACAAACATAGCGTCTGCTTATTATACTCTAGGTGAAAACATTTTGTGAAGGCATTAGTAGCCTAGTGATTGAATTTAGGCTTTGAATAGGCGAATAAGAATGCTAAGGTCGTAGGTAGTTATCGACCAATCTCCCTACTGTCAGCAATCTCAAAATTAGTGGAGAAGGTTATCCTGGACAGGTTAAATTCTGCTCAGGAAAGACTTCACATTAACGATGAGCATCAGTTCGGCTTCAGAATGGGAAGAAGTACAGCGCAACAAGTCGTTAGAATCGTGAATGACGTGGCAGTGCAATACAATCTCGGTAAGAGCACCACCATGGTATTCTTGATATCGAGAAAGCCTTCGATACCGTCTGGATCCCGGGGCTAATATATAAAATGAACAACTATCATTTTGTACCATTTTAATTATAAATAAATCTATGTTGTATTGTATAGGCATTGAATGAAAGAGGTTTTGGGTTCAACCCCCCAGACAGTTATTTTTTTTGCCATATATCTCTAAAATTTTGTCAGTATATAATTAATAATTTTAGTGAAATTTTGGGTGGTGTACCACTTATTGATTCTACACTGAAATTACTCATTTTTAATTATTTTTTAGTTCGGACTGCACAAATATACACTGACATTACTAGCTATTCACGCTAACTGATTTGTCTCTTTTTCCTTTAAGACCAGTCTTCTATAGACAATACTGAAATTTATGGTAAGGAAAATAAATAATTAATAAGATGAATAATAAAATATATTATATAAATAAATTAATTTTACAACATGAATTTAAAAAGGAAATTTATAAAATTTGGAATTTAACAGAAAATTTTAAAGAAAATATATATGTCTATATATTTTAGGTGAAATTTTATATCAAGAAAATTGCATCAGCGAAAAGGAATTTAATACAAAAAAATAGTCGAGAGTATAATACTAATTTCCTAGGTTTCCAGATTGAGTGTAGTTGAAGGTGGGTAGTTCTGGTACTGCACTTCAGATTCTAATTGTCTCGGCAGCAGATCTAGATATTTCTGGCAATTTATTTACTTGCAAGGCAACATTCGATTCCAAAGGAAATTTGAATATAAAGATTCCAGAAAAGCTTCTAGTCTAGTCGATTTTTGTATTAATTAATACAAAGCTGAAGGCTTAAACGCCTTAACAACACCAGAAGAATTTATCAAACCTGGTGGTTTGGTTAAATAATATATTCGATATTATTTTGAAATGGGTTGCGTAAAATTAATTAATGCAAATGGTCACTACGGAGTTTTAGCTAATAAGGTAAACTTTTTTATATTACATTTTTTTTTATGGTGGAGGGGAAATCCTGCATGGACATCCGGCGCTAGAGTCTACCGCACCGGGTAGTGTCGGACTCGTACCGACTAAAACTCCTCCTAGATCACCGTTTTCACGTAACCTGGAACTGCTTTCGCTTTCCATCAGGCCACGGGTCATTCATCGTGTATTGGTATTAGTAAAACTTCCCGTTTTCCCTTACATCCCCCATCTATTAAAACGATTAGAGGTTCGGGGGTAGATTCCTTGCGTCCTCTTCCTTTGTCCTCATTGTTCGAATTCATTTATCCATCTCGATTTTATAGCTGAGGTCTCCATCCTCTTTCTTCCCTTTCGTAGATCATGCCCCTGTATTTTGGGTTTGGGCATTTCATAGAGTCAGTCCTTTGTCCCCCTGCTTGCAATCACCACAGTACTCAGGTTTATTACAGTCCTTTACCCTGTGTCCCTTTTCCCCACATCTTAGGCAGTCTTCGCTTCTATCCTCCCCCGTACACGTTCTTGCCCTGTGCTCAAATTGCAAGCATTTAAAGCATCTATCGATATTAACCCTTTCCCTGACTCTGCAATTTAACCATCCAATCCTTACGCCTCCCGTCTTTTCAAGAAGCCCTACAATTCTCTTTGGGACCTGCACTGTTGCAGACTGAGTCCCACTCAACGTCTCCCTTATTGAAGATATTTCTATACTCTTTACTCCGAAGTCTGGAATCGCCACTATTTTTACGATGGCCTCCTTGATTTCATCTCCCGTCGCTGCTGCGTCTACATCCCTGATGAATATCGTTTTGCTCTCCCTTTTTTCCTCCACCCTTACCTGTTGTACATTTTCCCCCCACGGCTTCTTTCAAAGCTTCACATTTATCTGCAGCTCCCTCAACCATAACCAATAGACCTCCTTTTGCTGTTTTCTTCATGTTCTTCACTTTTATGTTAATCTCCTCAATATTTTCACTAGCTTTAACCTCCTTTACCAGATCCGCATAGGATTTACTTCCTGCCTTTATAATTATTCCCGCATTTTCTCCCCTTAATCTCCTTCCTCGCATTTCCTGTCCTACGATATCTACAGGCGACCCCCCTTATTTTTAGCATTTCTTCCCGTAGGGACGAGTAATTTCTGCATTCACTTCTCTAAATGCGTATGCGCAGAATTTCCTTAGCGTTGCTCTGTCCACCCCATCTTGTGCGGCAAGGGTGTACTTTATTTTCCCTAGTTCTTTTAATATGGCTGCCCATTTCTTCAGCATTTTAAATATATCCTCGTTTTCCCATATTTCTTCTACCCCCAATTTTGCCGGTAGAAGGAACGTATGTCTTGCGGTGTCCCAGTGCTCATTCTCACAATTTAAGATTAGGTGAATACTACACGCTCCGTATTCCACCTAGCCTTCTCTTAAACCTTTTTCTAGGAGGGCCTTTGTTATTGGGCCGTCTACTCTTGCCTGTCTTATTAGACCTCTCTCTCCCTGCTGTTTTCCAATATCGATTACCAATGCTAGGTCCTCGTCTGTCTCCCCCCATTTGGAACTACCCTCCTCGCATTTCGTCTTTCGGAATGCCCTCTCCGGCCAGTCCTCTTTAATAATATCGATTAGGTCATTGTACACCCCCGACTACCCATCGATTTTTCCTTAATCCGCGCTATCTTTACTTCCTCCTCCTTCTCCTTGCCTGTACGGTGCCAGGGACCTTCCGTCTGTGTAGAGAATTTTCTCGTTTCCTTGAAGACTCACATCTCTTGTTTTAACTCTTGCATCGTTGTTTTTCCTTTGTAACACCCTTTAATTTATAGTGGTCCTCTAAAAGTGTTTGTCATTAAAAATGTCCTGACAGACCCCAGGGCGAGAAGCGTGTGTCCCTGTTTTCTATTCCTTTTTTGTGATCTTCAAATATTGTTATTTTCTTTGTCGTTGTAGGTTAGTTTGTAATGAATGATTTTCAGCAGCGCAATATTTATTAAGTTTTCGAGCAATTTCTAATTTAAGTAGCGGTTGGCTGCATGGCTAATGGCCGAATGCCAAAAAAAAAAAAAAAAAAACTCTTGCATCATCTCGAACCACTTTTTGCTCTTCCAGCCGATATACTCAGCTATCCAGCTTAGTTCCCTCATCCCCGTCTTGATCTCCACCTTGGTGTTAATTTTCACCAGCTCCCTCAGGTTTTTGGCGTTTTCCTCCAGCTTGGTAATTAGATCCATCATCTCCGCAGTAGCCTTGTCCCATATACCTTCCTTCTTTTCCTTAACTTTAGGGGACTCAACTCATCTCCTCTTCCTCTCCTGGTCTTCGCCTCAGATATTTCCCATCGACGAGCTTCTGCTCCTCGGCGAGCTCCTCAGTGTGGAGATTCTTCTTGCAAATATCTCCTGTTTTGTCAACATTTTTGTTCCATCGTCTATGTCCGTTGTCTTTGCCTTTTCCATCGACTCAATTTTTCCGTCCTTTTTCATTGTTTTCCATCATTTTAAATCCCACAAGCTGGGCCCAAATCTCCGTCACCCTCCAGCAGTGGGCCCATACTGGAAGGAAGGCATTAATACTGTGAGATGCGCCCGGTGCCTCACAGGTGCTGGTTCTCTTATAGAGGTTGTCTCCTCGCGGACCGGCCCGTTAAGTCAAGTCCCCCGTTCACAGTGAGCACACGACTTTCCCCTTGCGGTGCCGTTTTTTTTCTTTTTCGCGGAGGTCGTTGAGGTGTGGGCTGTGGTTACGGTGCTAAGCGGGTGAGTGGCACAGCTCGCTCGTAGCTCGGATTACCCCCGGGTGCGCCCGTTCCCGTAGCCAATCCGTGTCTGGAGTAGATCCTGAGGTTGAGCTGTCCTTAGTATTTCACCGCTCCCCTTTGGCCTTTCCGGCTTGGTGACCCTGTCAGGGGTCACTTGCGAGACCCCCGCCAGCATAGTCCAAAGAATCATGGCGATTGCTTAAGCCTCTCCATCAACTTCAAGGTCTCACAGCTCTCTGGAGAGATATATTACAATTTAAAATGCGGTACCTATAAACAAACTTTAAAAATATATTTTCCTAATGAAAATTAAAGCTGACGAAAAGTGACAGGATAAGACTTTCGCATAGTTAATATTTGACATTTTAAGGTAAACAATTCTTGTAAGGATACAACCCCTTCAGACGAGAATATGATAAACTTGTTATGTTGGTTATATGTGTTTGAAAATTGAGATCGCATTCAATGTATATTTCTAAATTCTTTACCTCATGTACTATAAGAGTATCGCCGTCTGTTGATGGGCGACCTAGATTAGATTAACAAAGGAGCTTGTTATTTAGCCTTTACCACCGCGACATTTTCAGGTCTATTTAAGACTGCAGACCCACTAGACACTTTCCACCATCGTCCTATTTCGCGTACTCCGACTTAGCAAAAGTTTTTGAAAAAGTCTTAAAAATTATAAAAGAATATGGGTAATATTATTTCTGAATCACAGTTCGGATTTGTAGAATGAAAGTGAACTAATGAAGTGCAGAAATCTATAAAGCACTGGCCAGCAAAGGAAAATGTCCCACAGTTTTCCTTGTCCTACAAAAAGCATTCGATAGTTTATCCATGAAAAGCTTCTTACAACTCTTTAAAAAAACACTAAAGTGTCCACATAGTATATATTTCACAAAAACTGTTCTCTCTTTTTTAAGCGAGGGAGGTAGAAACAAGTGAAAAAGTATCGAACTATATACAATTTGAGTAGACGTCATGGCCAGTAAGTAATATTGCTCATTTCAGGTAAAAATATATTCAATTCTGTTAACTTGTGGACGCACTGTACTGTAGTGATTTAAAATAAGCCCAAATTAGGAGTAAATTATTTCAAAATCATTGAAAATATTATTTCTAGTTGGTAAAGGTCTAATGCAAATTTGACTAACTTTACATTACTGCATAATAGAAAAAGGAAATGGGAATATAAACATTCTTGTTAAGGCAGAGTACAAACACTTTGTGAAATAAAATGAAAAAAACAATCGTGGGATAATACCGAGCAACTTAAACCTTAGGAAACTAGTAAAAATCCGTGAAACATGTGTGTAAGCAGCTGGATGGATTTCTTGTTGGTTGTTTTACCAACAGCAAATGCAAGGAGCCAAGTTGCCATAAGATGTTACATCTAAGATTTTTTCTTGTGTTTTTAATCATTAAGAGGCCTTTTACCACCCACATGTTGCGTATCTTTTATCTTAATATATTGCTGGCCTATCGTTACTGTGAATGTGTTAAAAAAAATTTCCTACATAAACATTTCTGCGAAAATTCTATTAAAGAACGGTCATTGAAAGATAAACGTAAAACAGTGTCGGACTGGCCTCATTTGGCCCCGTCAGCATTAAATGTAATTTGGCCTCTACACCTTAATAAGTTTCAAGATAAAAAAAATATGTACTTAAATAAACAAAAAATAAAAATTCATATTTGCGCTCCATATTGTTTATCTGCGAATATAATAGCACAGAGGTCAGCCTGATTAACATATACAAGAATCGATCCCCAGCTTCTTCACTAGCGGAGTTAGTGGGTAGTGGATAATATATATGTCTGCGTTTTTCATAAATATAACCCCCGTCCACAGTGCATACGCAGAGGCTATGTAATCTTAGGCGAGGATTGCGTGGCGGGTATACCATCCTTTGGAAAGTCTATCACTAGACGTCGATGATAAGCCTCAGTCGGCGGAAATAGGCCGACGTTAAATAAGTGTTAATGCACTCGATACAGTCTTACGTTTATATTTGAGGATTGTATATTTGTTGTAATTTAATTTTGGTGAAAGAATTCTTACAATACGTGTATTATGGTAATAGATATTAACTATTTTATGTCGGAGAACAATGCTCCGTGCTCGATTGCAGAGGCATGTAATACGGAATGTCTGAAAATTATGGTAAAACACTATGAACGGGCACATCGTTCAACGTCGGAAATCATCCAAATAGTACACTATAGTTTTTTTAATAAATTCTAATCTTTGTTCTATTCAAACTTGACAAAGTTAAAGGTAAGGTAAGGTATTAACAAGTTATTTTGGTAAACGGTCATATTCGATGCCTAGTATACCGATGTACATTTTAACACGTATCGGACTTGGTGAAATTGAAATACTGCCGGTTCCATGAAGCTAATTTGCTTCGCCTCTTCAACAGGCACCGTCACGTTTATATTTCAATTTTCATTGAAATCCAAAACATTAAGTGGTCAAGTATTTTTATTTGTTGACTTCAAAAAATATTCTCTTTTGTGATATTTTTTTTTTTAATTTTAAAGTATTTTAATATTTGTTCAATCGAAATCGGACAAGTTTAAAGGCATAGCGCTTTTGGCGCTAGCGCCGCCTTTCGGTAGACAAATTTGTTGCATTTTATGTTCGTGTATGATTAGCGATAGCCATGTATGCATTTGTAATAATCAATACAATGTTATCAGCCATTTTCAGTCCATAAGATAGTAAAGCAGGGCTAAATGGCAATGGCAATTTTTATGAACTGCAATGGTGCTGTTTTTGATTCTATATACGAACTCATTGTGATCGTCTAGTGACATGACGGATACTTAATAAGTTTACTGCCGATTTATCTATTTAATAATATCGTTAGTTACAGTCGTTACTGGGTTTAATAATAACAATTGACTAAAAGCTAAGCGATATCATGATATTATCATTCAAAGTTTCAGATCTTTCAAATTTATTTTTTACATGAAGCAACCGGCTATAGATAGCTATGAATCCCACAAAAAAAATGTTAAAATATTTCATAGCAGTCATCATACCCATCATCTTATATCGTCTGCTATCACTTCCATCGTTTTTTAAGTGTATCTAATATACTGACGATGAATGAAGCTATCTTACATGTAAATTCTTCTGCTTAACAATTCATGTTCGTAAATAAAACATGCTAACAGTGCTTTATGTAAGAGATATTTTCTAGGTTTATCCTCAGTTTAATGCGGAAGTCATCGAATATTAGTATTAATACGTCAGAAAACCAGCAAGAAAATACACTCAAGTAATATAAATAATTACTACAAATACTTCTCTTCAAATTAAAAATTGTTTAAACGATACTATTACTTGGGCAAGTACAGATTACATTGAAACAATTTTGTAAAATTATGGGATAACTTTCCGTGATATTAGTCAGTATGCCATTATAATTTTCATACAGTTTATGATAACGAACATAATGTATCTCCGAGGTAAACTGTATCAAGTCACATTTTTTCAGAAAGTGAGTTATTAGGTGTATACCGCTTCTAATAACATGCTTGATCTCTGGAAAAAATTTAAAGTCCTAGCTTTTAAGATAACCCAAATACCGAGTGTGAACCTGTATCAAGTCACTTACTAGTTCAGGGGTAAAATGTTCTGAAATGACTTATTATAATATGCCCCGCAAATTTATTCGCAGAATGACGTACTTGATACAAAATCCCTACCGAAGTTATTGTAAGTGGGCCTGAATTTCTGCATGCTCTAGTGGAATAAACAAATAATTTCAGTACCTGTTCATTCTTGTGTTGACTATTAATTATCATTGTTGGTGTGGAAAATATAAACAGATTGGCCAATATGAGTGGAATAAATGATAGAACTTTGAAAATGCTTGCTATGGTACAAGGAAAACAAAATAAGTCCAACGGTATGTACCTTGAATATATTCAAGAATAATTAGGTAGTTAGGTTAAAAAATTTGCGAAATGATTAGGAATCTTGTAGATGAAATACGCTTTCATGCTTTTTTCCTGCCTGTTTAATGTGTTTTCTAATTAATTGTACATCAGACTCCAAATTTGAAGCCCATAAGTCTAATAATAATTTTTGGTTAAAAAATAAGGAAAAAGTATAACAATTCCCCTAATATAAATAACAATATAGATAATAATGTATTTAAAGAATAATTAAAATATTTTATCACTTTTAGATGCTAGTTTGAACTCCATTCGGCAGGAAAATGAATTAACTTTACCTAAAAATATATCTTTTGAAGATACAAATAATAAAACAAGTTATTTTGAATCACCAGAAAAAATAATACAAAACTTGGACCTCATACGCCAATGCCACTAGATAAGTCTGACCCGTCACTTCTGGGAGACCTTGTGAATTCGGTTTGTCAAGATTGCTCAGCAAAATAATTAACTCCACTTAAAAATGTAGCTATTGAAAATACCAATGAAACAAACTGTCCATAATTATCAGGAACAGATAATACAAATAAGTGATTCACCCAGCGTGCTACAACGTCATAGTATAAACATTCTGGACCGTCTTTTCACCAAGAAATTAGTACAATGAATAATGAATTTGATTTTAATTCAGAAGACAGCGTACAAGATCCAGATTTTAAGGATACAGGGAGCTCAGATGAATCTGAACCAGAGAGTAGTACAGATGAAATAGAGGCAGAACATATCACTGAAGAAGAGGGAGAAAATAATGTAGATGGGCAAGAGGAAGAAACGAATGCAAATAAACAAGAGAATGAAAATAATGAAATAAAAAGAAAATAGAGAAAGCGTACTAGAGATACGACAAAATGGAAATGCAATATTAGAAAAAGAAAGCGGTGTCCTAGAGAGAAGTATATCTCTAAGAAAAACGCCAAAATTAAAGGACGAAAAAAATAGGACCACCATGCAAAGACATTCACATGCAAATGTTCTCAGAAAATTTTACCTAATACTCGTAACACTATTTTTAAGGAATTTTGGTCTTCCAGCAAAGATATGAAACAAAAACGCCAATTTATAGCGTCTTCGATTGAAACTTCAAATGTAGAAAAGAGAAGAAATAGAACAAGAGAAAAAGCAGGCAAAAGAAATACGACGAATCAATACTTTTTTCTATTGTTAACGAGAAGATACGAATATGCAAAATATTTTTTCTCTATACATTGAACATTTCTCAAAGTTTTGTAAATGTGGCACTATCCAAAAGGCTCTGTGGCGGTATGGTATCAAAAGACAAACTAGGAAGAAAGATCTCACCAAATAATATTGACAATAGAGTAAGAGATGGCGTGAGAACCCACATCTGCAAATTTTCTGAAGTTGAGACTCATTACGTCGTGAAAGAAGCAGTAAAAAATACATGGGGAATGATCTTAACATTACTCGCATATTTGAGATGTACAAGCAGGAGTGCATTGAAGATAAGACTCCTGAAGAATTTATTGCTAAAAAGTGGCTGTACGAGCATATTTTCAATTATTACGGGTTTAAGCTACCTGATAACGATACCTGTGATATATGTGACGAATTCTTAATAAAGTTGCAAGAGTCAAACCTTACGCAAAGACCAACCATACAGAAAGAATATGATCAATATCTCAAAGAACGGTATGACCTCTAGACAGGCAGAAAAATCAGAAAAATTTATAATAGGTTTTCGACGTGTTCACCATTTTGATTGACACACATCTTTATGCAATTTTGAAATGAGGCCATTTAGTGGGACCATTTCTTCCAATCCATTGAAATGAGTAAATAGTATTTAACCGGTATTTTACAATGTTTTTTTTGTATATTTTTTGCTGTTATTGGACCAGCAATAAAACCTCAATTTAGTATAAATTGTCGTATGCAAAGGAGCATTTATCACACTCATCGGTCGTTACAATTTGTATTGAATTTAAAATATTTGGAATTTTACAATTATGAATTTTAATAAAGCGGGACTTGTAGATATGACTTTTGTTTTCTGCGAGTCACACATAAATTATTTACTGGCCAATAGAATGTATCACCAACGTTATCCTGAAAGAAGGATTCCTAATGTTAGCAGCTTTCAAAACCTTCTCGATAGATTTCTGGAAACTGGAAATGCCGAATATAAAAAAATTGAAACAATAAAACGTGTTGTGAACGAAGAAAATGAGTTTTTTGTAATGCTGGCAACGGTTGTGAATCTCCATGTTAGTCAAAGAAAAGTGAGCTCATTAGTAGGAATAAGTAGACGGTCTGTGGGTCGAATCTTAAAAACAAATAAGTTGCATGCATATCATATTCAAATGCATCGAAATTATCTGATGAGATTTTAAAAAGAGCCTACAATTTTGTAATTGGGCCAGAGGTTAAATGCATCATGATATCAACTTCTTCAATACTGTTTTATTTAGTGATGAGGGAACTTATTATAAAAATGGATTTGTTAATAGGCACAATTTCCATTATTATGCTTCGGAAAATCCTCACTTTTTTATGCAAGTCGATAACCAACCAGATGGTCTGTCTATAAACATTTGGAGAGGAATTATTGGGGAACATGTAATGGGGCCACATTTCTTTGATGGTACATTAACTGGAGCTATTTATCTTCATTTTTTGGAAAACTATCTGCCACAATCATTGGTAAAAAAATCTCCCTGAAAGAATTTGAAATAGGATGTGGTTTCAGCAAGATGGTGCTCCACCACATTAATTAAATGCAGTTAGAGATCACTTAAATAATACCTACCCTAATCAATGGATTGGAAGAAATGGACCCACTAAATGGCCTGCTAGATCCCCAGATCTTACAAAAATGGATTTCTTTTTATGGGGATATGTGAAGGAAATTGTTTATAGAGACACACCAACAACCCAACAACAGTACAAAATATGAAGGAAAGCATAATAACTGCCTTTACATCTATCACACCGGCAGTTTTAGGAACAGTGGAAACCTCATTTCAAAAGCGCATAGAGATAGATGTGTGTCAATCGAAATGGGCAACATGTGGAACATTTATTATAATTTTTTCTACTGAGTTATTTGAAGAAACCTTTGAAGTTTATTTTTGAATTTTGTAATTATTGCACAATAAAACGAAATTGGATGCAATTAACCCTAGGGAAGTACTTGCAAAAATGTTCATTTTTCATTTCTACATCGCATCGTTAAAAAAATATACAAGGTGTTCCATTTGAAAAAATTAAGAAAATTCAATTTAAAATGTTCTTAATTGAAAAATAATTTTTGGCCGCCTTGTAGATTTTTAGGAAATGAAAATGATTCAAAAACATTAATTAGATGTCTCGTAACTGGTATTCATATAAGTTTTTCTTAAAACCCATGTGGTGATTTTTTGAATATCTATCTGCAGATTGCATTATTTCAACAAAAAAATTCATTACATTCAAGTGATTGGGAGTTATTCAATGCTAATATAATAATGAATAGAGCCTAGAAAAAGGCTTCAAGAAATGTACTGATATACATAGCATTCTATTTAAAAAAAGACACTTGGTCCTGTAATTTCGTCTTGGCTATCCCTGTATGTTCGAAAATAATTTCCAGTTATAGACTTTTTTATCTAGTTTACTTGTAATTTTTTTTTTTAATTTCTAACTATCTCGAAATATCGAGGTCCGACGCATTATTGCCCCACCCTGTATAGTGAATAACCCTGTACCTATAATAATATGCATAAAACTGAGAAGGTACCTTTGTTCGGAAATAAAAAACAGTTTCTCGATGAGCTAAATATTATTAATATGTAAGATAGATTTATTCTGCGGTAAGCGTAATGTTAAGCCTTATAATCATAGAGAACGTCGGCTCTCTATATTTATTTAATTTATTACTATAAAGTACAAATATTCATGCACTTAACTTGCAAAACGGTCATCAATTAACGATACCACAACTAACACCACTCATCCTTATTTAAATATTCCTTTTACTATATGGCTCCAATTTTGCATAATAAATACATTACCCTTTTTTTCAACGGTGCTAAAATTAACAGAATGAAATTGAACTATAAAAAACAGTTACTTAGTATTCAGAATGTAAAATTAGTTTTATAAGATTTTTACTTCCATGTCCAGTGGGTGTAACGCAAAAAAAAATTATTTTTTTTTTGTTGAAATATGCTTAAAATGTCATGAAACGTCGAGATTTTAAATTTGAGCGAAAACAAATTTCTGTCTGTCGGTCTGTAATTTTTTTTTGTGCGCACGTTTATTCCGGAACCGTTTATGATATTGACTTGAAATTAGGTACACTTATGTATTATAACGAGATCTGGAACTAGATTATATTTTGATCTAATTCCGTTGAGGGGTTCGGGGGTAAACGAGGTAAATAAGAGTAAATAGGCAAAGTAATCAGGCAAGAGTCCACGAAATTGCAATTTAGAGCATGCACGAAAAGACAAGATCTCAAAATTTTTTTGGCATCAGCCACCCCCAACTATCACCTCCAATACAACCCCCACACTATTATGAAAGGGAGTAAAAAAAATAAAATGTGATTTAGTGTGTATACAAGAACGAAACGTCTCAAAAAAAAATTTTAGCATTAGCCATCCCCTCTACTATCCCCATTGCCACCCCCACCCTATTATTAAATTGGGATTTAGTGCATGTACGAGGACCAAGGGCCTTTAAAATTTATTTTGGCATAAAAATCAAAACAACTATCTCATCCTAGCTAACATTAGAAGAAATTGGATTATATAATAGAATTCATTTTAAATCAAAAGAATATCTATTTTCCTACTCAAGGCAAAGTTAAATTATCAACCACGAAATTAATTACTTAACCCCTAGATCCCTGAAAATCTTCAAAAAGACTGAATGCTTCTAGCTTTTAGTACATTATATATATTAAACGCATTCCAAAAATTTTTACATATATCCATTCATTGAGCAAGGTTCTACTACTACTATATGTATAATATACTCCTTTATTCACAAGTGTGCATGTACAAGCGTACGCATAAACACAAATATATCCAATTACATAGAATTGTTATCTAACTATAATAACAAACAGATTACAGAATACCGTTTTAGTATTCAAATTGCTAAAATCATTAAAATAAAACTATTGTTATTATTATTATCACATAAATTAAAAAAATATTTTTCTGTTTCTAGAAATTCATTTATAGAATAATAGTAGTTACTTGTAAGTCATGTTCTAATTTCCCATTTAAACCTCATTAACGGAAGATCTTATACACTTCATCACAAAATTAACTCGTGATTATTAAAATCCAATTATTTTTAATCGAAACAATTTTCATCGCACTCTGTATATACAAAGGCTTGTAGTAATGTACTATCAATAGTTTTTTCTAAAAATATCTAAAAACGTATTCATTTTTTGAAAATTAAAATAAAATAAAACAAACTATGGCGTTATCGTGATTTGATAGCTTCTTAGTATATCACTTTAAGTTGACCGGTAGTGTCTCAATTAAAAGTTTCTGTAATTTTATGATATCATGAATGACAAAATCGCATTCATTTTCCGAGCAAGAATGTGCAGTTGCTGCAGCTCTCCACAAGTAAGGAAGATCCCAACGTCTTAATGTGACACAACCTACAATTTTCAGAATACTACAACTATTTCATGAAACGAGTAACCACTCTGGAAGATCAGAATAATATCATAGGAAAATAACCACACCACTTCAAGATCGTTTCTGAGATTGCAAACGCTTAGACAGAAATTTGTAACAAGCACGTCCCTTCGACACGAGTTTTTACAGGTGTATAATGTGCAAATTAGTTAAGATACCATTAGACGAAGGTTAAGGGAACACAAGGTCCTCTATTGACTGCAGCCCATCGCAGACCTCGACTTGAGTTTGCCCGTAAATTTGTTGAAGGAGGGGGGGGGGGTAGAGTTCATCTGATTACCAACGACAGATGAATGAGGGTTTACAGACGTACAGGTGAGCATCAGTACTTGTAAGAAGTGTAACTTAACGTTATGAAGTGACCTGCGAAAAGTCCTTACTTAAACCCCATTGAGCATCTACAGTACAATATAAAGAGACAGATTCGAGTGCAGCAGTAGACTGTAGTTACTCGTAATGAGCTGAAAGAGAGATTGGTCGAAATTTGGGAGGTTATTGATCAAGATCAAATAAAAACTCTTATAATAAGTATGAGTAGTCGGTGCCAAGCGGTCATCAATGCACGCGAAGGAAACACACAATACTAGTAGGAAATAGCTTAAATTTAATACTATGTTTCATATTTGCTTTGTTGTAACACTCTGTATCTATTGGACAATTTGGAAATACATTTATTTTTCTATTTCAACATTTTTCTATTGTACATCTTTAAACAAAAAAGCTTTAAAAAATTATTTGCGAGTTTCATGAATATGCATTAATTTTACGGCGAAGTGTATTTGCTGGTAAATTATTAAGCAGTTTAATGCAATAGGGTCATTTACGTTTTTTTAAAAATTTCATTATTTAAAAGTACTCCATTAAGAAAGCCTATTATCAAAAGAACAGACTTTTTGCAGTTAAATTCGCCCTTAAAATAGCCATTAAACATCGCTTTCTTTAAAACGGAGCGTGGAAGGTTGTGACGTCCGATCATCCGCTGCCGGCAGCGCTAATATTTGTATGTGTGAGTTGGATAGTTGGTTTTAACTACCGATTCTCTAGAACATAAAATCGGTTTAGCAGACATGTATAGTGTTCTTAAACTAAATTTGAGAGTCAAATGGAATTACCAATGGAAAGAGTATTGCTTTACCAACCCTACCAGGTACACAATGATTCATTCCAGTATACCTAACAAACTTTGGCATGAAGACCTTCAAGCATCGAGAAAATATGTAACGTCTCTTATTAGATTAAAATTTGGTCACGCCTGTTACCCCGCACACCTATACAAAATTGGTATATATACCTCACCAAACTGTGATCAATGCAACATCATAGCAGATCTCGACTATATATTTTTTGGATGTGTGAAATATCAAAATGCCTCTAATAAATTAATCACTAATATTACACAAAACTGCAATATATTGGCTCCCTTTAATATGCTCTTCTTATTGTCCTTAGGATCTCGTAAAGTTTATACGTATATTTTTGATTTCGTAAAAGAAACATGTATTAAGCTTTAGGTTATGTTTGGCTACCGTATGTTTTTCCCTCTGTTGTTTTTCCCTTGTCAACCGTGGTCCTCCCTGTATTGTCTATTTTTAAATGTCCTGGCAGACCCCAGGACGGGAAGCGTGTGTCCCTGTTGTATCCCTTTTTGTTGTCTTCAATTTATTTTCCTTTTTTTCTTCTTCTTCGTTTTCAGGTTAGAATTAGGTATAGGATATTTTCTCATACTGTTTGGTATCATTATCAATCAAGTATATTTAATAAATTAATTTAACCTTATGTGACTCTCAATTAGATATTTCGTGACTGGCAGTATGGTCTTCGACCGAAAACAAAAAAAAAAAACTACCGATTCGCAGACAATTGTGTTGTTTATGTTGTGAGCGTGCGCGTGTATGTGTTGCTTTTCTATGTAAAATGAGTGATAATAAAAAAGTTATAAGTATTACATAGTCCCAAAGTATGAATATACATTGATAAAAATACCTAAGAAGCTTTTTATTTCCCTGCCGCCAGACGTAGAAGCAAGGATACTATTGCAGAAATCCGAACCTATTTTGCTTAAAAGTTAAGATCAATATACTGTAATTGTTTTACCTCCTATTAAGTGATAATTTCAACAGTTCCATTTTTTTTGCAAATAACTGTACGATGTTCCTTTCGGTCTTTCTCAGACCTCTTATATTGGCGTTTGCTGTTACTGCGAATATGATAACATATTGTGATAGTTGTGAATATCCACTTGGTCAGGTTTCATGCAGGTTTATTTGTCTCGTTAAAGGTAAAATTTTTCTTATATCTCCTTTTTTACAGTGTCTATTTTTAGTTAGTTTATCACATATATTCCTTAAGTTTGTTTCTCATCGTTGGGGTGTAGTTGCCTATTTTGTTATTTGTATCCTTCTCCGCTGACTCAGTTTTATTTTGTTGACTAGCCTCTCCCAGGCTCTTATCGAAATTTACATTCAGACCTATGTGCATATGCGGTTTCCTGTTTTTGTGAAGTTGAAGATACCCTGCTCCTCCTCAGTGCTGATTAGAAGATCATATGTTAGTATAATCGGGGTCCTCAATGTTTCTGTGTCTTCATTAAAATTTTGACATTTCGGTTATTGTCTTTATATCACTTGGTCTGCTTTTTCTGTTCGGTTTCCATCATTTGCCCGAACTGTTGAATTATAGTGCTTCTGTGAAGCCAGACTTTTTGTTCTTGGCTAATAGTTTTAAATACATTTTGGAGACCTATCCCGCGTTGCAAGTAACGAATTCGTCTTATGTATTTAAAATGTTAGAGCAAAAGGGTGTTCTGTCGCGTTATTTGAGATAAATATTCATTCTAACTAAAACACCTTAAAATTAGCTTATTAAGTAACAAAAAGCAGACTTCATCGTGCTATTATAGAGGGCACTCTTTTAAATAATACGTGTTAAACTCTGACTGAAATTTACCAAAATAAGTAAGACATACGAGAATATTCTTTATTTTTTAAAGAGCTAAGTATGTAATTGCCTCGGGCACAATGCTACGTGATATTAAAAAGCAGGACCATAACATTGAACCGAGAAATAACATAAATCGTATTTAGACAAATATTAATTTCATTCAATATTTCTCAGCATACCGTTTAAATTAAAAGTACTTGGTTGATGCGTTTTAACGCGTTTAAAAGTTGTATTTCCGGCTCATTATTAGGTCACATGTAAGTAAGCATTTACATAAATTTTAAATGACTGCCACGTAAATTCTTTCGGAAGATCTCTAAGACCTTTATATATCAGTATAAATTCCCATAAAAATTCATTCATTGTTGTTTCTATTAAATTCTCTCTTGTGTTCTTAGTTATTTATTATGAAGCGTTTATACTTTCATTAAAAAATAATTATCTTTATGTTATTTATTCAGAAGGAATTTTAGGTGATCTTTGTATACAAAGTACTTGAAGCCTTCGTGTGGGATGATGTCTATGAAATGGTAATGAAAAATCAAATTTAGTTGAAATTTTAAGCACATTGAAGAATTGTTTGCATAATTACTATTTATTCAGTTTTTGATACCACTTCTAAGTAATATTGGGTACAATTATTTACTACTTCCCATTAATAAATAGATAAGAAAATTAAATAAGATAAAATAAATAACACCACCGGTAATTATTACCTCCTTTATCCCGGAAGGCTCTAGAAGAACCTTGTGTGGGATGGGGCTACACATTTAGAGACAAGGGACACATACCCAATATCCGTGTATAGTGGAAAAATCTCACTCACAGAATTTTCCACTGCCACGACCGGGGATCGAACCCCGCACTTTTGGGTCTCGACCACCAGTCTTACACATTTTATCACACTTTTAATAAGTTTCTTTATTTTTTTGGGGTGCGTTTCAAATTTTCTTCAGGAATTTTTATTTTATTATTTTATTTAATTAGCCTCTGTGCTCGTATAGTGAAGAAAAAACATGCAAGTTCATCTTCATACGAAATGGGAATAACAAACAATAATTCTATCATTTAAATATATTTTTTAGATTTTGAAATGTTGTTTGCATCTATAAACAAGTACTCGCTAAGATATACACAAAATAGTGTTGTTTGATGTGACGGGAAAATCTAACTTTTGATTTGTGTGCACCTGTCACTGAACTGTGTAAGTAAACGTAAGACAATTTATTGCAGAAAATCTTGACACATGAAACTTACCCAAGAAAGGAAATTTTATATCTATATGACCACATACTATTTTGTAAAGTAAAGCGATCTAACAATTTAACGATCTGATTTCCAAGCTCACGGAAGATAGCATAAACATAAGGTTTAATGTTATGACACTTCTCGATCTTCCTGATTAAAAAACCTAGCACCTTCATTGCCCGACTAAAAGAAACCTATTCTATGTGGGGAATGAAACATGACAGTTAAACTGATTTTCAGGTCATTATTAGCGCACCATGTAACCAGTTTATTAAAATCATCTTGCAGTGACAGACTCTGGAAGTTATCTATGATAGTTATCATTTGCATATAATATTTTTGGCCATTCAATGGGTAACATCACCCTTCTTATGTCTTTTTAGGTAATGCGCTTATTGTTTTATTATTTTTGTAATTTGGCCAGTACAAAATATTTATGCTTCAAAGACATGCCTTTTTTAGGAACATATTTATCAAATTGGTTATAGAGCCTTTTATAGAAATGTTGGAAAGCTGCGTTTATATAATTTATTTTAAAGAGAGAATCCCAGTTCGTAGTTTATAATGCAATCATAAAGCATGAAAATCACATTTTCTGAAGTTGTAAGCTAAGTTTTCGTTAATTGCAACAGCCGGAAAAGTTATGTCAGTATTGAATATAAAAATAGATATCATGGAAAAGAAGTAATACTATTGCTCAAAATAAATTTATAACACTTTTTCTTCATTTCACATTTTAAGCTTATAACTAGAATGTGGTTTTCTTTTTTACACCTGTATTTTTTGAATTTGTACCAATAGAAGAAGATACTGTCTCTGTTCTTTATTATTAGTGTGACTTAATTCTATTCTGTTCATTCACTAGAGTCACTCGTCGCTAAGCTTTAGGTCATTGACAGCTTTAAGATAAATAGGTAGTCTTGCTTTTTAGATAACTGTGATCCTCTTTCCATTCATTTGGGATCGGAAGTCGGAGGTTTGGCTAAGGATATCAAATAATTTATGACTGTTTTCGTAATAAATTTCCCCAAGAGTATTTTTCATTATTAACTAATTAATTCGCCTAATTCTGAGACAACGCGATTTCTGCAAGTTTCATTTCTTTCATATTCTAAGGCATATGTTTCTTTTAGCAGGTAAAGTTACATTTGCGTCAAAAATACGAGGCATCAACTAACTCTTCCGATAAATACCAGAGAAAGGGGCTAAATTTTATTAATGCCTCATTGACTTCATAATTTCAAAGTAAATATCACATTTTTTCATCTAAGATTACAGAGTGATACAGTAAAATGCCATAACCTAAAAAAATTGAATCACGCCAAGCGATAGCTGCCGAGCAGAAGTATAGTTGATAAAAAAATTCATAGAATTCGTCTAAGCTAATCCAGTAATGAGTAACCAAAAGAAGTTATCAAACTTTGAACATAAATTTATAAATTTGTCGGATACTCCAGTTATAAAGGAAATGCTTATTGTCCACGAAAAACTTAGTTTTCTGCTCTTACTCTCCTCATGTTGGTGTTGGGCATAACTTGTTGCAACTATTAGAGGAACATCAATACCTTATTGGTATAGAAAAAATGCTTCATAGAAATTGGCTGAGCAGTGAACAATCCCAAAAAGAACATAAGAGTGCCCGTCTTCCTTTTTTGAATTCTTTGAAGTTCGATTAAAAGTTGTTTCATTCATTTCGATATTGTTTTGATATAAATAACAATACTTTGGCTGAAATTGAAATCAAATATTCTACTAATACATAACTAATTCTCGAGAGCTTCCGTATTTGTATTTTTAATTATCGTCATCACGCATTGATTAGTCTTCTTTGTTAAATGTATTATTTATTCTGAACTGCTAAAAAATATTTAATAATAATTATTATTTATGTTCAGATGCGACTAATAATAAAACTAGTGGCTTATGTAATATAAATATATAATTTAATTATATATCTAAAAGTCTCCTCTACTGTTATTAAATAATACAAAAAAATAACTTTATTGTCTGACCCGCAGTTCTATGAAGGCTAATTTAATTGTATAGAAAGAAGTCCAAAAAAAATCAATGCAAACCACTGGTTATAAATATAAAGATTTATCGCATGTTGATAATTAGTGATAACTTCTGAAGACAGATGTTGAAAACAAAGAACTATCTACAAATCGTTTTGATGACATTTTGATAGTGGGTTGTTTATTTTGAAACATTCAGACACGTTTTGTTAGATCATGTATAGATTTGTAAGTTGATTCGTATTTCCTAGTATACCTCTGTCGTGTATGTGTTTAATTAGAATAACAAAAGGCCCGAATTCATTATTATTAGTTGCTTGTAATTATGCAATTTTTATAACTCTGGCGGCGCCTGAATAATAAAGCCGAAAATCAAGGATATGTACGTAATAATAAACCTATGCATTTTTGAATAGCATAATTAATTTTTCATGTAATAATCGTCTATTTTCGATATACGTGTGTTTTACCGCAGAGGAATATTAAAAATTAATTACGTTGTTTTGTAGTAACTTTTATAATGAACAGTAGATATATGAATTCCCACCAGGAGCAGTCGAGTAGATGGGAATTAACTTCCTATTATCAGCACTCTGTAAAGTAAACGAGGACGTTACTATTATATGAAAGTTATTTGTGGCATTCTACGAATATTCTTTCCTTTTATTTGGGTTTTCTACCTTAGGTATTATTCTCTTCAAAAACAAATCACCGAGTCTACAAAATAATAGAATTATTGGAAAAAGCCTCTGCGCCTGTGACGTTTACGTCAAAGCAACAGTCAGAGGTTATTTTTTAACAAATAATATAAATCGGAATAAACGCAGAAATAATGTATTTTGCTGACGTTTCGGAAAGTAGTCTCTTTCCGGTTTCAAAACTTTTTTCGAAGAACTCTTATTTGTTGTGTGTGTTAAATATACAGCTTTAAGATTCTGTTTATGTTATTTCCATAGATACTTACTACTTACAAAGAACTGATGATATTTTCTTTTAGATAACGTTGAGTTTGTTAAGTTCTTCTTTTAACATTGGTAGTCAGGTTGTACAAATATCTACAGTACAATTCGATACGAATTTATCGTCATTTAATAAGATTATTGCTGGTTCTTTAATTTTTCTTTTTTGTTATCTGCCTCTCCCAGTTTAGTCTATGTCCGTTTTCCCAAGCATGTTCACAAATCTTCGATTTCTGAATTTCATTCTGAAAGGTCTGGATGACTCACCTACATAACATTCGCACGGGATATTGTAAATACAGTTTTTTGAATTCTGCTCCCGGTTTATCGGTTTTGTTTTTGTTAAAACCCCGTTTGAAATACCGTCCTATCATCAAATTTATCACCTATACGGCGTAACTTCTCAGATAGTCCGTATACATAAGGATGTATAATGACGTTCAGGTTTTTGTCGCCCTGATTGTCCCTATTTTCAACATTTATGAAAAGTCTATCAACAATTGCTTAAATTAAGTGTAAATAGCATAATGGAACTACTAACAATGTTATACACATAAACAAGCTATTTTCAATTGGGAAATGAGTTCTATCAGCAGGATATTGGTGTGGCAATGTGGTCTCCATTATCACCAATTTTAACCAACATATTTATGGAGAACTTTGAGAACACACTTGTTCAAAATTGTATAAACAAACCGGTTGTCTGGTGGAGATATGTTGACGATATCTTTACAATTTGGCCTCACGGTGTTGATTTACTAGATAGTTTTTTAGAAAATATAAATAGTAAGGAACCGTCTATTAAATTTACATTAGAAGTAGAAAGTAGGAATGAACTACCGTTTTTAGATGTTTTAATTAAAAGGGTAAATAATACAATTGAAACAAGCGTTTACAGAAAACCAACACATACTAATAGATATCTAAATTTTAACTTAAATCAATCAATAAATGTTAAAAGGGATGTTGTAAAATGTTTATATGATAAGGCAAATTTCATCTAACAATGAAATATTAAATGACGAGAAAAAAATTATCAAAGAAGTTCTAGTACAAAATCAATACCCTAAAGCAATTGTTGACAGAGTTTTCATAAATGTTAAAAATAGGGACAATCAGATACTACAAAAACCTGAACGTCATTATACAGTAACAATTCCTTATGTCTACGGACTATCGGAGAAGCTACGCCGTATAGGTAGGTGACATATGTTAGGACAGTATTTCAAACGGGGTTTTAACAAAAACAAAACCGATAAACAGGGAGCAGAATTCAAAAAACTGTATTTACAATATCCGGTGTGAATGTGATAAATGTTATGTGGGTGAGTCATCCAGACCTTTCAGTGTGAGGTTGGATGAGCACAAGAATTACATTAGAAATCATGAAATTCAGAAATCAAAGATTTGTGAACATGCTCAGGAAAACGGACATAGAATAAACTGGGACTCGGCAAAAATTTTAACAAAATAGGCAGATAACAAAAAAGAAAAGTTAAAGAATCCGCAATTATCTTATTAAATGAAGATAATGTATATCGAATTGTTCTGTAGAAATTTGTACAACCTGGTTACCAATGTTAAAAGAAGAACTTAACAAACTCAACATTATCTAAAAGAAAATATCATCAGTTCTGTGTAAGTATTAAGTATCTATGGAAATAACATAAACAGAATCTTAAAGTTATGTATTTAACATACACAACAAACGGAAAGAGACTACTTTCTGAAAGGTCGGCAAAATACATTATTTCTGTGTTTATTCAGATTTATATTATTTGTTAAAAAATAACCTGTGACTGTTCCTTTGACGTAAACGTCACAAGCGCAGAGGCTTTCCAATAATTCTATTATTTTGTAGACTCGGTGATTTGTTTTTGAAGAGGATAATACATGTGATAGAAAACCTAAATAAAAGGAAAGAGGACATTACTATTATATTAGCAAGTTGCTATGAGATCCCCCACCTATACAGATTTAAATAATAATAAATAATAAACATCACAGAAATTAGATTTAATTTTTGACTTGAGCGCAGGGTAGAAATTTGTGCATATGTCAGTTGCATCCAATTTAATTACAACTATTATAAATACCAAGAAATGACGCCTTCAAATTTTGTTAAGAAAATTGTTTTATTTAAGTATACTGTCATTTAAATTGTTAAGCGAATTGATGTCTAAGAATAAACATAATAATTATATTTTATTAAGGCTCATTAAATGTAATGAAGATATCCATCATCCAGCGATATTGGCTGCATCGGAGCTGGGGATCGAGCCTAGGACACGATAGAGAGTCTAAACAACCATCCTCGCAACGCAGCGCACTCTAGTCGACTGCACTACTGATTTTTTATCATGAATATTAATTTATTTATTATTACCGGCTATTTATTACTATTATTACCGGCACAGTAGCTTAGTCGGCTAGAGCGCATTATATGGCAAATTCTCTCTGGCCTGACACTGCTGTGCTCTGGGTTCGATCTCCGGCACCGACACTGGCAATGTGGCCCCTGAACTATGGCCTATTATTAATGGTCCACCCTGTATAGTATCATAACCTAACCTCTAACGAATTTTTAAACAGGCCATCGCGTATTCCATTACTTTATGTGACTTAACCCATCAGTGCCTACTTTACTTAGGTACGGTTTATCAATGCAGGGTTAACCCATGACTAGAGGATAAATGTCAAATGAAACAATGGATATCTATTATTTAATTTGACATTTATCCTGTAATTAAGTGTTAACCATGTATACCGGACCTTAATCGATTACTTAAAAACAATTTCGCGACCTGGTAATCTTGAAGTACACATAGAGACTGATAGAGCACAGTTAACTTATATTCGTGTATTTTTGAAAACAACCTGTGCGTTATAATATTTTATGTTCAGATATTTCAAATCGTTATACAAGTAGTCTGTATCAAGTTTACATACCAGCGGTTTGAAAGAAAGTTAATACAGACGCCCGATATCGTAAATTTTACTATAAACCCTGTATTCCTTGCATTACACGGGGAATTACGTCTTCTACTGCAAAAAATGCATAATAAAAAAGAGTGTGGGCAAAATCATGAGTAAATAGAGCACACTATTGAAAAGCAACAAATATTCCAATTAGGGAATCATCAGATCCTTCAGCCTATGGAAACCGAATTTCTAAACAAATATTTGACAATTTTCTAGAAATTATGACAGAGGATTTAGAAAATCAAGACCAAGAGGCAACGCAAGCATTTTTATTTCTATGTTAAAGGCCTCTAACGTTCAACAAACAATCATGGTGTTTATAAATTTCTAAAAATGTCTCTATCTGTTCATCGGATCATCTGAAAGGCGCCTCTATCTGACTCAAATACTTACTGCTGTAGCTTGCAAATTTGTCTACAAGTCAAATTGCAAATTCTAGCAAATAGTAGACCATGTACTCAAATAACTACATAAGTAATACCATGGCTCTACAAATACTTCCATATTTGCTACTAATGGAAAATACGGGAATATTGAGACACCCTGTATGAGAAAACCGCAGAAAATTAATTATAGCTTGTGTATTCATCTATACTATACGGTGTTACTTGTGATGCACGCGATAGTAGAGGCAATTTTCAATATACTGAATTCCAATATGTATTATACAAACGTTGTTGGTTTTAGAGATACTATATTTTTGTGTTTTTTCATAAAAATGCTCCTTGCGCTGATATCGTGAAAAAGAAAATTCCCTTTCTTTTGTTCTTTTGATTTTTTATTCGAGAGATAATGTCACCGCGGGCAGCATTTTTCTGAAAAAACACAAAATTTTTTTTTGTAATTTCGAGAAAATGTATCAAAAAGACATATTTTGAGTTAACTATATCAATTCTTATTTTAAACATCTGTAAAACATCATTTATGCCATCTGAAATGTTAATGTTCTGTATACAGCTTGATCATAAGATTAAGATTTCGGTTCCTTTTTGTTCGTATTATTACTATAACTGTATTTTTTCGTGATGATATTTTAACCAAGATAATGACAGCTTTAACCAACTCATTAAATAATAAACTCTAAACTGCATCTACTAATATTCAAAACACGTCCTGTAAGTTATTTACAGTCATCCAGCATTACTTATAAAAAAAACCCGAGAACATGGAAGACGACCTGTTAAAGTTTATATCTCTAGGCAGCGTTAGGTAAAATGTATGACAAAAGTTTTATCTACACACTGAAATCTTTGGCATGTTTGCTAAGCTAACTAAGTAACTGTAGGTTACTAACGAAGGAAGGTAATTTTCTATTTGAATACATTTTTTGTCGGATCATTAGATCTTCACTCTTTCCACGTTAGTAGATACGGTTACAAGAAGTATAGTGTTGTGGGAGATGTTATTATTTTACAGGCATATTTTAAATCCATCTTAATTCGTTTAAGAAATTTTTATAGTGTGGTAAATGTACCAGATTATTATAGTCAACTAAAACCATTTTGGGACCTGGCTATTTTTTTTTTTATAAACACTAAAGACAATAAAAAAATGCGTTTCCGGTTCCGGAATGGTCCGCGCGTCCTCTCATAGCCGTTGTTCTGACAATATGGTTATAATTTGACATTTTTTAATATCTCGGCTTCTAGTGGTCGGTTTAACCTAAAACAAATAACATATTATCTATAACACTTGAACATGTTTCAAACATAAGATCAAACAACATAACCTTGAAATAGACAAAGAAATGGCTAACCTAAATTTCTTGATTTTTATTAATAATTCTTCAGGGGATGTGGGAATAAATGTAGTTTGTGGTTATAACTTCAACAAATGTCAATATTTTAGGTTTTTGATTTTTCGATCTTATAAGAAAACGCATATTATATTTACAAATTAAGCTGAGTACTTACTTTTTTTTTAATTGAGATTTTCACTAATTAGTACCGATACTAATTTGTTATATTTGTTGATTTTAATTTGCAAAAATGGATGAATAAAAATTTCGGTAAGTAAAAAATGTAACAATGACTGTTTAAAAACCCACAAATTATTTTAAAAAAACATATAAGCTAATAAAGATTACTTTTAGAACAGCATAGGCAAGTACATTTTTCGGTAATTCTTTCACTCGCAAACATAAAAATGTAATTGGTTCCTGCCTGGCAGTTATATAAATCATTTATTTCATTAAATATACGTGACTTTATATCAAGAAATTGCCGCAACTTAGATTTATAATAATAATAGTTCTTAACGTTCTTGGACGCAAAATTTTTGTAAAAAGATGTAATTTAAAAATGTGTGTCTTAAAATCCAAAAATATCATTATCAGTGAAGAAATAAAAAAAATTCAAAATCTCCATCAACGGATCGAAAAGATCGAAAATGTTAACATTTTTTGAGGATATATAAAAAACAGTTTTGAACGCCAAAAACTGCACAAAAGTACCTACAATTTAAAAAAAACCTACGACGATTTGCCTAAAAAATAGAGCGGGTTTATAATTTTTGGAGAAAAATGTCTTCGCAATTATGGATTAGGTCTCGGTTTCAAATTTGGGATACTTTTTTATAACTACATTTATTCCTAAATTTCAGTTTAATCTGTTCTTTCTCTGAAGAGTTAATAATAAAAATCAAGAAATTTAGATTCGTTTTTTTTTGTAATTTTAAGGTTATGTTGTTTGATTGTATGCTTGAAACCTATTTAGAATGTTAAGAAGTTTAATTACAGACAATTTGTCATTTGGCTTAGGTCGATCCGGCAAATAAAAGTTGAGGTGTTAAAAAGAAAGTCCTAAGGGACATCAGACAATAATAGTTATATTTTCAAAAAACGGGTGTATAGGGGTGCGCACGAAACATTCCGTAACCGGAAAACTCTTTTATTTATTGTATTTAGTGTTTAACAATTTAAAAATAAAAATCCTGCTTCCAGAATTTTTCTTATTGACTATAGTAAACTGGTAGATTTACTCCAATATTATAAAGTTTTGGAAAACATGCGTTTTGGAAACTTCAATGAAAGTTTCAAATAGGAGAAAAGCACGTTTAGTTTGTATGCTTATTTTTAAAAGAAATATAAATATTTGGAAGATCGAGATACTTGAACTTTTAAGAAGTATATGAGTATCATTTATTAATTAGTGTCATTATTAATAGTGAAAATAAAATAACCTTTGCTCGGGAACGAGACATGAAAGTAAATTCACAATAAATTTAGTAAATTAAAATAGGGAATATATTTTGATCAGAAATTTTAGTTGATAATTAGCATTTCGTTGAATTGCTCAAAAAGAATTGTAAACTGTTCGTCACAAAATTTTGAACGAAGAAGTTCAGGAAATAATTGATGTTGTGTTGTGCTAAATGCAGAATCAGAATATTCTCAATGATTTTACACAATTTAATATTAATAATGGATAATAGAAACAGCAACTTATGTGTTAATTTAATATCATGGGAACAACATTGTTTTTCGAGTTATACTTAAGAATGTATCCACACCTTCCGGCCATACCCAACAGAGATTTTCCATTTTTTCGTAACTAGGACTGCATCGAAAAGTATATGCGTTATAAAGTAAACATATTAGCAATATTAATTAACACATTTAGCGCCAAAGCAGACACCGGTGTCTGTTCACGATTTTGTCGGCCAGGCCACTGCAGGTACTGGTGCTGTGTTGTGTCTGTTATGGCCTGCCAGAATACCCCTATATATTTGGACAAACTAATGAGGAGATATGGAGCATTTTATACAGTGTACCTGCTTGTGTGTCTGCTGTGGCCCACTAGTAAGACACATTTTTCTATTTTTTATACAGGGACATAACAGACACCATAATAATTGAATTCAGCAGGAAGATATTTTTTTCGGCTTGAGTCGAAATTTTTATGGGCAACTCGTGATTCGAGCATTGATATTATATTATGGAGAAAGACACGTTATTTTATAGCGAATTCTAACGTGTTTCGAACCCGGGGACATGATTTTTACTTGAAATTCAAATTATTAAGCTCTAAGTGCCATTCTTATGCTTAGAATGAAAATATAGTAAAAATTTATATTCTAGACGTCGAGACGACTCATTTGATACCCCACATCGCACGTTTTGAACGACCGGAAGTTGAAACCGGATGTTGTTATTTTATAGCGGATTCCGACGTATTTCGAATCCGGGGACATGATTTCTTACTTGAAATTCAAATTATTAAGCTCTAAGTGTCATTTTTACCTTTACAACGAAAATACAGTAAAATTCCTATTCTACACATTGAGACGATTCATTTGATACCCCACATCGCATGTTTTGGACGGCCGGTAGTTGAAACCGGAAGTTGTTATTTTTTATGTATCAATAAGGACGATTATTATGATTATTGCAAGTATTACATCTCCAACCGTTCTGGAGTTATATCATTTTATTTTTGTGAGATTAGGACCACCCTATGGGGCCCGAGGGCAAAAACCTAGGGTCGTGAAAATAGCTACAGGAGCCACAGACAGTTTGACAGCACGTGGGCCATTTTTGACAGCGAGGGGGTAGAGCCCTAAACACGGGGCCTATTCTGTGGTGGGCGAGGCCTGATCTCAAGCATCACATTACCTACACAGGAATCGACGTGTCTGCTTGCCATATTCTGCCTGCTTATTAGCAGCACTTTATTATGTCTGTTTTAGCCCCGTAATTAAATTATGTTGTGTCTACATTGTGTGTCTGTTTTGGCCTGGTCTACTCAAGTTTTATTGCAGGGCCACGACAGACACTCGTGTCTGATTTTAGAATATCATGGTGGTCCTATAATATAGGTATTGAAAAATTCCTTGGCGCTGAATGTGTTAAGAATTATGGTAATGTATATGTTAAGTTAAATTTAGGTCGTTCCTGATTTTGTGAATAAAGTTCAATTTTTTAAAAACTGCAACGAAACTAAATTTGAAAACTGCAATTAAATGATTGTTTAAAATGTAAAAATTATTATATATACGATTTCAAAAAAAAAATGTTCATAAATATACCAAAAGTAAGTTTTAGTAACTGCAATGAAAACATGTGGATGAATTGACATGATGAATGACAGATGATTTTTGGGAGGGAGAATTTTGAAAATGGTAACTGTAATGAAATTTAATTATGCGCCTTGGGGCTGAAAATAAAATATATTATGTCATTTCTATGATATTTTGGGTATTGATGTATATCAATGAAATTTTTAGTGAATTTTCAGCGAAAATACAGGTTTTCGCTGTCGTGAGCAGTTTAAAATAATTAATAAAATTCAACGTATGTGCTGTACTTTAATTAATGATCGACATAATCATAATTTGGATTCCGCCGAAATGCTTTCGTATTTCCATCCATCCAAGGAGTTAAAAAAACAATTTGAAGAATACCTCGAATGTGATTTTGGAATTTTGTTTTAATATATTTCTCAATGTAACTAGTATTAACGAATTTTCTATTTCAGTAATTCTGAACCTCGAATAAGATTTAAACTTTGAGATGACAGAAATAATTGTTTTATGATCCAAAGAAGAGCCATACGATAATGTGTATTTAGTTTAAATTCTGGGCAGTTATACAGTTTTATTATTTCATTACTTTATTATTATTTAAAACATTATCTAAAACTGCCTCAAAAAATAAGGCTAACCAACGGCTCACTGCCCTTTGTCTGGAGATGGCCACATTGAAGCACCGACCTTTGGTTTTTAGTGTCAGTCTTATATAGACATCCTAAGCATGAAGTCAACGAAGTCTTTTTCTAAGAAAAGTTTAAGTATTTTTGACTACATTCTAAGCAAAGTTGGAAACAGATTAAATAGAACTTGAAAAAATTGTCCATTGCCTATTACTCTGCCCTATTCCTAGAGTTTATTTCCATAAATTATCCAGAATCACACAATTATGCTGATTTCATGCCATTAGCAATGGCTTTTGAGCTTATCATTTTCCTACAGACATATATTGTGACATCTCCTTTTGTATCATATAATAGGTTAGTAAATAGTTCATGAGGATTATTTTAAGTTTGTGTTATTTGAAACTATCAATTTTAACTAACGCCATTTACGGAGCAATTTCAAGCTTGTATATTTCTACCGTTTCTTACCTCTTCATTAATACATTAAAACTATAATTAACAGTATTTATGCTGATATTTTAATTGATGTTCCCCTTATGTGGAAATGAAATAATTGGTAATACAATTTACTCGAATATCAGTCCCGCGTGATCAAAAAATAAACATGTAACAAACCTGTTGCAATCTCGCTCATCTCAAATAAATAGAAAAAGACCCATATTTTCCACTATGTATCAAATCACTGTCTACATAGAAATCCGAAACTTTGCGTTATGGTAATCAATCTTTAACGTGTTGAGGTGAAGAGAAGTGTAGCTAGCAATCGAGGTGCATCGGTGGGCTTTCTGTGTGGTCTAGCCATTAAAACTGGGCCCGGCATCATCACTCTGACGACTATTACGGATACCCTCGGTACAACTGCGGTAATCCTTTAGTTGTCCGAAGTCGGGTTTACAAAAACGAATTTACCATGCGATTTCTAAATGTGTCTTAAACAGATCTTGTGAAGTTCAAATATTGTGACAAAACTAAATTAAAAATAAAAAGAATTTGGAGAGTGACTGTTATTGGAAAAACAAGCATAGATCTAAACAGAAGATTTTTGTGTTGGATCCTGATAGACGTAATAAATATTAAATGTTGTCTGCAAAGTATTCTCTAGGTCTGTCGCAGAGAACTCAAAATGAAACCATTCGAACATGATACTGGTTGCTAGTTTAAAGAATAATAAGAATACTAAATTATGATTTAATTGTTCATAATTTGTTATAAGTTTTTGAAGTTTGAAGAAATTATGATAATTTCTTGATATCTTGTTAATACATTAATATTTCCCATTATTTTTATAATGGTGAATTTCAAAATATGAAATGCAGCTCCCGTCTACATTACCGTGTCCATCCAACTCTGCTGTAAACTAGAGGTTTCTTAGAATCAACCATGACTAATCGCTTCGACGTCGGCTAAATTAGATGTCTGTCAAAAAACAACTCAATTCTTCCATTATAACTTTTACTTTTCTTTGTCCCATGTGTTGTTTATTTGTATTATGCTGTTTATAGATGTAACAAGGGATCAAAATGAGTGTTAAGAGTGTTTATGTCGTTCCTTGTTTGAAAATGTACAAATGTATACAATGTGCATATACATTCTATTTCTGAACACTGATGGTAATACTATAATACTAATAAATATTATAAAATCATTAGTCAAAATGAAACATCCCCATTTTATACATTTGTGATTTATACATTTAGAGCTTTTGAAATCGAATACGACCTAGAGTGACATATTCTTTGGCTCTTTGGCTTTAAATATTTAACCGACATGCTTAAATAAAATGTTTTTAATTAACACTATAGACAATATTAAAAATACTCTAAATGATTTTTCTGGATATAATTTCATTCTGGTTTTAACTTTTGTCATACAGAGACTCACAATACATTAAATAAAAAATGCGTTCTATTTTATTTCAGAATGGCTGTGTAACTATTCGTATTTAAAAATCATGTGTCTTGTGTCGCTAATATTAACCGTTTTAGAAATATCCAACAATGACAAGTTAACTGTAGCCCAATAAAATGATACGAAATATGTCGATTTTGATGAAATAATTCAGAGGGGGGCTGAAATTTTGGGAACAGGCTCATTTGTGGTACTTTTTAACATATCAAAAGTCCCCACCCGTAGACACCGGTGGAGGGAGCGGAGGAGAAAATAGGTAAGATCGGTTTTCTCAAAAAACTCGGAAAAGCCGGATTTGTTTGAAATGTTGACAGTTTTGCTACGCAACGGAAACGCGTGCATTCTTCGCTAAAATTTCAAAAATGGTCGTTCAGATCGCAAAACGTTTCAAATGAAAGTTGTAGAGAATTCGATTACGAACAATTTCCTTTTATTTTTCATTTTATCAATATTGGCAGAGATATGAATGTTTAAATATCTTTTATAGTGCGCTATCAGAACACTAGTTTCATGATAAAATCGATAAAAACTCGAAAACGATAGATCGTACGCATACAGTGTGTCTAATGAATGTCTAGGCAATAATGACACTAAAGGTTTTTTTGAAGAGAATTAAATATGTGTAAAATGAGCTCAGTGACCTTCATACGATGAATGGTTCATGAGTTAAGCTGTTTAAAGTTATGAGCAAAAATTTCTTTTTTGTTATAAATTAAGTGCATAAAATTTTCTTTTTAATATGGGCCCAGTATGAAACGACACAGAAACGCTCACAAAATAACTTCTGATACTTCAAAAAGTGAAAAAATATCATTAAATGCATCTTTTTGTACTTCAAACGTGGCAAAAATTGTCTGTTTGCTAAAAATTTAAAAATCAACCGCATTTTCAATCGGCAGTTCCTTGTCGCTGAAACATGGACATGTGTAGTTATTTACAGCTTGATAAGGTTTATCAAGATTTATTTTTAAAAATCGGCAGCTACTGGAAGCGGCTGGAACCTCCCCACCCGGTGGATCTTTGAAGACGAAAAGAGCATTAAATTGTGTGCCAAAACGACACTAAACGTAATCTGATCTCAACCAAAACCTTTTCAGATCTTCTGAAGCATTAAACTCATGCAAATTTTTATCCAAATCCGTTCAGTAGCTTTGGCGCTATCGTGGTAACACAAATACACACACACACACACCATCACACTATTTCATTCACATCCAGAAGTTAATAACTGATTTAGTTTCTAATATGGTTATAATCTATTTGGAACTATTATATCTTCACTAATCAACTGCTTTTGAATAAGTAATAGTATCCATAAACAAATAGCGTGGATTATAAGCGCGACTTGCATAATTCACTAGATACAGCCAATCAACTTTCCGATACGGTGAAATGAAATGGTCCATTATTATTATTGAGGAAAGGAATGTGATTTGCCATGTTTGATTAGTTTGACATTTAACTGTTGGCATTATTTTGTAAATAATGTTTCCGTATACTTGCATTTAATATTAATTGTTATAATCGTAGATAAAATATAGTATTCAGTTTACTACATTATCGCTCGTTGAATAATATACATTATCGTATTAATAAGTTTAACATTACTTGGACAACTAAGAAAGTCTAGTTAAGTACCATAAACATTACAGATTCGTAAAGTAACAAACTGAAAATTGGTAAAGTGATAATCTATAATAAAAGCATATGATATTGCTGTTGTTACACCTACCTTTAAAGTTTGCGACAATCCACTTGTACACAGTCACTAAAAGTTGTAAATACACCGAAATCTTATATGTGACATGACACCAACGTATCGGATGACAAACTACTAAAACATAGCGTGGGGAACAAACGACAATCGACAAAATTTGCTCATTGCAAACCGATCGCTCATGACTCTTTGTTAAATAAACATTTGCTTGCATTTCAGTAATTTTACTAGATTTTAGAGGAATATTTGTAGTGTAATTCTTCGATTTGTCTCTGTATATATTTTAAGAAATAGCACTAAACCTAATCCGATCTCAACCAAAACCTTTTCAGATCTTCTAGAACATTGATGAAACCATCATGCAAACCTCTATCCAAATCCGTTCTCCAATTCAAAATATTTGAAATTAAATGCGACAGTAAAGCTGTATAGTTGTTGCTGAATAGGAATACACGTGACGTGACCAGTTTCACGACGTAACGGCTACGCGCCTCGATCATGTCACGCGAAATGCGATCTATGCTCCACATTTGCTTTGTTTTTAATTTTTTTCACGGAAACCAAATCGAAAGGGTGGAAGTGTGATATATCGTTGAAATTGGAATTTTAATTGCTTTTCAATGATTTGATTGAACATTGTAAGTAATTACAAAATAAACAACATGTTGCACCGAAACGGCACCAAACGTAATCCGATCTGAACCAAAACCTTTTCAGGTCTTCTGGAACACTAAAGAAACGCACGTGCAAAGTTTCATTCAAATCCGTTCAGTAGTTTCGGCGCTATCGTGCTAACACACATACACACACACACACACAGAGACATTTTTCAAAAACCACTTTTTTGGGTTCCTAGAACCTCAAAACGTAAAGATTTGATGTCATCTCAATTTTCGTTTTTGAACCAATTTTAGTAACCTTTCACAATTTTATTGTGGTGAGGTTAAAATATCAAAATGAAGCTTTTTTTATATACAGCAAGACTGAATATTGCCCTTAATAAATTCTTGGATTTATCTCGCCTCGTCCGGGATGCACTTGCAGTCCCTGGACAGAACACCTACGAGTCCACATCTTGAGCAGAGTTCGACAGCAGGGCGTCTACAAACGTCTCCTCGGTGTCCCGCTTTTCCACAACGCCAACAAAGGTTATTTTCGACAGGTAAGCATCTGGAAATTTTGTGTTCTCGGGACGGCGGTCAGATGGTTCTGGTGTCTCTTGTTGAGAACGCCCAACCGGAGCGTTGGCGGTCTCCGTTATTTTTGGGAAGAAATTTCTTTTCCTTGAATTTGTTAGGGTCCCCACAAAGTCGTATCTGACTTTTTCCCAGGGTTGCCGGTTCGGAGATGGTTTCGTACTTCTCGGTCTCCGCTGATGTGAAATTTCATAACTCTGGCATCGCAGACTGTTCCTAACGTTTTTGGCAGTATTCAGTCTTGGAGGCGGTCCAAATGTTGGCTGATGAGATTAGACAACGGTCATATGGTTAAAAACACCATTTTGATTTTTCTGCTGATGAGGAGGGCTGCCTGAATTCTGGGGGCTGAGATCCAGTCTAGTTGGAAAGGTTGAGGTATGGCGTGGGGTGACAAGGTCGTGAGATGACAGTATTATTCAAATAAACAGTTTCATTCAAAAAATGTCTTGTAATTAATAACCACTTTTATAAGAGCTTTTGAATGTTCAAATATAAATATTGTAAGCGTGATCTAGTACAATATTCAAAATGTAAAATTGCATGGCTCTTTAATTAGATTAAAGTTAACTTTTCTTGTAACTCTGATGCATCTGATGTTAAACAAGATGCAAAGTGAGATTTGGGTGTAGATTAGTGGTAAACTGGATACAAAAAATGTGAACGAACGTGATGTATTAACTTCCTTGTGTAGCAAAGGAAAAAGTTACATTTAACATTTTCCACATTTCAAGCTATAAAAGATGACCATTAGTCTGATAATTTTATATTCCATTACACAACAAATTCCTTCTCATATCACTTCCATCTTGCAACATTTTAATCTCTCGCAGCAGGATAGTTGCTTGTACATAATATATCAGAAGTAAAAGTAGACAAGTATCTACCAAATCATCGTGTTAAATAAATAAGAAGGAAGAGTTGTTGATAATGTTGATACAAACATTTAAATTATTGCTTATCGTATCGTAACTCCGCACGGGTAGACTGCGCGTCTCCCCGCTTCTCGGTTACATCACATTAACATTTGTATGTGTTGATGTGACACTGAACGGCGTGTGCATACGAATGCTAATAACCTCTCGACAAAATTGAATTCCAAGGAAAGCGAAATCTCCAAACGTGGTGTCATCCGCGGTCAATGATGTAATGTAAAATATTATTAGACTACGGCTACAATTTATGAATGATAATAGAAATAATGCATTCATGATGAATAATGTGTTTTATATGTAAAGTAGAACTATCCATTAGAATTATTAAATAGGTACTTATTTAACTTGTAGGTATATATCATACCAAATTAAATAAAATGTGTTTTGTTTAATAAATTAGTAGACCGATCAGGATATGAAAATAGCTTCCATTCATTCTAAAGGTAAAACAAATGTTCTGATTGGTTGAACATTTTACCTTTTCATAGTAGAGGTGACAAATCTGAAATAATTTCGAAACATTAAATAAATGTTTCACGGATTATTCATGATGAAAAACCCCCATTATTACAAATAATTTGTTAAATTTAAAATACTCCCCTATGTTTACTATTTATTTTAAATTTTTAATGATTTTTTTACCTACGAACTTGTTTGCGCTTTACAAAAATAATTTTCTTTTTCACCCTATTTTGAGGGTGAAAAATTAAAAATAAAAATGCTATTTAAACGGTTTTTTTTTTAATGTTTGTTACAAGAATTTTTAAACAATTTTTGTTGAATTCTAATATAAACAAATAATACGCTCTAAAAAGTCATTTATAACTGTTTTTATATTTTGTGTTTTAATTGATTAAGAGAATGAAAGTAAATATTTGCTCTTTATTATATGCTAGGGGTGGTAAATTATTTAAATAATTTAGGACCATTATTAAATTAATTTTTTATGGTAACTTTAGGATTTTTCGATAAATGTTCTATTGTTTACGGTGGAAAATCCCAAATTATTATTTGCAATGATTTTTTAACTTTAAAATACTTCTATATGTTTAATATTAACTCTAAATTTGTATGATTCTTTACTTACGTGCTTTACAAAAAAAATTCTTCTTCGCTTTATTTTGAAGTTGAAAAATTAAAAAATAAATTACAAATAAATAAAGTTTTTAAAAGATTTCTTTCAAGGAACACAATAAGAAAAATGTTAAATGTTTATTTGATAGAAATTTTTTAAATAATTTTTTGTTTAATTTTTATAAATTCAGGTCACTAATTTTTCTTTAAAAAAAATCCATTGCTTAAATTTTAATTATTTTAATAGGGTGAAAAATTTAAAATAAATAAGCTATTTAAACGGTTTCTTTGACGGAACACAATAAATTTTTTTAAAAATATTTGTTACAAGAATTTTTAAACAGTTTTTTGTTGAATTTTTATAAAATTAATGTAATTTTTCTTTAAAGGAGCTCATTGCTTAAATTTTATGTATTTAGTTAAAAAAAAAGAAAAATAATTGTGAAAAATATAAAAAGTACTTAAATGGAAATTGATAAACGGTTCAAAAATAAAATGTCTACAAAATGACATAAATGGTTTAATAAATTTTTTTTTTTCAATTTTTTCCTAGTTTTCAGGAAAAAATTAAAATATAAGCAAATATTACGCTCTAAAAAGTCATTTATAACTATTTTTATATTTTGTGTTTTAATTGATTAAGAAAATGAAAGTAAATATTTGCTCTTATATGCTAGGGGTGAAAATTATTTAAATAATTTAGGACCATTATTAAATTAATTTTTTATGGTAATTTTAGGATTTTCGATAATTGTTCTATTGTTTATGGTGGAAAATCCAAAATTATTATTTGCAATGATTTTTTAACTTTAAAATACTTCTATATGTGTAATATTAACTCTAAATTTTTTTGATTTTTACTTACGTGCTTTACAAAAAAATTCTTCTTCACCTTATTTTGAAGTTGAAAAATTAAAAAATAAATTATAAATAAATAAGGTTTTTAAAAGATTTCTTTCAAGGAACACAATAAGAAAAATGTTAAATGTTTATTTGATAGAAATTTTTTAAATAATTTTTTGTTTAATTTTTATAAATTCAGGTCATTAATTCACTTTCCTTTAAAAAAAATCCATTACTTAAATTCTCCAACAGTATATTCTCCAACAGTCAAACGAACACCTGGTGATAAGATAAAAATTTGCCTATTATTCCCATTCTTAGAGACTTTGTTAGATTTTTGTAGTCAGGAATTTTATTCTGTTTATTGATTAGTAATATTTTTCCTGATTAATTTTGATGTTTTATTGAAGTGCGCCATCGCCGTGTTAAGTTTGATCACTATTGGTGTAACGTCTAATCATAAGGCCTCGTTGAATGTCTATTTGTGTCTTGAGGTTGTTAGACGAGCTGATTTCGGCTTCCTGGTACTGAGAGTCATTTTACTGTGTCCGTTGTCCTCTTAGATTTTGGTGTTTTCATTGAAATCAGTCATTGACGTGTTGAGTCTAATCACTATTGATGTAACACCTGATCTTGATGTATACTGGATCGTCTGTTAATTCCTTGGAGTTGCTAGATGAGCTGAGTCCGGCCTTCAGGTATTTATAGTTATTTTACTGTCTGTTTTTCTGTTCTATTTTTAGAGTTTGTTGTTTTCATTGAAATGAGTTATCGACGTGTTGAGTCTGACTATTGGTATAACACCTGATCTTAAGGTATAGTAGAATGTCTGTTAATGTCTTGGGGTTGTTAGATGAGCTGAGTCCGACCTATATTGATGGTTGTTTTACTGTGTCTGTTTTCCTGTTGGATTTTGTTGTTTTCATCGAGGCGCGTCATTGACGCTTTGAGTCAGGCCAATGTTAAGACACAGTTGAATATCTGTTAAATATTTGAGGTCGTTAAACTTGCTGAGTCCAACCTATAGTTTTGCTGTGTTAATCCTTCTGTCATTAAAATCCACCGTAGGCTTTTTGATCTCTAATTACCAGAACACCACCAGTCTACCGTCTGTCTTTTTTAGTCGTCAGATTTGACTTCGAATACAGTGTGATCTAATCTCCTTTAGTTCATATTATACTTGCTTGTTCCGTACTCTACCGCTTTACTGCTTTGTTAACCGTTTACTTGCACCGCTAGTTTAACTTTTACTTTAGTGTTATGCTGATACTCGTGTAGTTTTGTTTGTTACAGATTTAGTAAAATTGTAAATACTGGGTTTTATTTCAATAAATCTTGTAACCTGGGAAGCAGTGTATTTTACTGCTTTGTTTGTGAAGTAGTCTAGTTTTCCCGTGACCCACTGAATCTTTCGTTTTCTCCACTTAAGCTGCTTATGCCGTATGTAACCGGCACGTGAGTAGTGCTGTTCCAACACAAACAGAAAGCGTCGCACGAGTAACCGTTTCCGAAACTTGAGTGCCAAAATGATATTTCTTACCCCTCCGTCTAACAGGCTGAGAAAGATCATATCATATTACGATAAAAAATTGATATTCCAACCTTAAAAACAATCAGTAAAAAGTCTGAGTCAATAATATATACTGGGAGCATTTTAAAAGTATGAAAAATAAAAAATAAAAATTTGAAGTTTTTCACTATAAGCAAAAGTTTATTTATATGATTCAGATGCTACGTGTACTTTTCAAATTTTTCATAGTAATTAAAATTTGGTATTTTCATTTGTTTTTTGCGAGGCTTGATGCACGCAATATCAAGCGTTTTGAGGGGCGCTTTCAGGCAAGTTATTATCAAGTTCATGTCATGCAATGAAATTATGCAGTTGATGTGATGTGATCGCATCCCACAATGTTCCCATGGACGACAAATTGTGTATTTTCGAATACATGAGACCTTGGTGCGATGTAACCATCTCCTTTTATTTTCGTGGGAACGAAACGTACATAGGTGCCACTTTTACTCGAAAGATTGGAACGATCAAGAGATTTAAATATGGCATATTCCGATTTGGAATTGTGTACTCTTGTTGGTTTTAAACTATCCACTATAAATTCACCTCAAAATTAGCTGCATTATGTGGGTTTGTGTATTTCTGTTTTTTAAAGAAGAGAAGACGTATCAACATTGATGTGTAAAATAATATTGAGTTCGGCACAAAATACAGACCAGAAAATTATACGTAATATATTTCCTTTTCTTGATAACTCCTTGCTGCCTCGGGAATATTTAATAATTCTTCAGTCAGATAGTTGAAAGAGAATACGCCCCTTAATAACACTTTACTTGGTACATCAACTTATGCTATTGCAACTTATATATCTTTAAATTGGTCAATGATGTCCATTTTCAACATCTGAAATATAAAAATTTCGCAATTCTTCCATATTTCTATTTTAAATGGGATTGAAAAGAGTCAGTCGCTTTATTATATCGATACATACAGGGTGTCCCGAAACTCCCTCCTTCCCCTTTAGGTGCTAATTCTCCATGCAAAAATAGTCAGAAAAGTTCCAATAAACATGTGTCCGGAAATGCCTCCTAAGGGAGCTACGGCCCTCTGAGGATGGCGCAAGAATAGGTGTTTTTACTGATTATCTCGGAAATGATTTGGGACAACTTTATGAAACTTGGTTAACTATTTTCGATTATTAAAGGTTATTGTTTTACAGTAATAGCCAAAATTAATTTTATCCAGGGGCGGAGAAAGGAGGGGTCGGTGTTCTTTGTTTCTACATATTTATTTTTCCATTTGACATTTTTAGTATTTTAATCCCTGATTATGATTCCCTGGTTAATTCTGCAAAAAAGGTCCTCTTTACAATTTGCCATATTCAAGCTGTTTTCGAGTAAAAGCGGTCTAAACGAAATATTGCGTATTCATTTGCTAAATGCGCATTATTTATTTTTCAAAGTAGGCGTATGTCATTCAGTAACAGAAATGGCTGAGTAGGTACACCTCGCAGGAGTATCTCGATATCTGTTATGGTATGATTTCCGAAAGGAACTATTTTCAATTATTTGGCAATAGTGGTAAAAGAAACATTGTGCAAAAGTTTAATAAACATTTATGATTTAAAAAACAACCAGAATTAAGATTATTATTATTACAAAATGTGCTCAAAATGCCTTCCTTCCCGCTCAATGCAGGTTTCAACACGGCGAATAATATTATTTGTGGCTCTTTGCGCCATATTCCTGGTAATAGTGTCAAATACCACAATTATGTCGGCTCGCATGTCGTCCTCACTAATTGTCTCATTAAAATTAACCAAATTTTTTATATGACCTCATACAAAAAAAATCCATCGGATCCGACGATCGAGAAGGCCAACTTTTTGGGCCACTTCTTCCCCTCCAGCGCCCTTGAGAAACTAGGTTCAAATGACGCCTTGCTACCCCCTACTAAAGTGTGCCGGAGCCCCATCGTGCATAAAAATCAGATTCAAGCGAGAAAGCAGCGGGATTTCATCCAGTAAACCGGGTAGTTGTCTCCGGAGAAATCGTACATAATTCGGTCCATTAAGTCGTGCGGAAAGAAATATGGGACCAATCTGCAAAATTGGTGGTAAATATTATTTTCAAGTTTTCTTAACCTATTAGGTACCCAATGAAAATGTAAATGTGCTTACCATTAGATTCCCTATTTGTCCCGCCCAAAAATTAATTGAAAATCGGTATTGAAAATGTCTCTATCGAATTAAATGAGGATTTTCATGGGCCCAGTAAACAAAATTCCTTGAATTAAATACTCCATTTGGGCTAAATGTCGCTTCATCAGTCCACAATATCCAATTAAGAAATGTAGGATTGACTAAATGATTTTCCAAAAAATCTGTGAAATTAAAAAAAAATCGGTCGGTTTAAGTGGTAGAATACTTTGAATTACATATTTATGACATTTGTTTAAAATTTATTTTTAATTTCATGTAGATACTGCATACAAATTCAGCTTACTTGTACAGAAGATCATTCGAGGTTCATGTTGCTGAACCCGTCGATAACGATAACAATGTTGATTTTCACGTCGAAGGGTTCGATGAATACGTGTTCTTGTAGTCCCCAGTAGTCTAGCAGCTCGCCTAATACCCAACCTTGGCTGATCAGCAAATGCATCAAGAAATCATCTCTTCTTCAGCTACTGGAATCCCTCTTGGGCGACCGTTACCTCGTCTATTAGGTAGGACATTTCCACTGTCCCGTACACGATTGAGGCAGAGCGTGGTAACTTTTGCGTCGGGAAAATGCGCTCGTTGCGGGAATCGGAACGCGTTTAGTCGTGCGGCTGATACAGCGCATTTAGCAAACGAATACGCAATATTTCGTTTAGACCACTTTTACTCGAAAACGGCTTGCCATATGGCTAATTGTAAATAGGATTTTTTTTGCAGAGTTAACCAGGGAATCATAATCAGGGATTAAAATACTAAAAATGTCAAATGGAAAAATGAATATGTAGAAACAAAAAACACCGACCCCTCGTTTCTCAGCCCCTGGGTAAAATTAATTTTGGCTAATACTGTAAAACAATAAGATTTAATAATCGAAAATAGTTAACCAAGTTTCATAAAGTTGTCCCAAATCATTTCCGAGATAATTAGCAAAAACACCTATTCTTGCGCCATCCTTAGAGGACTGTAGCTCCCTCAGGAAGCATTTCCGGACACATGTTTATAGGAACTTTTCTTACTATTTTTGCATGGAGAATTAGTACCTAAAGGGGAAGGCGGGAGTTTCGGGACACCCTGTATATTATTTGATCCATTGTTTTTATTACACTATTTATGATTTTATACATTTTTCTAGGAACTTTTTTCTCACCAGAATGTGAATCAATTTGTAGAGCAGCCAGTTAGGTTCTTGTGGAAAAAAGTTTCTACTTTATTACTTTTTTGGAGTTCAATCACCAAATCATGTCAATCAGATACTAAGTACACTTAAAGATACAACTGACAACAAAATTAAATTTGTGAAAAAAAAATCGGCAGCTACTGGAAGCGGCTGGAACCTCCCCACTCGGTGGATCTTTGAAGCCGAAAAGAGCATTAAATTGTGTGACAAAACGGCACTAAACGTAATTCGATCTCATCCAAAACCTTTTCAGATCTGCTGAGGCACTAAAAAAACCCTCAACTTAATAAATTTACAACACTCTCCTGCAGCTCGTGCTGCAAATTTCATCTATGCGAGTTATTACCTACATTATCGCTCGTTGAATAATATACTATTAGGATATTAACAACTTTAACATCACTTGAATGACTAAGAAAGTCTAGTTATCCTAAATACTACAGATTTGTAAAGCAACAAACTGAAAATTGGTAAAGTGATAATCCATAATAAATTCACCAACAAAGGTACAGAAAGCATATGATATTGATATTGTTACATATACCTTTAAAGTTTGTGATAATCCACTGGTGCAGTCACTAAAAGTTACAGATATGCCGAAATCTTATTAACATGGCATGACACCAATGTTATCGGATGACAAACGATGACAATGACAATCGTCAAAATTTGCTCATTGCAATCCGATCGCTCGCGGCTGTCTTTGTTAAATGAAACATTAGCATTTCAGTAATTTTACTAGATTTTATAAGAATATTAAATATACAAATTTTGTAGTTTAATTCTTCGATTTGTCTGTATATATATTTAAAAACGGCACTAAACGTAATCCGACCGCTCTACTTCTAGAGCAGTGAAGAAACGCTCACACGTGAATTGACACGTGATGTGACGAGTTTCACGACGTAACGGCTACGCGCATCGATCATGTCACGCGAAATGCGATCTATACTTCATATTTGCTTTGTTTTTAATTTTTTTCACGGAAACCAAATCGTAAGGGTGGAAGTGTGATATATGGTTGAAATCAGAATTTTAACTGCTTTTCAATGGTTCTATTGCAAATTGAATTAAACTTATAAAATAAATAACTTGTTGCGTCAAAACGGCACTAAACATAATCCGATCTCAACCAAAGATCTTCTGGGACACTAAAGAAATGCACATGCAAAGTTTCATTCAAATCCGTTCAGTAGTTTCGGCGCTATCGTGCTAACATACATACACACACAAAAACATTTTTCAAAAACCACTTTTTTGGGTTCCTAGAACCTCAAAACGTAAAGATTTGATGTTATCTCAATTTTCGTTTTTGAACCAATTTTAGTAACCTCTCACAATTTTATTGTGGTGAGGTTAATATATTTTCATGCAATCAGCCGCATCACATGAAAATAACGTGGGAGGTAGTTTTCCCATGCAAAACTGGTGATGCCATCGCTTTCCAATTCGAGCAAATTTGCTGTTCGAAGAATTTTCAGGAACACTCCACTTTCTCATGGGAACGTTGATCGCACAATACGAAAATGATTACCGTATGGCCTAATTTTCGAGCGTAATACAACGGGAACGTTCACATCCACGGTTGTTCTTGTATCTCTGGAATCGATATTTTTTAACACGGTTGATGCATTCCATTAAGAGAACATATGACGGAAAATTGCCAGTAATCAAATGGTGCACTTTATTTTATTTTTATTTTGAATATATATTTCTGTGATATCCCGCCTGAAGAACGGTTAAATATCACACAGTATAATTTATAAATTTAATTCTCAAGGTCGAAAGTTCGGACTCAATGAAAAACACAATTATAGAAACACAAATAAGCAATAAAACAAATTCAAATCAACTGAGCAATGTATTGCGAGAACAGATATTTCACACAAATAAAAGATAAGATTCCCTATTTAGCTAAATAAAATAATTATGATTTTGAAATTAAAATTATTTGGATATGATTAAGTTTAAAATAAAATCTGTTTAAAAAATGAAATTAACTGTCAAAATTTTCAATTTATATACTTAATTATTTCCAAACTATAAAATAGTGAACATGACATTTATAAAGTTTGTTACAGCCTTCCGTCCGCGTACTCAATACTACTTGCAGCAGCACAGTATCACTTATTTGCGATGTTCAGCTACTATCTCCTAAGCTCCTTCACCTTTTAAATGATATTCTGTTTCCACCAGGAATCATTTTCTTGACCTAAAAATAATTTATAATTATTCTTCTCTATTTTCTATTTCTTTCTTCCAAATTCTTTAGCTACTTGTCTTTCTTCGTTTTGCTTTTCTTCGATTAAACCAACAACAGTCTATTCTCTCTATTTTACTCCAATATTCTTATTTCTCCAAAATTTTCATCATTTTCTTGTTGTTTTTCATATCCCCTAGTAACCTCCAATTTTTAATTTTTCCAAAATCTCCAATCTCCTTTTTTCTTCAAAAATAAAAATCGCAAATACCAACTTGAATCTTTCATGACATCATGTTAACAAAACAATTTTGGTTTTGGTTTGGTTTCTTCTCTTCTCATCACGTTGAACCTTTTTCAGTTTTATGTTATGTTTTAAAACATTTTAATATTAAGTGCATTTAAATAAAATAACTGATTCTATGTACCATTAAATTATGTTATAATCATCTCTATATACCTTTAATGACTCAAATATAAAAATTGCATGTATTTATAGAAAATATCTGTCTTCTGTAAAATACCTTGATATTTTACCAAAGAGAACAAATAAAAGAAAACAGAAAACATGCATGCAACTCTCTAATCAGAATAAATGCATCTTATTCACAATACACAACTTGAATTGTGTTCTTTTACTAAATACAAGTGAATATCATATCATTATACAAGTAATAAACATCGAAAGTTGAAAAGTAAATCCATAGAAACCTAGACTATTGTTCTGTTTATCTTGGTGCCAAATAGATTGTCTTAACTTTCATAAAAACCGAATGAGAACGGATTTAGAATTTTCAGATTTCTCAGATTTTTCGAATTTCCCAAACATGTAACAGTTGAGGATTTTTACTGGGAAAATTCCATTTTTCGGGCAATTAATTTTTTTGCAGAAATGCAAAAAATAAAAGTCATAATACATCTCTACTTTGTTTAATTTTTAATTTCAGCGTTTATAACTTGCGTAATAAATTTTAAAAAAATTTAAAAGCGAAAGATAAATATATAAATACTTAGATTATTGTTTTGTTTACCTTTGTACCAAATAATGTCATAAATAGCCGAGTAGGAGAGCATATGTTTAGATTTCGATGACGTTTAGGCTCCTAAGTTCGATAGAGCAGGCTGGCATTTTGGAATTAGTGCCTTCCACTTAACAAAACAAAAAGTGAATTGTCCTTGTGGAAATAACTTCGGTAAAAATTCGCCACCTCTTAGACTACAAATTAACAAAAAATTACTATTATGGAAACAACATGAATAACTCATGCAATTATATGACTGCGATAAGTTATGTAGTTATGACTTGATTAACTGATACATTTCCTGCACTTTCCATGTGAGGCAAAAAAACAGGTAATATAAATTTCAAATATATCTACATATAGCATCATTATATTTAAATTACGTTTGGCAATGATAAGATGAGATCAGATATGAGCTATTAAAAGATTGTAAACAAAAGCAATAAAACTTCACGTGACTTGGTTAACTGTATACTGTTTTACATAAAAATTAAATAAAAGTGTCACGAAAAATTTGCATCACAATTTTGGCAGTTTAATTTATAGAGGCTACATGTGAAATAGGTGCAAAACTTGTGAACCGTGTTCTATAGAAGAACGTACATTGAAATACATGTAAAAATTTTGGCATAAACATGTTTTAAGGGTGCTACTACTACTAGCTTGATTTATAAATTTTTCTGTAATATGCATTTGACTGCTAAACGTAAATCAAATAAAGGATATTGCAAGATAAGCCATTGAGAAGTACTCCTACAGCTATAACGATAAAACTGTGCCAAAGTGTTGCACTTTATAGAGAGGAGTCAAGCTATAAAGTTTCATCCCCGTTCAAGGGTTCAAAAGGTCATTTTATATCTAAATTATGGCAATCTTTTCCTCATTTTCTAATCAATCAATTACAGTACTTGAAAGAGACATACAAAGCTCTTGACTTTTTGTTAATTGTATTATATGCAGGCCATATTTGCATAAAATTTCAAGCACATCGATCGATTAGAAAAGGTGAATATAATTTGAACAATTTAGGGGTAAAATGGTTATTTCAACCCTCGTCACACGGGGATGGGTATTTGTGGACCCCTCTGTAAAGTGTAACATTCAAGCACGCTTCATTTTTATAGCTGTGGGGTCACTTTTCATTGGTTTACCCTAAAATGACCTTTGTTGATATATTTAAAGGTCTTCAACATCTACTGAACAGAAAAATCTATTAGTAATAAGTTACTTCGCCTTCCAACTTGTAGTATTGTTATTAAAGTCGCCATGATCGACCCTTTGGCGTGAAAGGTGCCACCATTGTAAAAGAGTTTATATGCACGGTTGGCTCTATATTTACCTCTTGGCAGATAACGGTATTCTGTGCAAATGGCTAATGGGACATACCCAAGACCAATTATTTAAACTCGAAAAAAGAAGGTATTTTTCACTAAAGTTAGTAATTTATTTACTTTTTCAGTGACTCACTTTGCGGAAGTAACTAAAAGACACTCTGTGTTGAATAACCAAAGTTACTTTATTACCAATTTTTTTTTTTACAAGATTTTATTTAACTTACAATATTCGTTAGTTTGTTTAGGTCAAATCTTGCAAGCTGAATTAAAACCAGTTCCTCCGAACTGATTTTGCTGAAATTTTGTATGCAAATTGCTTGAAGAGTAGAAAACGAGTGACATCACACTAAATTCAATATGGCCGCCGCTCCAAGATAGCGGGTTACATTTTCTTTTCAACCCCCTTGGCCTCCTCAACGGTTAATTGAAATGAACACTGGACAGACTTAGAAACAAGCCCAGCGAAAACTTAAAAAATTAATAAATAGATTAATGGTAAAAAAAAACATTTTTAACAACAAGTTTTTATTTAAATGTTCTAAAAAGAAGAAAATAAACTGTGATGTAAATCAAACCCATCATTTTGTTACATTATAAGTATAATTTTTTTTACGATATAAAAGCTTGTCGCGAGAAAATATCTTGGTACAAGTAATTAAAAGAAAGGAGATTGCCCAAAATAAATCCGCTATAATACAGCAATTTTTTTATTTACTTATATTCTATTTAACAGTAGATGAAGGGGCGAGCGTAGATGCGTCTTTACTATGTACATACTTCGATATGCGATGTAAAGTAACGTTAGGTGCGGTTAGTACTTGGATGGACGACCGTTTAGAAGAAGACCGTGTCCTCGCCTCACATATCTTCCAGCGGCTTGTATATCAGTGTATGCGCGGAAGCTATGCAACCTTAGGCGAGGATTGCGTAGGTGATATACCATCCTTCGGAGGGGATGGTAAAGCCGTCGGTCCCTTGTCTATTAAATGTTAGGGAAGTACAAGATCCCTACTCTTCAAAGGGAAGATGTTTGGCAAAATTCCTGGTTGGGGTAGCTCGTCTACAGGCGTCGGTGATAGGCCTCAGTAGCGACGTTAAATAAAAAAAAGTAGATAAAATCGCAATATCTTTAAATTAATAGTATTATAAAAAAATCCAAGGTCCAGGAGAAAGCTATGTTATCAATTTTATTCAGGAATGTACTTTATCCAGAAAATCAACCAAATCAGGTGATTTGAAATAAAAGATTCTAGCCGCGATAAATCTAAATAATTGTGTTTTTTTTACCGTTCATGTAAAAATTATCGTATTTTCTAAATTCAATTCAATTCAATTCAAAGAGTCTTCATTCAAGGTAAAAATGGTATAAACATTGCCTCCCCAGTACCCATCCCGGGACCGACCCTGCGACCACCGCGTTAACTAGTGGTGCATCGCAAGGCCGGGCTGAGACGGGACTGGTTTGGCGAAAGTAAAAATTGAACAATACAAAAAATAAAACAACCTGAACTCCTTTTGCAAAAGGGCAAATTAAAACAAGTAATATGATAAAAGGTGCTTAAAAAAGAAAGCTTAACATAAAAACTGGACACTTAAACATGGTTCTGGTATAAAAAATTTACAATATTAGTGACGGAAGAAAGAATAAATGGACAAATGAAAAAATTAGGGGCCCTTCCTCCATACAAATTTAAGCAATCTCCTTTACACAGGAAAATCTCGCGACAAACTTAAGAAATTATATAATGTAACAAAATGATGGGATTTATTTCAAAGTTTATTTTCTTCTTTTTAGTGCATTTAAATAAAAGCTTGTTTTTTTAAATTTATTTTACTATTAATTTTTTAGTTACTTTAAATGATTAATTTTGGTGTCCTGTTGTTAACCTAAGTTCGTACCGAATTATTTATTTTTAATTTATAGGTATATTTATTGTCTTTTTTTAGTCATTTTAAATGTATTTCCTTGTGTTCATTGGTGTTCAAATTAAATCATTTCTATTTTTGATTATCAAAATATTTCAACAGATTCATATTTGCATGTATGAAGTTTCCAATTATTATTTTAATTTTATTGGTATTATTGTTTTATTTTATAAATTTTGTTAAATAAAATTGAAAATAAATGGATTTTGCTAGTTTAAGAAACTTGCCGATCTTTAAATAATGAATTACATGCACAACGAATTCTTCCTGTCTAACACTCAACTTTCGGCATATCGTACATGTTCTACTGCGATATTCTTTGCGGAGCACTTTATATGCTCACTTTCAGATCTTTGCGAGGCCACCCTGTCGCAATATGCCCGCTCTTTGATCTCTGGGAAAAGGGTAATCCAAGGAATGACCTGACCTAGTAGGGAACCGCTTCGTCTGAGAAATGCCTGTAAAAAGAGGTCTATACCAGTCGAGGACCTAAAAAAACTGAAAATTGTTTCCCGCATTCCAATTTTGAGGCCGCATTGAAATTCGGAATTGCGAACACCCCCTAAAAGTTAATTTTACTCCAAAGTCGAGAAATCGGAAGTACACATTTTTTAATATTTCTCAAGCCATATCTTCGTTATTAAAAAAGTTTTCGAAGCAATTTTCTTTGCTAAATAATTGTTAGTATCTTGGCTATAACTTGGTGCTATTAAATTGTTTTCCATTGAGCCATCTTGAAGAAAACTTCAAGTTTATAAGACCTTGTCATTTTTGTTTAGTGATATTTTGAGTAATCGAGAAACGACTGTTGTTTATTGAAATTTAAGAAGAAGTCAGCGACAACATTTCGCCCAAAATACCATAATTGTTTTTAGTGAAAAAATTGTGTCTCTAACTTCAATACAAAATAAGTTATAGTAAGTTAAACCCAAACGTCTTTTGCGCTTTCTGCTATATTGCACGTGCTCTCTGCTTTTTTCGTTGTCGATGTCCGACAACACCATTAATTACACATTAAAATAGAATAATAAATAAAGAGTACTGCTTTGGGTGTTTCGAAAAATATTACCAAAATATTACTGATACGTCAATTAATATAGAATATAATACCCGTCTTAATTATGTTATTTTAAATATATGTAAACAAGTTATTTTCCAAAATGCCGTTTAATATTTAGTAGCCCAATAAAATGGGAAAATTTGGATGAAGTAATTTAAAGCGGGCTAAAATTTTGAGAATGGGCTTATTTTGTGGTACTTGTTAACATATTAAAAGTCCCCACCCGTAGACGCCGGCGGAGGGGAGGGGGGGAGAAAATAGGTTGAAAGTATCGGTTTTTTGCAAAAAACTTGGAAAGTATCAATTTTAGTGTAAAATGTGTACACATGAAAATTATAAGTAATAAAAGTCCACACAGTTTCTTGTTTTTGAACTTAGTACGACCTATTGAAGCCGAAATAGATTTTTTTTAAATATTGACAGTTTTGCGACGCAGCGGAAACGCGCGCGTTCTTCGCTAAAATCTCAAAGATGGTCCTTCGGATTGAAAAATGTTTCAAATGAAAGTTGTAGAGAATTCGGTTACGAACAATTTCCTTTTCATTTCCCTTCGATCAATATTGGCAGATATATGAATTTTTAAACATCTTTATTGCGCGCTATCAGAACATTTGTTTCATGATAAAATCGAAAAAAACTCGAAAACGATAGATCGTACGCATATAGTATATCTAATGAAAGTTACAGAGAGTCAAATTTTTAATACGTTTATGTATGTACAAAATCGTTTTGATAACGAGTGAATGGATATAAAAGGAAAAAACTTGATAAATTGTCATTTTCAACAGCATTTTGACAAATGGCTATTTTTGATTGGCTTTAGGCAATAATGACACCAAAGATTTTTTGAAGAGAATTAAATTAAAATTTCTGTAAAATGAGCTCCAAGTGACCTTCATACGATGAATGGTTCACGAGTTACAGCTGTTTAAAACTACGAGCAAAAATTTCTTTTGCTTTATAAATTAAGATTTTCCCGCAAGCACCATGCATAATAATTTTTTAAAAATTGGTTTTGACCTATTTTTATTAGTTTATACACATATGAAAGTAATGCAATAGCATAAGTCGTTCGCAAGGTATGTTTTCTTAAAAAACAGGTTATTGGAAACTGTCTTTGTTCAGAAAAATTGAGCCAATATTAGTTTTTAATTCCTTTTTCTGTGTATATATATATATATATATATATATATATATATATATATATATATATATTCTCGTTTCTTTTGACTTTACTACAAAATTTCATAAGACATAAATGAAAGCTTATAAAATTTCCTACAAAAAACACTTTTTCTTGTATGATTTACAATAAGTAGCGACAAGGAACTGACGATTGAAAATGAGGTTGATTTTTAATTTTTAGCAAACAGGCAATTTTCGCCACGTTTAAAGTACAAAAAAGTACATTTAATAATATTTCTTCACTTTCTGAAGTATCAGAAGTTATTCTGTGAGCATTTCTGAGTCGTTTTATGCTGGGTCCATACTAAAAAAAAAAAAAATGTTATACGCAGTTTTTACAGGAAAACCTTAATTTATAATAAAAAAAAATGTTTGCTCATAGCTTCAAAAGGCTGTGACTCGTGAACCATTCATCGTATGAAGGTCACTTGGAGCTCATTTTACAGGTAATTTAATTTTCTTCAAAAATCCTTTAGTGTCATTATTGCCCAAAGCCAATCAAAAAATAGTTATTTGTCAAAATGCAGTTGGAAATGACAATTTTTCATGTTTTTCCCTTTTATCTCCATTCAATCCTTTTCAAAACGATTTTGTATATACACCAATATATTCAACATTTGATTCTCTTTAACTTTCATTACATACACTATATGCGTTATCGTTTTCGAGTTTTTATCGATTTTATCATGAAACAAGTGTTCTGAGAACGCGAGATAAAGATGTTTAAAAATTCATATCTCCGCCAATATTGATCGAATAGAAATGAAAAATGAAAGGAATCTGTTCGTAATCCAATTCTTTACAACTATTATTTGAAACATTTTGCGATCCGAATGACCATTTTTGAGATTGTAGCGAAGAACACGCGCGATTCCGTTGCGTCGCAAAACTATCAAAATTTCAAAAAGGTCTATCTCGGCTCCAACAGGTCGTACGTTAAAAAAAACGAAATTGTGCGGATTTTTATTACCTATAATATTCATGTATACATATTTTGCAGTAAAATTGATACTTTCCGAGTTTTTGCGGAAAACCGAATTTTTTTTACCTATTTTCTCCTCCCCTCCTCCCGCCGGCTTCTATGGGTGGGGACGTTTGATATGTTAAAAACTACCACAAAATAAGCCTGTTCCCAAAATTTCAGCCCGTTCTGAATTATTTCATCCAAATCGACAAATTTCGTCCCATTTTATTGGGCTATAGTACATTTATTAATGTCTGCAGATTTATTCATGGAAAAGTAATTTTGGTAATACATTATGGATATTGTTAAGTAATTATTATATGGGAGAAGTAATATGTGTATTATAATAATAATAATAATAATAAAAAGTCTTTATTTCCAGAGTATTGTACATACAAAAACACAATACATGTGGAAAGGGCGAAGTTTAGCTTAAAGCTACTTTATACTTAACCCTATAAATTTACATTCACGAAAAATATGAATGAGAAAAATGAGATGATATATATATATATATATATATATACATTTTACAATAAAAATTAAACTAATTAAATTAAATTAAACTAATTAAATTAAAAATTAAACAAAAATATTAGTAAACAGGTACGCAGACACACATATATTATTGTTTTGCGATAAGGCAGGATTTAACCTTTTTACGGAAACCGTTAATTGAATATGTTTTAAATTCATTTTTTAGTGAATTATAAATAGTACAAGCATTATATGTGAAAGATCTAGTAAACATGGCTGAACGAAAATTAGGGAGAGATAAAGTACTAGGGAATCTTATATTAACGTTATGAATATCTCTTCTGTAAATTAATTTGTCGCGTAAATAGGGTGGAGAGGATGTAAACATTAAACGATGAACAAATATACTCATATGGAGTTTAAAAGTATTACTAATATTCAACCAACCTAGCTGTTTAATTCTTTCGGAAACTCTATCAAATTTTTTTAATCGAAATATGAATCTGCAACAACTGTTTTGTATTTTTTGTAGGCGATACTGCGTAATTTTGTCTAAACATGGGTAATATACAGTAATGCAGTAATTTATGATAGATAATACAAGCGTTTCAATAAGTTTCTTTCTTATTTTAAAATTAATTATACTCACATTGGAATAAAGTAGTTTTAATGCAGAATAACATTTTTTTACCATACGAGTAATCGATGATCGCGAAAACGAAGCTTAGTATCCAAAAAAAGGCCAAGATTTTTTGCAACATTTACATGATTTATTTGATTTTCATCAATTTTTAAATTTAATTCTTCTTGGACTCTTGCATGTTTTTAGGACAGAAGCACATAAAATTGCATTTATTTGCGTTTAGTTTCAAGTTATTTTGTTTAGAATAATCCGCAATAGATTTCAGGTCAATATTAATTTTAGTACTAGCTGACTTAATATCATTACAATTAAAAGACAGGGAAAGTTGAGTGTCATCTGCATAAGCTGAAATATTCGTATGCGTAACGGTCTGAAAAATATCTGCTGTGTATATGAGAAAAAGCAACGGCCCAAGCACTGAGCCCTGTGGGACTCCAGAGGTAATAAACCCAAACTGGGAATATTCATTATCTAACACTACTGTCTGACGACGATTACTAAGATACGATTTAAAGAAGCTAAGAGAGATATTATCTAATCCTTAATAACTGAGCTTTGAACAGAGAAGAGCATGGTCAAGGGTGTCAAAGGCCTTAGAAAAGTCCAGCAATACCAAAGCCGTTGCATCGCCTCCGTCCATACTCCTAAGAATATCATCTACAACATTTGACAACACAGTGGTAGTACTATACCCCTTCCTAAACCCAGACTGTAAAGTCGAGATAATTTTATTTGCTAAGACATATTCCAACAGTTGTTTGTATACTATTTTCTCCGGTATTAGACTAATTGGACGAAGGTCACTATAATTGGCTGAATTGCTGGTTTTAGGAAGAGGTTTAACAACAATAGTACTCCAATTTACTGGAAAGAAACCTGTTTTCAAACAACAATTAAATATATGAGTCAAATATTTATCTAACGTAGGTGAACATAGTTGAAGCATTTTAGCATTGATGTCATCAAAGCCATATGCAAAAGACTTTAAGCTGAATAACGTGTCGTGAACTTCAGTAATGGTTGCCATTTTAAAAGAAAAAGAAATATCCGGATTATGACGTGTATTGTCAAACAAAACACATGTGTTAGGACAATTATTGACAGGAGAGAACACGGACAAAAAATAATTATTTATGTCATCAGGATTGCGCAAGTTACTAGGAATATTTATTTCTTGTTTTTTCTTTAAATTAAGAAGATTAACAGCCTTCCACAATAACTTTTTATCAAAGTTATGCATTTGGGAATTTAAACATGCTTTTTTTTCTGATCTAATTGCTGTTAAAGTAAAGTTGCGTAAAGATTTATAGTAAAGCCAATCTTGAGGATTTTTAGATCTGTTAAATTTGCTTCGGGCACGGTTTCTTTCTTTTTTAAGATCCCTAACACTGCTTGTTAACCAGGGTGCATATGGTTTCGTAATACGTGAAGTAATAAATGGGGCATGTTTATCGAATAGTTTTAATATATTGTCTGAAAGGAATTGAATTTTTTTATTGATATCATTAATATAAAATAAGGAGTCCCAATTAATAGACTCCAAATCCCGGTTAAATTCCTCATGACAGAACTCTTTAAAATTCCGATAGGTTATTATTTTGGGTGTTATACGAGGGACTGTCAAATTTAACTCACAGTAAACGGCTCTATGATCAGACACCAAGTCCGCATTTATAGTACCCGATTGTTTAACAAGCTCAGCTTTATTAATAAAAATTACGTCAATTATTTTTTCTGATGTTTGCGTAACACGAGTTGGTTCGTCAATAATTTGACTAAAGTCATATGTGTGCATAGTTTGACCAACGATATTGTCAGATGTCTGATCAATATTGACATCATATATTAGACAAAATAAATATTCTCGTGCAAACTTTGATAATAAACACTGCGTCAAATTTTGGAAAACAAAAGCTTAAGTTGCAGTTTACTTATTTATATTACATTAAAATTATCAAATTAGATATAGAGATATTGTCCTTGATCTTAAAAATTATAACGTTGCATCCAAATTTTCATTTTCATCTGAATTTAATAATAAGCATATATCTATCTACTTTTAAGGGTAATTTAGGTGATATTGATGACGCGACACATCAGAACTAATACGATATAGGCGAGTGCGCAAATGCACGGTCTATTTAACAACTCAGTTCTCGAAAACTAAGCAAAATTTGAAAAAAATGTTTTGATAAAAAAACTTCTTTGATTCATCGTCTACAACTTTGTCGCTTATAGTACGTAGTTATCTTTAATAATAATGCAGTTAACAAGCGACTACATTTTATACTGCAAACAACAGAAACCTACGATTTTTTCTTTTTTCATCCGTTAATAGGGCATTAACTATCTTCAATTTTTTAACTTTGGTCATTTCAACGTGATTGGAAGTATTTCAATATTACTTGTTTTAAATTTAAGATCAATAAACTTACTAATAAAAAAGATATGACAAGTTAAACAAATAATCCCAAAAAATCTCAAATTTTAGAAAAAGTCGAAAAACCCACATATCACTGATTTCGCAATTCCAAAATAATTCGCGACCAAAAAATTCGGATGTATCAGGTCATTTTACATAAGTTTCAATGTTCAGTTTTTTTAGGTCCTCGAGTGGTATACAAGCTGTGAAATTCGGATGTCTCGGTTCCCTACTATATGTTGGAACTGATGTATTGTCAACTGCATCATCTAAAACATCATCGGCTACCAAAACAAACTTTGCTCAGTTTGCCCAATTATTAATTGTTAATTACTAGAATCCGGAATTAATTTGTACTGCCGATATCTTAAAAATATTCCCCTCTATCTTTATTTAAACTCATCAACTCATTAAGATGAAAATTCACTTCATCATAATTCAAGACTTGATGTTTGGATTCATTCTTGTAATACAGTGGGACGAAGCTAGCTAAGTAGATGGCATCAAGGCTATTCTGTCTGTCGGTGCATATCTCGAAAATGTTCTGTATAAATAATTCTTGCCACTTTGCCGAGATGTACTTTGGACTTGTGTACCTTTACTTATAAATATATAAATAAATCCGCGACTGCCTTTCAACAAGGGAAGCGAAAGGAAGTCATAGACCGTCTCCTGGGCCGTTATCAGGCTCTCTTTAATGAACTTATTGTAGATTTCAGTCGGTTGCCACGCACCTGGGGCCTCCTGTTGAAGCTTCGAATAGATCTGATGTATTGATCTTTCATTCGACCCAGCAATAAGAGAATTTCTTCAAATAGAAAAATTAGTTAAGCAAATTTAAAACTTAATTTTAAGAGGCTGCTACTTTCATTTCTTTACTTTTATATTTTCTTACTGTTTTATTTTTAATTAACTTTTACATCCTTACGCCACAACTTTTCCCCTGGATTATCTTGAGGGAATTGGTCATAGACTCCATTTCTGTACAAATATTATTTTTTTTGATAGCTTTAAAAAGATATAAATAATAAAATATTAGTAAATATAGAAATAAAAATAGCATTTGTAAGCTAGATGCTCTAAATTTCATCACGATCCGTTGAGGAGTAATGGAGATATGACGATCAAAAGACTAGACACTGAAGCCAGGGTATACGTTTGTTCGTCCTAGTCCCAAATAGGAACGTTTATTCGAATTGTGTCGCAAAGTTCATTTTTACTTCTGTGAAGTTTTATTGCTTCTAAATATTTGGTAAGACAGACAAATAATATTCTGATGGTGATGGTATAATAAATATATTACAAAATTACGTCATTATAAAATAAATTAAAACAATTTCAGGTCTACTGGTTTAATGCAAACTACTTCAAAATAAATAGTGGTTCTATAAGTAGCAAATTGAAAGCAATTGAAAAAAATTTGAAATGGTATTTTAATTTCGGTGAATCTTGTTTTGTGATTTATACTATTTTTCTTCTCAATAGTACATAAAACAGCGAGTCCTATTTTTGGTTTACAACTTCTATCTTGGCTAATATGCAATAATACTTAATACGGTAACATTTGTGTATCTTGTGTGGTCATTATTCTATCCCCAGTTGTTTGCGGATGGAACGGCGGCAACGACCACAAAACATAATTGTATATCTTAAATTATATATCTCAGAAGGGCAGCTTATAGAGTTGTCGTTCTGTACCCTGTGAGGCTTTAACAGCAGGAGATCCTTAGCGGTAAGTCAACCAGAAATTTTAATAATCTTATTTATGGATCAACTCGTGAGATCGGATATATTGCCTAGTCATTGCGACAACAACCACTGTTCGATAGGTTGGTTGATATTGTTGTGTCTGGTTTAATTCGTAACGATGAGGCAATTTATGCAAAGACACCTCGTGGGACAGTTGCTCCCTATCAATGTCGAGAAAACATAGCACATGACCTTAACATTAAGCTACTTTATTATTACAAGTTTTACTGTTCTTTACGGTATTTTACGATTTTCACTGTACTCAGTGAAAATTCATCTGCTTTAAAACCATATTTTGATTAATCAGTGACTAAAGATTATTTCGCCAATTGTTATCTCAAAACTCAGTTGTTTTTGAACATATTGAAACTCTAGCAAAACGTTGTTCATGATCCGTATAATCTTCTTCTGTTTTTTCGGTAATTAGAAATTGAATGCCTAATAAGTTGCTTACACGGAAAATTGTAAATTTTACCAAGATATATTTTAATAAAACATTTTTTAGACTATCTTTACTATCTTAATGAGATTGCATAAGTTTTTACAATTACTTGTGGACTTTAATTGCTAACGCAAACATAATTGTCCGATTTTCAAAATTCCTTTACTAACATTTTTGAAAGCAAACATTTTGCAACGTCTGTTTTATTTATGTGTAGGTACTATTAAAAATTTAGTTTTCTCCCAAAAAATGATCCTTGTAGCATTTTTAGTTTTCGAGGTATCACAGGTTATATATCAGAAATTACAAATATCTTGTATCAATGAAAAGGAAACATAGGGGATGGATGCAAGCTTGAATCGCTTTGTGCTCTTCGGAAATACATTCCACAGAAAATTTTACATAATATTAATAATAATAATACCTTTATTTCCATAGACTTTTACAAGCATTAGAATATAGTCAAATTGGTAGAGTTACACAAGACATATACATATATAAATTTGTCAATAAAAAAATAAATTAGGTACAGAATAATGTAAAAGAACAAACAAAGCATGACTAACAAACAAGAAGTTTCAAAATATTAACTTTCCAACGGGAAAACGAAAACAAACTCAAGGAAATATTTCCTCTGTTGTCAGCTGGTATTGGTAAAATTAGTCTCTAAATACTTATTAACTGAGTAAAACGAGTGTTTAGTAAAAGTGATTTTACTTCTCTTTTAAAAAGATTAATGACATTTATTTCCTTGATATGTACAGGTAATTTATTGAATAATTTTACAGACATTAATTTGGGACGTTTTGCAACGATGGATAGGGTGTGAATGTGAACGATCCATCTTTATGGTGTCTGAAGGACGTCTTTTTCTGTCTTTAAAAACTTAGAAAAATTTTAAAAAAAATAGGAAAAAGAAAAATAAATTTTCTTCTTCCTCAACTCTTTCTTTATTTGTAAACAAATAAATATTACGTTCACAAAATTTTAGGGTTCAACACGACTGTTTCAGACGGAGAATAATATAAAAAATCATACTTACTGTCGTTTATGCTTAACTGCTGCTTTGATGGTATCAATTGGACGTCGTAACACTATAAACCTAACACTGTCTGTACCACACTTTCTTAAAATTATACCTGAAAGGGAATTTTGTTAGAAAAGACAACTAAAAGACAATATAAAGTTCAAAAATATATATATTAAATCTTTAAAAATTTATGTTTTTACAACAACTTTTATTTCAAGAGAAATGTTTAACAAACACTAGTCTGGCCCGTGTACAACACATGGTGAGGAACGGAACGATTTATAATGTACCAACTACCATCCAATATGCGGTTTAATAAGCTAACGATGCACAAAAAGATTCAAGAAAAGTTCAATGTAACTGAAATTTTGGTGGGCTTTTGCTTGCCTGTCTTATAAACGTATTATATGATTCACATGAATTTTGGTCGCTCCTCGGAGCTTAAAATTGCTTGAAGCGCTACTACTTCGATTGTATTCTACAATAACAACTTTTTACGTTCAGGCAAGGCGGATCCCATGCACGTATGAGTACATGGTATAGATACTTTTTTGACTCCGAATCACTGAGGAACCGGTTTAGGGTAAACCCCGTCAAAACTCATCATTTCCCCGTCAAAATCGACTGCTAGGAAATGATGGGGTCCCATGTCGCTAAGGGCTATTTTCGCTATAACTTCCGATATACTTTGAATAGTCGTTGGACTAACTTGTCCTCATATTCAATATCTTGTAAGAGTTGCAGTGCTTGACAACGTGGATTCGTAAAAGGGTTTTTAATCTTGAAAATTTCGAAGTTAAAGTCTAATTTTACTACACTTTCTAAATTAACTCTCCTTGAAGAGTTAGCGAAAATTTTGCATAAAAAACGCTCCGAAGAGCGAAAATATGTTTACAAGTATTAAAAACCTCTTCCACGGCGTTTTTACGTGAAGCACGCTTTTCGTACGAAGTATTTCCTAAGTCGGATTTTGTTACAACGTCGAAAAGTATATCGGGGTTATAGCGTTCTTTAACATGAACTGGTATGTTGAGATTATAATTCTGTCGCAGATTTTTATTTATGTCATTTCTGCTCCCAGTTTTCTTTTATATACAATACACAGTTGAGAATAAATAGAGATGGAGCAGTTAGAATTCCCAGTTCTCTGAAAAGAAGTCTGCACGAATGACGAGAAGATTTAAAGGACATAGTACAATTTTTTTAAGCGTGAACACTTCGTTAAATCGAGAGCAGTTACCCCAGCAGATTATACAATAATTTAGACAAGACTGTACATGAGCAAAATAGTACATTTTTAAAATATGGATATTAGCAAAAGATCGAAGCTGCCATACGACAAAGCAGTGGGTGGATAACTTATTATTAACAAAGTCTACGTGCGTTCCCCAATTTAAAAGAGGATCCATAAAAACACCAAGGAATTTAACGCTATTGTTTTGTTTTACAGAACAGTTACCAATTCTAACCAGCATGCTGTAATCTGGTTTCTTGGTGGTAAAAAGTAAAAAATCTGTTTTTATATTATTCAGTGCAAGACAGTTACTCTCACAGTAAGTTTGCATCGAACTAATAGTGTCACTAGCTTTGTGGCTGAGCTCGTTTATGTAATTTGAATTAACCGCAACGGTGGAATCATCGGCAAAAAGCGTTATAAAGACGTAATAAGGGTCCCAGAATACTCCCTTGAGGAACGTCCGTGGTAACTTTGAGAGAATCAGACTTACCGGTTTTACCAGCATCTCTTAAGACAACAAATTGAGTTCTATACTTTAAATAGGACTCTGTCCAAGTTAGGGCTGGACCACGAATTACATAATTTTCGAGTTTATCCAGAAGTAAATTGTGGTCGACCGTGTCAAAAGCACGTGTCAGATCAAAAAATAAACAAGCCGATTTTGTTTTGTTTTCAAAGTTGTTTAAAATATAGTTGCAAAGAGCTAGAACAGTATCTTGTGTTGATAAACCTTTTCGAAAACCGAATTGATATGATGATAATAAATTTTGATTAATAGTAATATTAAAGATGTTTTTAGAATATTTGGAAAAGTCCCCTCAATAATGGATAGATTTACGAGGTTCAACATTATATTCCGCTACTTTATTTAGAAGTGAACACGGTATCTCGTCATAACCTGATGAGGTTTTTTAAGCCTAACTTTAAAAGTATATCCAAGAGTTGCATAGAAATAAGAATTTAAGCAGAATTTAGGGTATAATTTACGTATAATGCTCCTGAAAGTAGGTAATCTTGCAGTACATAGTCATAACGCGTTCAATGAAAATCTGTCATTTATTATTATGAACCTTATGTGCATTACACATTTAAGGACCGAAATTAAACCGCGTAAACAGTCGTCCCATATTTCAAATAAACTCGTATTCATATGGAATATTTAAAGGTTTTTATTCACAATATAATGAATTTTACATCTGTTCAAAACTTCATGTAGTACATAGAAATATTTAAATATTATGTGTAATTTCGCATTTCACTACAATTTAGAGCCATATTTTCATAGTCCTATATTCTATCTAAACTACATGCGTCATAAGGTTCAATTTGTTTAGAGTTTCTACAGCAGTATACTTGCGTGACTTGATGTAATGTGTGATCGCATATATTCGGGAGCTTTTAACTAGTCCTGACGTCACAGCTAAAATGGTGAATTGCATAGAACATATTTCTTTCAGTTATAGGTCGGCTGTGGATATTAGTAAATTTTAAATTTTTTGATATTGCTCATATCGCACTTTGGACTTAAGCGCAATTTCTTGTGATGGAACAATGATAAATATAGCTCAAAACGCGTGAATCTTTAGAAGACTAAAAATTAAATTAAATCATCTATTGCAGTGGTTTATATGTCAGTCGCATGACCACGAACTACCATTTACCATTTTTTAATTTAATAAAAACTTATAATTTATTTTTGTGTATATAATGTAACCTTAAGGATAGTTCTTTTAACGTATGAGATTTTAATGAAGTTATGAAAGGTTGAGACAGAGCATCCCGTACTATTAGGAATTAAATTTAAAAAAATAATAATAACTATATTGTTCTTCACCAAAAAACAGTTATATCCGTAAATACACTCTTATTATTAGCGACACATTCTTGATTCATTTTTGGTCTATTAAAAGTAAGTACACGTATGGTGAGATTATAAACAAGGCAAAGGTATAATTTTGAGATTATAACACTAATTTCCCGATTACCATCTCCAGACGATTCGCAAAGAAATTGCAGAGTTCACGTAATATAAGCTCATGATGCTAACAAGCGTAATAATATACAGTATTCTCCATAAAAGAATGTTTAAGTAGATATAATTTATATTTATAATGTAAGATTATACAATTCTGCAATCACCAGAAGGTAAATATTGAATTAATACATATCAATGATTTTAATTTATTCGCCTTCAATTATTAGATTTAAAAAATTGCCGGCAAATATCTATTTCCTTAGAGCCAGAGCACAAATTGAATTGTTATTATTGGACATCTAGCAAGGAAGTGGTATAATTTATGGAAATCAGCATAATAAATAAACATAACTGCTAGCTCGACGTAAGGTTATTTTGTATACAATGTGTTCACGGGCTCACGGCAAAACAGTATTATAGGTGTAAATGGCAATTTTATTTTAAACACAATTTTCTATATTCTGCTTTAGCTTCGCCCAAAATCTATTTTTAGTACATTACAAAATCGCGCTGATAAGAGCTTAAAAAAAGTCGCGTCAGGCAAACTGCTTCTTCTGTGCTAGATATTGAAAAGTATTATAAGAAATACTTGCCTAAATTTGAAAACTATTTTCTTATATATATGTTGTTTTTTAGGTTTTCGCGGGTGTTCAATGATGAAGTGTTATTGTACTTCTGGTCGACTTCAGGAGTCACAGTTGTCAAACGGCGTTTCGGCAGAATCTCATCTGCCCTCAGATGAGAGAGATGAGAGCTTTCAGTGAGAACCTGAAGATAGCAGATGAGATTCTGCTGAAACGTCATTTAGACAACCGTGACTCCTGGAGTCGACCATCGACATCGACATCGACGTGGGGGAGCACCCGGAAGTACAATAACACTTCATATAAAATTCTAATGTTTTTTAATATTACCTAGATTCGCCAGTGCCATGGCATAAAACTAAAAACGAGATGTAACAGTTAATGCGGGACAAGTTCTGCGCGTTTGTTCTTGCTGACTAGCTCATCAAGTTCCAGCTGAAACCTTTGAACCTAAAAACATGAAATTCAAAAAGTGTAATTCTTCCATGACGCATCCGTCTGCTAAAAAATAATTTTTAGAAATCGATCTCTAAGCGGAGCGAATATATTTTCACATATTCCCTAATATACCTTAGGCACGATGAGATATTGGCTTGGATTTTTCTACAAATTAATGTTATACACACAAATGCCTAAAATCACGGATCAGAATTCTGAGTTAATTAATCTCGATGCGGGTGTAAATTATAGATTATCCTCCTCTATTTGCTTGGTTAGAACATTCTTTTCTGGCATGTTGATATCTTTTTAAAATCTTTAGAAAACTTATTTAAATCTTTACTCATGAGCACTGAGACCTTCGAGACAAGACATCCGAATAAACTACCTAGCTTAAGAAATATGTTAAAACATATGGTTACGGTCTGCATCAACATTATTACGTAATAATATAAAATAAAAAACAACCTTTAAGAAAAAGAAATATTGTGTATTTATTAGTTTAGTTATTGAATAAACTGTCGAAAAATCGAATTATAAATTGGTGTCTGGATAATTAAACCCTATATATGCATAAAATACCATTCGTAATGTCTAATCATCTTAAACCAGATAAAGAGTCTTTATTTTTCAACCCACTAACCCACTTGAATTTTATTATCGACTGCCACTCCTTTGACAAGTGCCTTATAATTCAACTATTGTTGAAGTTACGGCTTGTCATTTCTAAATTGTTCGGCCCTTGGAACGTCGTATATTTTATTATGCTGCAAGGCAATATACCCTTAATCTTAAACCTTTTTTTATACTGAAAAGCGTAACATTATTATAATTAAACGTCCCTTTTTCAACACTTTTAATTCAGTTATGAGACCTATAGAACGTTTTTATTAGATGATGAGAATGCCTTTTAAAAGTTGTTCTTCTAAAGGATTTTTAAAAAGCAGATAATTTACCACAAACACATACGAAATAAAGAAGTTTATTTGTAGAGGTAGACAGGGGCATTAATTAATTTTACATCCACCGGTAAATGGCTGACTGACCGAAAATACAATTTAAAAAAATATTTAACTGTATATTTTCGCGTATTAAATCAAATTGCACTTGCACTCTATTTTATTTTGAAAAGTAGTTTTTCCCACAAATATTTCTGCATAGAAATATTTTTCTCGCATTTTTTCAATATAGTCCAAATGTTTTTTTCAAGGCTTCTATATATTAAGTACTATTTTAATCCCTCAAACGATGGTTAGGTTAGGATATGTCGAAATATGAGCTATCCTTTACCAAATAGTGAGAACCTGAATCTTTTTGCAGCGAGACAAGTGCACAGAACATGTCTTAACATTTCATCTTCCTCCAAATACAGACGATATTCAGCGTTTTCCACCAAGTTGGTGTAAATGATGATTTAACCTGCAGAGCCCAGTATATTGACCGATTAAAGTTCTTAGGTGTAACCTGTTTAACTCTAGTAATTTTTTAGCTCTTGACTTCAAAAGATATGATGAATTCCTTTGAATTAGCTCATGTTGATATTTCCTACAGTGGAGAGTTTTGGCAGTTCTCAAAAATAAGCCAAGAACTGGTTCTGGTTCTATAAATTTTTATTCCGCACCCTCTCTGGGTAGGCAGTTTCATTGTCCTACCCAATTCAGTTGAAGCCTTTTGACAATTTCACACTGTTTTAGTATTACAGCGATAGGATCCAAGAGCTTTAAAAGCTGCTTGACAGCCTGAGAAGGTCTTTATTATCTCTATCTAGTATGCATTAGTTCAGGCCTCCGTACACACAGTTCAATGACATATATTTCAGCCTGAAAAATTGCCGCGGTATTACCCAGACTCGAAGATATTTTTACCTTTGGGTTGCGACTGTAAGCCCACATCCTATGCCTTCAGGAGCTTTGGAAACGTCTATAAACTAATAACCGTCATCCTTCTGTAGATCAGTTTTATTCCGGTCCCACTCATCTTCAGGAAACAGGATGTTATAAGGCAGCTCGAAATTGGCCCTGGTAAGCATCACATCTGAAAGCATGCCTAGGATATTATGACTGTTTAAGTCATCAGTCAATCCATTGCGTTCCATGATGCTAGCCTGCAACATACTGATTGCCGATTGTTGGAATCTGTATGTTTCCCACCTAGTCTCTCTCTCCAGATATATATGGAGGGTGGTAAGTTCAGAAGGACTTCCAGAGCAGTTGACGGTGTGGTACTTATAGCATCAATTATTGCCAGTCATGCTTGTCTCTGTAAGCCAGCTTTGGCCGTCTGTTGTAGCCCTTTCAACCACCTAACTATGAAACCATACGCTATCATTGGTCTAATGATTGTAACGTATATCCAGTATATTTGTTTGGGACGTTAGGACTCATGCCCCAGGATTTTCGACAAATTCTTTGTAATGTCTGCAAGGACAGCCTTGCTTTGTGGATTACTTTCTCTAGATGGGAGTTACATTTATGTGATCTATCTCGCGTGATAATTATTTCAGTTCTTCCGAGAATGGAATAGTTTCACCTAGTAGGGAAGGAGGTTATCAAGCTTTCTTTTCCTAGTGAAGGGTACTATTAACGTTTTGTGGGGGTTATCAGACATATGTTCGTTCTCACGCCAGACTGCATCTGGTACATCTTGAAGAGTTTGAAAGAGTATCTCTTCAGAACTTCCTCTAACCGTAATAACTAGGTCGTTCATAAATGCTTGAATCTAGGCATCCTACAGAGATAAAAGAGCTAGCAGTTCATCCACAAGTAGTGACCACAAAAAGAAGGGTTGAACCTAACCTCAAAGGACGGAGTAAAGTGTCTGTTTTGCTGCCTAGGAAGAAACAGTATATCGTTTTATATGGAATAAAAGTGACAGGCGAGATACAAAAAATCACTTTTACTCCACATGGAACATGCTATTCTTACTTCAAACATTTCTGCATTTCCTCGTAATTTTCAATATAAAACAAAAATTTATTTTTGCTTGACTTCTATAGACCAAGCTATTTTAGTCCTTCTACAAAGGGAGTAAGGTGTCTTGTTTTACTCTCTAGGAAGAAACAAAACCATGATTGAACATCACTTATGATAAATCCGTTTGATACAATGATTATTTACTAAAGTAATATTCAGTGTAGAGTTTTAGTAGTTCTGAGGGTTTTAAATCTTCATTCCATGTACAGTTTCAATTTCAGAATATGGCGAACTATTATTCATCGAATCGTCAATATAAGTTTCAGTCACCGTAGAACCTAAAAATAATAATAATAGAGTTGTTGCTGATCACAAAATATTTAATCCAGTATTAACATACCTACCATCATTAAATATGTAGTAATATTTTCTCTGGACAAACGCTTCAACTTTATTGCTCTACAGCCTACACCCAGTCGAATCCTTTTGCACTTGCTAATTGACATCTATATAGTTATTGAAAATAATAATAATAAACATCACAGAAATTAGACAACTCTCAATTCCAGAAGCCAGGGCTTGCGCGGAAGGGGGTTACACATTCAAAAAAAACGCGGACATACAACCATTTCCTCCGATGTTGCCAGTGCCGGACTCAGGATTCGAACCTGGTGGTGTAATGTCCGTGTGAATAATCGCGATTGCCACCTCGCGCCTTAACCCACTCGGCTATCGACCAGTTATTGACCGCAGCATTGAATACATTGGTCATAATGAAGACCATTTTAAGGCTTTAATTTTCTTACTGAAATATCCAACTAAGACATTTTCAGTATATCAATTTTTTTCTAATTTATATTATTAATTAAATGGATGAATAAACATATACTACTGTTCGTATTTCAGTCACGAGCTAGCCGCGCCAGATCCCAGATAACACACGACGTCCCAGAGACGTCCAATTTTGGTCTTAATTTGGTCTGAACGTCTTAGGACCTAAAATGGACGTCCTCAAGACGTCCAGAGTGGGATGTCTTTGGGATATCAAAAAATGTACGTCTTTAGTATGTCCATATTAGGCCTCCTAGCTTTTTTATATTGTGTTTTGAAAAATAATACATTCATATCCAAATCAATAATTCTTTGCGTGAAATAAGAATTTCGTCGTAGATGTAGAACTTGGAAATTCTAAAAAATAGCAAATTAATAACTTCTAAGTTTTGAATTTACCGCGCTTTTCCAGCGATAAATGTCATTCCGGTACGACCGCATTCGTTTGACTTCGTCATGTTTTCGGGTTGGCCTTATGTCTGACAGTTGAGTTGATCATTTCATTTCAACTCCTTTGTTTTGCAGTGTTTTATGCTGTGGTTTTATGTATAGTTGGCCAATATTGTCCTGACTTAATAATTAAGGTAATTTATTTCGATTATATCATGCATTTTCTGGCACAAAATTAAAATTTAGAAGAACAAAATTTTGTTTTATTTCCCAGTACCAACTGTATTGTTATTCCATACTTGATTTAATTATAAGTTTGTTGAATATAAAGGACTAAAATCAGTGAAAATTGTGTAAACTTTTGAGTCGAGGCGGTATTCTTGGGTATAGAATTTGCCTCTAATTCAACCTTTCTAGTCTCTGTGGTGTAACTGGTGTATACAAATTGACCACTAATATGACAGACAGGCAGGCAGTTTACAATAAACAGAGGAAAGGCCGATTCATCGCACAATGCTGCATTCGTCTTATTGGCAGCCAAGCTGTATATAATTAGGTAAAGTATATTTTGATGTGTGGAAGGGTTGATTTCGTATGTGTTGCACACAAAGTTATCGCAATAGCAGAGAAATTCAGTAGAACAATACTTTTTAGCTATTACAGAGTGTGCCACACGTGTAATCGCATGCATATATTATCAACTCATTCACATGTCAAATTAGACTTTACCTGACTATATCGCTGCTAATAAAGATGACATTTTTTCACCTACTTGTGAATATCTCAATAATATCCCGTGAAGGTCTTTTTTGGGACTAGAATGGACCAGAATAAAATGTCTTAACAACGTCTTCGTAATGTCACGTAAATGCCTCTTTGGGCCTAAAATGGACTAAAATAAGACGTCTTAAAGACGTTTTGATTAGTAACAATGGACATCCCCAAGACGTCTTCTGTACGACTTACATCTTAAAGTGGACGTTTTTAAGACGTCTCGAATGTCCCATGCAAACGTCCCTAAGACGTCTTTGGTATATCTTAGTGCTATCTGGGATAGTGCACAAGAAAAGACGTAGTCTTATTATTATTTAGAGTAAATACATTCAGAATATAAATTCAAACAGTAGCAAAGCTTAATATTAATTTATGGAGTATATGTTTTGATCGTTTGTTTATTTTGATCACATTATGACACCTTAACCTTTCCCCCTAACCAAAAACTCAACTTAATCAAAGGTAATATAAAGGGGTAATAAATCGTCGGCTATTATATTGTCATCAATTTTTCGAGAGTGCGATGATTGTCAATTTGACGAGACCATATTTGGCGTTAATAATCTGACTAAAGCCAGAGAATTTTAGCTCGAGCACTTTGTGCTCTTAATATGCATTAGCTATTAATTAATGTTTAAAATATATAGATATTCTTATGTTTTCAATTATGTAGGTAATGCTTTAATGTGAACGAATAATTCTGATTCTGATTCTCATTTTTTTTTCTTGTTTCGTAATATATTGGAAGACATGAATGATGTATCGGTACAACCTTAGTATTATTTATTATCTGTGGTGTATGCCGAGAACAGGGATTACTTTTCACTTGCCGGCATGTATAAAGAGAAACAGGTAAATATTTTGAGCTGTAGGTAGCCACAAAATCAGGGCCAGGAGACATAATAAGTTAAGTGCAAATTGATGTAAATAACACCAGGTATACAAAGCAAATAATAGAAATAGGTAACACCCTCTTAAACAAATTGGGCTTTTGTTGGTAACAATGTCTGATCCGGATTGCAATAATGGAAACAATGCTATTGGTATACAAGGGACGACAAAAGATGAAAAACAGCAAGACGTACTAAATTGTTTTTGTAAATATATTTTTATGGTTCAGTTTTATATTCAAAAGTAAAAAAAGATATATAATAAATAATAATTAAATTTAAAGTGTTTTTAATAATGCTTTGCTTATTATATACAGGGTTGGGCAAATTTGTGGAAACACTTGATTTCTCGCTGAACTATAATTTCGAATAAAAAATACCCTTAGTGTAGTATTTTTCTTTGATTTCCAACAGCTACCCTATTTTTCGAGATATGACGTCATCGGTAGTAGATAACTCTGCATATTATTACATTTTCACATAGACACTTTTTCATCCATTATAATGATATAAGGTTTGGTGGGTGTGCGACATGGTTTTCTAAATATTAAATAAGATAATAAAATAAAGAGATGGCTTTTTAAATCTTAATTATCAAGGCGATCTGATAAAAAATATTTTAAATAGTTTTGATACTGAAGTTTTTGGTTCTTATTGCAGGTTAAGAAGAACGTCAAGTGAAATATCTTCATTTGTAGCCGATTTACTTCGACCGGATTTTGGCTGATTTTTAACACTTCGTGAAATTTTTGCACAACCTTTGAAACTGTTAATTTAAAAATTTCAAATTTCTATCAGGGAATGTTGCATTAAAATAGTGCATGTCTCTTTTAGAGATCTCTGCCTGTCTGCAAAACCAACCACCATTAACAACGTAATTATTTCATGTTCAGTTAGTTCACCCATAATTGAAAAAAAAAATGTTAATATTTCACACTTAAACTACCCGACAGTATTGATTGCAACTGACAGTAATACGAATTATTTGAGTTCTATTAAAGAAAGTTTGCAAAACCCAGGGTAAGAAAAAAAAGAATTTTTTTTCAGATAGCCTTGATAATTAAGATGGAAACAGCCATCACTTTATTTTATTAATTTATTTAATATTTATAAAACCACATATCGCACACCCACCAAACCCTATATCATTATAATTGTTGAAGAAGTGAACATATGAAAATGTAGAAATATACAGGGTCATCATTTAAAAAACTACTGATGATGTCATATCTCGAAAACTAGGGTAGCTGTTGGAAATTAAAATACGTCACTGAATAGTATAAAATACTACAATAACTTTTGTTAAGGGTATTTTTATTCGAAATTATAGTTTAGCGAGAGAGTTTCCACATATTTTCCCAAGCCTGTATAATATTTTCTCAGTTGGTACTCATTTTAATTTGCAATTTCAAAATTTTATGCTAAAATCCTTCTGTAAGTAATATCTTGATGAAAAATTATGAGTAGAAAAAAGTTGTGCATACCTATCACTTTTAAAGGATTGCCAAGTAATACACTACAGAGGTAGCGTGATATGCCATCAATCCATTTCTGTCATAAAACACAACAGAATTTGCCCGCTTCTATATGTTCTTTGAAAACTTTTCTGCTTTTATGGTTTGTGTGGGTACGTGGAAGGTTTCCTTCTTCTTCGCTACAAATCCTATAATATAGATTGCGCCTTATCTTTAAGTTGGTTAGATGCCTATTTAATATACAGTGGCCTATGAAAATACCCACCGTACATCTCAGCTGTTTTTTCCTCGGATTTAACAATGTTTTGGCATTTGATTTAGGCGGTTCACAAGCGAATGTGCGGAACTACATTATTTCTCGTATCCCGTTCAGTTCAAATAATATTTCTGACTATATCCCTTACGGATATGCATGTTGATTCGGGAGCAATCAAGACTGTTCTTGTAACTTCTCTCCCGTTGTTGCATTGTTTTCCTCGTGTCAATTCCAGTTGTACGTAATTGTGTTCAGCCAATTTCATCAAGACCACCATAGACTTAAGTTTTTGTTGTTTCAGAAGGTACCTATTCTGCCTCGTAATTAACTACTTGGTTGTCAATAATGTTGCAGATGTTCTTATTGTTTAATGACATCCATACACATTTCTTGCCCACAGGCTTCTATGGTTGTGATTTCTGCTTAGAAGACTACTTTGGCATACCCCTAGTTCATGTTTGTCCCTGATTGAAAGTTTTTGTGAAGTTGTGGGTAATATTAATATTTTACCTGACTACATATGGAGTAGTCGATAGCCCCTATTTGTTGAAATATTTTGGTATGGTGTTCTTTCCTTGGAACTACCTAATATACGTTTATATTCAACCTGTATGTTTTTATTAGGTACCGTATTCTCAACTACTAAATATGGTGGTGGTAGGCAGAGCAGTAATTTCATGGCTGTTGTTATTCGGCACTCTGATGTTATGTTCTTGTTTTAAATATTATGGGTCTACAGGTCCATCAGGCCCTCGAAGGGCAAAAATTTATATACTATCAGATAGCCAGGCAGCACTAAAGGCTCTAACGTCCTATACCTTTGAGTCTAAAATTGCCTGGGAATGTAGACAATCCCTGAAGCAACTGGTCAACAACATCAAGGTTACCTTGATATGGGTGCCAGGGCATGAGGGAGTACAAGGAAACGAACTTGGTAACTGCCTTGCAAAAAAAGGAGCTGAAGAACCACTTATTGGACCCGAACCGCTTTGTAGCTTGGCCAAGGGACACATAGCGGAGGAGATCTAAGAACGGGAAAAGGACCAGAAAAAGTTGTACTGGAAGAATACTCCAGGCCAAAGACAACCGAAACAATTTATAACTTATTCGGCAAAGAATGCCACAAGGCTTTTCAAATTTGAAAAGTCCGAATTAAGGCTAATTACAGGCCTTCCAACTGGTCACTGCCCCTTGGGATATCATCTCAAGAATATGGGCAATGCGGTAGAAAACAAATGCAGATATTGCGATACTGCAACTAAAACTGCGGAACATATATTTTGTGAATGCAAGGTGTTAGTCCGCACTAGGCTAAAGTTCCTAGAACAGGCGGAATTAACGGCTGAAGACATAGAGAAATTTACAAGCTTTGTAAAAAGTTCTGAAATTCTGGGCAACAACTAGATGTAGGGTAAATCACAAAAGATCTTTTAGGTCGAAGTGAAGTAAGGCTGTTTGAAGCCAAACGACCCGGTAAAACAATCTACAATCTAGGGTCCTAGTAACTTGTATAATCACTTTGTCTAGATAAGAAGTTTAGCTATTTCTCCAAAGACATAATTTCTTCAGATTTGGTAGTTTTCTTTTTGTGGATGGCGACACAGTGGCCTTTCGTGAATAGCCCCTTCTTGAGTACACTTTTTATTTGTTTGACATACTGAGGGCACTTTCTTTGCATCCTTTTCTATGCAGCGCTTTCAAATTTCTGTATTACTATGGTAGTGACATCATATCATGATGTATAGAATTGGTATGAGTAATCTCGAGCAAGAATTTATCTGATCGATAGACGTATTGATTTCTATATGACGTATTGATTTCTATATAGAAGTTCTACGCTCATTAAATCGCATATAATATGTCCATCGACCAGTTTCTCCAAGGTTTTCTGAAGAAATGTATCGAAAGAATTTAGCCTGGGTATAGATATTATGCCCTGGCTTTAGTATAAATGCCATCTTTACATTTTGCCAGCCAGTTGGATCAAATTAAGTCTAAATAGTGTGTGCAAGTTGTTTGTATCCTATTTTATTTTATTTATAGCGATTCATAAAAAACATTATTACTATATGGCATATATAACCCAAATAGAATAAGGCATATTCTACTGTACTTTTTGACATATTATTACGTACCCAATTTGAATTTAGAATTGATTGACTATGAGTTACCAAGTTTTATACGCCAATGGACAGACCAACGCCCATCCACAAAATTTCGAAATACCTAACAAAAAAATATGTTTTAATTTTCATTTGATGCTGGTACATTTATGTTGCCTAAATCAGGTTTAACTAAATTTTAGCATAACTCGTACCGATCCAAGTCATGGCTGAATTTATATTTAATTTTTTCTATTTTAGAATTCAGTGAGATTAACAATGTTCGTCTTAAAATTCAAAAATGTATCGGCATCACAGTGGTCTATTGTTTCATATATGAATGCTATGGTATATACCATAATTGAGTTAGTGGGTAAACAAAATTCTTGTCAGAAGTGACTTACATTTTAATTGATTCACGTCTATGTATATCAAAACATACCTACAACTATTTGTGTTTCCACGTGACATTTCAATTGGAACATTTAAATATACTCTGTAAGTTTCATAAATTTTTTTAAAATCAAAATACTAAATGTAGAATTTGTGTTACTTCTAAAACAGGATCGTTCATATGTTGCTTCTATATTACGTTTATTCACATTCACACTTCATAAATATTACTTGTGCGGTAAAAATTTATAACTAATGACTTGTTTCTCGCCATGCGTGCAGTTATATCATATCAAGCAGAAAGCTGGACAAACAGTTCTTACGCCTTTCAATTAACCAAGATGTACATCTGGCATACAGAACACAACGGAAGACAGTTCTTATTATTTTATTTTTAAATAAGAATTGAAAAACAATAAGTGCATACACACACTAACATATTTAACAATGCAAGGCAATGGTGTGGTTGAGAGCCTGCAATGTGTCTATTAAAATAAGCATGCTTAGTTTAGTAATAAAATAAATAACCTTCTATATTATTTTAAGTGACTTGGGGTTATACATCTAAAGACAAAGGAGACATATCCAATATCTATGCACAAGAATAACATCTACGTTGTCCGAAATGACTTATAATATTTTAACTAATATAAATGAGCAATATAATAAGTAAATGAATTGGGTCCCTCTGATAATAAAATTTAGATTTTAAAAACAGTAAGTAATGTCTGTCTGCCGAAAGTAATAGTTAAAATGTTATTAAACGAAAAAAATTAAATAAAGTTGCAAAACTTGCTGAAATCTGAAAATTGGTATACTAGAGAAGATTACACTGATCTAAACATGACAAGTGATACGTTCTATTCCCATTTTTTGGGTTGTCTTCAATCTTTTCCTACGAAAAAATAATTACGAAGAAATTAATAATAACTGACTAATTGCTGTATTCGAATATCGTGCCCAATCATCGGCGTTAGTTTATCAATAAGGGGTTAAACGCCAACTAGAAAATAATACCTATTGCTTCACTGGATATTTATCCTCTAGTTACGAGTTAACCCTGCATTGATAAACCGGCACTTAAGTAGCATTTCTCTCCTAACAAGAGCTGATTAATGATTAATTATTATCAAATAAACAGTTTTTACAATAAACTTTTTTCGAGTGCGATGGCTGACAAGCCCCCGGATTGGGTAGTTTTATTTTTGGACTCCTGTAAATTAGAAAATTTTAGGATTTTGTTTAGTCAAGTTAACTAATTCTATTGAACTATTTAGCCCACTATTTAAATACTCCAGCACGGCATTCCATTGTTGATTTCTACAAAACTGGAATTACTTTCCGCAGTTAATAAAATATACATGTAATTGCATTTAATTCGTCAAAATGCCATGAGACTTTGTTGCATTGTTAGGAACAGAATAAGAATTTGTAAATTAGCAAATAAATACCTTAGGACCTATAATTTTTTGTCGGCGAATGAGTTCAAAGAGAGCGCGCGTATGGCTTGAGGGTCCAAGATTCAAAAGCGAAAGATTTACTCATAGGCGTGCAATAAAAGCATGTGAGCTGAAAAAGATACTTATCATAAAATCTTAATTAGAGGACCAGTGAAGATTAAGTAACTTTTTAAAAATTTACGAACGAGAAGTTAATAATAACGGTTCTGTTTAATATTGAAACTGAATTTTGATAAAAAGGCTCGGTTTTTTAGTAAATTGTTATTTTGCTCTCAAATATATAAAATTTCGATCATCGATCCTTAAACACACTGTCGCAATTATATAACTGATGTGTAGTAGAGAAATGCATTTGTAATCTTCCTACATAAAGCTGTTCTTAATGAAAGAAAATTATTACAAAATAAGACGTAGTTCTTGACTTGTTACAGAAAAATACTACCAAGAAAATTTTCAACAGAGTTCGTATTGAACTGAACAAGCTAATAATTATGGCTACGTTCTGATGAAATGTATGAAAGTGTGTATCTTTGTTTTCTGAACTTAAAATATGAGAATGACAAAATGATTTTCTTTAGTAACTTCAAAAGTGAAACAAATAGTTATACATTGAGACATACTTATTCACTAATTGTTACTGAAGGACCTCTTTCTTCTTTTTATCTCTTTTAATTACTGATAGTTTATAAGTAAATTTGTTTTTAAAGGTTCATATTAATTTGGTAAATGTTGTGTTAATTTGGAATAATTTTAGCTACTACTTTGCAGGATCGCCTGTTTATTTACCCTCATAATATGTGTACTTTACACGTACTGATATAATTTTTTGCTTCTTGGTTTATAAATATTTCTGTTAACTATAGCACTAGTAAAATAAAGTTAGTACTAAAATGAGGTACTTTATGGTCACGAAACTATGTCATAAATAGTACTTTACAACACAGCCTGGCCATGGAATAACAGATGTTACTCTTCTTGTTTCAGTTAAGCTGGGTACAGATTACAGTTGCAACGTGCAATGTAACGTGTAATTCAACATGGACGCATTTTGCGCAGCTCTGTTTGCAGTTCTCTCGCATCGTATCCGTAACTGATTAGTTCTTTGAGTTCGCGTCAGAAACCGACAACTGATGGATCGCCAGCGAGCATGCAATGCAACGTGACCTGCAACATGCAAGTCGTGTCCACACAGGTTGCATTACATGTTGCATTACACGTTGTAGCTGTAGTCTGTACCCGGCTTTAGACTTTTCCCATTTATAGAATAAAATCATCCGAGAATTCTCACTAGACCTTTTAATAGCCATTCCTTCAGCTAAAAACTGCCTGGATTTTATCCTCAATAATTGTAATGTTTTTCTGTCATATTATCGTAGCAGACAAGAGCATAATATCGTCACCCATTTAAATAATTTTTTGCAGCATAATTTCTAAAAAAAAAGCGTTTGACGATAATTAGGTACAGGAAACTTTGAATCTTTGTGGTATGTTTTAACACATATTAAATCGAAGATATCACGTATACACCCTATTATCGTCACTTACGACGATAATTAGGTACTCTCTGTTGTAATTTGTCCCTAATATCGCCATCTATTTTTTGCTATTAGTCTTTAATAAATTCGTATTCTGCGATTAAATAATAAATTAACATGTCTTGTGAATTAGAGAATGCATGTTCAAAAACTAAGATTTAAGCAATAAGTTCAAAAATGTATGTAACCCCTACTCTCGCCTTACCTTAGAATTTGAACTACTACCGCCCAACTGAAACGCTGTCTTTATTAAAAAACTAAGATACATACGGTTAAAAGAGCAGTTTAAGAACATTGTTAAATGTAGAAGAGAATGACGAGAATGTCTATAATTTTCATTGCAGATGAGGGAATCGCTATTTTTTTATTTTAATGAAAAACATATAGAAACTGACGATAATTAAGTTAGTGACGGTAATTGGGTCTTTTACCACATATGCTCTCGTTAAGAAGGAGGAGATATTAAAAAATATTTAAATCATCTCGGTCAAATTACAACACCTTATAGTGCAATTGATTTTATACTTAAAAGTTGTCACATTTATTTCTTCTGGTTGTAGGTATCTTATAATCTCAACATGTTAATAAAGTTATTTAGATCCTTTTCAAATCAAATTCCTGAATGTTCAGTAATTTAGGGGACGGATCAGTAGCATTTTATAACATAAACAGTTTGCAGGTACTTCAACTTGAATTTAAATTCTGGATGACGAATTTTCCATAGGTGGCAATGACCTCTAATCCATTTTATAGTGTTTCAATAAATGTGCTCGTACATGATCTAGATTACCTTCATTTGAAAAGACACTAAGCTGCTGCTGTAAATTTATACATATCCGTTTGCTGAGCGTTTTCAGGAAGTATTTCGTCGGCATTAACGTTCTGCAAAAATACTTTTACCCATTCTTGAAAGGACAACTTGTAGTATTACAATCGAACCGGTAAGTATATAAGCTACTAGAAGCTGAATTGCAATATATGATTTTGCAGTAGACGCTGTTAATTCTTGAATGATACTGTTACAAAATATCTGTGTAATTATTTGATCGAAATAATTGCAATTTAATGGAATCTGTTATATGTCAAAATACATGATATAGTCTAGTATACTTTAACTTGGCGTGTGTATGTATGAGTTAATATTTCCGTACGATTTCATTTTCTCTTGTACACAAAGATCCAGAAATATTGTCCACGTAGACAATGTTTCTGGACTATTGTTTTAACTTAGTGTACAATATGGGAGAAAATGAAATCGTACGGAAATATTAACTCATACATACACACGCCAAGTTAAAGTATACTAGACTATAGTACAAAATATGCGTACGAATAAGTTTACAGGAGCATATTATTGCTTCTTTAGATGCATGACATATACCCGATATCTACAACTGGAACAGTCAGATGATAAGAAATTGAAGTTTCTACTTCAATATTGATATTTTTAGAAATAGACAAAATAATAACGATTAATACATGTTTTTAGCATTTATACTGTTCAAGACATTACGCGATAATATTTCAAAAAGTATAAAAGAGTGAAAAATTAACATAGAGGATGAACGTAAACTTGAATCGCTTTTCCTCCTTCGGAAATAAACATAAACACACCGGATATAGCAGACAGTCCCCAAATCCAACATCAAAGGCTGCCCGGAAGGAGGTTATACATTTGTAAAAACGCAGATAAACAACATCCATTACTCTCCGACATTGCCAGGGGATCGAACCCAGAACACAGCAGAGCTACAGCAAAGGGAATTTGCCACATAACGGGCTCTGCCGGTTATAAATAAAACCAATGTTACATAAAATGAACTTAACTTTAAAATAATGTTCAAACGATACATGTTAATCAGAAAATACCTTAGAAATATCCAATATGCCTCTACGATCTTCATATATATTAAGTCGTAAACTGTTGGGAAGTATCGTCACGAACACATTATTTTCAACGATGAAATGCTAAAAACAAATCAAGCTAGATATACCCCACCTTTATACACATATTAGACTATACAAAAAATTACAAAATTTAAAAGTACTGGAATCCTGTCGAGCATAATGTATTTATGTATGTAGATGTATTTTTTCTTCCTTATTATTTAAAAAGTTAATTTTTAATGGAATATAAGCAGCATATTCCATTAAAAATTCCTTATTTGTTGCAATTTGATTGATATCTTAAATATATGAATAATTTTTAAAAGAAATTCCAAAATTGCAGCTTTGTTCATTAAGTATTTATTGTTAAATTCATATTTTAGGTCTATAATCTCAATCCGATCAGTCAGTTCATGTATCGAAATTTTTTCATTTATGGTCAATAGCGAGTATTTCATAACAAATAAAAATGCTGAATGTTACACGTACATACTGTCATCTCATCTCATTCAGAACTGTACTGAACTGAACTCAGCAGCGCGATGGCTCTGCTACTTATATATCCGTGGCGTTTATTCTCAATCAATCCAGTCTGTCATTCGAGACATTTCTACTCCATCTGGCATATTCTAAAAGGCAGCGCCACCCTGGGCCGACTGGTGAACTATTGTTTTATTGATTGCCTATTAGGCAGGCTTCCTTTTACTCTGTCTATTACTAGGGATTAGATCTATTTTCGTAAGGGGGCATGGGGGTGCATCAACAATAACAATAAATAAAATAATGTTTGACCCAATTTTAGCTGATCGATTATTGGAACACCTAATTATATCTAACAACGATTACTTTTTAGATTAATTTTCTCCTTCTAAATAAAAATTTAAATGCAAACTCCTTATGCAGTAATATTATTTGTTCAGTATCACTTTCCATATTTACAAATCCCAGTATGTAACTAACTGCAACTTTTAGAAATATATGCAATGCATAAAACAAGAAAGTTCATTTTATAAAATTGATGCCTAAATCTCCCTGCGATGATGCCAATGCATTTCGTATCTTGCCTTTAAATGCTATTCTCTGGCGATTGTTCACCTGTGATAGCCAACTTGAAATTCACCTTGTTGTTTTCTTATTCATTTATTTATTTTTATTTAAATTTCTATGATGCTCTCGCAAAACTGTTACAGCATTAAATTATACCTTAACTCTTCATGCGTGATTGATGTTGCCTAAGGTCTATTAAAAGTAAAAAGATAAAAAGCGTATTTTTTATCCTATTGGAAAGTCGATGACTTTTCCCTGTTCTTATTTGGTATAATGAACCCGATATTACATACAACACCCCACCCCTATTATATTACTAAAGACTATTTAGTGCTTGTTCTGATTTAACTGAATTGTACGCTTATGGAAATATACAGGGTGTTGTTAGTAAACCAGAAGTTTATATAAATTCAATATTTTTGTTACAGTAAGTATTGCAATAGTCGGTTTACAGTAAATCACACGCAATGCAATGTAAATAGGATCTATTACAGAAATAACAAATGGGCAATTCAGTTTTGTCTGGTATGGTTTATTATCTTTATTACAAAAAAATATATTTAAACATGAATGATTCAATTATTGCCAAATAGCCAGTGTCAATTAAGGAATACAGGAAAAATGGCAATTTAAACCAATATTTTTCATAAGTAAAGAAACACCTTCCTAAACACAAGAATAGATGGCGCAAGGCCAGCATCATCCGAAAATGATTTGAGTACGGAAAACCGGCTATAAATAATCAGTAAAGCAAGGTTGTTTGAAAGAAATTCTATCCCCTAATAACTTTCTTCCAATAAAGGATGAGGGTACTTCATAGTATTTTACATTACAAGTAAGGTAAAATAGTTTTTACTGCTGAGATACCGAGATGTCGGTACCAAACAGTCCAAGGATCCTCGTATCGATCGACCTTGCACTGACGAGAACCAACAGCTCGAAACTCTAGTCTGCAAGTGGTGTGGACGAGTGGCATGAGAGCTCCTTTAAGTAGTACCAGTCTTTCGGCAGGTCTTTGTTACAATCGAAGCATTAGCGTCTTGTTGGTAATATTCAATAATATGCACTTAACGCGCCAGGCTTGTAACTTGTAATTTAGCGCTCGGCGGGGCATATTGCCCGGAGAGCAGCTGTTGGTTGCAGTCTGGTTACGTTCCTTATAGTAAAATAAGGATTTTATAGAGGAGTTTGTGACTGAAAATATTATGTTTAATATCATGATAAGGGCGAGTTGTACAAACAAATTTTAGTTCCAGTTCAACCTAACCCCGGTTCAAAATCCTTGGCTACCACTGCTGCTACAATTGTAACCTTGGATTTTGAACTTAGTTTAATGTTGAACTACGTCTTTACAACCCGTGAATAACAAATAAAATAAATTAGGGCCGGTTCAGCTATTGGGTCTTGGCCGTACTAAAGGTGCTCATTGCAAGGTAGCCGGCTTAAATAAAGCGAATTGAGATATCATTTATAACAAATCCTCTCCAACGTCAGAACAATAATTGGTGCACTACTACTATTGGAACTGCTTATAGTAGATTTAACAGCAGTAAAATCAAAACAACAAAGTACAGCACATTGAGAGAGATAATATTCTCGAACCAGAGCACCTTCTTTGCAAACAACTGAATTTACCAACATTAGTGTAGTTGATGCAGAATGTGTAGACTTAGACTCAAATCTCTCACTATGGAAGAGTGCAAACGTCAAAGAAATAACTTTGTGACCGGTAGAACGAAGAAAATAATAGCTTGACGTCCAACATTGCGCCATATATTATTTTTTTGTTTAAAAAAAATAGTAATGTAAAAAATATAAGAGAACCATTAACGCAAATCAAGATACTTTTCAAAATATAGCGAAGCCCGTTCTCCTAACCTATCATCATCAGTTTTTTTCTTATGGGGACACTTGAAATGACAAATATATAAAAATTTAACACACAACGTACAAGAATTACAAAAAATTTTTATTGATGAGATTTTAAAGGTATAAAGGGCTAATAAGTCACTAGTGAGTTAAAGTAGTGAGCTAAAGTGTACTTTAAGTCACTAGTGAGGTAAAGTGATTTAGTCACTGAGGAGTAATTTTAATAGTCCAATTGTCTTTATTATACGGAAAATTAAGAAAACACAGACTTCACTAACATTTATTTATTTATATTTATGTTCATATTTATTGTCATCATATTCGACTTTTCATAAAGAAAACTGCTCTCATGTACACAATTTTTCACTATACTAGTAACGACGTCGGTATTGCCTGACTCGTTGAGCTGCTCTCCTTGTACTTTTTAGCAATAACAATCTTGTAAATTGGCTGTAGCTTCTTTGGCTTCTTGCAAAATATCGGTCAGAATTTCCATATTATATCTTTCACAATTTTCCACTTTGATGCTAATTACACAATGTTTATTAAACAAACCCCTGGTTACAAACAAAATGGATAACAACTACAGTTTTCTCGGCACATCCATCCAGAATCTACTTAGCAATAAGCTACCTGCATTTTATATTTTTGGGAAAAACACTGTTGACTTTGACATTGACAAATGACAAATAATCGATAACGTGACATTTTAATATTTTTATTGTTTGTCACTGAAAAAGCATTTATATGAGAGTATTGGATGAAATGTTGTATTAGCCACATGAATTATTACATATAGGTCACTTAAGAAAATTAGCCCACTAGCCCTTTTTTCTTGCGTGAATATGTAACATAACTCACTAGCCTAATAAATACTATTTTCATTTCAGAATTCATTCAATGGTCGACTGTATTAAAGCACATTTTTAACATTTATTGTAGCCTAAATTAAAAGTAATATTCCTAATATTATGTATAATTGTGTAACCAGAGTCCTGAGGATGATTTAGAATAAATCGAAACGTCAGACTATACCAGAAAATTAATTTCCATAGGTTTCTGGCCTATCCTCATCAAAAACACCCTCCATAAAATAACAAGGCTGTCATTATATTTAACACAAAATATAATAGTTATTTATGATGTAAATGTTAAAAATGAGGTTTTATTTTATAAATCGAGAAAATCCATAAACAAAATAATATCACTTTTGGTACATCATACAACTTTTTTGCACCTCTTCCCTATGCAACTACCTGGATTTGGTAATAACATAGGTAAATCAAAGTTGTATAGTTTGAAATTTCTTGACAGTTGATAAGTTTCTAATTTTTAACTACCTGGATTTGATAACAAAATAGATAAATTGGAAATTTCATAGTTTGACATTTCTTGACAGTTAATTTTACGATTTTCAAAGCACCGCCTATGTTGTGAATGGGGAACAATCCAAGCTAGTTCTTAATATATCCAATAGATGACGCCATCCGTACTCGGTTTAATGTCATTTTCAGTTTGACAATTTGACCAAAATTTACCGATTTCTGAGAGTTTCCCAATATCTTATTCGTAGAAATGAGCCAAATTAATAAAAAGAATGAGGAACAATCCAAGCCAGTTCCTAATATATCCAATAGATGATGCCATGCGTACTCTGTTTAATGTAATTCTCAACTTGTATAATATATAACCTTTAAATAGTTTGTCGGAAACGGTCATTTTTAGGAAATAAATGTCCTAAATACTATGTTAGAGCACTTTGGTACACAGCAACAAGTTTTCATTTTACATCCTAATTATTAACTTTATTTATACAAAGACATATTTTTTCGTATTGACATTGGTAGACAAACAACCGAGTACATCTGTACACTCTGGAGGATAAAATAAAAGAGAATGTTCCTCACTGTAACTAATAGACCAAGAGCGTTTAAAAACCTCCTTTAACGTTTATGGTGCGTAGTGACTCCAGAGTTTTGGTATTATACGTTTACCTCATTAGAATGGTTGGTAATCTATAAACAATTCAGTTTAGTAGAAACTTTTGCTTAGAAAGTCATCTCTGAAATATTGATTCAATTACACAATACGTGCTTAGTCGGCTAGAACGCGTTGTCTGGCCCCAGATGTATTCTGGGGAGGATATGTTATATTAGTAGACCATGAGCTACCAATATGAACCCCCTCCCCTCGGGGGAATTTATTATTCACATATTTTTTTTTGTTGGTGTTGCCATCTAGTTTAAGGTTTTAGTTGTTTGCGTGCTGAAGGAACTTAGAAGTTAGACTGGACCAACGATTAACGTTTCATACCCACATTGACGAGACAATATGAACAGTCAGGAATAGCAGATTCAGTCGTCAAAATAAGAAATGGATTTTATTTGTTATTCACTTATAAAGCGTTATTTATTGAAACAATACCTAAACATTAAAAATCACTCTTAACTAGCTACTGAAAATTTTTACAGCTCAGTTGTCAATGTTGCAAGTTCGTAGTGTTGACATTAGAAAATTGGGTTTTATGAACTTAAAGCCATGCTCGCGCTTAATCTAAAATAGCTTCTGGCACATTCATATCAGTACAATAACAATAGGCTTTGCAAAAGTAGTAGGTAGTTGCTAAAGTTATTTCTTACGAACTATAGGAGGCGACAGGCTCGCCAGTCATTTCCTCCTATCGTCAGTAAAAGTTATTTGATAAAACAGGGTTTGTTAGTAATGTAAAATGCTCTATATCATGCTCGTCAGGCCGGCGCGGCACCGGCTTGGTACAGCACGTCGGTTACAACAATGAAGGAAGTAAATAAAGTCTTTGAGTACAAATGTATGCGCCTCGTATCAAATTCTAGCAAATACACCTGCTCAGAGACCTCTAGGCATGTTGTAAAGACATTATCCAATAAAACACATCCTAAACTACCAGCCGCTGTCCATTTTCCAGCAAGTCCTTTAACCAACCTTAGTATGACTTCGCGTTACCCTACCCTCTTTTCTGAGCAATTTCAAACTTTTAACTCTTCGTTTCTGTTTGTTTATTTTTCTTTTCTAAATTCCCCTTTCACCAACCCTGGGCAGCTGGGATGCTATTTCTTCGGTGGTTTGTCTAGAACGGATTTTTTTTGTTCAACTTTCTCCCGTATCAACTACCCAAATTGAATTGGTGTGCGCCTTCCTGACTTAGTCTTAAGTTGTAATTGTTTTAATCCTCTTTAGTACACGGAAATTAGCAAAAATAGAAGAAAAATTATAATAAGCTGATATTTTCTGAATCGACAGTTGATAGGGGTAGGAATACAGGATCAAAAAGTTCCCATCCCTAACTGGTGAGCTTCATCCCTTTTTCACCCTTACATTGACGCCGTGCTGGTTTTTCAATAATATTTTGGGAATATTCAGAATTAAATTTTCTATAAAACATGTCCTATAGGTCGTTTGCAGATTATTAAGGGTGTTTACGTATTGAAATGTCATCTGATTTCTTCCATCCCCATTCCTCTGGCTCTAAAACATTTCCATGCCAAGCCCGAATTTCGTGGTAAACCCACAACGAATGTTGTTGCATAGCTGCGAACATCAGGGGTAACCTTGCTAAAGTAACCGTTTGACAAGAATTTTCAACCGAGATGTTCATCAGAACATACTTGTCATGATTTATTGACGTTTCATTTTTTTGTGCTTTATATAGTGCAAGCGCAAATATTTCCTCAGCCTCAGTAATATCTTGTTTTGTAGCATTTGGTTTGTTAAAGGTTTTAACAACTTCTTGTAAATTTGTTTTCGAATTTAATAAATTTATAGTTTGGAGTTTACCTTTTCCAAAAAAAGCAGACGTTGTGTCACTACCACTAAATGCATGAGCAAAAAGAACTGTTTTTCTTGAGTTTTTAAGGACATTTGACAACTGTAAATCTTTAGATTTAATAACATAAAAAGTAATAGAAATATCGATACATAACACAGAACCTTTTTTGTAGAGAATTTTGTAACAAACCTTTTTCTATACTTATGTTTTTTTCTCTAAGATAAAGCGTTTAAAAGATATTGTAAAAAAAACCAGTGCGGTGTCCCTAAAGGGGGTGAGATAGGGATGAAGCTTACCCCTTAGGGGTGGGAACTCTTTTGATATGTACTCTTACACACATAAGTTAACTGTTCTAGACATTTCAGCTTATTATAATTTTTTTCTTCTATTCCACATAAATTTGCGTAATTTCCGTGTACTACTTTGGGAATATTTAATTATATTAAATTTTTTAGTTCGCCGCCTAGGCGAAAGGTGTTAACTGTTTTATCTATTTGTCATTTTCTCAAACTGCACCTACCCTATCCAGGCCTTTTATCTACTACAACGCTTTGCATTGTCGTTGATTGGCTGGCTCCAGGGCAAAGCATTTGTGTTTTTAAATTAAGTAAAGTTATTTTGAATTGAATTGGTCAGTAAAAATGATGATTTTTCAAAAAATTAAGCCTTCAAAAGTCATTCAAAACTATAAAATTAAACTTCAGGCAGTTGTCAAGTTAATATTGGCTCTTGTTGCCTAATATCGATAATAGAATCGATGCAAAATTAATAAATAACGAAAACTAACTAATTTTACACAGTTAAATATATTTTACAAACTTGTTACGTAATATGCATATATTATGTAAATACATTAAGAGACACAATAAATCATTTCACTTTTATATTGCATTAAATATCTTACTAAATTTCTACATATTAGATCAACACTAATAATACTGTACTTACTAAACAATTTACTGGAGATCAATTGAATTGAAATATATTTCTTTACTATCTTAATCTATCAATTCATATTCCTTATAACTAATAAAATTTAACAAATTACTAATATATTTTATCTTTTCAGGTAAGTTGAGCAGGAGATGCACCTAAGATAGATAGAAAAGTAGGCATAGCTGGTAAGAACGTCAATAGCGTAGGTACAAGCTTTAGCGTACAGTCAATTATAAATTAAAAAATTTCACGCGCAAAAAAGGGACAGTGTAATCGTTGCAACAGGCATATTCAAGGCCAAGAAGGCGGCAAATTCAAGACTTTACCTTTTTCCTTGGTATAATTGAATAAAGAATAATTAGGTACTAGCACTTCTTAATAGACATAATTTTATAGTCAATACTTTTAAATGCTATTTAAAATTTAATGGTTATTGTAAACTATAAAGTTAACAACAAGTGCCATAAAGTGGTCGCCATTCACAACATAAAAAGGTTGAAAAGGTCCTCGATCGCATGTTTTAATTACTTTTCCTTGTGGATATGTACAGAGTGATCTCACGACAATTGACTCGCTCTAACCTAGCCTAGTTTTGGTTGATGAGACACGATTCAAGAACAGTTTTAAGTGAATTTATTTTATGTATTGTAATAATTATTTTTTACTTTTCTAACTAAATGAATTCTTGACATTTCGGTCACCATGATTAATGAATATTATTTATTATTACTATAGTATTTAGGCTATTTAACGAGGTTCCAAAAAGGCCAAAATATCAAAAGTTTCTAACATATTTTGCAATACACCCCTCCCCCCCCGTTTTCAAGGGTGATAAAAACGATGGTAGTGGTTTCAGGTTCTGAAATCTTTGCGTACTACCCCTATCAAGGAAAAATCACCCCAATTTCCGTCTTCACGGTCTTGGGCTTTCGAGGGCCCGTAATAACAATATCCCCAGAAAATAAAAAAAATACGAACTCGATAAGGTTTCTTATGGGTTTTCGAGGGCACGGATCACGATTGTGGTGTTATTTTTCACCCTACCCTCCCGTAATTACCCCCAACGTCCACACAACCACACCCTCTTCCATGCTGTCGTCCTAGGCATGCGGGGATTCATCGGATCGGGGTTTTTATTGGAATATCAGTGAAACTAACAATTACTAAGCCACAGTTGACCTAAGCAACCCCCGGCGGTTAATACTACCCTGCTCACAATACCAAAATCGCTCGATAAACGGGCTTGGAATGAGCTTCTCACGGGTTTTCGAGCACGGGAATCACGATGGTGGCGTTATTTTCGCCCTACCCTAAAAAAACCTTGTCGTGTCCGTATTTTTTTATATTTTGGGGATATTGCTATTACGAGCGGGGGTAGGTTCAATCTCCAGGGGTCGATCCGAGGCACTCTAGCGTACGATAATTGAATTTATTAGTATTCCCCAAAAAACCGATACGACGAGAATTCGCAGGCCCAAGACCGAGATGTTAGAAATTGGGTTTTTTTTTATAGGTGCAGTACGCAAGGGTTTCAGAATTCGAAACCATCACCATCGTTTTTCTCACTCTCGGAAACAGGGGGCGGAATGTATTACAAAATATCCTACAAACTTTTGATGTTTTGGCATTATTCATGTGTTTTCATGAATTCATTTTATGTGTTCATGTGTTTTCTATCAGTTTTCTTTAAATATCTAAGAATTCGTAAGGGAAAAACAAAATTGAAAAATGTCCGTTTTCAATTATGCAATAAATATATATATAAACTAGAATTCACTCGGATTATTATTATTATTTTAATAAAAAGAAAAATTTTAAAATTAAATATGTTTAAACAAATTAATATATTTTTGAAGAAAATGAGAAATCTTAATGGAACTTAGGGAGAATGTAGCTCTTACAGAGTAGAATCTTCGGTTAAAATTTCAAATCAAAGTAGATATCGCAACTAGCACAATTAGTCGCGGGAACGTAGCAATAACTATTGTAGGCACTTTAATTTCTTTTGATACTAGTCACAGGCATGTATTAGGAACGTTCCAAATACCTGTTTACGACCAAAATGGAGAATATTTTTTGATGACGATAACGTTCCAGCCACGTTCCTGGAACTTGTCTGGCTACGTAGAATCTTCGGTTAAAATTTCAAATCAAAGTAGATATCGCAACTAGCACAATTAGTCGCGGGAACGTAGCAATAACTATTGTAGGCACTTTAATTTCTTTTGATACTAGTCACAGGCATGTATTAGGAACGTTCCAAATACCTGTTTACGACCAAAATGGAGAATATTTTTTGATGACGATAACGTTCCAGCCACGTTCCTGGAACTTGTCTGGCTACGTTCCAATGACTTTGTGATTCCGGAGCGGCGATGTCGTGGCGTAGATGCCGCAACTTTCAGAAAACTTTGCCACTCTCCACCCCCACTCTTTCAAATCGATGTTGCTCCTGCTTTGTCTTGCAACCTATTTTATTATATTTATGTTTCATTATTGCATATGATTCTTGTTCATTTCCCTAACTCAGAAACTTAATAGAATATCAGAAGAGTAATATTAGATACTTAGATAGCAAAACTTGTGCTATTTTCCAATGGTCTAAGGGTCACAATTAAAACGAATGCAATTTTACTGACAAATATAATGATAAAATGTCCGAATCTAACCACGCGCCTTTAAAATTTGCATTTCTCAATGAAAATAATGTTTTTAAAATATGCAATGTCATGCGAGAATATGACACAATGGATGCCAAAACCTATTTATTGTTCTTCGGCACTTAAAACTAATTTTTATGTATTCATTTGTTATATTTGCTGCAGAAATGGCGATAAATTAAATTTTTTAGTCAATTGTGAAATTATGGTCCATGTGTTATAATATTGGCGTCGAAAGTTTTGGCCATCAATTTTTATCACTCGCACCCAGAACAATAACCATATCGACTATTTGTTTTATCGAAAAAGTAATTATTGGAAAGTGCGAATTTTCAACTAATTTATAACTTAAAATAAGTGTAAATACTTTATCACAATAGATCGTAATTAAATGTCAATAAGATAACTTTCAATTATTCTCACTTTATGTCAAAATCATAGCTATTAGATCAGTACGAAATGAAAAATATTATAATTTAACGATTTTTAATGAAAAAATAAAAATATCTGGAAATATTGATTTTAGGTATAGGATATTATTCACAAAAATAGAGAATTAACGTGCCCATTCAAAAATACAATATATACTTCAAAATATTTTTAAAATGTGCGCCTTTTGACACTATCCTTCCATAAAAATATAATTTTCCAAAGTCCTCTAGTAAGGCCGATATTGGACTTTGACGCACTATTGGGACATTCTGTATACATATTTTGTGTGTGTGTGTGTGTGTGTGTGTGTGTGTGTGTGTGTGTGTGTGTGTGTGTTTGTGTGTTGTGTGTGTGTGCCTCGGGTTAATGATTACGGTTACAAAGACCATTCGCCAAACTTCCTTGTTTTTTCTTTCTTTAAATTATTCCTTGGGTACTATTTTACAATAAAACCAATAATAGTGGTAAAATTATCTTGAAATTATGTTTCTAACATATTGAAGAGTCAACCTAAAATGCTATATTATTACTTTTGTCATTTTCGATATTGTCTACTAGCCCAAGTGAGACAGACAGACATGTATATTCTCTTAACCTATAGACATATAGACTTTTTATTTGATATCTTTTTTTTTTTTCATTTTTCCACATTTTTTTCTTTTTCCTTTTTTCCATTTTTTATTGTTTTTTTTGTTTGTTTTTTACTTTTTTTCTTTCTTTCTTTTTCTGTAAGTATACATATTTTGAACCTTTGGTAGGATGAGAAAAATTGTTTTGTTATATTTTAGATGGAATTTTTTACGTCCAGCTACACCAGCAGATACGAATATAATTTTATCTGTTTATCTTGTCTATTGTACTACTGTTGTACTATTAATCTTACATTTTAACTAGTATTCTATATGTATTATATTTCTCTATGCTTGGTGAACAGTAAATCTTTATTTATTTATTATAAAAGAATTCCATATTTATTTTTCTAGAATCGGCAATTGCACAACTTACTATTGTAGTGTTCTACACTATATTTTTCTGCCTGTACTGTATGTAAACATAATTAAAATTCGTAAATTACTATGTTATTTCCAATTTTTCATTCGTAAAATCGGTGTGTTAAATTGAATAATCATTAACACTTGATTATTAATTAACTACTTATTTACTACTATCCATTAATGCAATCGATTAATTATCCACACTGAATTATTACTTATTAGCTATTAAGGCATGAAATTATAAATGATATTTTCGTGATGGTATTACACAAATTATACATCACTTGGAAATGATCTTCTATTATTAAATAACAGGGTAACTTAATACATCAGATCGTTCAAAAGTTCACCAACGAGGTTGAATGTCAGGGCTAAATCATTGAACCAAGCTCAGTCACTGTCTCGTATAGTTTGCAATTAATTACATGGCTTCCTAGATGAATGATGTAAACTGTTCCTTAAAAGTTATAATATTACGAATGTCTAGATTTACACTCTATTTGCCGATATATTGAAATTTTTATATAATTATACAGTTGCCATTGTTGGAATAAGGACTACAGGGCCGTTCCTGGCAGTGCAATAGATGCGGTCACATGGGACGCCACATATTAAGGGTCGGAATATTAATCATTTAGATACAACCAGGAATATTTAACTTATTCTTACCAGCTTGAAGTGAAAATATATACTTATAAAGCTTCTCTTTGTGATATTTAGAAAACTTATTTATATAATTATCATATTTGTGGATTGAAGTTGATTATTAAAGGGCCTTTTAGAAGCCCCTGCAGTTTTTGGGACCTTGTTCATTTTTTTAGTAAAAAAAAATCGCAATAGAATATTGCCCCAAGGCTATGCGAAAATTCCCAAAACAAAATCGTATGAAATTACATACAATGCCAATTTGGAACTTGAAGAGAAAAAGTATAAATAATATACGAAAAAAATATATATAAAAAAACAGATTACTCTGGTGTTACATGAAAAGTTATATAGAGGTAACGACAGTATTTTTGTTACTATTTTAAGTTATATCCTGTTACCAAACAAAAGTGAAAACAACCCTTTTTAAATGTTTTCTTAACCGCCTCACAAGTTACCGAAGTAACCCCCTGGAAGATCTCAAGGATCTTGTGCTAGGTAAAGAGAGACAAGGACCTACAGTTTAATGTGGACTCCGAACCACTCTTGGGGCAATTTTTTTAATGAAAATTTGTTTCGCCTTGCGGGAATCGAACCCACTTCGCTAGGCAACTCAGTTTTCTAGCCAGACGCTTTAACACACTGAGTTACCGACCCCTCCACTCCTAAACTGATCCATTTAAGTGATTTAAGGGGTTTATAAGAGTAATATAAATATTACTGCTACTATAATATATAAATTAAAGCTATTTAAGCTTATACAGCATTTACACGTACGCTCTCGTATTTCACCTCGTCGCTCGCCGATGTTCGCGAGAGGCAATCGCACGTTCGTCCCAACAACGCGAATGACCATTTTTACAATTGGCGAGTTTCAGTTCAAGCCGAGGTGAATGAGCAACGACGACGTGGAAATCTACAAGCCTTTGATTCGTCCCCAAAAACCGCTTCCAGCGCGAGCGCTAAGAGCCGCAAGGTGAGGAACGAGATGAATGACGAGTGAACCGATTACATTTGACATTTGATCTGCCACTCGTCTTATGATTCGCCTCGCCATTCATGCGAATGTGTAAATGCGGCATTAGTAATGGTCAATTTCCGGTTACTGTTATATAACCAAACTTTTTATTGGATTGTTTCATGTACTAGTTATCTGATATTTACTTTGTGGGGAAGCAGATTATTGTGTAGAGTATAATATAAAAGTAACGTTTGTAAATATAGAGTTGTTGATTTTACATTTTTACTCAACAACCTCTTGACTGTTCTTCACCAAACTTGCTAGAGGATTTTTTTTTAGTCTAAGAAACAATAATTTATGTATTAATCGCGTTAGATCATAGAAGACGCCGCAAGATCTGTATCTGATGATGAATTTTTTTCATATATTTTTTGACGAAACGTTGTGGTACTTCTCATTCCATGTATAAAATGTACACTTGATAGAACGTGATAACTCCAACCGTTTTCGAGGAAATAATTTTTTGAAAGACAAATTCAAATTTAATGAAATAAAGTATACTATTGAAAAAAGTACAAAACGTAAGGGAAAATAAAATCGTAATAACAGCGATAACTCTTTCTCACTTTCTTATGAACTAATGCATTATTTTCATGGTATTGAGATAAATACATAAATGAAAAGATTGTCTAAAATAAGGATCTAATCTTATTAGAAGACCAAGATATAACGTAAAAGTTGATTTAATGACATTATAAACTTTCTCCCCATGCAAAAACCCCATTGCTGCAACTTATAGTAAATGTTCGATATGGTCTCCACCTACTTCTATGCTTTTTCTAATTCTATCCATAAAAGATTTTCTTACATTGAAAAATACATTTTCCTGTCCTCTAATAAAATTCGCTCCTTCTTGTATTTTGTCTCACAGTTCTTCTCTTGAGTTGATAGTATTTGCATAGACTAAGGACTTCATATGTCTCCACACATAATAATCCAAAGGATTATAATCAGGACTCATCTCTCTCTCATCAAGATAATTCGTGACTTCGATGGAGAAATGAGGGGAGCTCCATCTTGCATGAACCACATTCTGTTCGGTATGTCTAGCATGAAAGCATGTAATATATCAGCAATTCAGCAAAAGTATTTTGAAAAAAAAAACAGATAAGACTGTCCATTTAAATTTGGAGGAAGGACAAATGGTCCCAATAATTGATCGCCGATAATACCACACCAAACGTTAATCTTAAATTCTTGCTGAAAATGCCTATCTTTAACGGCATGAAGATTTTCTACTTCCCAGTAATGGGTATATCTCCAGTTGAAAACGCCTCGGCGAATAAAAGTTGCTTCGTCGGTAAATAAAGTGTTCTTAGCAAAATTTCGGTCCCTGTTGTGTTTATTTAGAACAAATTGACAATATTGTAGCCTTTGTGGAAGATCCCTTCGAAGTAAGTTTTGTACAGGAGTGAGATTATATGGGTAGAAGCGTTCTTTACGTAAGACTCTTAGGACATATTGTTTTACTCACCCCTGTTGCCGCTGCTAAACGACTTGAGCTGACTTGAGGATTTTCATCTACACGAACTAAAATTTCTAGTTCTTGATCTGAAGTAATTCGTTTCGGTCGTCCTACATCGTTTTTCTGGCAAAATGAACCCGTTTCTCCCAAACGACGAAACAGATCTTTGAAAATCTTATGGTCTGGCTGTATTCTATTTGGATATTGCAATGAGTATCTCCTCGCTGCAACACGTCCGCTAAAATTATTTTGTGCATAAACACATATCATATCCCTCATTTCCCTATTTGAAACAAATCACTACTTCCACGTCCAGATTTTGTATCCAAGTCTTATACATACTAAATCCCAATGTAATATTTTATTCCCTTTAATAATAGAGTGAAGGTGGTAGAGGTGGTGGCTAATTTAAAAAAAAATTTAGAAGCCCTTGGTTCTCGCATACACATTAAATAACAATTTAATTTCTTATTCCCTTAAACAATAGAGTGAGGTGGCAATGGGGGTGGTAGAAGGGGTAACTAATGCCAAAATAAAGGTTCTCGTATACACACTAAATCCCAATTTAATTTTTTACTTCCTTCAATAATAGGGTGGGGGTGGTAGACGGGGTAGCTAACACCAAAAATATTTTTAAGATGTTTCGTTCTTGCATACACACTAAATTACATTTTAATTTTTTTTACTCCTTTTCATAATAGTATGGGGGTGATAGTGGGGGTGACCGATGCCAAATTTTTTTTAAGACCTTCACTTTTCGTACATGCCCTAAATTGCAATTTTATGGACTCTTACCTGCTTGCTTTGCCTATTTACCCGTATTTACCCCGTTTACCCACGAACCCTTCAACGGAACTAGATCAAAATATAATGTAGTTCTAGATCTCGTTATAATACTAAGTGTACCAAATTTCAAGTCAATATCATAAACGGTTCCGGAGTAAACGTGCGTACAAAAAAGTTACAGACAGACCGTCAGATAGGAAATTGTTTTCGCTCAAATTTAAAATCTCGACATTTCATGACTGTTAATCCTATTTCAACAAAAAAAAAAATATTAGATATTTTTTGCGTTACTATGCTTCCACCGGGCGTGGAAGTAATTACTATGTCTAAATTACTATGTCTAGGCATTGTAAATAAGAAAGTTAAAGAAATTGACTCGAGGTACACAAGAACAAAATAAAATAATTAAATGACATAAATGACAGAACTAAAACGTCACCAAAGCACATTTTTCAATAAATACATTTTGTTTCATTAAATTTGAATTTGCCTTTCAAAAAATTATTGAAATATTTAACGGCACTTTTCTCGAAAATGGTTGGAGTTATCAAATTCTACCAAGTGTACATTTTATACGTGGAAATTACACCCTCATCAGATTTTCTGATCAGAAGTATCACAACGTTTCGTCAAAAAAATATGAAAAAAATTCATCATCAGATACAGGTCCTGTGGCGCCCTCTATGATCTAGCATGGTGTAATACATAAATTATTGTTTCTTAGAATAAAAAAAGTTCCTCTAGCAAATTTGGCGAAAATCAGTCAAGAGGCTGTTGAGTTATTGCAAAAAAACTAAAAAATAATTTGAACTTTGACACCCTGTATCTTTTTCCACAGCAACCTTTTACTAAAGCATATTTGCTTATATCCTCATATTTTGGTCCAAAGAATCTACCCCTGAACTATGGCCTATTATTAATGGTCCACCGTGTATATGAAGGGAATATACGTGGATATGATACTGATATCATATGCAAATTGTGCTAAATATAATGCCTCTAGCGATAATTTCCTTTTTTAGATGGTATATAATGTTTGACCATATGTATCGTGTTTCTTAAATGCATTTGAAAATTATTTAATATTTACCACTTCCTCCTATGATTCAGACCTGAACAAAATTCAGCTTAATCTGGACTTGCTATAAAGAAACTGACGAAACACATTTTTTTTAACATTTATTTAACGTCGGCCTATTTCCGCTATCAAGACCAATCACCGACGCCAGGGGATAAGCTCATTAGTGTCTGTGTAGCACCGGGACCCCTAACCTGGAAATTTTGCCGAACCCCCAAAGTTCGTCGTGGGGTAAGGATCTTTAACGGGCTCACATCGTAAATACACGGAACCCACAGTTTTACATATCTTTCGAAAGATGGTGACGCGAGCAGATCCGCTCATCCACTATATCTCATAGACTTGCTGTGACCCGATTTTGAACCCGGGCCATCTGCGCCACTGTCCATCACACTACCAAGCCGACGACGCGACGCAACACATTGATTTGATAGACAGTTTACAAAGACGTTATCGACCTATCATTAATGCAAGTGAAACTGACTAAAAATGAATATTTTCCAAATGTATTTTGAGCAGAACAAAAAAATTAATAAAATCAAACATAATAATTAACATACAAGTCGAATTTGCATTCGGTTGGTTTTAAGAAGCAGTTACTAGCTATTTTGTGAAAATGTTTACGGTACTGCGACATGTGAAAGTATGTTCATTCATCAACTAAGTTGAATGTAAATATTGATAAAACATAATTTTGTACTTTTTATTTGGTTTAGACCGTGTACGTGGTAACGCATCATTAAACACGGAAGGAATTCAACTTATCATTTCTTTCGCCTTCTAATCTACCAATATTTAAACCTGATATACTTACTATAAGTAACATGTGAATGCGAATTGAAGAATAGTATTACAGATATTCTAGAATTACGTTTGGTGTGTTTCAAGGTTATTCTTTTAGTTTAAGATCAAGCTCAAACTTTAATATAATTCACCAATTTGACATATTTTCACATCAATTTTAGTTAAAAACATAATAAGGAGAAGTTTACGTATACCTTTGTGAGCATAGACTTCGTGACTGCCTGTCAGTCCTCGAGAGTTATACATTGATGTGCTAAAATTGAATTTTTAAGAGAATAGGCCAAAGTAGTCTGTATTTGTTATTTGCTTAGTTAAGGTGCTCTCCCGATGCAAGTGACAGTGGCCAGAGACCGCGACCGGAGACATGTACCAACGACAGAGAGGGCTACTCTCCCGATACACGCGACAGCGACACACAGTTGTGAGTATGTTGAATACACATGTTTAACAAACTTGTACGAGTGATGAACGAAGACAAACAAACTGCAGCAGCATGCATCGAGAGAACACGTAAAGGTGCTCTCCCGATGCAAGCGACAGCGAGCGGAGACATGTACCACGTGACAAGCAGAGTAGCCCTCCCTGTCATTGGTCTCTGCTTGTCACGTGGTACATGTCTCGGTCTCCGGTCGCTGTCGCTTGTATCGGGGGAGTACCTTAAAGGTGCACGCGACAGCGACCAGAGATCGCGACCGGAGACAGCGACAAATGTCTCGCAGGGCACCGGTTTAGTGAAATTAAATGGTAGCTCTCCCGATGCAAGAGACAAGTGTTTCGGTCTCTGGTCGCTGTCGCTTGAGTAGGTCTCTGGACTGGTTCGGTAGCGGTGACGCGACAACTTTTCCTGCCGTGTTGCGTCGCTGCAGTGTTTGTTTCTCGTTCGTACAAGTTCAATAACACATTGACAACTGTATTTCGCTGTTGCGTGTATCGGGAGAGTAGCCTGTTGTAGTGTATAATACTTCGTATCAGAAAAAATTAACTCGAAAAAATTCCAGGATCTGTCAAAATACTCAAACTTTCCACTCATAATGTCAAACCACAAAAAAGAGTCCTAGTATTTTCAATTATCAAAAAACTACAATAAAAAATCCGAAAAAATTCAGCCCTACTCGATAATTCCCAAACATGCCTAAATTGTCGCCGAAACCTTCAAAACAGTCAATCTCCACTTTTTACAGAAAAAACTTTCAAAATTTTCAACTTTAAAAAATATTGCCCCTGTATATTTTCATTCCACTCGTCATACTCTCCACATACCTCAAATATCAAATTTTAATTCGTTTAAATAAAAATTTTACATGCATTCATTTCCGCAATCTCACAAATCTTCAAATAACTTAATAAAAATGATACAGGGGTCACCGAAAAATCAAAATGCTTTTAGGCTCTATTAAACGATATAATTCTCAATTATGCTTTCAAACGATTTCGACAATTACGCAGTTACATGTGTGCGCTGAATGGCTGGGGCAAGCAACCGGTTTTAGACCAAGCCCGCACGCAGTCTGGGGACATATCTAGATATCAAAAAAACGTTTCTGCCTGACTCGATTCCACGAGAGTATATAAGCTTGGGCGCGACGAAGATGAAGACAAGTCAAGTCAGTGCCGCGTTCTATAACCGTACTCGTGTCTTCCTTGATGGTCCAAGTAAAAACATCCATAATCTTTGCTCTAGCTTGCTTTTTAATAAATAAATAATAAATAAATACACCACAGGTAATGACGACCCCGTTTATCCCGGAAGGCTCTAGAAGCGCCTTGTGTGGGCTACACATTTAGAGACAAAGGACTCACACCCAATATCCGTGTATAGTGGAAAAATCCCTCTCATTGTATTTTCCACTGCCACAACTGGGGATCGAACCCGGAACTTTTGGGTGAGAGGCAAGTGCGCTCACCTCTCGACCATCAGTCATACAAATATTTTTTGGTGTATTTTAATTATTATTTTAAGCGTCTCCTTCGCCAAACAAGTGACTTTTTAAAACTTCTTAAACAAATCTAGTTAATTTTTTTTTTTATTTCGACGCAACTTCGCTGTTGAAAAGTTTCGTTAATCAGAATATAATTTTACTTATTTTTTGAATATTTTGTGAAGTGAATTAAATAAATGTTAGTTTTCGTTTTTTAAAACAAGTGTGTTTTTCTTATCGACGATATACAGAGCGAATCAAAAAGTACCCTACCAAGAAGAAGTTAAGTGCATCAACGTCCCATACAGGGTGAAGCATTGACCCTGAGACAAAAAACTTTTATTTCTCTGAAACATTCTTTTCTACAAAAATAAGTGCCCGAACACCCTTGGGGGTCTCAAGTCAAGCTCAAGTCTGAAGGCTCGTTCGTGTTCAAACCCCCCTTGTCGTTGGTCTTTAGCGTGTCACGTAATACATGTCTCCGTCTATGGTCGTGGTCTCTGGTCGCTGTCGCGTGCATCGGGAGAGCACCTTTACAAAATTTGATAGACTTACAATAGTACAATGAAGGTAATAACTAGGTCTTTACCACATGCGAGTGAAATTATACGGCGTGTGGTAAAATACTACTTACTGTACTCAGAATTATGTGGTAAACCCCGCATACCGCTGGATTGTAAATAAATAAATACGACGGGAAGTAAATCATCAAATTTGTCGATTTATTCAAGAAACTTATCATATTCACTTAAAAATGACAAGTATAAACTCATATTTTTCAAAAATGAGTTTGGAAAAAGTTTTTATTTAAAAAAATCAATATTTATATGACAGTTTAAGTTAAAAAAATGTAATGTTTTTTGACGTTTGAAGAAAGAAATTTTAAACACCAAAAAACAATGATATTTATGACGAGTTCCGTGATCTTAAACTGTCATTTCTCTGACATTTCATCTGAGCGGAAGTAAAAGCTTTTACTACCGCTAACGGGCGGCACTATAAGTATTTGAAGAAATAACATAGTATATTGTTTTATTAGGAGTAAAAGTGATACTTTTGTGACGAGTTTGTAGATAATTTATTACCTACAAAATCGAATATTGTGCATGAAGGTGCATTTAGAAGATTCCGGACGTATTGCAATGAGAAAAAGAAATAAAAATAAATAAAATCTAATAATAAATATAATATTCAAATAGTTAAGTTACGGTGTATTTTTATTTAATAATTAAAGCATATACGTTTTGTATTATTTAATATATCTCTTATAAGCAATGAGTCGTACTTTTTCTTCCTCTCACAGCGCCAGAAAAATTACTTTTACCTCCGCTGCTAATGGCAACGCACAGCCGTCTAAAATGTCAAACTTTAATGCCATGAGATGAGTTAAGAAACGTCATGTTTTTCTGGCATTTGAAGAAAAATAATGTGTATTCAATTCATATTCAACACTAATATATTATTATGCAGAGGAAAATGATTTTTATTTAATAAATAATAGATATCCTATTTACATTTATCATTCTTACTAAGAGCTGGTATTTTTGTTATTCTCAGAATATAAGTAGTATATTTATTTTATTTGAATGCATTTCATTATACCCCTGATATTTTTCATTTTAATTTAAAAAAAATGAAAACAAATTTAAAAATTTGCTTTTTGTAAAAAAGGCGTCCTAAAAAGTAAAAAATAAAAAAATCCACATATACGAATACAAGAAAAGCAAGGCGTGCGCATTTTGTATAATTGTACGCATGATTGTATGAAAGGGGTGGAACCGTTATATACATAGTGCCTTCAGTAATGCGTGCATAAGGATGAGACATATACTTATATACAAAGTGCGCACGCCTTGCTTTTTTGCATTTGTACATTAGTATTTTTTACTTTACAGTTTACAGAAAGCCAGTTTTTGAAAAAAATTTAAATTTCTTTATTTTCTACTTTTTAGTCATACTTTTTGGGGGTTTACCCCCAGAGATCGGTCGACAGAAATTCGTCGCTTAATGATTTGTTTTGATTTCTCGCTCATTCACTTTCTCGCTCCTTTGTTTTGCAGATTTTCAATTTTGACCTCCGTGCCCCCTATCGGGAATTTGCAAAAGTATTTGTGGAATACTGTATTGTTATCCGGTCTTAGTAATTGTACAAAATTTCATCAACTGATTATGTCAGGAACTGTGTTAAATAAAGTATACAAGATTTGAACAGAAACATTGTGCATATATTGTGAGTTAAAGAAAAGCAAGTAAAAAGTGAGTGTTTTATTCATTTCACATATATAAAATTCTTTTTAATTACTTTGGATGATCTTGTACATTGAAAAAAATATTTGTTATTTTTGTCATTCATTCTAAAAATTGGCGCCAAATGGTTACCCGGTTATTTAGTTTTTTTATTGTTTTTGTTTGTAAAAACATCGAATTTCTTATTTATGCCATAATGTAACAATGTATGTATGAGCTTACAAAATCAACTGGCTATGTTTATATTATTTCAATTAATATTCGATAACCTTGCCATTGGCATTAATAAATTATTAATAATCGTTAAGATAAATAATAAGTATTTCATACATACAAAAGTAGTACTCCTCATAAGGAAAATAACGAGCTATTGTAGTATATTTATAGCCTTAAAATTTTAATTAATAATGAAGCTACAAAACTGGTATTTTCTTCCATCCATCTAAAATATCTTAATTAAATCTGTAGGTATGTGATGGTCCATTCATCCAAGAACAATAATTACAACTTGAAGGTCCAGCATGCTATACAAATAATAATGAGGCAAACCTGTAAACCCTCTACTCTCTCTCATACTCTAGGTGTACGTTACGTTTAAGGTTTTTTATAAGACGAATAATAATATAATTAGAAATAATTAAGACTTCAGTGATTTGCGAGATAAGTTAAAATCTACCACAGCTTTTATGGCTGAAATCGATTTAATAATACTTTATTTGCTAAGTAAATATTATAAATAAGAGGAAAATTAGGTACTATATTCTTTGCCTGATTTTTTGCCTCATTTTCCTGAGGAATTTGTTTAGAAAATATAAATATGTTTGGTGTCATTCGATTCCCACTATTGTTCCCACTATTGAGTAGTACAAACCAATTTTCTCTCGAAGATATAATCCCGGAGAAAAACATAATTTTCTAGTGCTTTAAGCAAATGTAAGGTGTTCCCAAATTGCTATATTTGCAGCGCTATCTGAAATGTCTGGGTGGACGATTTGTTGAACTACTGGGATAAATAAAATATCATTTTGATAAAGCCGGGGTACATCACATAACATATGAAAGTATGTCGCCCTTTAATAAATTGTAATTATTTAAAAACAATTAAAAAATATTTGAAGCTTTAAATGATGTCAATAATTATATTATAACCAAAACCAGTCAACTCAACAAATTTGTAAACATGGTGTGCCTCAAGGCTCTGTGTTGGGTCCAACACTCTTTCTAATTTACATAAACGATCTGCTAAATTTCAACTCAGACGTTTCTTCCATATTATTTGCTGACGACACCACAGTTATCAATCAAGACAAATCATTACCTCAAATACATATTAAGGTAGCCGACACACTGTCAAAGATAACTACTTGGTTTCTTTCAAATTCATTGCTTGTTAATGACGGCAAAACTCAATCCTTACTTTTCACTCTCCGCAACGAGCACGAACATAAAAAATCCGATCCTGTTAAATTCCTAGGCGTCTACTTAGATTCCAAACTGACTTGGGAGGAACATATTATATATCTTTCAAATAAACTCTCTAAAAGTATCTTTCTCCTTCGACGTTTATCCAAAATAGTGTCACAAAAAACTTTAATTACTGCCTGCTATGGATGTTTTTATTCTGAAATGAGTTATGTAATCATAAACTGGGGTCACTCAGCTCATGCTTATAAAATATTTGCAATTCAAGGAAAATGCATTAGAATAATTGCACAGATTGGCTACAGGGAGTGTTGTCGAGAATATTTCATAAAATTAGGTATACTTACTTTCCCATGTGTGTTCATTATGGAATGCCTTTTGTATATAAAAAAGCAAGAATTCCAATACACAAAACACAAAGAAGTACATGATTATTCAACTAGAAATAATGATAAAATTCTACCTAATTTCTCTAGACTGGTAAAAACTAGAGATGGCCGTAGTTACTATGGAATAAAACTCTTTAATGTCTTACCAGATCTAGTAAAAAATCTAAATTTAATCTCTTCCAAACTAAACTTAAAGCAATATTTAAAAAATAAAGCCTTTTACAGTCTTGATGAGTTTCTCAGAAACAATTTTGTTGATTGGGCTGCTTTATCTAGATCGATTTAGCCATGTAGTTTTATAGTATTGTGTTATTAATTGTTCGTTACTTTTTCTCCACTGGATTTTAATTAACTTTTACTACTTTAATATGTCAATTTTTAATGTTTTTTATTTACCATTTTTAACTTGTATACCTTATTGTATGACTTGTGTAAATGCTTTGTGCATGTTGACACTAATAAATTATTATTATTATTATCATAATTTTATACGCCCCTCTTCAACCTCCTTGAAGTGGCAGCTACCCCTTTAAAATTTTTAAATTGAACGAGGGTGCGTGTGACATCTCATTTGAAAGGTTCTTTAATTCTCTATCCTGCAAAATAAGATTTTTGAATTTTTCTAATTCTTTTATTGAAAAATATTACATTTTTAATTTTATGATTTAAACGACCGAATAAGGCAATAAATTAATCACCCCAGAAACAGCACAAAATATTTTAGAAGAATTTCAGGAACACTTCCATTATAATTAAGAAGCTATGGGCCCAGTTTGAACATTTGATATAAACTTTTTCATGTTCTTTTGTTTACTTAGTAACATTAAAAATGTAATATTTTTCAATAAAAAATTTAGAGAAATTCTAAAATCTTATTTTGCAAGATAGAGAATTAAAAACCCTTTCAAATGAGCAATCACACGCACTCTCGTTCCATTTAAAAATTTTAAAGGAATTGCTGTGACTCCAAGGGGGTTGAAGGGTGAGGTATCCAATTATACTGAAAGAATGCCATTTTACTCATAAATTGTTAATTACGTGGATAATGAATTTATCCGGTACCTATTGGCCTCTCTGTACATCCCAAAGTAAACGAGTGTGTGAAAGAAAACAAAAATTGCCTACGTGAAAGCGAGACAGATGATCGCTATATTAGTGGGGCACGAATGAAAATTTCTCGACCTTTCGTAACAATATCGATGCCACACGATGCCCTGCGTTGGTACACGACGAGGCGATAAAAATAATATTTCATGAAGTAGCGTGCTGGAAATAGTATATCCGATTTCTGTTCCTTATTTTTGTTGTTTTCTTCCTCGCACTTGTTTACTCGGGGTATATAAAATTATTTTTAACAAATATGTATAGCAAACGAAAGGCAACAAACGAATTTGTTTGCTTAATATATGTATAGAGCAATGTAAATAAAATAAAATTGTTATACCGTAAAATGTTGGAGACCTTGGTAATCCTTTCTGGCTTGCATCAGGCAACTAAAAAAATTGTAAAATGTATTAAATACGCAACTGTAAACTTGTGTTTGATTTTCACATAATCAAAGTAACAATCAAATGTCTCATGCTGTATATACGTCTTCTCATTTTTATTTTAAAACTTTACCTCCAGAACAACTCCTTATTTATCATAATTTTAAGGGAAAGATATGTTCTTTAAACATGCTAATAATATTTATTTTGAATAAACACTGTACTTGATAAATGCATAGAAACTATAATTATATTGGATAAAAGCATTTCACAAGTTTCAAAATAAAAGGATTAATGAGCCTTTTTAAAAATTTAAGTGAAAAATTATATATCAAAAGTATTATGTACTGAAACCAATTCACGAATAACAAGTAATTATATCAACAAAAAGTAGTTAACAGATAAGAAAAAGAAATAAACTGGTACTTAACGTATATTTATTCAAAGTAAGCACTACATATAAACTAAACTAACTTTTAGAAGCAACTGACAGAGTGATTATTTACTACTCCCAAGATTAAATTTCTTTCAAAATTTTGCCAAAATAATATCAGGTGCATTCAGAACATGGATCTGTTCTTTCCAATACAATTAATTTAAAAATTTCATATTAACGCTTCATAAAAAAATATATAATAATATTCATTATAGTAGGATAAAATGTATACACTAGTCATGAGTGATAGCTAATTACTATATAAGTAATATACACAACAAAATAAAAAATGCAATTTTACTGATGCCGGCTGTATTGTGCTGCATATTTGATGATAAATAGTTAGTTAAATATTTCAATATAGGTATTTGGGCTTCTTAAGCTGAACAGGAAAATTTTTCATCGTGATTCCTCTCTTGATACTCATATCGTCAAGAACTTGCTGGTCACAGTCGATCCTACCCAAATGAAGAATTTTACTTTCAATATCTACGTTTATTTTACCTCAACCTAGCTTACACAACTCAGAAAAGTCACAGGCTTAAACCCTATACCTCAGTTAAATTAACCTTACAACTGAAGAATCGGAGGAAGCTGAATTAAAAATTAATAAACACACATATTTATCGATAAAAAAACTCGCACTAAGAAAATTGAGATAGACAAGTAAGTAAGGATGAAAATGGAATTGACATTTGATAAAAAAGAAGATGACCTCATCACCCACTGGTACCGCCAAAATATTTGGCGAGGCCTAATGATATTTCAACTGATTTTCTAAAACTCAATAACTGTATTAATAGAATTGTTATCAACGCATTTATACCAAATTTCCTTTAATTTCAATTCAGTGTACCACTTTAGCTAAAAAATCCAATTTTGTGGTTAATAGATCTTTGCGCCTTTCTAATTTCATGATTCTGCATATACATATCCTTTTCTTCTTGTGCTTTCATTTTGTAAGACTCAAGAGAATATTTCGAATGTATTCTAATTTCCACGATCGGGAGTAGAAATCGATTTCTATGGCATCAAAATTGTGACAGAAGTAAAGCATTTACTCCCTATGGATGAAATAAGACAATAATTTCCCTACGGGAGTTTTTATTTCATGCCCACTAGTTGCACTTGACAAGTGTATTTGTAAACAAATATCTGTTGCCATGATACGTTCAATGGAAATATCCCAAAGGCTTCTAAATATTGTAATTTCGCTCCAATTTATTATAATTCTTTATTTATGAAATAAATGTTTCTACTCCCGATCGTGGAAAATAGTATATACACCTCGGGAGAGATGGCCATTTTTCCCTCGATGTATTTGTTGCCCTCGGGCTTCGCTCTCGGGCCTCAAATTACACCTCAGGAAAAATAAGACGTTTCTCTCCCTTAGTGTATGATGTACTATACCCTATATTTTTAAAATATATTGAAAATAATATCCTAATAATATTCTTCTTGAATAAAAATATTTTATGAATATTCTCAGAATATACCCAACAAAATATTCAAAAATAGAACATTTTGAGATGTCTGGGTAATTATCGATGTACTTATTAGCGATTTTTTTTCTACATGTACGATTTTATTTGAGTAATTTTTAATTTAGTTATTATCATCTTCTAGGCCGATCTGTTAAGTTATATTTAGTATTGTACTATTGAATAAAAAAAGGATACAACTGCATAAAATAATCATAGACTTTATCAGAACGTTTCCACGCGGAAAATATAAGCAATAAATATTTGAATAATACTAAAAGTGAATTATTTTATTATTGTTGGCTGTAGCAAATTTATATGCTACTGTACTAACGAGAGCAATAAAATGTTTTAATAGTATATTTTGCTATATATAAATCAGTTTCAAAGTAAAGTTATATTGATCTAATAAAATGTCGATCATTGTTAAATACCTTTACAAAAATAAAGTTAAAGGTTTATAAACCCTGTCTCTCTAAAAAAATATATGTACAAAAATAAATATGTCTGGCTTTGATTTCTAGAATTGTATAATCGTGTCTCGGGAGTATAATTAAACTATTATCATCACTCGCCCGCCAATGTCTAATCTATTAATAATCGTAAGATATATCGACTGTATCCAAATCCAACAAGCAAATAATGTTTATACATATTCTCATTGAAGTTTTCACGAAACAACGCTACACATTGCTCTCAATGCCATCTAACTTGATATTAAGTAGACTTTTTAGAAAATAACTAGTATACATGAGTCCCGATTACCAACCAATAAAATACATCCTTTGGAGTGCCATTTAAATATCACGATTTCAACATTTTATGATATCTAAGCGTTTTGATGTTAACGGATGTGATAAACAATATTTCTCTTACGATTAGAATCAAATACTTGCTGGTCATATCAATGTTCGTGGTTCATCCATATATATGAGTCGTATTCTATCTAAATCTTCTTAGAATTGACCATCTTGCCTGTCCAATATCTTTTAACTTATAATAAATTCTTTCTATAATAAATTCTTTCATTTGCTTCAATGTGTTCTTTAGATGTCTCAATGTTTTAATTTATTTCTCTATTTATCTATTTTGAAGTAAATATTCATAAGCCCAACTAGATGATACAAAGGCAAATTGAATTCAAATAGTAACAATAAACATAAATACACCACGCATATTAAACAACCCCTAAAATCAAAACCTGTTCAAAGAAACCCACAGACATTGCCAGTGTCCGAACGAACGAACGATGACGTTAAATGATAACATAGAGAACAATGACATTAAAATATAATTAAAAAAATATATGTGGATACATGTAGTAGAAGTTGGTGATTGAACTTAGCCTTTATTGTGACACTCCTAAGTAATTTTTCTCACAGTGCAGTTTTCTGCCCTACGATTTCCTGTCCAATTAATTGAAATCTTAGCCTCACTAGGTCTTCGCAGTGGCACATTATGTGAGCTGAGGTTTCTTTCTCCTCTTGCAGAATCTACATGTTGCATTCTCTACCAGGGTCATTAGAGGCATGAGTCTATTAAACCAGCAATGCCCAGTTAACAGACATACCATTATCCTATCGATCTTTCTCAGCAAATCTTCCGTAAATTTGGCCGATCGTTCTTTATTGAACTCTTTGGCCTGTCTTTGTCTTGTGGAATTCTTCCACCATCCCACAGATTTATTTTGCACCCATTCGCTAATGGCTGTTTGTATGTATGTCTTTACTACGCGGCAGAAGCGTTCAGGTCGTTAAGCTTTATTTCTCCTGTGTCTCTTGTGTCCTGGTAAATACTCACACAAGGGTCACTCTACTCACTCACTCACTTTGTAGGTCTAAAAGAGCCATAAAACAGTCTCGCATTAATCTCGAATTGTTCTGCATGGAGCCGATTGCTTTCATCGTCACTTGGCTATCGGAGAAAATGGCGATCGACTGATTAACAATGTCTTACTTTATTATCTTCTTCGTACAACAGTATATAATGGTCACTTCAGCCTGAAGTACTGTTGCATATTTTGCTTGACTTATTGGGATACCAGCTTTTGGTTTTGTCCCATATATCCTGGCTCCTATCTCCTATTCTATATTGGAGTCGTTCATATATCAAACTATTTATGCATATATTGGGAAAACATTTTTCTAATCTTCCCTGCCCGGTATTATAATTTGAAAGTTCTTTTTTGAGTTATACTTAACTTGAGACCAATTGCCCATCTGCTATTGTCAGGTTTTACTGTCTTGATGGCTAGCCGTCTATTCCGGATTTTAGTCTGGGTGCTGTGTATCCTCCAAGTCTGCCATTTCCAGTGAGCCCGGAAACTATGCCACCATGCACAATTGAACTTTCCGTTAATGTTTCTGTGTTTCTGTGTTTGTGTGTACCTACTTCATTTGCAGTATAGCCATCCTTGGATAGAATTCTATGGATTCTAGAGATAGGGCCTTCGCTAATCTCCTTGCTGCACTTTCTCCATGAGACTTTCTTTGCTTTGCGGACATTTCTGTTGTACTGTGTGAGGTATCCCAATCTTGGCTGGATTTCTAACTTCTGCCCTCAGGCCTTCTAAATGTTTGTTTCACCATCTGGTGAAAATCTTGTTTTATCTCTAGTTTTCCTCGTTTTCTCCGGACAGTTTTCCCAGTAAGCAGTTATAATCGCATCCCTTACCCGTTCCATTTCCACTTCAAAGCTTTCTGCATTGATTGACCTGTATTTGATGAAAATCCACATTAACGTTGATCAAAATAAAACTTAAACTTGTTTTATGATTTTCACAAATTATTTATTTACACATTCTGTCACATACAAAAATTAATTATTTCACCAACACAGTGGTTTCTTCCGATGTGAGAACTAGTGCCGAAATCATATATGAAACCCTATGAAGACAATGAAGTATATTATGTATATTACAAAAGTGGGCATTAATTTCTTTTTTGGAAGTTTTGTTCTAACAAATTGGAATATTTTGAACCTACAAACTAATTGTAAATAGGTACAATTTGAAAAGAAATTTCCATCCTTCCAGTCTTCTCTGTACTTTCTCAAACGTAATATGCGTAACGTAGATTGGGTCCGAGACTGTTGATGCATATTCTAAATTCAATGTTACAAAGGATACACATAGCAATCGAAGGTTTCAAATATGATCTCTGTACTATTTCAAGCACTGCAATATGAGTAACATAAATTAGATTCTTCCAGACTCCCAATGCGAGTTGTAAATTCGTTGTTGCAAAGGTAATCCATGAAAAAGTAGCAAAAAAGGCTTAAAACACAAAAGTTCTGTTACAGGGATAAAACAAGGGACCCCCTCTCCGTACTCGAGGGCACTGAACACAATGGTGATTTTTTTAAGGTTCCCACCCCTCAGAAAGTATCCCTAACCTCAAAAAATACCCCATTTTGCGGTTTTTTCCATCGTAGGCATGCGGATGGTTTCTTTGGGCAGATTTCTGGTAGACCGTATGAAATTTAACAATACAACATCTTATCCATCCCCGGGATTGAAACTACCACCACCCCTAATATTAAAATATCACAAAAAAAAATTGAAATGCATGAAAATTTATTTATCCCCGTTTCCGAGGGTAGTCAACACGATGGTAATATTGATTTCTCCCCCACCCTCCACCAACCACCCCTAATACCACCCCCTATTCATATTTCTTGATACTGGGCATATGGAGACTTGTTGGATAGGGTTTTTTAAGGAGATTTCGACATTGTAAAATGAGTTGAGTGACGAGGCATGCCATAAGAAATCAATATTATCACACTCGAAAACGGGAATAATCAAATTTTTTTGCATTTTGATTTTCTTGGAAATATTTTAATATTAGGGGTGGTGGTGGTGGTTTCAACCCCGGGAATGGATAAGATGTTGTATTGTTATGGTATTTTGGGCGGTATTCGGGTAGATACGGTCTAAAAACGCAAAATTTGGGTATTTCTCGAGTTTAGGGGTAGTTGCTGAGGGGTGGGAACCTTGAAAATATCACCATCGTATTCAGCGTCCTCGAAAACGGGGGGAGGGGGGCATGTTTTATCTCTATAACAGAACTTTTGGGGTTTTTCAACTTTTTCAGGGACTAAGGATACATATCAAAGAGTAAACTCGCTAGAAAACGCTTTTGAGTTTCTAATAACAACACCTAACCATAAATGATTTTGAGTTTTTAATAACAAAACCTAAACATAAATGCTGTTGAAGTGGTAACTTCGACATGTTTTAAGAAGGTTATTTTAGGGTTGACAGTTATTCCAAGATCTTTTATATTATTAGTTCTGTTCAATAAAGTATCGCCCATTTTATGACTAAATACAATCGGATTTTTTTCCTTGTGAATAACTTTATATTTCGATTCATTTAATAGAAAGTTGTTGTGTATACAAGAAGGGTTTATTAAGAACAACTTTTAATAGAACACATTCTTGGTAAGATCCTGTTACATACATTGATACACAGACAATCAATGTATATAATTTAGACAATTTACATGTAAGTCCCATATAATATCATTAATAAATATAATAAAAAAGAGAGGCGAAATAGTCCTACGGAACTCCAAATAATTGCAGAATCTTTTCGAACTTAGCCACAATGCTAAACAACTAATATGTATTTTTCAAGTATGAACTGAAAAGCTGTACACAGGAATTAGGTAGGTCGAAAGAGACATTCAATGAAATTCTTTATTTTAAGATTGTGAGCAACGTGAGGATCATATAAAATCGACATACAAATTTCGGGACAAAATTTCGTGTTTTCACCCTCAGCTTTAAAGGATGTGAAATTTAAATCAACCATAAATCTGCGTTTCCTGATTATCATTTCAATAAAGATTACAAAATCTTTATTAAACGTAAAATAGATGGAAACTTAGAACTCCGTATCGATGGAAAATTGTCTTTTAGTGGAATTTACAATTTTCTTATATATTGAAAAGTTTGATATTCTGATTAAAAGTTTCACGTCTTCAGATAATGAACAATTTTTAAGATATGGCTTGTAAAGACGGGACAATTTCCATCACGTTAGGCATTCAAGAATTTTCTACATTTAAACTTTTACCTTCTGGAAAGTGCACAATTCCATTGGGCTCCAGTTTCCCATCAGAATGATGAGTAAACTATAAACTTATTTACAGTTGTCTTATATTTTCAATATTAGATATAGCTACATAAATTTTACAGAAATAAAATGTGTACTTAATTTAGGAACAAAGTTTGTGTCATGCTACAATGAAATCAAATTGCCAAGTCTCTGCCATTACAAACATATTATGGACGTTGAAGAAAAATATTACTATTCACATGCTGCTCAGAATAGAATTAAGTAACTTAGATGCATGCTGTTATATGCGGCCCTTAAATGTAGTACGTGATGTAATACCTTGGAAATAAACAATATCTCAGTATTATTTTTTCATAATGGCAGTTATGTTTGAAGTGGGGTTCCTAGAGCTATCAATTTAAAGACATCTTTTATTACCATAATAAAGACACACTAAATTTTATAACCAAAGTATTTGGTAGTTCTTACCTAAATCATTTATCGTATCGTAACAGTACTAACATGCCGAACAAATTCAAAGTTATCGAACACGTCGGTTATTAATGGTAATGGAGTAGGGTACTTAATAAAAATTTGATAAGACAAGCATTTACGGATGGCAAATGGTCGAGCACAAAGAACGTACCCGAGCCGAACTTATGTATATATGGCTGTATCCCTTATAAGGAGTCATAGACTGGCCTACAGGTGCTCTCAGTAAATAATATTCTCGTGGTGAAGAAGACGCTTTCAACAATGCACAACTGCATATTTTAAACCTTTTTACTTTCAATGCAATCTGTTGTCACGCTAAATACTTTTGAGAAATGTACATTTCAACATGCAGCCAAGTGTGTTGGTTATAATGAAATCTTAAGTTTAGTTTTACCAAATTTTGCAGAATTTTTATATAGTAATAAAAATAATAATGCTGATAAAAAAATATTTCACAAACTTTACAGACCGCAAGGATTTCTTTGAACAAGTTGACATCATCTAGAGGCGGTTAAAACCACAGTTAAATATTGCGGTGTTTATGAAAAATATTTCACGGTCAGTACAAAATCAAAGACATCAACCCTTTCAGCACTAATATCAGTGAATCACTTGATCTTAGGACGAAGGGTGATTCTACTACAAACCATTTTCACAATTATTTGACAGATATTTTATGATCCGTACATTAATCTAGTTTGACCTTTCTTTGCTGTGCAGCACGTGTGACATTATCACTCCATCTATCACGCTTGCCTGTTAAGCGTACGACAGTACGACCTCACCAAAGTTCTTTCGCATCAATTTCTTGGTCTTAGAGACAACCTGTTCTTCACTTGAGCAGGATACTTGAGCCGTTATGTGCACGATATAGTTCGTGTTTTTTTCTGGGCGGAAAATGAAATCTTATTAACAATTTTTATACTTCAAGTACACCGCTAGATTGGACACCTTTTCAAATGGGCCTGTACCAAATTTCAATGTAATCCACTCGAGTTGTAAAGGTATACTTTTCTACGACCGGATTAAGCAAAAACTACAAATAAGTAGTTTTAATCAAACTTAAATATACAAACTTAGCATCTGCTTAATCTTATCTTCTAGGTGGAAACATTTTATAAAGGCGGCAGTAGCCTAACGGTTGCATTTACGCTTAGAATGTAAGAGGTCGTGGGTTCAACATACCTACATTTTTTCCATAATATATCTCTAAAATGTTGTCTGTATATAATAATTTCAGTAAAGTTTCAGGTGGTATATCGTTTATCGATTCTTCACTGGAATCACTCATTTTAAATTATTTTTTAGCTCAAACTGCACGAATACACACTGACAATTACTTTGACAGCTTACGCACTAGCTTGAATTTTTAAAACGAATAGTTGCCTGTGTACTTAATATGCGAACTGTGATTGGTCGACTTCATATCCATCCTAGAACGTATTTGAAATATATCCGTTCAGTTAACTGGAATGACTCACTTATCCATTCTACAGACTGTACGAAAAACAGTAAGAAGAAAAAATATATATCGCATTAGTGGTATAAACAACTTTATTATGGCACTGAAATGAGTGTCATATTACTGTCAAAATATAACGAGAGTAGATAAACATTATAAACGTATTTGTGAAAATGCTATAAAATTTGGGCTATTTTTGAGACTGTGAGTAGTTCGAAATTGGACCGTTTTTGGGATCTGTAATCAATGTCAGTCGACCTAGCATATCAAAATACACAAGAAATACCACACTGCTATATTATGAATATCTCGAAAGAAAATACGAAAAGCCACTATTTTTGACACTTTCTCGTGAATAATTCAGATTTGGATCACTATTAGGATTGGAGACCTACGCGCCAATCCGACGTATCAAATACGTAAAAAAGGAAATGCGTTTGTGACAGGCCGGATCGATTGAGGTAAAAATTAATATACCGGTGAGTGTTTCTTCAAAAGAAAATTCATATCCACATGAATAACTCAAAATTGGATCATTTTTGGTATCTAGCACCAACAGTAATCGAACCAGCGTATCAAAATACGTAGAGAACACTAATAAATTAATATCTCTGTATATTTAAGAAAAACTGATAAAACATCATTTTTTACAGATTGTGGTAAATAATACGAAATTATATCACTTTTGGAATCCGGGACTTATGCCAGTCGATTCTCCCGAAAAAATATATTTCAAACATCTTTCTGATATCTTAAAGTTAACGGAACCACCCCTAAACCTACAGACCAGCAGTATTTTTTTTTTAAATATGAACTGAACAGGACAAATTTTTTTAGGGAGTAGCTCCGATCTAAATGGGGCACGCGGTATATACGCGGTGGTTTTAAGTTTCGTATCCAGAAAGACGTAAAGTTTGGTGGTTATCCTCGTTGATACATTTGAGTAAATATTTAACAGATTTTGTAAACTGCTAACAATAAATATATTTTATTATTTTTGTAAAATTATCGGAAATATTAGTCTACTTTGATTTTACCCATATATTAAGCTAAATATTGAACAAAACTACTCAATATAGTTGTGCCTAAAGATGGTGTTACTCTACGTGATTGTGGCTAAACCACTTCATAACAAATTTTTAATGTACAGTATTTATTAGCCACTTCCCAACATTAAAAAAATAATCTTTGTATTATTCTAATTAATATTGTTAGGAATTCAAAGTGGAAAGTTTAAAGAGAGACGTATTAAAAGGAAGAAAACAGCATTCACGTACTGTCTTAAAATCATTTGCTTGATTGCTTTAGAAAACCATCAATGGTCGACGATATCAGATAATATGTCTATCATCTATCAATCACTGACTATAAAACACAGTACTTTGCAACATCTTATTGTTGATATCTGAGCCTGAGGTATGTTAATAAGGAGATGAAAAACAATACCTGTATAACTGGGACTGGAATATAATATAAAAATATGTTAAGAACTGGTTGATATAATTGAAGTCGGACATTATCCACTCAAACTTTATATCAATCGAATCTGTTTTTTTTTTATTGTGAGACTCGGAACGAAAAACAAGGCCGATTACTCCACAGGAGTGTGAACAAATTTGAGAAGGCTTGAATAAAATTATATGCTTAGAAAAAAAACATTATCTGACTCGAAACTTCCGACATTTATGAAGCTTGCGAGAAGCAATATTGATTAAACTATATCTAGCTCGAGTACAGTAGAGTGTTTATATCTACTTATGCTAATATATAACATATTAAGCAATTCGCTATGTTCGCACGAAAGTTGAGAACCACTGAATCATTTTCGATAGAACTCATCATTGCTCGATAGATTATTCTCTCAGAATGAGGGTGTGTCACATTGTACTATCATGAATAAAATGAGATGCTAAAACAATCCTAGAAGACGGAAGCGGAAGCAGCAAGTTTTAAATTTATTATCACAGTATTATTTGTGTTTCCTTAATCTCTCATTAACATTCAACCAAATTTATTTAATCACGCGAGTGAAGCCGCGCGCAGTGTATAAGTTACTATATACATGAATATATCGATAAGAGAGGTTGAAATAACTAATTTTTTTTATTATTATATTTAGGTTAGTCCATTACAAGCAATTTTATCTAAAATTGCTCTAGCTCTAACAGTTTTCCCATTGTTATTGTTAAAGAACACGTCAAAACCCTCGATAAACTTTTCGAAACTGTAACAAAATCCGATTAGGAAACATTTCGCATGAAAAGCGTGCTTCACGTAAAAATGCCGTTGGAAGAGGTTTTTATATTTTAAATCATATTTTCACGGGAACGGGGACGTAATGTCGCTCCGACCACCAAAATTTAGAAAGTATAACAAAAATCGATTTTAACTAATTTTGAAAATAAAAACGCTTTTACGAATCCACGTTGTTAAGCACTGCAACTCAGGCGTTGTGTTAAATATGAGGACAAGTTAATCCAGTCTCTAGTCAAAGTATGTTGAGAGTTTTAGCGAATATAGCCTTTAGCGACAAGGGTCCCCTATCATTTTCTAGCAGTCGATTTTGACGGGAAAATGATGGGTTTTAACGAGATTTGCCCTAAACCGGTTCCTCAGTGATTCGGTGTCAGAAAAGTATTTTTACCATGTACTCATATGTGCATGGGACCGCCTTGCCTGAACTTATGAATTTATAATTGCTATAATATAATTCAAAATCGTTGCGATTCAAGCATTTTTGAGCTCTGAGGAGTGAACCAAATTATAATTGAACTAATAATACATAAACAGACAGGCAAGCAAAAGCTCACCAAAAATTTTTAAACATTGAACTTTTCTTGAATCTTTTTGTGCAATCGTTAGCTATAAACCGCATATTGGATGGTAGTTGGTACATTATAAGTCGTCCGTTCCTCACCATACACGTACACGGGCCGGACTATAGTTTATCAAAACGTTTTTCTTGAAGTTTTTGTAAAACATGATTTTTTAAAAGAGATTTAATATATATTTGTTGAACTTTATATTGTCCTTTTCTTGTGTTTTCAAAATTCTCTTTCAGGTTTAATTTTAAGAAAGTGTTAGTACTTACTGTGTTAGATTTATAGTATTACGACAATTGGTACATCAGTGAAGCAGTTAAGCATAAACAAGCAGTAAGTATAAATTTTGTATTATTCTCCATTTGAAACAGTCGTTTTGAACCCTTATTTGTGAACGTTAATATTCATTTTTGAAAAATATAGTAGAAGTCCTTCAGACGCAAAAAGATGGATCGTTCACATTATCAAGAATAAGCACTATTGCTGTTGCTATAAGAACTTGCCGTGATTAACTATTTGCCATTGTTGAAAAAGAACTAACTCTTTGTACGTCACCTCCACATTAGAGCATTCCTTTATATCAATAATCGTTTGGCAATTTTCACTTGAACTATCGCGATGAGCGCTTTCACGCGAAATGGCTCCAGTATCAGATAAGACGCTATTTTGTGAAATACTTTGTGCTCTTATAGCACTTTCACTTTGAGTTAGGTTTTTATATGATAATTTCCTGTTGTGACTATGATTATTATTTCCATTCTGATTACTATTACCGTGTGAGTGTATCAGAGAATGATGAGATCGACCACAAACAGGGCAATTTTTCCATCTGCAGCATGTTTCAAGAAATACTTAAAATATGTTTAAAAGTGTTTTTGTTCAAAATAAATTGTTCTCTTTGATAGATCGTCAAATCTCTAAATTTAGCACATTTGTAGATAGGATGACCAGAAACCTTGCGATATATGAAGGCATTTTGAAACTTGGTCTTGTCAGATTGAATATCTGAATTTGAAGTAGTAAAATGCGTAGTTTTTACGTTTCATTTCTGAAGAAGATAATACATTTTCAGTTGCTAAACACCTTTTTTCTACAAATTTCAAGAAATCAAGAGTAGGTAACTTTGCTGACACTCGTTTTAGCTCATAGGCTTTCCAGATATAAAAATCTAACTTTTGGGAAAGAATATAGACAAGAATCAAATTTCAACTGTCAATGGGAAAATTCAAATTTTTTTGTGATTCTGTATTTTGTAAATTTTCCGTAAAATTCAATATACTATTTTTAAAACAAATGACGATCATGCGTCCCTTTCAAAATGGCGGCCAAAGTTGGCGAAAAAGTTTTTGTGTTAAAACAAAGAACTTGGCGTTGTACAAAAAAAAAGTTACACGGCAAAGTTGTTAATAGGGATCGAGTTGGCCCGGTCCGTTCTCAAAAAATTGCAAAATTAATTAGTTATTGTAAAAACACCGCTAAAAATCGCAATTTTTTTAAACACCTCCGTTAAAAAAAGATATTTTTTAACAAAACTCGGTGAAAGTATAGTCCATTATAATTCGAATAAGAGAATTTTTACACATTTGCAGAATATTGCAAATTTTTTGCAAAAATCGATTTTTTCTAAAAAAACGCGTTTTTTTCAATCTCCAATAGCTCATACAGCTATACAGCTAACATGTGCAATTATTGCGAATATCACGAAACGATCGCTAATATGAGAGAAATCGTTCAAAAAAATCGATTTTTTTTTACCATAAAAAAGCCTTTAATATCTTTGAGATTTTAAATTATATTGGAATGCCATTATTGCCAATCGATCACAGGAATTTTTTAATATAGAGGACTGAAGTTTGCAGGGGTTATTGTTGAATACTTATATCTTCAATAAAAAATTTCCGGAACTTGATCGGCCGTTGCTGAGCATTGCAAAATCAACGAAACTCAGAGCTCGATGCTGCGGCGTACGCCAACCAGCCAGTCAGCAATACTTAGGGTGGGGCAAACTCCGATTCGGCGTTCTCGGCCTTTGCTACTCAACTCTGTGCGTCTGCTCATTTCAAAAGAACCGTGTATATATTATATAACGTTATACTATTCTTATAGTAGTAAAATTGTGTCCTTTTTTTCAACGTATGATCCGTTCCCTAATACGACTTTTATTTCATCAATATCTATTCTTGAATAGTCGGTAATAATTCAATCAATTGTCACGATGCTTTGACAGTTGGAATTAACTTGATGAATAACATTATTGGTAAAACTTATGCTTCACTAAAAGCGGTAAAAAAAATCGAGTACAAACGCTTCGTTCTGCTCATTCATGTGTCAAGCTTAATAATGAAAAAGTACCCGTTAACCCATTACTTATATTTCAAAGAATCAGTTATATAGAATCAAAGGATGACATGAAAAATTATTTAAAATATGAACTTGCCCCGGTTGCTCTTTCAATGTTTGACGAGTCAGGAATGAGAAAAACGCAAAAGTCAACGTTTTATGTCAGCTTCTGTAACATAGAAAATCCTTTAAACAACGAAATTGTCGCAATCGTTATAGATGGTGGTTTTTTTCTACACAGAGTTGTTTGAACATCTAACAAAACAGTGCAAGACGTTTTAGCATTACATATTAAGTACGCGCAACAATATTTTTCTGCAACATCGGTTTTCGTTTTTAACAGTTAACCCAAATGAGCAAGTACCAAATCAGTAGAACGTCTACGAAGGCAAATGAAACATGCCGCGCTCGACATATAATTTGACTTAAAAACGAAAGTTTTGTATCCGAAAGAGAAATTTCTTTCAAATTAAAATTTTTTAAAAAAATTTATATCTTTATTACGTACAGAGTTGCATAAAAACAACTATTTAACAAAAATTTCTGACGAAGATGCCGATAGACTTATAATTACTACTGCTGTAAAGCTACAAGAAGATAATAAAATTGTAAAAATATTTAGCGAGGATGTGAACGATCCATCTTTTGACGTCTGAAGGACTTCTACTATATTTTCCAAAAATGAATATTAACGTTCACAAATAAGGATTTAAAACGACTGTTTCAGGCGGAGAATAATACAAAATTTATACTTACTGTTCGTTTATGCTTCTCTGATGGTACCAATTGGACGTCGTAACACTATAAATCTATTTATTTATTTATTATTAGCCGTTACTCGAGTCCCAGTATAAAAATGTTACAGTCGATAAATTGTGTACAATAAAAACAAGTAAAAGGTGTAGTCTATTGTAATTCCCATTCATCTACGGTGCACACGACTATGGCTATAGAGGCCAATTCGGGAGAGCACATGTCGACCGCAGTCAGGACAAACATAGACCTGGTTAGGTCTTGTATTCGGCCTTCTTGCAGCAACATTTCCTTGATAGCTGGCCACAACCCCTCGCCATTCGGTTCTGTCCGCTGCAAGTTGTTCCCATTGCTCGTCTGCAATACCGCAGGATTTTAGATTTTCATGGAGAACGTCTTTGAACCTCTTTAGTTGACCGCCACGCCTTCTTCTACCGCTTAGCAATTCACCATAAAGTGTACATTTAGGAAGGCAGTTATCATGCATACGATGAACGTGACCTGCCCATCTTAGGCGTGCTCTTAAAATAAGCACCTCAATTGGAAGGCTGTTTGCTCTCCTGAGTACTTCCGCGTTTGATATGTGATGGAACCAACGGATTTTCATCATACTTCTGAGGTGTCTTTGCTGAAAACGTTCTAATTCTTTCACATGACGACGGTAAGTGACCCAGCTTTCACATCCATATAGCAGTGTTGGAATGACAACTGCTCTGTAGACAGCCATTTTCGTTGACAAAGCAAGGTCGTGGTTGTCAAATACTCTCTCTCTAAGTCCCCAGAGTGCTCTAGATGCAGCGTTAATTCTATTGCGAATCTCGCTGTCCATGTTTGCTTTGTCATTAACAACGTTGCCTAAGTAATTGAACTGATCCACCACTTCAAGAGAATTTCCGTTAAGTGTAATGTCTATTTGGTTCACTTGATGAGGAGTTGACATAATCTTAGTCTTTCCAATGTTGATTTTAAGTCCCAAGGAATCACAGCTCTGGGCATACACATCTAAAAGTTCTTGAAGCTCTTCCGGCGTAGAGGCTAAAAGTGCACAGTCATCCGCATATTGGAGATCACAAGTGAATCGTGTGCGTGCCTTCGTGAAAGCTCTAAAGCGCCCTATGTTAAAGAGACCGCCATCAAAACGGTATCTGAGACCTATTCCTCTGACTGTCAGTTTGTTGTCAACAATAATTGTTAGAGCAGTGGTAAACAAATTAAAGAGTAGGGGTGCCAGGACACATCCCTGCCTAACTCCAGTGAGGGTTTGGAAAGGTTCGGTTGCCTCATTATTATACATAACCTGGGCGTTGTTGTTTGTATGTAGACTGCGACATACTTCCACAAATTTTCTAGGGATACCTAAGCGGAACATAATTTTCCACAGCACTTCCCTGTCCACCGAGTCAAACGCCTTGGTTAAATCAATGAAGGCCATGTGAATTTCTCCTTGATGTTCGAGTGCTTTTTCTTGAAGCTGTTTAAGTGTGAAGATTAAATCCGATGTTCCTCGGTTTGGTCTAAAGCCACTCTATGTTTCAGGAAGTAACTTTTCCATAACAGGTGTTAGCCTATTTGCCATCGCTTTAGTGAGTATCTTCCCTCCAACAGCCAGGAGAGCTATACCCCTGTAATTTCCACAGTCTGCAGCGCTCCCTTTGTTTTTGAAGAGGTTGATTAAAAGTGTATCACGAAACTCCTGCGGAGCTTGACCACTTTCCCACACGACATCAAACAGTTTTTTGAGGTAGGGTATGAGCTCTGACGACACAGCTTTAAAGATCTCAGCTGGGAGTGAGTCGGCGCCGGGAGATTTGTTATTTTTTAGCTAAATCTAACACAGTAAGTACTAACACTTTCTTAAAATTAAACCTGAAAGGGAATTTTGAAAACACAAGAAAAAGACAATATAAAGTTCAAAAATATATATTAAATCTCTTTAAAAAATCATGTTTACAACAACTTCAAGAAAAATATTTTTGACAAACTATAGTCTGGCCCGTGTAGAACACATAGTGAGGAATGGACGACTTATAATATACCAACTACCATCCAATATGCGGTTTTTGAGCTAACGATTACACAAAAAGATTCAAGAAAAGTTCAATGTTTAGAAATTTTTGGTGGCATTTGCTTGCCTGTTTATTGACTTATTTTCAGTTCAATATCATTTTTGATCGCTCCTCGGAGCTTAAAAATGCTTGAATCGCAATGACTTTAAATTATATTTTGCAATTACAATTTCATACGTTCGGGCAAGGCGGTCCCATGCACATATGAGTACATGGTAACTATACTCTGACCCGAACACTGAGGAACCCGTTTAGGACAAATCCTGTTTAAACCCATCATTTTCCCATCACAATCGACTGCTAGAAAATGATAGGGGACCCTTGTCGCTAAAGGCTATTTTCGTTAAAACTCTCGATATACTTTGAATAGACTGGATTAACTTGTCTGTATATTTAACACAACGCATGAGTTGCAGTGCTTAACAACGTGGATTCGTAAAAGGGTTTTTAATTTTTGTTACACTTTCTAATTTTTGGTGGTTGGGGCGACATTACGTCCCCGTGCAGCGACATTTACTACACTTTTCAAAATTACACTCCTTGATGAGATTTTTTTGCAATAACTAATTAATTTTACAATTTTTTCAGATTGTACCAGGCCAGCTTGATCCGTATTGAAAAGTTATACAATTTTGCCATACCAATTTTTTTTTGTACAATGCCAAATTTATTTCTTTTAAGTAAAAAACTGTTGTTCGCCAACTTTGGTCACCATTTTGATAAGGACGCATGTTCGTCATTTGTTTTAAAAATAGTACATTGAATTCTATTGAAAATTTCCAATTTTTTACATATCTTGGTTTGCTCTTAATAATTTTTGTAGGTAAAACCCTGACTTACTGGACTATAGACGGAAGTTCTACCAACCCTGTTATGTGAGAATAGACTGTGGCTAACTGATTTTCATATTTGTCAGTCAATATTTTCAAGGCTACCTGTAAATTTGTTGAGGTAAGAGACAATGTCTCGACTAATTTGAGTGGTTCTTTTTTTAGATATGATTTTAAATAAATGAACTTTTGGAGATCTGCCATATCCTTATTATCTAAAACAAGTGCCTGAAAAATATCAAAAAAACCAGCCCAATTTTGTTGTAAACCAGTAAATTTCTCAATAACTCTTTCAGGCATTTTAGTAGCTGCACTTGAATTACTTGAATGATACACGCTTGAGCTATTCTGTGAGTCACCATGAATCAACTTTTTTTTTAATTTTGTTAAAATATCATAATATTTCTCCTCTAACTGAATTCTCTTTGCTTCATCAGGAGCAATTTCACTCATGTCAATTTCGTCTTGCGCATCACAGAATTTCTCAAATGTTTGCTTTAAAGTTTCCTCTCTTGCTGTGTACCGCAAAACATCTAACTTTTGACCTTCATTTTTGTCATATATTTTCCAATTCTGGTAATTGCAGCTTTAGTATTTCTTCACCGATTGAGAACAGTAGCTTTTACAACTTAAGAATGTAAAGTATAATTACAAGAGGAAAGGGTAATTAAGTCTCTTTTTTACAAGAATAAATACATATATAAATAAAATGTAATAAAAATCTCAGACCGCTCTTTTTGTTTCAATATATCACCACACTTCACTAGAATAATCTGGAACAGAAGGACCATATGTTTTTTTTTATACATTTATTTAACGTCGGCCTATTTCCGCTACTGAGGCACCGACGCCTGTAGACGAGCTACCCCCAACCAGGAATTTTGCCGCACCTCTTCCCTTAAGAAGAGTAGGGATCTTTTACTTGCCTAACATTTAATAGACAAGGGACCGACGGCTTTACATCCCCTCCGAAGGATGGTATATCTCCTATACAAGCCTCGCCTAAGGTTGTATAGCTTCCGCGCATACATTGATATACAAGCCGCTGGAAGACGTGTGAGGCGAGAACGCGGTTTCCGTTGGAATTGTCATCCATCCAAGTACTAACTGCGCCTGTCGTTGCTTTACATCGCATGCCGAAGTATGTACATAGTAAAGACGCACCTACGCTCGCCCCTGGACCATATGTTGAGTTGGGATTAGTAAATCCCTTACAGAATGCTTCGATAGCTCTCCATTTTCGTAATGTAGCTGTAACAATTTATTCTATGAAGGATGCAACAACTAGCTAGAAATCATCTACATCAATCTTAGATATCAAATGATACAGCAGCCTCAGTTAACCGTAAGTTTATAACCATATATAATATATATAACATATTAATTATTTTCCCAACAAGGGAATCCAAAAGATATAATTCCTCATATTTATTTTTATAACAGATACTTTTTTCGCCTCTCGACGCTTCACGTTGCTTGTCAATACTGACAGCTGATAATCTGATTACTTTTACACTATATCGTATATTGGCTTAAACTTACATGGCAACCTGCTGATGCCGGTCAGTTAACGTACATTTGTTAATAATTATGAAATTACATAATAAAATACAGAATAGTTGAGGTTTTCCCCACAGCCACTTTCAAAATAACCATATCCAAGGCCACTTTCAAAATGACCCTGAATGTGACCATTTTGAAAGTGGCCACATTCAAGGCCACTTTCGAAACGACCACTTTCAGGGCCATTTTGAAAGTGACCTTGAATATGGTCCTTTTGAAAGTGGCCGCTTTAAAAGTTGCAATTTTGAATGAAGCCACTTTGAAAGTGGCCATATTCAAAATGACCGCTTTCGTGGCCACATTCAAAATGGTCATTTTCAAAATTACCACATTCAAGGCCACTTCCGAAAATATAATAAGTAATATACAGGGTGCTCCGTTTAAAAATCAAAAGGTAGGGTCATTTCCGGTGAAACCGGAAGGGATAAGAAAGTGAGCGTTATGTCACATAGTGTCTTCTTGGTCATATAATACATCTACCGAGATTCATTCCGATATTCTAAAAAATAAGGAAAAAAGATCTGCCGTGATCCGTTGACACCCGGTATAGAATCGAAATCAAATATAAAACAGTTCTGAGGAGACTTCAGTATATTAAGCAGTTACTCCAACAAGAGTACTTTAGTGTCCATAATACATTAAGTGAGGAATTCCTTATATCGAACACGTTTTAGTGGATTTTATATACATTTTAAGGTGGAGTGCCCTGTTAATAATACTCTGAAATGTGGCTTCAGCTGTAAGGTAAAGTGAACATTACGTATTTTATAGGTGATAATAAAATTATACCTGTTTCCCCTGAAAATTCTTGCAAATTTAGGTATTACATTTACGAATTTATAAATGAGAAATATATATGACGTAGTTAAATGTTACTAATTGTTGATATTGCCAGCAGGAGGGAAAGCCTTTGCGTGTATTTCAACTAATTGGAATATGGCGCTTTCATTTTATGTGTTTTTTTTTTATATAACACTCATGAAGTCATTTCCAAGAACATATGCGTCTGGTATAAACATACCGTATTAAGCACAATCATTTCATATCCTACAGAATGCAGAGGAACTTATTTTTTTGTCGTCCATATTTATAATGGATAATCATGATCGGAATTGGTAAGTTGAAGAGTTCCTTAAATATATGTAGGGATTAAAACTAAAATTTAAATAATGAAAACTCTGTCAAATGCAGGAAAATTAAACGTTTGAAAGATATCCATCCAAATCAGATTTTTTTTGTTATTGTTCCTTTTAAAATGCTTAAAGCGCGTCTACTAGTTCACCGGTTTTACGAATTTTTAAATGAAAGAGGAGAAACACCCAGTCCCGTCAACTATTTTTTTCAGTCAATTTTTGTATTTTCTTCCGTGTCATTTCACCGCTACTATGAACATTTTAAACAACTAAGGGGGTGTTGTAACATATCGTTTTAAAGATAACACATTTTCTATAAAACGGCGCTTTACTTTTTGAATTCAAAACACTCTTTATCGAATAATTGCGAAAAAAAGAGTAACAAAGAAATTGCTTACGACTCACGTGTTACTTCATTAAATATTCAAAATTCCCATCATTCACCATCACACAATAATAAAATACATATAAATGTGGTTTAACATGACGAAGAACATCTGGAGTGATTTAAAAGCATTCGTTAATGATGCAGTTCCATAAGTTGCTAAATTATACTGCCATGGGAAAAATCAAATAGGGATTAGTCGGGAGATCTCTCAGGGCACTCAATACAACCTTTCCCTCTAATCCATATTCCAAAGAATATTTCATCCAAACACTGATGTACAGATAATGCATAGTGAGGAGGAGCACCGTTCTGCTGAAATATATTTTTCAGATAATGCTCGTCATTCTCAATGGTATCGATCAACGTTGGGTAACCCAAATATTTTCCAATCTAGGTACATCACTTGAGTAAGTATTTCCCGGAATATTCCTGGATGCAAATGCCAATAACACAATTATATCAATTGATAATGTCATTAAGGACAAGTGAACATTCGTCAGAAAAATAAACGTTACAGCGATGGCACTGATTTATTCGCTTAATACTCCAAACGTCAGCTAATTTGTAATATTTTAGAATTATCTGGATGTTAGTGCACGAAACATTCGTCACAGCAGATATTTTTTGTGTACTAATATAGGGTCCATAACAACATGACCCAGAACCGCTACTTCCACCACTTTATTCCCAACGGAATTTCGACATTCCTTTTTTCATTTACCATTGAGCCAGTCTGCAAAAATTTTGCCACCAACTCCAAAACGGAACTGTGATATGCCCGTTTGACGTCATACCACTTACTAAAGTTATTATCACATTCATTATTTTTAAAGTAAAGTAATTGTGGCCCCAGAAAAATTGATCTCACCATGTCCGAAATCCTCTAAATGCAGCTACATAAACACCCGATTTTGTAGGTAATAAATTATTCATGACATCTGCAGCAATTTCCGCAACCTCAGGGGATGTACAATAAAAACTGAGTCTGTCATTCTAATCTAGAATATGTGTGGTTTAAAAGAATAATATCAAAAGAATATTTATTAAAATACTTACAAATCATGAGGACGCTCGCAATACAATTTAAACTGACACTTGTCAAATCGAACAACGCCTACAATATACATAGCAACGCGTAACGCCACCGGCCGTACGATATTAACACAATGTGTTTTTGGTGGTGAAATTAGAGATTTTTTTATCTTTATTTTTTTATAGCTAGTCGACGCTTGAAGAAGAAATAACATGTTTTATTCGGAGTAAAAGCCACTTGTTGTGACTCGTTTGTATTAACCTACAGACTCGTCACAAAAGTATAACTTTTACTCCTTATAAAACAATATATCGCGTTCACTCTCACTTAAATATTGTGTCCTTAGAAATAAAAATTGATGCGTTCAAACATTTGTCTTTTTTCAATTAAAAAGTCACACCACGTAGAATTTAATTATGGGAGTATAGGTAACATAATTTAATTGCCTCCTACACTACAAAAAGTAAACATAGTAATTTTTAGTTGGTTAAATTTAAGCCTTATAAAGTTAAGGATATCCTACCTACCTACATATTATTAGAAAGATACGTTAAAAATTTATAATTAATTATGAATATTAAAATTTTAAATGTAAGAAACCTAAATTTGTTATAAGTAATCTACCCACAAAGTATATTAAATTACTTATCTGCATACAGTTTTTAAATTATTCAAACTTTAATTAGGCATCTCTGAAATATGTTTCACATTGAGTCGGCGTTGGTAAAGATGTTTCGCTTATAAAATGTGGTCACATATTTAATTTATTATTTCCATTAATTAGTAAATTAAATTTATAAATACTTCGTTTGGTATAAAATTATTTATCGTGTATAAAAATAGTAAAAGCAGTAACGATATTGTCTCAGGATATCAGATTAGTTGATATGTCTTCCGGCAGATATACAAACAGCGTGATGTTAAGAAACTCGTGGCAAATTTTAAAGAAAACTTGCTGACAGATCGCTATATTGCACAGGATTGAATTCTGTATAATAAAAGTTGAAGCTTTAACGCACTAAACTGAATTAGTGGTTGATTTCTTATGAACATTTTGAAAATAATTATTTTTAAACAAACAACACTCTTAGTTGTGACAAAACAATATATTCATGATACTCTACATATGTTTCTACTTGTGAGGCCTTTATCAAGTATTCATGGATTAAATGTAAATTAAGGCTCTTCATAAAAACATAACGAAATGGTAGCAAAAATAAATTTCAATCCAATATCGTTGATAAATAAATTTTCGAAAAATGTCTGAACTATAAGCTTCATTTATATCTTGAAAAATAAAGTTATCTCTAAAAATCAGTATTGATTCCAAAGAAATTTAAGAACAGAAGATTCCCTCTAATTATTTACAGATAAATTACAACAAATTTTGAAAGTAACGAAAAAGTCGTAGCTATCTGGATCTACAAAAAATCTTCGATACGGTGTCTCATAGCCAGTTACTGAACAAACTAAAAAATATGGGACTTAGAGTATTGCCTACAACTTATTAAAATAATATCTGTCAAATAGACCCCAGCAAGCAAAAATTGACAATGCTCTTAGCACTAAGAAAATAATAAAAACTGGAGTTCCACAGGGTCTTAGATCCTACCTAGATGAATGGATTTTAGTCCCCTCATCTATTTTGACCACCTCTCAATCGAATTCCTTTTGGAAAACCGGCAGAAAAATTGATGGCGGCCCATGATTCATGCAGCGGATAGTTTTCACCCCCTTGACTGGAAATAAGAGGTGGGTGATTGATTTTACCTCCTTCATCCTCCTCGATCTCTTTTTAGTTACAATCTCTCTCAATCTCTCTGAATAGGCATGAAAAAATCAGTTACGGCTGTTTTTTGCTTCACTCCCTCTGATCAACCCTCTCGGTGGCCCCGTATCAAAAATCATTTTTACAGGAAAAATTCCGCACAAAAACGGTGCTTCCACTTGCTACATCTTCCGGGAATGGTTTTTGGCCAATAGGGGATGAAGCCAGGTTTTTTCACCCTCGGACCTATCTTAATCAATTCTACGCCCCAAAAAACGGGGGGAGAAATGTCTTTTAACCCTGGGGTAGTTTACACCCCTTTGACTGGAAATAAGGGATGGGTGGTTGATTTTACCTCCCTCATCCTCCTCGATCTTTTTTTAGTTATATCCCCTCCAAACAGCGCGAAGAAATCCGCACAGAAACGGTGCTTCCACTTGCTACACCTTCCGGGAGTGGTTTTTGGCCAATAGGGGAAGAAGCCAGGTTTTTTTCACCCTCAGATATATAGCAATCGCTTCTCCTCCCAAAGACATGGGGGGAGAAATGTCTTTTAGCCCTGGCCTAGAAGTGTCCAACTTTTCCGTTTATTTACCTGTACAGAAGGTAAAGGAGATTGGCATTGTACTTAGTGAGCTATTATAATTCACGCTCACAACTCACGCTATTTATTTATGGATACTATTACTTGTTCAAAGGCAGTTCGTTGCTGAATGTATAATATAATATGAATAGATAAATTTAAATACAATTAATTATATATTCTCTTTCTATGTCTCTGTCTAATTATTTCACTTTATATTATATTGTATTGTATTGTATTGTATTGTATTGTATTGTATTGTATTGTATTGTATTGTATTGTATTGTATTGTATTGTATTGTATTGTATTGTATTGTATTGTATTGTATTGTATTGTATTGTATTGTATTGTATTGTATTGTATTGTATTGTATTGTATTGTATTGTATTGTATTGTATTGTATTGTATTGTATTGTATTGTATTGTATTGTATTGTATTGTATTGTATTGTATTGTATTGTATTGTATTGTATTGTATTGTATTGTATTGTATTGCATTGTATTGTATTGTATTATATTTTTATATTTTTACTATACTAAATTACATTACATTACATTATATTATATGATAATTACGAATCTACAAATCGTAATATTCTTAGAAAATGCAACAAATATTAACGTATGAACAAAGTGTCAAATACTGAGACACAACACGAGGTCCCCTCAGGTGTGATGACACATAATATTAATGAATGGAATTGTAAAATTAATAAAAAATATTATATTTACAATATAATTAAAAAATGTACAAACCTGTAAAAATGTTGCAGTTATAAATAAAATAGGTAAATAATAATACAAAAATTCTAAAAATATATTATTTTGAAACAATCAAAGCAAGGTTTATCTAAAAATAATTATTTTAAGTGAAATGTATCAGGCTACTGGATCAAATACTCATTAAAAGGGCTAAAATTTAAGAAATAGTATTAGCGATTTTTTACGTAAAATCTGAATACATCCTTGTACTCAGCCCCCTCCTAAATGGGTATGTACCAAATTTCATAAAAGAATACGAATTAATATAATTTTTTCAGATTTAAAAATGAAAATATTAGTACACTTTTATTATTGCAGACATAGTAAGTCATGTAATAAACATCAAAAATAGACAACAGAATTAAATCTAATAATATTACTGATTAATTAAAATTAATAAGATTGATAACAGTGACGTACGGTAATCCCCCATTATATTTAATTTGATAAACAGTCTTTACCTCTTTTATAACCACTTCAGCGATTTCAGAAAATAATTTTTTTGAGCTTTATCATGAAGCCGGTAGATAATGAGTATCAAATAATCCTTTTTTTTTTAGACAGTTCTGCTGATTTGTTGTTCTAGACTTGCAAGCGAAGTTATCATTTTCTTTATTATGCTTTAAGTTGGCCATGAAAAGGCAATTGTAGAAACAATAAAAAGTATTGTTAACTGTCATTTAAGGTATTAATAAGTTTTGTGTGCTAAATGTTCGTAAAAATAAGTAATATTTGTTGTGGAACAAATAAATTTCAGGCATATAAATGAAATAGTTCGTCTGGTTGGTGATAATGCTCGTTCGATAAGATAGCTGATGAATTTAATGTTAGACATCCCAATGAACCAAACGTTAGTAGTACCACTGTAAACAATATAAGTAAAGATTTCAATAACACAGATGCTGTATCAAAAAATATTATCAGAGGCAGAAATCACGAACATTTTGTAGGTAGACATAATGATCAAATTTTGGAATATTTTCGTAATAATCCTAATTTCAACTTAAGAAGTGCCAGTCTAGATTTAAATATTCCAAGAGAAACTATTAGAAGATGTCTTGTAAAGAACTATTTGAAGGGATACAAACCAAAGTTTTTGAATAAGTTAGAGCCCGGAGATGAATTGAGAGAATTTTGTTTATGGGCTCAAGGAGAATACCTCAATAATTCTAATTTCATTAAAGGAATATTTTATACCGACGAAGCCACTTTCACCACCAACAGTTCAATCACAGATTTCTCGCTACTGGTCAGTAGAAAATCCAAACTGGGTCGTCAATTATAAAAGACAATATTCACTAAAAGTAAGTGTTTGGTGCGGGATACTCCATAATAAAATTATTAGTCCGTTCTTATTTGAAGGAAATTCAAATCGATTCCAATTTTTGGATTTTTTGAGGAATGAATTTTCGGAAACACTAAACAGTTTAGTTAGATGGGTGCCCTGTACATAATGCAGTGATAGTGAGACAGTGGTTAAATAATCATTTTGGAAATAAGTTGTTAGGTCCCAACAGCCCTCTAATTGAATTTCCACCTAGGTCACCCAATCTAACACCAATGGACTTTTTTGTTTGGGGTACTATTAAGGAAAGGGTATACAAATCGAGACCCCAGACAATTGAAGACCTCTGAGCTAGAATAAGGAACGCATGTCTAGAAGTTACCCCTACACAATTAAGAAGTGTATCAAATAATATTTAAAAAAAAGATATGAAAAATGTATTACATTGAAAGGTGGTTTGGTGGAAGCTTCAAAAATTTAGTCGTTTCTTTACCATCTTCATTTATTTCATTACATATATTGCTGTTAATAAAATTTTTGTACCTGTTACAATTATTTCATGTCATTGTTATTGGTTACATGTTAATTTTGCGGCGTGGTTAACATCATTATGTTTTCATGTCTTATTAGATTTAAATTTGTTGTCTGTTTTTGATGTTTATTCCTTGACTTACTATGGCTGCAATAATAAATGCATTTTCATTTTTAAATTTATCTGCAAAAATTTTATTAATTCGTATTTTTTTATGAAATTTGGTACATACCCATTTAGGAGGGATCTGAATACAGGGATGTATACAGATTTTATGTAAAAAAAATCGCTAATACAATTTCTTAAATTTTAGCCCCTAGAAAAATTGCGATAGGCCATGACTTTTAAAAATAAACTATAACGTTTTGTCCAAAAGTGCAGTTTTTGGTGTTGTATCTTTAAAAAGAAACCGGTTAAAATCGATTAATAAATACAACTTTTATGAGGGTCACACTGTATGTAGGGTGTTCTAAATTTATTTTATTATCAAAATTATCAGAATGTCCTACATGTCCAACATATCATTGGACATTGTGGGACATTCTGCGTATCTAACTGAATAAAACATTACAATCATTAATCATGAACAATTATAATTTACAACGGGCAATATACTTGTACTTTATATCCATCATCATGAAAGAAATTGAATAAAAATTTTGAAAGAGACTTATTTACATCATAAACCATGAAGTGGTAAAGTAATCCATCAAAAAATAAGCGGCTGACAACTTATGATAACAAGTAGGGTTGCTTCTAATAAGCTTAGCCCATTTGTCGGCAACAGCTTTTTTGAAGTGTTTACTTTGTCAGTCGTTAGGATATTTCTGGGTTCCAGAGCAGCATAGAATAAGGGACAAGTACTTTTTATTGTTAATTGATGGATACTGATGGAATACTTGACACGTCCATGTATTATATAAAATAGTTTCACTATCTGAGGATTTTATCAAAATATTTTAAGAAAGAGGTAATTATATCGATTCCTTCAATAATATATATGAAACGATATAGAGATAAGACGAAATTTTATTTCAATGGCAGTTTGGTATGTTTTTTGTCCCTCTGAATATTGTTATTCAATAACACTCATTCTTCGTCTTTCCCAGATTAATTTCACTTGCATTGGCTACCACATAAGTGAGAACAGGCTGGTACGAAAACTTACCCGAAATTGAATCCTTAACATTTCGTGAATTTTCTACCTACACATAAATTAATAATTATGTAAAAGTTGTGGAACGCACGAGTATTAATACTATGACTGAAAAATGGAATAATAATAATAATACAATAATAATAATAATATCTTTATTCACCATTTGTTGGTACAATAATAGTACATATGGTATGTCAAAATTTACAAAACGTAAATATATAAAATACAGTATATAAAATTAAAAAAATAAAATAAAAACGGAACAATACAACACATTAAAATCTATATTCAACTAATAGCTATGATACGATGATGATATTCTCTACATGTTTGCAACAATTTTTTTTTTTTTTTTTTTTTAGAGAAATCGTTAAATTGAAATATGAGATTCAAGAATTTAAAAATTCTTTTATGTTATAAAAAGCCTTTTCAATAAAAAATATTTTAGTTTGTCTTTTAAACATACTATTGCAATTTCTTTTAAATTTACTGGTAACTTATTGTACACATATATGAAACTACAAGCAGGTAAATTTTTAAATGTAGTCGTTTTATGCTCTGGGACTTGTAATACATCCCCATGTCTAGTATTAAAACAATGGCTGTCCCCCACGCGTTCGAAGAGGTGTTTATGTTTAAAGGCATATAAAGCGCATTTAAACAAAAATATAGATGGAACAGTTAGAATATTTTTATCTTTGAAAATATTTCTGCAAGTTTCCATTGGTTTGATGTTATAAATTATCCTTAAAATTCTTTTTGTCCTACAAAAACTCTATTTATTGATATACCTCTTCCCCATGTAACAATGTTATTCGAAATATGGCTATAGGCAATACAATAGTTGATATTCAGAAGTCCCTCAGTATTTAGAGATGATTTCATCTGGACTATAGCAAAGAAAGCAGAATTTAACTTGAACACATGCATATCCCATCCGAGATTTTGTCAAGATGGGTTCCTAAGAATTTAGTACTTTTTGATAGTTTAATATTATTTTCAGCTTCGAAACTTGAAGGCAATGATGTTTTTAGGTGAAAATTTATATAAACGATTTTTTATCGTTTAATATTAGTCTATTTCGATGATACCATGCCTCAAGTTCATCGTAGACACGTGCCATACAAAGTGATAGTTCCTCAGGAGTCTGTGCCGAGATTGTTATCGTTGCGTCATCAGCAAACATCGTAACTTTACCGGTTGAAATATGTTGTGGCAACTCATTGACATATAACATAAAAAGAACCCAGTACAGAACCCTGGGGAACTCCCATATTAACATTGTATCTTTCTGAATGAGTGTTATTATATTTTACTATCGTTTTCCTGTTTGTCATGTAAGATTTGACCCAAACTAGTAAATTTTCATGAATGCCCATAGAGAAAAGTTTTTTGCAACATTAACTGTGTCGAAAGCACATGACAAATCGAACATTAAAGACATTACATACTGATTCATATCCAGTTCCTGATATATATAATTTAACATATGATATGACGCCGTCTCTATGGATATGTTTTCTCTAAAATGCTGACTTGGTGTTGCAATGTTAGATACGTTTAACTATTTAGTTATTACATTATGTACCAGTCTTTCTATAAGTTTTGAAAATACGCTAAGGAGTGATATTTGCCTATAATTTTCGGTACTTAGCGGATTCTTCTTTTTATAGAGTGGAATTACACAAGCTATTTTAAGAACATCAGTAAACACACCAATAGCATGAGATTTATTAATTAGATACGTCAATGATTTGCAGATTATATCACTCATTGATTTTAACAGTACTACACTAAATTCATCTAATCCTGTGGATTTTTTATTTTTTAAATTGATTATTTCAGCTTTCATATCACTTTCGCTAATGTATGGCACAAATAATGAATTTACATAATTTTCTGATGTTGTACAAGGTAATGAAAGGTTTTCTCCCAAATGTTGTTTTAATTTTTTATCTGTAACAGTAGAGAAATACTGAGCAAATGAATTAGCAACTTGATCAGGTTCGTTTAAGGAAACATTTTGTATTTTTAGTTCGATTTTATCTATTTTGGTTTTTGTTTACCTAATCTTTTATTAATTAATTACGTGCCTTATTTGTAGATTGCTTTATTTTATTTTACTAGTATATAGTTAATGGATTCCAATAAAATAATAATTTATACTGACATTATACTCCAAAAAGAGACAAAAATTTAACCACAGATAAGTGCTTCGAAGTCGCTCTTCATTAGCGTAGTACTAAATTTATTTTCATAAATACGTGTTATTATTTCTTTATTTATCATTCCATTGTCAGCGACATGTTTTGGATATTTCATATCACTCTTCATTTTGAAAATACGTTTTTAGAAAATGGACATTTGAAAACTACTGAAATGACGTGCTGGTAGTGGCACATCGTGTTACTATTTTTAGTATCAAAGTAGCAAATATATTGTCGAATAATCCACTAATTCAAATTAAATATTGTGGTCAATGCAATTTTGTCCAACGCAATAACAATTTATTTATATGTCACAAAATGTATCCTTTATGAAAGCTGAAAGCTATATTAAAACTATAGGCAGACATGTACCAGACAAGGTTACTAAATCACTATTATATTACCTCGAGCTACACATTACATAACAGCGATTATAAATTCTCACAAAGTTTTATCAATGAAATATTATCAACACACACTCATTCATGAAAATAACAAGGATATTAAACTTTCTACTTTATTATTTTATCTGTAGCTGAAACTGTAACATAATTTCAAATAGGTACAAATAGGATTATAGTATGAACATAAATAAAAATTTTAGCTCCAAGAAGCGACCCCAAATGAAAAGTTTCACTTAAATTGTTTCACTTGTTTGTATTAGTACATATTGATTTCAGTTTTCCCTTAAGCACAAGATAATTGAATAAGAGACTACACACTCCTTATAGTTAATAAGACAATGTGAAAAATCTGTCCGCGACAAATTAGGAATAAATAAATTTCGACATTTTTATTCAAATTATTGTAAATCTGCCGAGCTAACATGCCCGGTTCCCGTAATAAATTTTTGCTTCGTCAAATCTCCGTAATTTTTCAACTAATCTTGATAGAATATTAAACATACAATTTTATAAGGCACTAACTTGAATTTCTACACCCACTATATATATATTTTTAATTTTACTTCTGCTCTTTGCTTCCATGTCCAGTCAATGTATAGTAACGCAATTTTTTTTGAATTGGGCTTAAAATGTCATGAATGATTTTAAATTTGAGGGAAAAAATTTCTGTCTGTCGACCTATCTGACTGTCGGTCTGTAATTTTTTTGTGCGCAAGTTTACTCTGAAACCGTTTATGATATGGACTTGAAATTTGGTACAATTATATATTTAATGAAATATGAAACCAAATTATATTTTGATCTAATTGCGTTGAAGGGTTCGGGGGTAAATGGGGTAAATAAGGGTAAATAGACAAAGCAAGCAAGTAAGAGTCCATATAATTGCAATTTAGGGCATGTACGAAAAGTCAAGAACTAAAAAAAAATTTTTGGCATCAGCTACACCCCACTATCACCCCCAATACCACCCCTACACTATTATGAAAGAAAGTAAAAAAAATGTGATTTAGTGAGTATACAAGAACGAAACATCTTAAAAAACATTTTTAGCGTTAGCTACCTCCTCTAGCACCCCCATTGCCACCCCATCCTATTATTAAAGGGAATAAAAAATTAGATTGGGATTTAATGTGTGTACGAGAACCAAGGGCCTTTAAAATTTATTTTGACATTAGCCACCCCGTCTACCACCCTCATTGCCCCCCCACCCTATTATTAAAGGGGGTAAAATATTACATTGGGATTTAGTGTGTATAAGACTTGGATACAAAGTCTGAATGTGGAAGTAGTGATTCCTTGGGCAGCGGTCTTTTTTAACTATTTCCCTAACAGATTCTCTCCCTGTATTTTCCAGAAGAAATTAGAAGGAGTCTTGTAATCTCATAGTGGTACTAATGTAATACATGTGTATTAAATTTAACTGCAAAACAAACGACTAATAGTGTAAATATATATAAATACGAATATAAATATAAATAAATATACATAAAACAGACATTATGTAACTAAAATTAAAACACAAAATATCATGGCAAGTATAAATAACAAGAGAAAATAAAGATGGAGAAAATAAAGATGAAGCAAATACAGAAACGTAAATATAGCTACATAACTAAAATAAATATATAAAGCAAATAAATTAGTAGACTGCACATATTAACATGTATAAATATCATATCATCAAAGTACTCGTTAAATGAATAATAACATTTATTTATTAATTAATAATTCCTTAATGCGTTTTTTAAACAGATTTGTCTTTAAAGTTTTATATTCGGGGGGGAAGTTTATTAAATGCTATAACAGCTAAACACTTTGGATTATGCTCAAAGGTTGTTGTTCGATGAAGTGGTACGAAAAAATTACTTACCATACTCCTGCAACATAGCATTCTGAATTCTTATCTTATATTGGTGCTAAGGAAATATCCACGTGCCAAATTTTAACAAAATCGTTAGAACCGTTTTTTTATTATTATTTAACTATGTTAACTTTATCCCACAGCTTCCTTCATTGCATTTTTTTGAAGGAAACGGGTCATGTCATCTTATACTAGTACTGGATATCAATGTATTAAATTTGATCAAAATCGTTAAGGCCGTTTTTGAAGAAAGAAAATAATTTAATTCTTTAAATCACGTCAAAATTTAGATTATTATTATTCTTATTTAAGAGACAGAATAAAAATATTAGGTCTAAATCCTTAGTTCACGAGATTGTCGTCCAATGATTGACTAAAGTTGTTCGAAAATTACATATGATTTTTTTCTACTTGAATATTCTTGCACTTGCACTTGATTGAATACCTACAATTCATTAGATAACAATTTGTAATATATCATTAATCACTTTACACTAATTAAGGATTTATAATGGAATCCAAAATGATTTTATATAGCAATATAATAATGTAAAAAATGCTACTCAATAATGAACGGAAGATGCCTTTAATTACTTCTCAGTTTGTTTTTATGCGACGAGACCATCACATGTTTAAAATTGGTTCTTTTACGATCTACAGAAACGATGCAATAATCCGCATTCCTTGAGGCAGTTCTTTTTACTAGGTCTCGACATAAACAACAAGGCTTTAAGACTTACATAAATATGCAAACGCAAGTCGGCATCAATGAAAAGAAAAAGATCAGCAGAAGATGAAACAGAACAATTGTTTCATGTTTTCATTTTTACGCAATCTTGGTGGAACAAAATCGTCTTCGTGTGTATTTTTACAATGATAAATATTTATGCACTGTACTGCAAAGAAAGCCTTGCATGATTTTATTGTTTAACGCGCTAGACATGTAATACCTACATGCTGCATATATCGGCCAAATAAATACTTTTTAAAAAACGTTTTAAATACTTACCTTTTTGTTTTATTTGCTGTGTATGAAGTAAAAATTTAAGACCTTCTAATAACACTTTTTTTTTGACTTATGACTCACTCGACTATAAAATTATTTTCTTGTGTAATGTACTAGGAATTTATTTAACAAAATTTTTACAATTTACAAATCCTTAACAATGGGCTTATTAAACACAATATTACTAGTCGGTCCACATTACAAACGAGAGACAATTTAACATTCAATAAATAAGTCTAATGATAAAACAAAGTTAAAAAATAAAATAAAACTTATAGACGAAGTTACATAATAAAATGGTTTTAGGATATTATCTGTAACAAGCACTTTATACAACTGATTGAGATTTTATATATTCATATGCACATATTAACTTATCTAAAAGTATTGCAAGTTTTTGTTATGTCTGGTAGACTATTATATTCTTTAAAACGTTCACATATTAACGATTTTTTTGGTTATTGATGAATTGTACCTTCAATATATACGTAATTTTTTTACTCATTTTTATTATGGTTATGCATATCTCCAACATATGTTATCTATAATAAGTGACTGGGTGACATATTGTTTCTTATTTTATAAATAAACAAATTCAAGTGGTTTTAATGATATTGATGTTAACTAATAATAATGTTTTACGGTAGTAAAATGTAGTATCTGTAATATACTGATTATTGAAGTATGCCCACTACATTATGATACGTATGTATGTATTATTGTTTGAGTAGATTTCAGAAACTGTAGAATATTCAAAACGAGGTGCATTGTGGTTTTACAAATTATTAACTTTGTTTTAAAACATTTATTTCACGTTGGCCTATTTCCGCTACTGAGGCCTAACACCAACGCCTGTAGGTGAGCTACCTCCAACCAGGAATTTTGCAGAACCTCTTATCTTTCGAATAGTAGGGATCCTTTACTTGCCTAACATTTAATAGACAAGGGAGCTTCCCCTCTGAAGGATGGTGTAGCCCCTACACAATCCTCCTATTGTTAAAGAACACGCCAAAACCCTCGATGAACTTTTCGAAACTGTAACAAAATCCGAACATTTCACATGAAAAGCGTACTTCACGTAAAAATGCCGTTGGAAGAGGTTTTTATATATAAATTCACATTTTCGCTCTATGGAGCGTTTTTTATGCCAAAATCTTGGAAACCCAACAGGGAGTGTAATTTTAGAAAGTGTAGTAAATGTCGCTGCACGGGACGTAATGTCGCCCCGACCACAAAATTTAGAATACTTTCTAAGTTTTGTGGGTTATACTTAACGAAAACCGAAATTTTGAAAATAAAAACCCTTTTACAAATCCACGTTGCACTGCAACTCATGCATTGTGTTAAATATGAGGACAACTTATCCAGTCTCTAGTCAAAGTATTTCGAGACTTTTAGCGAAAATAGCCCTTAGTGTCGAGGGTGCCCTATCATTTTCTAGCAGTCGATTTTGATGGGAAAATAATGGGTTTTAAGCGTATTTACCCTAAACCGGTTCCTCAGTGATTCGGAGTCAGAAAAGTATAGTTACCATGTACTCAGAACGTACATGGGACCGCCTTGCATGAACTTATGAATTTATAATTGCAGAATATAATTCAAAGTCGTTGCGATTCAAGCATTTTTAAGCTTCGAGGAGCGAACTAAATTGATATTGAACTGAAAATACGTCAATAGACAGGCAAGCAAAAGCCCACCAAAATTATGAACATTGAACTTTTCTTGAATCTTTTTGTGTAATCGTTAGCTATAAAACGCACATTGGATGGTAGTTGGTTATATTATGAGTCGTTCCGTTCCTCACTATGTGTTGTACACGGGCCAGACTATAGTTTATCAATAAATTTTTCTTGAACGTTTTGTAAAAACATAATTTTTTAAAAAGGTTTAATATATATATTTTTGAACTTTATATTGTCTTTTTCTTGTGTTTCAAAATTCCTTTTCAGGTTTAAATTTAAGAAAGTGTTAGTATTTACTGTGTTACGTCGTCCAATTGGTACTATCAGTGAAGCAGTTAAGCAAAAACAAAACAGTAAGTATAGATTTTGTATTATTCTTTGTCTGACACAGTCGATTTGAACCCTTTTTTGTGAACGTTTAATATCCATTTTGGAAAGTATAATAAAAGTCCTTTAGACGTGTAAAGTTGGATCGTTCACAATATACAAGCCGCTGGAAAATGAAAGGTGAGGTCTCCCTTGGGATTGAAAAAATTAAAAAGTTTAGTGTGGAGCGCTTCAGTTAAGACCTCAGAGGCCGCGTGTGCACTTTATTTTGATTGATTCGAATTTGGGGTGGTTAGTTATTAAAAAAATTGGAACGAGCCAAATGCTTCGTCCTGTATATGGTTCAGAGCTATTTTTCACTTATAATTGTTGTTTAGAGTCTGGCTAGCACTTTTGTTTAATTTATTTTTTATGACAGGGTCAACGACTACAGCCTGTATGTACTTCTTGAAATTAAAATACTTTGTTTTAAATGAAAACTAAAAATTATTTTATTAAGCGTGAAATGACACAGCTGATTATTTTTTTTTAGTAAATTAAAATTGATTTACACGAGATAAGATGGTTAACTTATCGACACTTGAAATTTCGTTTTACAACGATTTTTATTTTAACGATTTATGTAGCTAGATTATTATTTTTTTTTTATACATTTATTTAACGTTGGCCTATTTTCGCTACTGAGGCCTAACACCGACGCCTGTAGACGAGCTACCCCCAACCAGGAATTTTGCTGAACCTCGTCCCTTAAGAAGAGTAGAGATCTTTTACTTGCCTAACATTTAATAGGCAAGGGACCGACGGCTTTATATCCCCTCCGAAGGATAGTATATCCCCTATACAACCCTCGCCTAAAGTTGCATAGCTTCCGCGGATACATTGGTATACAAGCCGCTGGAAGACGTGTGAGAGCTAGATTATTTAATTCTGAGAAAATTCAATTTTTATTTTTATGCGCGACAGTTTGATTAGATGTTTTTTATGCGCTAGGGCAATTTATTAAAATATTTTTTTACTAGGATCTGCCTAGGAAGTAGCACGGGCACTGGATTTGTTTATCACGAGATACACCAGAGATCTGATTTGCCTTGGGCTTGGCGTACCCCTCTATTTATACGGATGATGGGGACTTGGCTCGCAGAAGTCTGGAAAAGAGCTGGATCTTTCCCCAGCGAGTCTATGGGGCTCAAGTTGTAAAATATTGTGCAATTAATGTTCAACATTTGAGTTTTGAACTGAAAAATATATGATAATATCGGCGATGAAAAATGGAATTTTTTGATATAGGATTGAGAGTTGAATCTAAATTATTTTTAGAAATATGAACGATAACTGTTTGAATAAAATGTTAAAATTGAATGGGTCTCGTGAAGTAATGTTGGAAGTCGTAATTTAATCCATATTGATGCTGTATTAAGATAATATTGAAATTGTTCAATCGCCGGCGTTGAACGGAGTGGAAGTAAGTTTTGAGGGTATTGAAGTGAAGATAGCAGCGAGCTGCTAGCAACTCGTAAGGAACATGTAAATTGGACATATGCTTTAATGAATGTATTGTGGGCGTGTTGGAAATACGAATGGAGGATGTTTTGAAATACGAATAGAAGGTTGAATTAGAAGTTAATTTAAAGAGAAATTTGTTTATAGAAAGTTTTCGGAAGTGAATAAAAATATTCTGACTAAAGGTTTGGAAAGTGGTTTAGAAGAAAATTGAATTCATGGGGAGGGCTGTATTTTTTATGGCAATCTTTTGAAATGTTTTGACTGTAATTTGGTGAATTTTGGTGTTTGACTTGTTGATACATTTAGATTATTAGTGAATTATGGAGGCTGCTTGAGTTTTCTCAGGATTATTTTTGAAAAATTGTAGTTTTTTTGCTGTTTGAAGTGTCTGAAAGACTTTTTTATTATGGTTTGACAAGTTGACCTTGAAGATTGAATTATTTTGAAAATTATAGTGCTTTTGAACTTGACGTGAGAAACGTGCTATAACACTTGAAACAGTCACCCATCTAAATACTAACTGCATCTGATGTTGCTTTACATCGCATATCAAAATATGTACACAGTTAAAATGCACCTACACTCGCCTCCAAATTGTTAAACTAGTAAACATCGAATTTTTTCCTAATTTTTTTTATGTCAGTTACTTTATCTAGCATCTAATTATCTATTTTATTGATTTGTTTCATTCAACACGTCTTTCCTTAGAATGATCTATTTATATTTATCAATATATGATTATTTACCATAGAGCCACACTGGTTTATACAATTATTTTATATTATTTATAATCTAATCAATACTTTATGCAGAATATATAATTTTCAAAGTTTATTTTACAGTTGCTTATTGATTTGATGATATCATTGATAAAAATAATAAACAATAACGGGCCGAGAACGAATTCTTGTGGAACCCATATTGTGTTCCTTTTCACTCGATACATTTGCACCAAAATTGGTCCTTTGACTTCTTTCACTTAAGTATGTTAACCAGTTTGACACAATACCACATGCATCAAATGTCTCCAATTTTGTGAAAATAGATTTTAATTTACAGTTCAAAGGCTTTTTTAAAAGTCAAAAATACTATTGCAATAACATTGGCGTTATCAATTTCATTTACTCAATCTTTTAATATACGCTGAAGAGCACTTTCGCAAGAATGTACTTCTTTAAATCCTGATTGTGCTGATGTTATTTTGTTGACGAGGGCCTAATTGCCCTTTCAGTGTCAATTCAGGTCTTCTTTACAAATTGATAATGAATTTATTGTTCGGCGTTCTTCACTAAATATTTACTTTTAGGATTTTGGCAATACGAGCTTATTAGGTATGGGAAAAAATTAATAAAATAATGTCACATTGGTCATGAAAAGAGGTACTTGAGACGTAATAACGTGGTCTAGTGATAAACATAACATTTTGCGTGAATAGGAAAAGTCAAAAAACCAACTGAAACTGGTACGAAGCTATGAATTTATGAGTTTATCAAAAGTTATTGATTCAGATATTAGTTAAATTATGCGTAAACAGGCATGTAAATTTATTCATTCTTATCTAAATTTGCATGATAACTAGGTTAAGAGCGTATCTCTCGCAGTATCAGAAAACCACGCTTTCATAACATAACTCATTGAAATTTACCAGAACTGTTCATGCTTATGGAACAAGTGTGATCCTGAGTCTTATAACATCAGCAGATGATAGAGAGCTTGATAGAGAAAATCAAAGAATATGATAAACAACCGACGAAGACAATGGTCAAGGCAAAAATTAATAGCAAAGAAGTTAATTAAGTTATGCTTCAACCACGGTAGGTTCTTATTCAACAGTGTAGTGGTATGCACGAGAAAAGTATGAACATTCAACTGACAAATACACCGCCCGTTTTGTAATTGAACTGACAAATTAACTAAAACTTATCGGACAACTAAACTACTGCATAAAGCTACCTTAAAAGAACTTTTAATCTAGTGTTATGTACAATAACTAGATCTCGCCTGAGTTACTGAACAATATATTCACTTAATATATTTGTATTATTACTCTTCAGCATTGAATTATTTTTTTTTATTTTTAAATAATATAGTTTCAAAACTACATATTGATGGGTAAGGGTGAGTGCTTTCCATAACCTATATTAGTTATAATGATGGTGACACAGTAGTGTTTTCTCTTCACTGTCTAGAAACAAAATGTGGAGGATATTTCTAACACATTTACAATTGCTTAATTTTTTGAATGAAGACAAAGCGAGACTCACATATAATCATCATATTTCGATTCAGTAGCTGATGATCAGAGTATTCGTCTTATTAATTCAAAAATAAAATTATATTTTAGAAGAAAATATATAAATATACTTATAAATTGAAAATGGTAGGACAATTTGATGTTATCCTATTTCCATCAAAGCAAGTTATTAAATTTTAATAATAAAAAGTAGATGTATATGTTTGAAATTACATCTTAATATTTTATATTTTAAATATTTTCTTTAGTTTGTGTGTTGTATAGGTTTAATATTTCTAAAATAATTTTATTTTCAATATTTTATTTGTTTTTTAACCTTTCATATTATTACTGTAACAAATTCTTCTCTAAATATCAAATAATAATTATTAATAAAGCAATCAATTTATCCGCATGGTCTTCTTTTATCTCATTGGCCTAATGTCATTAGAAAATTATTGGAATATACTAGATGTGAATAGCTCAATGCAAAATGAACATTAAAATTCACGGAATATTAATTTTCTCATATTTAAATGTAGTTTATAAAGTAATGAGTACAAACCATGACACTAATTTAAATTATACTAGTATACATTCAAAAAATCCTCATAAATCCATCTCCACAATTAGAATTGGATTTAAAAAGAGGTTGTATTTATTTTAATTTCCAGAGATGCAATTAATATATTAACTATTTTTACTGTGTATCATAATATAATTCAGTGAATCGTGACCCACTTTTTCGATACTAATTAGTGAAATAAACTTTTTAATCAATCTGATTGTTTATTCCGGAAATGTGCGGTGCGTGGGTCATTTAGGAAGCCATTAAGATATCATGGAAGTTGGAATTTATTGATAAATAGAGATCATTTATTTACATACCATTAAATATTTACGACTCGTTTGATATACAGGTTGTAAATGGCAATTCTTATACTTTGATAATTATTCTTAAACCGCATAATCTTTAATAAGTATCCTGTATACAATGTTTGGTTCTGAAAGTAATTTGTTTATATTATTTCCAACTGATTTATTGTTTCATCTGGAATAGACCATGTATATTTTGATACAATACAGTTATATATTGTACATAATTAGTGTATAAGTTATAACAACATTTTGCAAAGATGTTTCAGAAATATTTTGAAAAATGAAAAATTTACATTTTTCCCCTATTAAACGAGTATAAGTGGTTATGTAGAAATATACAGAATATTTAATTCTAATCACCATAACAACGATTATTATACCAGTGATAATATCGGCTACAGTCATAGTGGTCACTATTTCTTGTAATATTTAGAGTAGCTTAACTTTTCTAGAGTCCTCGCAAAGGCAATCCAGAAGACGATAATTCTATATAGCCATGCCACATCACAAAAATGTTTTTGAACTTTGCAGAACGGTCTTCTAAACTAATAATAATGAAACAATATAAAATAATAAGAGAAAGTGTATAAAGTTAGCCCAACCATCATCCTTCTGTTGACATATGAAGTGACGACTTGGATAACTCACACATTAATCAACGGAAGCATTATCTCATCAGCATCAATATTAGAAGAGAAATATATCAAGATGATTCACGGGGCCCATTGTAGGCAAAGAACTTGCGAGTCCACTTCTACAACTTGGACAGGAAAATAGTGAAATGCAATAACAGATACTCACCGCTAAATCTCAAAGACCGTCAATACGCCTTAACAAACTGGACGAATAAGGATATTCAAGCATCATGGCAAGACAATGTGCTTCACGAAAAGTATCCCAATGCTCTAGAAAAGTTGTTGCTATAGCTGAAGGAAGAAATGCTGCATCTGAAACCGAGAAATATCAGTCATCCAGTTCAGGATTATTCTTTACCAGAAACTATTAGAAACACATCCTTAAAGCCTCTGGAGTGAGCAATGTATGTAGAAAGTGCAAAGCAATGAGTGAAACTGTTGAACCTGTCACTGGACGATACCTTGCTTTGGCTACAGCAACATATTTAGGAAGATAACGAGGTGGCGAAGATCATACATACAAATTGGGGTTCGTTACTAATCCACCGACTTTTTATAAGTGCACACCTCAAGTCGTTCTTGAAAATGAAGAAATATTTCTGTATTGGAACAGACCAGTACAGTCCAAGAGAATTCTAGGTCACAACCGCACTGGCTTCATGATGATCAAGAAAGAAGGAAGGTAAAGAAGCCACCATTATTGACATCAGATATTCCCTAACCAGCAACTTGTCGAAAACTGACATGAATAAGAGGAGCAAGCAGCAACAGCATCATCAGGAGATAATTAAAATTGAAAACCTGTCTTATTCGCCTCCCGGTGATGTTGACATATTTAGCGAAACGTGTAGCGAGTAGTGTATTAGAGTGTAGTGTTAAAATGTTTTTGCATTGTGTAAAAGTGATTTTTAGACATCACCAAAAATATCTCTAATACGGAAACGCCCCCAGCCAGGACCCGAACTCAGTCCAGGATACGCACGATAAAAGTTGACGGAGATTCTCAAGCGCCCAGTGAAAAAATCAGTAGTTCTTAACATATCAATATTTAAATTAAAATACCGTAAGATGTCATGTATATTGTGTCAGATTTTCTCCAGATATTTGATCCAAAAACTACTACACAAAGATCGTAAGAGAAAAAAATTACAAATCATGCGCATTGACCTTGACCTCAAAGCGTAAAAGGTGTAATTATCGAGCATAGTGGTGACTGGTAAATTAATACCTAGATATAAAAGTAACGATTAACGGGTAAAGATATAATCAGCAACGATTTTAACAATTTTATATATGGTATCGGTAGTGTGACGACAGCTGTGCGTTCGTCCACCAAAGGAGTGAAGTTCTGTTTAAAATACAAACAGGATTAAATAAAAGTAATAGATGAATATCTCAACACATTGTCTAACAAATTTCCTTAACGTTATTCGAATTACAGAACTTAGCAATATTAGGTGATATAGATTTCTTTCTAATTAAAGCAAATCAAAAGATAACATACTTCTTAAGGCGTATGTTTTATTATTCTTTATACAGGGTCCCCAATAAGATCGCATCACTCCACTATTTCATCAGTTTACAGCAAATGGACAACAATAGTCGGCGGTTAATTTGATTTGCGTTCCATACCAGTTTTGGGGTATGCCTTCTTACATGTGTTTTAAGGGTCATAATAAATTACTTAAAAATGAATATACACATTGCCATCTTATCAATAACAATTGACTATTGAAATCTAGTAACTGATACAAAAACAGAGTTAGATTATATTTTCCTACATCTGGTGAACAATTATTTCTACTGGGAATAAATAAAAAAATATTTTCTCCATACCTACTACGCATGCGTTCTATAAATAGGGAAATCATTTGAGATCGTGATTCGTTAGTTATTTATAATTATTTTTTTTATGCTATAACCTCAAAAGTTTGTTTACATATTTATTTTATATTTTTAATTGGATTTCTTTTTATTACATATATTAAATTATACTGTTTTCATAGATTTTCTCCTCGAGTGTTTAAATATTTATTTACTCGTACCTATGTTATATATAATATGTGTGTATGTTCATTGAACGTAAAAAATTCATTTTATATTGTACTGTTCCATTTATTCAGTATATTCTACCTTTTAATTATTAATTTTTCAAAATTGAAATGCTTGGTATAAGACAAATATTCCACCTGATAAAGCTGGCCATATGTTTTATGCCCAATTGCAAATATTACAGCAATAAAGGAAAGTACCGTATGTTTACCTAGAAATCTAAAAAATATAGACTTTACACTTATGCATCGAGGACGATTCATCTACAGTGAATATGAAAAATGAAAGCCGGATATGATTACACCATTTCAACAATTGAATTCATTTCTTTAGTTCTCAAAATGTCGGATAAAGAAATAGTGAGTGTTGTTTGTAGTTGAATTAATAAGTCTAATAGCCCTTGCAGAAGTATGTCGTAAATATTTGAATTAGACGTCGTCGGTGGTGGATGAAACCTTGGATTTGACGACGAGCACAATTCAAAGCATCCACACAACTATTGGTGAAATTTGCTGCAGAAGACCCTGGTAACTACAGGAATCATTTAGGATGATTGAGGTTCAGTTTGATTTGCCATGTTACAGACAGTTAGATAATTGATACAGAAAACCTTTTTGAGCACAGTTTTGTTTGGAAAACTTAAATCACAAATTACCCTTCTTTATCTCGCTACAGGGACTTGTTTTCGTACATTAACTATTTACAGAATACGTGCAAAATAAGTACGGCAAAACAGGCCTGTTAAACGTAATACCAAATGTGATACTGGATGTACACATTTTAAAGATCTTTCACTGACGCTTCATTGTTAATGAATTATCCATTCAACTCATCTAAAGTAGAGAGTACCTCTACGTTGCTTACTGGTCAATTTGGATGATTATTTATCAGTTTGGATAAAACGCAAATGAAAACAATCTTCTTCTCTTTTAATCAATCTCAGTGAAAGGTGTCTTTCACTGCGATAAATTATCCGCGAGGCACACCCAAAGTGTAAAGTCTATATTCGTCTTTTAGGCTATTTATTATGTCATATAGAAAGGAAATAAGACGTTCAAGGGTTTTTAGTGCATAAATCGTTCAATTGGTCATTTAAGATGGAAAAACCGCGGAGTGCTATTAAATTAGAGGGTACAAATTAGAGATAGGGGTGAAAATGTAGTCCTTTCAATTTTTTTAAATATAACTCGAAAACGAATCAAAATTCAGGTATAGTTAATATGAAATTTTTTGTAGAGAATCAAATTTTCCATCGAAATGGCTTATTTAAAAAAAAACATTTTTTTATGCGACAAGTATCCAAAAAAGACAATAGAAAAAAAACAAAATTCATTTTTTTAATTTTTTTTTAATTCTTTGTCTATAATTTTTTTTTGAGCAGAGGTAGGTATAGACATTGCTGTGTACAAAAAAAAGTGGATAAAATTTCCTTTAAAATGGTAGTATCAAAAAGTTTTTTCGATGAAAATTGACTGAGATAGTCGCTCAACCTTAGCCATTTTTTAAAATTTTGATCGCGTTTACCTTGATATTGTTTTAAATCTTATTTTTTATAACAAAATTGATTTTTACTCAGTAAAACAATGTATTTTAAGTTAATTTGTTAATAATGAATGAACAATTATTTTCACAAGTGTATAAAACTGTGGTGGTCTTTTTAAACAATATGACAATTAATTGTACTAAAATCTTGATTCTTTTATCTATCTGATATATATATAGAGGTTTGTCTTCTTTTCCAATAGAAATATTATAATTTTAGTAAATTTGAGGATTTTATTCAATAAAGCTTATTCAGGTAAAAATATTTTATTAAATTGTTTGCAAATTATAATTCCATCTCTTCAGTAACATTTTCAAATTGAATATCAATATCTTCATCCACGTCTTTAAAGACATCCTCTTCTGCAATCTCTGCTTCTTGTATATTGTCGTACCCATACATTCTTTGCGAAACATAGAACAAGTTAGTCCTATTATAATATATGATTTGCAGGAAACAATTACTCAGCGGGCAGGTACCCCTACCTGCATTGAATTACACCTTACAAATCATGAAAGAGTGGTAGCCAATATCATTTGTCAATTCCCTGACCAGACATAGACCCGTTTCGAACTTATTAGTTCGCATCAGTATGCCATAGGTCATGGAACAGACAAATGATAGTGGCCAACCTGCTAGCTTTATACAAACTATAGTAAATTAAGTAGTGATGAGAGGTAGGTGAATCCTCTGATATGGTCAATAGCGTCAATAGCTACTATACACCATAGATGTGTTTCGAACTTATTAGTTCTCATCAGTATGCCATAGGTTATGCCATGATGTTGGCTACCACTCTTTCGTGATTTGTAAGGTGTAATTCAATGCAGGTCGGGGTACCTGCCCGCTGAGTAGTTGTTTCCTGCAAATCATATATTATAACAGTAGGTTAAGTCCACCTAGGACTGAAAGGTCGCCGCTCTCAGGTACTTGCAGTCGCTATACGCCCATGGCGACATCTATGGTGTATAGTAGCAATTGACCATATGAGAGGTTTCACTTACCTCTCACCACTACTCAAGTTAGTCCTAGTTCCCTGCAACCACAGCTTCCGTGTCAACCTGTGGTACATCCGCAAACCATTTTTTTGAGCAAAATCTCTGATGCAAGAGGTTCATTCATGGAATTAGCTATCGATCCATATTTTAATTTTTTCCAACCACAGTGAAGAGGGTTTAACAGCTTACCATTCCAATGCTGTATTTGAAAATATGTCTTTAAGCCGTGCTGTTTAGCGGCATCACACGTTGGCAGTAATTGCGCTAGAGAAAATTTTGTACTTTTTGATAATTTGCAAAAAAGTTGGAAGCGACAGCTACTAAGACTCTTATTCAATTTTGCCCCATACAAAAGAGCTGCAATAAATTCTGATGCAGAGCTTGTTGCATTGTCGCGTAAAAACGTGTCCATATATGGTTTTAATTCTGCACTATTTTTATTTATAGATTTTATATTTTTCCTTTACCAATGTTGAAAAATGCAGACGTAGTCTAGTCGAAACGCATGTATAAACCCAAGATATTGTTGTTGTTGCGGAAAATTAAAACTGTTCCGATCATACAATTTTGCTGCTATTTTTCCTACACTTGATTTCAAAACATACATTTTGATATTGCTCTGGTAATAATGACTAACTGACATGAAGATCTATATCTTGAGCTCTACCAAAACGAAAACGTTACTGACACGTATACTACATAACTCCAGAATATTCGGCACCGCTGATGCTGTATTCTAACTCTTCTGTACATGAAAAGACTTTTCCCCACTTTCAAAACAATGTTAGGGGGCGAGCGTGGGTGCGTCTTTACTATGTACATACTTCGATATGCGATGTAAAGCAACGTAAGACGCGGTTAGTAGTTGGATGGGTGACCGTTCCAACGAAGACCGCGTCCTCGCCTCACACATCTTCCAGCGGCTTGTATATCAGTGTATGCGCAGAAGCTATGCAACCTTAGGTGAGGGGTGTGTAGTGGATATACCATCCTTCGGAGGGGATGTAAAGCCGTCGGTCCCTTGTCTATTAAATGTTAGGCAAGTAAAAGATTCCTACTCTTCTTAAGGGAAGAGGTTCGGCAAAATTCCTGGTTGGGGGTAACTCGTCTACAGGCGTCGGTGTTAGGCCTCTGTAGTGGAAATAGGCTGACGTTAAATAAATGTATATAAAAAAAAAACAATGTTACAAAGCAGATGTTCGATAGAGGCGACGAGCGAGGCAACGGTACAAGGCGACCTTGTATACTCAAGAACTAACGAAAAAGAAGTGAAATAAATTTTAAATGAACTTAATTTCAAATATATTTTTACAAATCTTCATATTTAAGATAAATAAAAGAGTAATATTTAAGAATAATTTATTGTTACTTTGTTTAAAAAACCATCGCAGTTTTATACATTTGTGAAAACAACTATTCATTATTAACAAATTAACTTGAAATACATTGTTTTATTGAGTAAAAATTAATTTTCTTATAAAAAATAAGATTTAAAACAATATCAAGGCAAACGCGATAAAAACCGAAAAAAATGGCTAAGTTTGAGCGACTATATCTTAGTCAATTTTCAGAGAAAAAACTTTTTGTACTACCATATTAAAGAAAATTTCATGAACTTTCTTTTCTATAAAGCAATACCTATACCTATCTCTGCTCAAAAAACAGTTCTAGGCAAAAATTTAAAAAAACAAAAAATTGGATTTTTTGCTTTTTTTTGTTTTTGGACGCTTTCACAAAAAAAATTGTCTTTTATTCCTTTAAATAAGCCATTTTGATGAGAAATTTGATTATCTACAAGAAGTTTCCTATTAACTATATACCTGAATTTTGCTTTGTTTTCGAGTTATATTTAAAAACCCTCTAATTTAATAGCATTCCGCTGTTTTCTCATCTTAAATACCCATTTGAACGATTTATGCAACATAAACCCTTGAACGTCTCAGTTTCTTATTTCCCTGTTTTTTATAACATAATCAATAGCCTATTTCGGTTTATTATTAGTTCAACTACTTTGGAATACAAACACTTTAAATACTGTAAAATCCTGGGAAATTATATAAACAAACAATACATTATATGTAACTTCAAACTTCATTTAATAAAGCAGAAAGATGTTTATGCTCGACATACGTATTGCACATTTTTAACACCTGCTCAAGGAATTAATTTGTGAAAAAATTTTAAAAAGGTTTTCAAAATTAGAGTATTATTACAAGAAGGGGCAGCTGTTAAAGCTAAAACATTTTGATGAAGATTCAGTAGTTAAATATTCATAGATTTTATAAAATGTCAAATACAATTTTAACCCTTGTACCGTATGTACAGTGTCAATAAGGTTGGAGTGAGAAATGAAATAGAAAGTTGAAATGTCACTCTATTTTAGTCCATTGAGACGATTGTTTGGCAAGTCGTAGATTAGTTGTGTGTCAATTATTTGGGAGAATGTCCCTAATTTTCCAAGAAATTTACTAAATTATGGTTGTAAAAGTTATGGTAGGTATAATTAAGCATATGCTTTCTGAGGAAGGTTTGGTCAAGAGAGACAAAATATGATTGATGACATTTAAGTTAAATATTACAACATTAAACTAATTTTCAATTATGAACTTTTTAACATTTCTCTTCTGAAATTTAAATTGCTCAGACTTGGATAAAAGTTGAAATTTGCGGATTTCAACGATTCTGAATAACTTGCCTTAGTAATTATTTTTAATTAAAAAATGCCTAATATGACTTTCTCATTTTTGGGAGGATATATCGATTCACGGTAGTGAAGCACTCCGTATATACCCCATATATAAATTTTGTTTTTCTTATTTATTTCCAAATTCAAGTAATTATTGCAGTTAATTCATTTCATTTTTACATTTATTTACTCATTTAATATTGAACACAATAAAGTTACCAGAATGCATTTTAAAATTTAATTCTTTTAAAGCAACGTTAAACGCTACATTTGTACGAAAGAATTTACTTAAAAATCGAGTCTAGTCACAGCATTTGTTTACAATGGACTCGATAAGCGTCAAGTACTTTATTTCACCACATAGAGTGAGAAAATACGACGCATGTAGATATTGAAGTTGTTAACGTAAATAATTTGAAGCGTGGGACACGGGGATGCATAAATCCGGGTAGGAGGGTGACATCAGTTACCGTATAAAAAGAATCCACGGCGTACAGGGGTCATTCATTTGAACCACACCTGAGCACGTCGCTGAATTTAACTATTCTCTGGAATCATTGAAGATATAATCTACACAAATTCGCCGCTGAATTTCACTATTTGCTGGAGATAGAATTGGTACTATTTTGAGTTACGTTGCAGAACTTTACTCGCTGGATTATTTTGTGGTCATTTTGCCAAGTAATTACACACAAAATGCACTCACTCTACGTCTACACCAACTTATCTGACTGTTTAAAACGAAATTTCACCATGCCAACATAATTTGTTAAGTATTTTTACTTGACTAATTCTCAGCTTACTATTGAATCTGCATTCTCGTTGTGAAGTGTTTAGAAAGAGTTTAAATTGACGCATTTGTGGTACTAAAAGAATATTACATTTTTTAAGTGAAATATTAGCTTTGATTTTTAACAAGAAAATGGTTTAAGGTTATATTGCAATTTATTCAGTTATGATTTCATTCACGATTTTAATTCATAAAATTTCACTTTCTGGATATTTCACTAGGGAAATTTGCGTTTGCTAAATAACAAGTTTATATTCAAGAACTATATATTTTCTGCGTTTATGCAATGACAGGAAATTTTCACTTCCATTATTTTTCGTTTGATGTACTTATTAAGGCTACTGTGTGCCTAATTTTGGACATGTAAAATGTCGTAGTAATGTTTACCTTTCAAATGATTATCTGAGATTTCTCACCAGTGATCTATCTGCTTTTTTATGGTTGTTTAATAACGATCCATCCACTTAATTACCTTGCGCACACAAACTGTACAGGCCATCATTCAGTGCTGGGTTAATTAGTCCGTAAACTTGTTAGTATTAAGAAGGGTTTACTTTTCGTCGAGTACTGAACCGGGACGTTTCGTCTGTTTGATTTACATCTACCCACCTTGTTTTACGTTCATTTCTCAACTTAATTTTGATAATGTACAAACATGACATGATTCTTGTCCTTTGTTTTGCATTCGATTCATTATTTGGCTATTGCTAACAACTTATTTAATTATAAATCATTATTATCTAGCGATTGCTGACAACTTCCTTTACTTATAAACCATTATTACCTAGCAATTGCTAACAGCTCTAATTATGAATTATCATAGCTAGGCCATTGCCACAACCCTAATTACTATTAAAAAAAAGCATACTTTTGTATAAAAAAGTTCTTGTTATTGCATCAAACCTCGCAGCATATCTTAAGCATGGTCATTACTATAGCAGCGCAAATTTTTCTATTATAATATTTAGACAATTTTCTTAAATATTTAGATTACTTTTGATTTCATGTTCGACTATTGTTGCATCAATTTACATAAAATAAAATGGTTTTTTTTATTATTTTCTCCCATCAATTATTGTCTTATTCTTTCACCTTTACCTTTTCGTCATATAAGTTATATAAGGTCATAGTCATATAAGGGTGTGTAATGGGGTAGTGAAGCGCAAGTTATAGCCTCTCCTACTCAATTGTTAACCTCACCTTCGCGATGAGTTCAATTTGAACTTGGTGCACCCTGTTTTCACTAACGAGGCTCTAACGACCGAGTAAGGGCGGAATAACCCTTACCTTTTGCCGTGAGCACATCCACCTTCTCACGAAGAGTGCGGTAAAAATAACCCACCGCACACAAAGGTTGCTTTTGGAATCGTTTGGTTACCCCATCGTCGCAGTCTCCTTCTGTGCCATGGGACCACACTTCCATGGGACCACACTTCCGCAACCGAGCTGGTCAGTTGCATACCTGCTCCAGCTAAAACTTCAAATGCAGCTTCGTTTTCAGTCGACTAAGGCTTTAAAAAATGATGGAGCGTTCAAGTGGGACAAAATCATCCGGAGGTAAAATACCCTCCCGATCGGATCTCCGGGGGAGGGTGCCCACAGGGACACCTCATCGAATGTCGAAAAAACATCGACAAGTTAAATCCAAGAAAACTAATTCTTTCATTTACGGCGCTTGGAATGTTCGTACTTTGAACGACAGCACTCGCACCGATCGGCCTGAAAGAAGAACTGCTCTAATAGATAGAGAACTTCACCGACTCAATGTTGACGTTGCAGCTCTCAGCGAAACTCGATTTCTGGAGGAAGGTTCTCTCACAGAAAAGTACTACACTTTCTATTGGAAAGGTCTTCCCACCAATTCAAGAAGACAACACGGGGTAGGATTTGCCGTTCGGAATCAACTTGTATCCAACTTAACACAAGTACCACAAGGCCTATCCGAGCGTCTAATGCTGCTACGCTATGAGCTATCAGATGGCAACGCGGTAAATCTAATAAGCGCCTACGCTCCCACTCTGGGTGCAAGTCACGAAACCAAGGAAAGCTTCTATCAACAGCTGGAAGAAACCCTCTGTAGAATACCTAAAACGGAACGACTCGTTATTCTTGGCGATTTTAACGCTAGAGTAGGGAGAGATGCAGACACCTGGCCAGGCATCATAGGCAAGAACGGTTTGGGCAACATGAACGCTAACGGTCAACTACTCCTAACTAAATGCGCCGAACATGATCTAGTTATAACAAACACCATTTTCCGACAAAAGGATAAATTTAAAGGCACCTGGCGTCACCCCAGATCAGGTCACTGGCATCTACTGGACTATGTTATCGTACGTAGGAAGCATCTCAAGGACGTCCAAATTACAAAGGCGCGCATTGATAGCGAATGTTGGACCGATCATCGTCCTGTTGTCTCTAAAATGAAAATTGTTATGAGACCCAAACACCGAAGAACTCAAGTAAAACGTAGACTCCGTCTCTGTATTAGTAAATTGCGTGACCAACAAACCGTCGAGCAGCTAAAGCAAAAAGTTCAAGAGAATTTGAGTGCACTAGAAGAAACCAATTCTGTAGATGTCGCTGCTACCTGGACACAAATTAAAGACAGTTTAAAAAGTGCGAGTGAGGAAATTCTTGGCACTGCAGCAAGTAAAAAACAGGAGGACTGGTTCAATGATAATGAAGCTTTTATACAAGAACTTCTTAACCGCAAACATATTGCCTTCCAAAACGCTATCAACCACCCCAACGACTCATCAAAAGCAGAAGCTTTTACCCAATCTAAGTATGAAACGCAACGCGAAATCAGAAGAATAAAGAACGAGTGGTGGGCAAGCAAGGCCAGAGAAATTCAAAGGTACGCCGATTCACATGACTACAGGAATTTCTTTCAAGGAGTAAAAGCAGTGTACGGCCCCAGTCGGAAAAATATGTGCCCTATTAAAGATTTAAATGGAAATCTGCTCAAAGAAGACCAGGAAATAAGAGCCCGATGGAAGGAACACTACTCTAACATTCTTAACCAGCAAAGTCAAGCCGATCACGATATTATAAATCTTATCCCTCAATATGACACCTTCGAAGACTTAGATAAACCACTAACAACGGAAGAGATCTTAACCGCCATTGGGCAGCTAAAAAATAACAAATCTCCCGGCGCCGACTCACTCCCAGCTGAGATCTTTAAAGCTGTGTCGTCAGAGCTCATACCCTACCTCAAAAAACTGTTTGATGTCGTGTGGGAAAGTGGTCAAGCTCCGCAGGAGTTTCGTGATACACTTTTAATCAACCTCTTCAAAAACAAAGGGAGCGCTGCGGACTGTGGAAATTACAGGGGTATAGCTCTCCTGGCTGTTGGAGGGAAGATACTCACTAAAGCGATGGCAAATAGGCTAACACTTGTTATGGAAAAGTTACTTCCTGAAACACAGAGTGGCTTTAGACCAAACCGAGGCACATCGGATTTAATCTTCACACTTAAACAGCTTCAAGAAAAAGCACTCGAACATCATGGAGAAATTCACATGGCCTTCATTGATTTAACCAAGGCGTTTGACTCGGTGGATAGGGAAGTGCTCTGGAAAATTATGTTCCGCTTAGGTATCCCTAGAAAATTTGTGGAAGTATGTCGCAGTCTACATACAAACAACAACGCCCAGGTTATGTATAATAATGAGGCAACCGAACCGTTCCAAACCCTCACTGGAGTTAGGCAGGGATGTGTCCTGGCACCCCTACTCTTTAATTTGTTTACCACTGCTCTAACAATTATTGTTGACAACAAACTGACAGTCAGAGGAATAGGTCTCAGATACCGTTTTGATGGCGGTCTCTTTAACATAGGGCGCTTTAGAGCTTTCACGAAGACACGCACACGATTCATTTGTGATCTCCAGTATGCGGATGACTGTGCACTTTTAGCCTCTACGCCGGAAGAGCTTCAAGAACTTTTAGATGTGTATGCCCAGAGCTATGATTCCTTGGGACTTAAAATCAACATTGGAAAGACTAAGATTATGTCAACTCCTCATCAAGTAAACCAAATAGACATTACACTTAACGGAAATTCTCTTGAAGTGGTGGATCAGTTCAATTACTTAGGCAACGTTGTTAATGACAAAGCAAACATGGACAGCGAGATTCGCAATAGAATTAACGCTGCATCTAGAACACTCTGGGGACTTAGAGAGAGAGTATTTGACAACCACGACCTTGCTTTGTCAACGAAAATGGCTGTCTACAGAGCAGTTGTAATTCCAACACTGCTATATGGATGTGAAAGCTGGGTCACTTACCGTCGTCATGTGAAAGAATTAGAACGTTTTCAGCAAAGACACCTCAGAAGTATGATGAAAATCCGTTGGTTCCATCACATATCAAACGTGGAAGTACTCAGGAGAGCAAAGAGCCTTCCAATTAAGGTGCTTTTTTCAAGAGCACGCCTAAGATGGGCAGGTCACGTTCATCGTATGCATGATAACCGCCTTCCTAAATGTACACTTTATGGTGAATTGCTAAGCGGTAGAAGAAGGCGTGGCGGTCAACGAAAGAGGTTCAAAGACGCTCTCCATGAAAATCTAAAATCCTGCGGTATTGCAGACGAGCAATGGGAACAACTTGCAGTGGACAGAACCGAATGGCGAGAGGTTGTGGCCAGCTATCAAGGAAATGTTGCTGCAAGAAGGCCGAATCCAAGACCTAAACAGGTCTATGTTTGTCCTGACTGCGGTCGACATGTGCTCTCCCGAATTGGCCTCTATAGCCATAGTCGTGTGCACCGTAGATGAATGGGAATTACAATAGACTACACCTTTTACTTGTTTTTTATTGTACACAATCTATCGACTGTAACATTTTTATACTCGGACTCGAGTAACGGCTAATAATAATAATAAGTTATAAACTAAATAAATGTTTTAATTTCAAAAGCAAAATAGAAAACAAACTTCAACTATAAATGTACATTGCAATCTTGAGTAATAAATACTACATAAATAATATATCAAATTAACTAGGTCTCTCAATTAATAGACAGTGTGTTCAAGTTTACCAGGTATTTAAATTAACAGAATGATTAATTTTGCAAGTTATATAGTATCAGACAGAGACAAGTAATATTAAACTTTATATAAAAGAACCTGGGGTAATTATAAAAAAAGGCTACTACACACACAACAAAATTTGGGTCATACACTAATAAAACTAGACGATCATGCAAATGGCCAATTTTATTTATTTATCCTTCAGATAAATAAATAGTAATTAGTTTACTGGTGACATGATGACCAGTACTTTTTTTAGTAATTATACAGGGTACCCTACAGTTATTTAACTGGTGCCGTGACCAGGATTTCTTTAATAAATATACAGAGGGGTCACAAACTCTTCATTGGTGCCTAAGACCAGGATTTCATTTGTAATTAATTGGGGTGGGATTAAACCGTTTACATACAAATTCTCCAATAAGTTGATACTAGCCCCAATTATCAGCACCCAACTACCCTATGACCTGACAAACAATCGCTTTATTCGCTGTAAACTTATCAAAATAATGGGGTGATGCGATCTTATTGGGTAGATCCTGTATAATTGATTTTTAATATGTAACGATGTCAGGCAATATCAAAACAAGGAATATCTGATCCTAATTACATTAACTTAAGAAGGAACTGATAAACATCTTAAACGTATAGAAAATTGTATTTATACATAAACGATTCAAGATGAATCGTTTATATTCACGGCATATTTTGAGTAGGATCACACCCTAAAATTGAGTTAAATAAGATACAAATCAAACGAGTAAAACCAATCAGTATTAAAAAAGTGTCATCCTACACACTTTCAGAACCAGTTCAGTATATTACAGACATTACTCTGGTAAGAGATTACTGACTGCCTTAACCATATTTGGAGGAATTTCTCACGACTTGGTTACTAAAAAGGCCATTGATTGTGGACATTTATAGTAAACGTCATGTCGCCAGTTATATATGAGTTATAACGCCTTTTGAAAAACTCTTGGCCTAAATTAGGTCACACATGAAACTGATAAGAATGCCACAATTGGTTAGTGTCATAAATAGAATTAATTACTATTAACGCATACTTGCAGCTAAAATGGAAGCAGGTGTGTTTTATTACAGCCATTACTACTAAGAGTTATAATTGGATGACAATGAAAACGGACATTAAACCAGAACATTTCATCTAAATATTGTGATTAGTTCTTTCTACAGGGTGCGGCGCCATTCTGTAGTTCTTTACCAGCCATATGAGTGACGAAAGACAACTTTTTACCCAATTAAGTGGTGTATTAAATTTAAATCAGACATGTAGTTTAATAACCTTTACGGATGCATGCGTTCGCCTTGTAACAAACAATCACGTATTGTGTATACTCTGAGGGATATTAAATCATCAAATAATATTGAAACGTGTGTTAATTGCTGTCTACAATTTTCAAATATTGAATAGTTGTGAAAAAACTCTTCAGCCAGTCTGAAATCACTAGCGTAAAGTCGACTGAAATATATTAATTTTTTCTCGAATTTTTTAGCCCATATATTATTTTTTTTAAAATAAAATTTAGTAATTTACCGTAAATTATTAAAATTTTTATCTAGAATATTTTGAAGAAAATTTGCAGTAAACATAGTTCCTTGATTATTGAAAAATATAGGCACTACTTATATTTCATGGCACTTACTTGTTTCAGTTTCAAAAGTGTACATTATAGTGGGGTCGATCTGGCATTAAAAATGGCTTTAAACGGACTCGTTTTTTCGATTTTTTTTTTTTGTGATGTTATAAAGTGGGACCCCCTCTATCATCCGGAAAATTTTCCGGTCGAATTTTTCACGAGAAGGGGGGGAAATTTACATGTAAAGATAGGGAAAATCAGTTTTTCGGACATAACTCGTTTAGTTATTTGGATCGAAAAAGTGTTAGAGATAAAATGAGAGATCCGCGAATGCGCGTAAACTGAATTTTGACTCATCGAAATCGGTCCAGCGGTTCCCGAGATACTGCGATTTGAAGGTACGGATTTGTATACGGATTTTTCGCTGCGGCGAGAGCAGTTTTCGAGTTTTCTGTAGGATAGAGGTCCGACTTCATAACATCAAAAAAAAATCGAAAAAAACGAGTCCGTTTGCAAATCCAGATCAAGCCCACTATTATTGGTAACTTATTTCTTATTTATCTACAACAATATGACGTTAGTAATTGTAACAATTGCGAAACAAAACAACTGTAACATTTGTTATGGGACATTTGCTCCGCAAACGACTGTAATTGGCCTAACATTAATAAACTAGCTTTACTACATCAGTGCTAGATTAATGAATAAATTAAACACTCTCCATCACTCAGCTATTAGACAGTAAAATGATACATAAAGAGTTATTCGCCCCCTGTCATCCCGTTGTTTTTAGAGTTTAAAAAAAAATTAAACACAAAAGTTGCATCCATATATTTTTTAAAAGGAACATCTTTATAGTTTTACATTTTTTGTTAGATCTTTTTCCCTAATCTCAAAGATATAAGGGTTGATAGGGCCAGTTATATTATTCTTTGACATATCTGACATAAATATGCTCCTAATATGTATATAGATATTTTACGGTTACTGATAGAAACTCAGATTGATAAAATTATGACAACATTGTTTGACATTTTGTATTACTATTATTTTAAATTGATTACACAGAAGCAGGAAAATTTGAAATGTTTTCCCTTTATGTAAAAAATAATAAATATAAGAAAGCGGCGTGAAGAGAATATGCAGCAATTACTTATCGTCATGTGACGGGACATATCTACAAATGATTCTTCCAGAGTTAACAGAGCTTTCTGATCAACACTTTTCTACTTAACTTAAGCAAATAATTTGGCAGCAGGACGGAGCGCCCCCATTTCTTCATTTATGAATATTCGAGTGACTATGTTACAATTTTATAAAACAAAGATCGCTGAAATTAAATGTTTTGTAAAAATCTTCAGCTTTATATACACAATTTTTACCTATTTTTATGTTATCATCTCCAGGGCTTTTAGATTTTTTTCTCTATTTAATTATATTTATTTCCGACGACAAAAAGTTGTATATGCGTTGGGGAGTAAGTGTGTCTGCTTTTATTATTAAAAAATCAATAATTCGATAGGGATGAAATTGAAGATTTATCTGCACTTAAGTACTTCAAACGCGTAATAAAAAAACTAGAAACTATTTTAAAACTACTCCAGATTTATTACTATATCAAGTACATCAGATCTTTTAAACGTCAGAGAACTAGACTTTTCTATACAAAGCATATCTCTTCAAATGTTAACATATGAATCTAACCATGGTCAACTACACCTTGTTATAATAAATGGGTTCTTAATGGAAAGTGCCAAAGTTTTTTTAATCCAGAACATTCAGAATATCAGTAATACACTTTTACTCTATTGATTTGTGGTTAAAAATACATGTATGTGAGTTTGTCAGTCTTACATCCACTCTTTCAGCCTGCCTTGAACGATTATTTATAATAATCTAATCGTACTAACTTTAAACGTTACGACATTTGCTAAAAATGCTACAAGGTAAAATATTGTGTCATATATGCAAGCAAATTCGTATATGGTGACACATCTAGATCCAAGCCTAGTTTTGACGTCATTTATAGTTTATGTACGAGTTATTTATTCCTGCCTTATTTAAATAATATACTAAAGAGATTAACATTCTGTTCCAAAATGAACAGAAATTATTCCATAGATGAAATGCACAACAACGTTACTATGAAAAATTATTCAATTACTGAGTGCCACACAAGCAGACTTTATTGCTGAAAAGCGGAAATTCAATGAACAGAAATTATGGTCTAAATAACTTTTTGAAAAATGTATAATTGGACGAGACTATCTTGAATTAGTTATTTGAATATTCGGAAACACATACTAGACGTCTTGATGGAGATATTGGTATATCGCGATCTACTGTTTCTCTTAGTACAAGAACAGCAATCCTAAGATCAGCCGCCATGGGAAAAAACACCAAAATCCTAAAATTCCCAAAGTGGGTGAGAACTTGTATGCAGTCATACAGTGACTGCACTAATCTTGATTACATTTTTTTAAAACTTTTATTGAAAACTAGGGCGACGTTTGTCAGTTTGCCTAATTTTAACGATAGTTTGAGTTATCTTGTGACACCCGAAGAGATATGTGAATCATGCATGATTGAAATCTTACCCGTAATGCAGTTTCAGTTAGGAATGATTTGAATATAACTTTTCCAGGATGACGGATCAGGGGCACCACAGTATATGGGTACAATTTTCAGTCAGGACTAAAGCTCAAATTGCGGTCTAAATTAGACAGCGTAGTTTTTCCACAAAATTTTAAATAAAAAAATTCAATTCAAATAATTTAATTTATTACATTTTTCCAATTACAGCCGAATAGTTACAAAATATTTAAGAAATGATAACAACACATATCCATTTTAGTATATATTAATCGTTAATTTTTATATAGTACACCTAGATTGCATAAACAATATGTGTGTGCACCAGCAACAACTTAATTATGCTGTAAAATAATTATCCCATTCAATGATCGCAAGCGAAATATATGATACAGTAGATAATAATAATAATATAATAATGTCATCACATTATTATATTATTTTTATATTCAATATTTTAACCACCTCCACCAATCAATTTTAGATGTATTTTTTTACACTCCGGCTAAATTACATCACATTTAACGCCGTTTTACCAAATATTTTTACTACTTACTAAGTATCAACGACATTTTTATCTGACAGATTCCAAATCTACAGTAGAATTTAAAACATTTTCATTCGAAACATCCTGTATGTTCAAATGTGCTTTTAGAGGGCGGAATATTAAACATAATATTTTTAGTCGCAAACTCCTCTATAAATCCTTATTTTACTATAAGGAACCTAACCAGACTGCAACCAACAGCTACTCTCCGGGCTATGTGCCCCGCCGAGCGCTGAATTACAAGTTACAAGCCTGGCGCGTTAAGTGTAATAATTGCATATTACCATCAAAACGCTAATGCTTCGATTGCAACAAACACCAGCCGAAAGACTGATCCTACTTAAAGGAGCTCCCTTGCCAGTCGTCACACACCACTTGCAGACTGCAGTTTCGAGCTGTTGGCTCTCATCAGTGCAAGGTAGGCATGCGAAACTGCTCGAAACTGCAGTCTGCAAGTGGTGTGTGACGACTGGCAAGGGAGCTCCTTTAAGTAGGATCAGTCTTTCGGCTGGTGTTTGTTGCAATCGAAGCATTAGCGTTTTGATGGTAATATGCAATTATTACGCTTAACGCGCCAGGCTTGTAACTTGTAATTCAGCGCTCGGCGGGGCACATAGCCCGGAGAGTAGCTGTTGGTTGCAGTCTGGTTAGGTTGCTTATAGTAAAATAAGGATTTATAGAGGAGTTTGCGACTAAAAATATTATGTTTAATCCTGTATGTTGTAAAAAATAATAATATTAATCATATGAAAGTTACCATTATAAATTACATAATTATGCAATGAAGATACAAAATTTGAGGTTAGAATGTTGGATAAAACATCTATTCCAAACAATTATGTTGTCAAAAAAAAGGAATAAATTCCGCGAAGTAATAAAACAGATTTCCGGGTAAGCGTTTTCACTTTCGAACGATTACAGGACAAGAGACGTTCGTAATGACGAAGAACTTCGATATTTCCATAAATTCAGACGTTTAATGGTTTTAACATAAGGAAAAAGTGATTTTTAGATATCTGTTCGCGCAGATGCGTAACTGCCATACAGCGATCAACATATCGAACCAAATTTAAACTTTTTAGAATAGGTACCTTACACGATCAATAATATTGTCAGTACTCTACCAATATTCAGGGCATCCTTTTCTATACCTTGCACGATCAGTATAACTATCTCCATCAATACATTATCAGTCACCACCAATATTAGCCTTACATGTTCAATGAAACTGCCAGTATTGATAATATTACTGATCGTGTAAGGTCCCTAGAAGAGTTGTTATGTTAAGGCTTTTTTAATACTCTCTCTTCTCTTTCCGAATAAGGGTGGTTTATTGATGAACGAAAATCGAAAATAGCCATTGTCTCGAAAATGATGCAAGCAATATTGTTCAGATTTCATAAATTTACGTTATTAATTACCTTATATTATTCCATTGTTGATTTGTCTTATACTCCAGGCGTTTTAGCTGTACTCTGTGCTAAATTCGTGCTCTACGATTTTTTTTTTCTTTTAATTATGTTTATTTGGACGTCCTAAATAAACTTGGTAGTTACGCCACGATACACCTGGAGGAATTCCTAAAAATCGCTTCGAAAGGTCGCGGAAATCGCGGATTCGCGATTAACTCAGTTTTTATGGCCCAAACGGGAACAACACTTATTATAAAAGTTGTACATCTCTAAATTCTCAACCTTAAAGGTTCTATAAATTTTTTTTCGTACGCCTAAACGTTTTGGAGATACGACGCGGAGTAAGTAAAAAATGCATTTAGTTCCTTTTTTTTGATATTTTTCAAATATTTTTGTTATATAGGACAACACGGAATTGTTGCGACGTTCAAACACAGTTGGGAGAAGACACTGATCCTGAGCAGTGTGGCTGGATTAGGAAGAATGATATTTTGCAGTCAGAAATTTTTATAATGAATAATTACACGTATACTTGTGCGCGCATACGTATAATACCGAAAATTGCGGGAAATCGAGGCGCGTATATATATACCAAAAATTACAAAAATCTGCTAAATTAAAAAAAAGTAATTTTTTAGTTACATAACGTGAAAATACATAAGAATACTTTCATTTTGGTGAAAAAAAATTTTTCGTTCGACCATTTGGGCAAATTGGGGAAAGTTTTGAAAATTTTGTGAAATTTGGACTCAAAAATGGAATTGCAGCCAAACTGTTGGATATTTTTTGCTAAAATTAGGCAGAACTATTTCTTGGTTATATAGGTTAGTTTCGTCTAAAATTACATAAATTGTATTTAAAAAAACAGAGGCACGGACATGCCAACATATGGACGAACATGTAGAGATAATATTGTGCAAAGAAATGATGAAAATTAATTTAGGAAAGGTCAAAAACGTATATTCAGTCAATATTCTATAATATAAGAAATTTTATAATTAATTATCTACTTTCCTATTTGGGTATAAGAAGGTAAAATCTAGTACAATTAGTCATAATCTCTATGGCATCTACAATTGTAACTTGCCCATCTAAGGCAAATTATTCATAATGATAATTATAACTATGAAGTTCCCAAGTCGTGTTAGTCCTTATTTAATGGGATTAGACCGCCAGTCGTGATTTATTTAAGATTAATGATTTGAAGAAAAAAGAAGAAACATAATTGAATAGATGCACCACGGAAATTCAGTAAATCGCATTATTATAAACTCTATAGGCATAAACCCCTAGAGAGAACCTACGCTTGGGCACTTTTCTCATATATTCCAAGCATATACAATGACTAAGTTTGAATAAGAAGAAGGTTTAACAAAATACGTGCCTCGGCGGTTGGATTTGTGGTTAATAAGGGACTATTATACTTTATAATGAGTCAAGTACAGTGTTATATAAATAACAGTTGAATATGAAAAATTATCTTATTTTTGTAATATTTTAAGAATGATTTCACAAGTTTAAGGTCAGCGAATTCCACGTTTGCACCTATAAGAGGTGGAGATAAAACTTAATTTTGTAAATTGTACATGAATGCTTACCCATAAATTTTAATATATTTCTTTAAATATAAATTTCTCTCAACACATAAACACGATAAAAAGTGTTTTATGTATGATTTTTCTCGAAAGAAATCTCGTCGTAATTTTTCTTTCATGCAGTTAACTCAGGAATATTTTCAGAAACTTATATTTTGATCGCTAGTAAATATCAAAACCATGTGGTCGACTAAAATTCTCAATGAAAGCTAGTATTTATATGTTCAATAAATATCTAAGAATCAAGTCCAATATTTGATTTCTTTTCAGATTTCCTCAATAATCCTATTTGTTCACTTTTCCTGTTCATCAATTCTCATATATTTGAATACATAAAGTTAAACATACACAAAGAAAATAATCTAGGGAACAAATAAATGCAGTCCTGTTTTTAATTGATTTAAATGAAAAATAAATGTATAGTCTATAAAACAAAAATGACCAGTACTACAGGCAATGGTTCGTTTTACCACGCAAAAGGTCGTAAGGGGATGAAATTTGATGGGATCGTAAAAGGTAGCGTAAAATCCGGTAAAACCTATGCATTTTTCCCGTCAGACCAACAGATACAGTGCGTCAAACGCAAGAAAATAATGGTAATGTAGCGATGGAGCATTTTTGCACCTGTCTCCTTAAATGTGGGCTAAGTGATGTGTGTAAAGTAATTTCAACATAAATATCTATAAATAAAGAAACAAGAGAAACAATAATGCAGCTACGGACACGTGTTTCGGAGTTATTACTCCTCATCAGCGTAGCGTAGCTTAGCGAATATATCTTATAATCGAGCAAAACCAACAAAGGTCGGAAAGTACAGTGCACACTGCACAGTACTCCATTTGTACTTTCATATTTCATGTGCCACATTTAGGGCCTCAAATGAGAGCAATCAGTACGAGGAGCTCTATGTGTACTGATCTATTTCCACCTGGAAAACATTAAATAAAATATGATGGGGGTTTATGAGGCTAAATAATTAAATTAAGAAATAAGTTATTACCTTACACCTCAAAGAGAAACAACAATGCAGCTACGGAAGTTTTTTAGACGTTTCATTCTTGTTTACACATTAAATCACATTTTAATTTTTTTTACCCCCTTCAATAATAGGATGGGGATGGCAATGGGGGTGGTAGAGGCAAAAAAATTTTTCTTAGACGTTTCGGTCTTGTATACACACTAAATCACATTTTAATTTTTTTTACCTCCTTTAATAATAGGATGGGGGGGGTGGTAGAGGGGGTAGCTAATGCTAAAAAATTTCGTTTTTGTATATACACTAAATCACAGTTTAATTTTACTCCCTTTTCAAAACAGTGTGGGGGTGGTATTGGGCGTGATAGTGTGGGGGAGGGTGGCTGATGCAAAAAAAAATTTTGAGACCTTAACTTTTCGTACATGCCATAAATTGCAATTTTATGGACTCTTACTTGCTTCTTTTACCTATTTACCCTTATTTACCCCATATACCCCCGAACCCTTCAACGTAATTAGATCAAAATATAATCTATTTCCAGATTTCGTTACAATACATAAGTGTACCAAGTTTCAAGTCAATATCATAAACGTTTCCAGAGTAAACATGCACACAAAAAAGTTACAGACAAACTGACAGACCCACCGACAGACAAACAGAGAGACTGACTGACAGACCGACAGGCAGGACATTTTTTTTCGCTCAACTTTAATATCTCGACGTTTCATGACATTTTAAGCCCATTTCAACAAAAAAATAATATTTTTTTTTTCTTGCGTTACTATACTTCCACTGAACGTGGAAGTAAAATTACAAGAAGCTTTTCAACACTCCCTATAAAATAAGAAATTAAATGTAAAAATGATAGATGATTTCCCCAGTTATTAAATCAATTGCAAATGAAGTTGTCTGTCTCTCTTTGGTCTATAATATTCCCAAGCTCCAAAAGACAATCAAGTAATTGCTGCCTAGTATCTGTTCAATAACTTCCTCTCAATTACATTCAGCACATTCTTTATAGGATAAAGATCTGCAGATGGCGCGAACTACAGCAAAACTATTTTCATGAAATAGAATATAGTTATTCGTGTTAGTCATAGAGTTAGATCGAGAGTTAAGATAGCTAAACGAGGCGTGAGGATCCTTCTCCAAGATCTTCTTTAGTCACTTGGGGTTTATTGTTTCTTTCTTGCACTGTTTGTACCCACTTTCCTGCTGTCAATAACTTTAGCCTTATATCGCGAATAGTTTTTGACATGGGTCTTCTAACCTGCCAGTAAGATCCCATCTAATATCTGGGGGGGGGGAGGGGGGGGTTCATCAGTTTTAGATAGTAAGAAGGACAGTACGCACCATCGTCAATCCATAGAGTTTTTTATATTATGAATCAGTTTCACAGACCCCACTTCCATGACGAATTTGACAAATCGTTGCGTGAGTGAGAGTTTCACAGGCTCTCTCGAAGTCCACAAAAATGGAATAAACGATACTCCAATGACTACTCGACCAGTATCCCCAGGGTGTTGATTTGATCGATGTGCCACTGTTTTACTTATGATGTTGAGTAGGGTTTTTCCTTTCCAACTGCGCGCCAATATCCATTGGCTTGATGACGGTCTCGATAACTAGGGCCGAGTAGGACTACTACTCTTTGCTCCTAGATTATCTCTGTAGACCTGGACCGGCCTTCGTGATAGGTGGGCCCGCTTACTTCTACCAGACCCAGCCCGCAAATGCGAGATGTGTCGTGGTATTTTCTGCGGACCTCCCCTGGTCCTGGCTCTTCAACCTCGCTGGCAGAGGTCTCTTCTGGCGCTCTTCTTGTCTTGATATTTTCTTTCTTCGCCAGCTTGTCACCCCCGTGGGTAGTCATCGGTCTAGTTGGGTTTTAGGAAGTTTTGGCTGGGATTGACTGCCGGTACGTAGGACACAGTAAAGGTGTGTCCTACCCCGGATCATCGGAAAGGTAAGGATATGAGCTGTGTAGCTCGGGAGTGTGGAGACCCTAAGTGCTTTTTTAGCACTTTCAGACTCCACGGAGCAGGTAGGACAACGGGCGTTGGACGGTATGTTGTCCGACGCCCGCAAGGAGGTTGGGTTTGGGTAGAAAAACGTCATGTCTCTGGTAGTGGTGGTCCGTCCTGGGGTATCTGAAACAGATCGGTTAGCGGGAAATATAAGTTATACTCACCCGTTGTCCAGAAGCTGTACCCTCGGCCTTTTGTGCCTCGGGGCGTCGGCAGGGTCGTAATCAGTGGCCTGTCTGATTAGCGGGTTCCCGTGCTCCTCTGCTTGGGCGTACAGCTTCTTCGCTCGTTCCCGGATGACTTCAGTGACCGTGGTGTACTCCAGGTCTCTGACGATGTCTGCGTTTCTCACGTACCATGGTGCGTCGACCGCCGTCCTGAGGGCGATGTTTTCCACTGCCTGGATTTTCTTCATGTAGGACTTTGCCTGGTAACCCCACGCTACCGAGGCGTACGTCAGCTGCGGCCTGATGAGGGTTTTGATAAGCGTGAGCTTATTCCTCAGGTTGAGACGGCTACCGTTTCCCATCATCGGGTAGATGAGGGCTCTTGTGCGCCGCGCCTTGGCTGTAATAGCGTCCGTGTTCTGTCTCCACGTTAGGCTTTTGTCCATGACCACGCCAAGGTATTTGACGGTGTCGTGCCATTGGATGTCCCCGCCGTTCATGGAGACATGTCCTGTGGGAATTTCTTTCCGCACTCGTCTGAAGAGTATGGCTTGGCTTTTGTCGGCGTTGACGGTGACTTTCCACTTCGTGCACCATTCTTCCAGGAGTGTGGCCATTTCCTGGAGTTTTCTGTTGCGTTCCTGGCTTTCCAGGATCTGGCAATTATTGCTGTGTCGTCTGCATACAGGGCCAGGGCTGTGTGGTCGGTCCTGGGGAGGTCTGAGGTGTAGATAGCGAACAGGTGCGGTGACAGCACCGAACCTTGCGGGACTCCCGCCTCCACGGTCCTGTAAGTGGAGAGTTGGTCCGAGATTTTGACCCTTAGCTGTCTGCGGTGCAGGTAGGACCTCACTAGTTTGACGAGTTCGATGGGGTAACCCATACTCATCATTTTAGCTAGGAGGCCGTCGTGCCAGACCCTGTCGAACGCTTTGGCAACATCTAGGAACAGCGCCGCGGTGACTTGCCGCTGGTTGAACCCCTTAGTAATCTCCTCGGTGAGGCGAAGTACTTGGAGTTCGGTGGAATGTCCTGTTCGGTACGCGAACTGTTCATCCGGGATGATATTCAGCTCTTCTGTCTTTTCTGTGAGCCTCTTCAAGATGACCCGTTCTGCAACCTTGCTCATGGCTGGGAGGAGGCTGATGGGCCTGTAAGAAGACGGGAAAATTAGTTCTTTCCCTGGTTTAGGGATCATAACGTCGGCCTTTTTCCACCTGGCTGGAAAATGCCGTAACCTTAACATCGCGTTTACGATGTTGACTAGCGCCGCTACTCCTTTCCTGGGTAGCTTTTTGAGAGCGATGTTTCCTATCTTGTCACATCCCGGAGCCTTTCTCGGCTTTAGGCTCCTAAGGATTTCCTTGACTTCCTCGGGGGTAGTCGGGCGGATGTGGTCGTCATCAGGCAGGCGGTGGATCCTACGTACTCTGCGCTCGACATCGTCCACCCAGCCCTCGTCCTCGTCATCGAGCTCGTTCTCTCTACACTGCAGTTCTAAGCTGTCGGCAAACGCCTCGGCTTTTTCCTGGTTAGTGTAGATGATCCTCCCTCGCTCTCCGTGAATCGGGGGTATAGGTTTCCTCCGGTTTCGCAGGGCACGTTGGGTATTCCACATACTTCTGTCCTGTGGATCGAGTGACTCAAGGTGGCGTTGCCACCCCTCCTGACGGTGTTCTTGGAGGGCGGCTTTCACTCTTCGGCTGAGGACGTTATACTCCCTTCTGTCGGCGGGGAGCCTCGTCCTCTGAGCCCGTCTCTTGGCGCTTCTTCTATCCCTTATCAGCTGCCTGGTGACCTCTGGTAGGTTCGCCATCGGTGCTGGGTGTCTTCTTACTTCTGTTTCTGTCGTGCTGGCCCTTATTGCTCCCAGGATCTGCTCCTCTAGGGTAATGACGGCCCTCTCAACGTCCCCCACGGTATCTAGCCTGGGAATTTGTGCAATGTACTGCTGCAGGTGCAGCCGGTACGATTCCCAGTCCGTTCGTCGCTTCGTGAAGGTAGCGTTGTCGTCACCCGCCTGTCCTCCTAGAGTTAGGAAGATCGGGTTGTGCTCGGTAGATCCCTCCGTTCTGGTGGAGATCTCCGCTTCGAGGGTCATCTCCTTTAGGATGGCTATGTCCAGTACGTCTGGCCTGTTTCTACCGTTGTCAAAGGTGGGCTGGACTGGTCCTACCACCAGCAGTTCGCCGGCGTGCTGTCCCAGGAACCGCAGCAGTTCTCGTCCTCGAGTGTTGGTTACGCCGCTGTTCCATTGCTGGGATTTGGCGTTAAAATCGCCAATTGCGACGACCTGTGTCCTAGCGGGTAGAATTGCGTCCAGATCCCCCTCGGTTAGCGTGCTGTGGGGTGGCTGGTAACATGAAACCACTTGGACGTTGCCGTTTCGTGCTGTGGACACTACTACGGCGGTGGCATTCATATTTTCTAGCTCAGGTAATACCGTCGGATGGTGGGCTATGGTCTTTTTAACGAGTAGAGCCACTCCTCTTGCGGGTCGCCGAGGTATGTTTACCCAGTCCATCCTGTACGTGTGGTATCCTGGGAAGTTGATCTCCTTGGCCGGGGTCATCTTGGTTTCCTGCAGTGCCATGACGTCTGTATCGTACCTGGTCAGGAGCTCTTCGACTTCAAGTCTCCTTTGTTGCAGGCCGTTTACATTCCAGGCCGCCATCTGCAGGAATTCCGGTTTAATCTGTAAAGGCATTACAGATTAGTAAAGTTTGGCATTTGAGCAAAAAATGCACTCATCGCTGAGCACATTTGTTGCATCTGTGCTAGCACCGCTGTGAGGTTTTTGGCCTCTGGCGATGCTTGTTGTTTTGAGGCAGGGACGGTGTTCTGTCCTGCCTTGCTCTGGGCTACTTTTGCGTAGCTAGTGCCTGGCGCTACGCCGCCCTTCTTTGTTGAGGTCGTCGTCGGCCTCTGTACCGGCCTTTGAGTGGCGCTGGCTGATTGCTTGGGGTATTTTGGACACCCCTTGTAGCTGGCCGGGTGGGCCCCTTGGCAGTTCGCACACTTGGCCGGTTCGTCTGCCTTCTTCTTGCAGTCAGTCGTCCGGTGTGCCTCGCCGCACTTCACGCATTTCGGCGGCGCGGTACACCTGGATTGTCCGTGGCCGAAACGCTGGCAGCGGTGGCATTGGGATGCCGCTACCTTGGCTCTCTGTCTCTCTGTCCTTACGACTAGAGAGCAGCACCTCGTGACTTGGAGTATCTTGTCCTGGTCCTGTGGGACTAGGACAAGTACGAGTGGCACCTCCTGTTTCGTCCGTCTGGACGTCATCCGTTGCACTGCGGTAGGTGCGAAACCTTGGTCTTGGAGGTATTCTGCCACCTCTGTACAAGTAACGCCGCTCGGGATCCCCCTGATGACTACACGTAGCAGCCGTTCCTCTGGCAGGGTGTACGTGTGGTACTCCCTTTTCTCGTTTGCGAACATCCTAGTCATCTTGCGATAATCTTCGGATGTCGCGGGCTCGATGGAGATTCCCTCCGCGGTAACTTTAGCCTTGCTAAAGTTAATGCCGGTTTCGGTTAGACGACGGCTCACCGTTGTCCATGTCTCCTTGTTTCTCAGCACTACCGGCGGTATGCGCTGGCTTCTTGTTTTTGTTTGAGGGGCCTCAGTCTCCTCTGTCCTGGCGTTTTGTCTGGGGACGTTAGCCTCCTGCTGGGGAGCTCTAGATCCCGATCTGCTTCGTCTGGATGGCTCTGGGGGGCACTTGAGGGGCTCTTCAGCCACCTTCTTTGCCGCCTTAGGGGCCTCTTCGTCGGAGTCCGTATTAGTGGCGGGTGGGTTTTTCCGCTTCCGCGTTTGCGATTCTCCTCGAATCGCACGCAGAAGTTCTTCGTGCTGGGACTTTTACTCCCTCTGCATTAGCTCCAACCTCTCGGTGAGCTTCTCTATTTTCTTTCTGAGGGTTTTGTTCTCCTCTGTGAGACGTTTTATCGTCTCTTTGTCATCCCTTGGGGTTGGGGTACCCCCTCGGGAGCTACCGCTCTGGGACGTTTTGTCTTCGCTGTAGTCCATGCTACCGTCCTCCACGGTAACGTCGCTGTGAGTGTCCTGCAAGGGAATACCTATAATATTATGGGAAAAAGTTATGATTAATAACAGTAAAAATGGTGTCTCCAAGGGAGGGAGACTTTATTTATCTTTTATAGTACACCGTCTTGAAAAAGACGTGTGTACTTCCTCTTCTTAGAACTGTCGACGACGACACTAACTGTGGGGCTGCCACTTCACTGTGCACTTTCTTGGCTCGGTACGTCTGCACTCGGTCACCTCTCGATGCACACTGTTTCCAACTGCGGCAATTCCTGAGGTCTCCTTTCATTGCTTTAACATGAGACCGTTTTTGCACTCATCTGGAAACTGTTCATAATAATTTGGGAAGCATGGACAAGCTTTAAATAATTCTGATGGAATAGCAGTTCTGCCATTTTTACTTGGTTTTCAGCCACATTTTGTTTGGTTTCAGAGACTCGATAATTATTTGGAGGGACTGACAGTGGTCCTTGTTAACTGAAATGTTCCTTCTATTCTTTCAATTATTATTTTCGTGAGACGTCAGGATTTTTCCATTGTTTTCTTTTACAACAGAGTAGTCTCGAGTACAATTTTTATTTATAATTTCTAAGATATTCTATACAATAGGGTTTTCCCACTAATTTTATTTTAACAATTTGTGTCGTGAAAATGATATAATAAAACATTTTATTAATTTACAACAATTTACTTTTCTAATAAGAATTATTTCTAAGAAAATATCGTTAAAACAACTTGCTGATAATTTCACTGCTTTTTAAAACGGGCATTTTTACGCGCCAGAATTACGTATCTACCCGGAAAACCAATGAGATTAAGGATATAATTAGTTTGTAATAGATTCTAACTGTGTGTTAAAGAATGCTTTCCTGATTGTACTGTGATTGGTCTAAAGGAGTGGACGTGTAAATATTGGCCAATCGCAATCCAGATAAATGTCGCACAAGTTATTCGTGAAAGCGTCGAGCGTTAATATTTTGTACTGTAGTTTAGGTTTAACCTTCACCGACATTACACATCAGATGAATAACCTAAAACGTTAAATTTATATTTTTATGTTTATATTGTTTGGAGTGAAAATATTATTTTATCAGTTTCTGGTTTGTGTTTTATTAATTCTACAATCAAAATGGAATCAAGTGGAAGAGGGATATGTTAAAGGTGCCGCTGATAATTTATCTAACGGAGAAAAGTGCTTAGTGCTGTCAATAAATAGAGGTTATGTTATGTTAACAGACACCAAGATTAATAAACAATCTTGAACAGAGACAACCTCTGTGATTGGATTTCAGGGTGTTGACGTCACAACGCGCCAATTTATGGCTATTTAAAATGGACCCAATATTTTTCAAACTTCAAGTTTTTTTTTGTTACTATTAGTAAAATTAATAAGATAATAAATATGCCACAAATCATTTTTTTACGTGAGTTAAGTATTTCAACAATAATTTTTTTTCTGGGAAAACCCTATTCACGGAAGTTATTAAGTTCTTATGTAGCTTCTACTTCTTGAGATTTTCTGCCCAGTTTCGCTTGTCCCGTCTAGCAGCTCTCTTTACAACAATGTTAACGATTTTATATTTCTCCTTAATTGTCCATATTGTTAAGCCTGCCTTTTATTTAACTGTCCTTGCTTTAGGTACCAAAATTTCAAAAGCATGTGCTTAATTATTATTCATAAGCCTACCGTACTATTTGCATAAATCCCTATATTGAACAAATACATTAAACTGAAAAGTGTTATCTTTTATTATCAGCAAATACAACAATAAATAAAATTTATTAACTTTTATTCAAAAATGACAATAGTACAGTAAAAAATATTAAAAAAGCTTTTATTTAAATGCTCTAAAAAGTAGAAAATAAACTTTGAAGTAAGTCAAACCCATCATTTTGTTACATTATATATATTTTTTTATGATATAAAAGCTTGTCGCGAGATTTATTTTGTGTGAAGAAGATTGCTCGCGACAAGCTTTTATATCATAAAAAAAATTATATAATTTAGCAAACTTACTTCAAACTTACTTCAAAATATATTTTCCACTTTTTAGAGCATTTAAATAAAAGCCTTTTTTAAAATATTTTTTATATAATTTTATTTTTTACTTTTTAGTCTTTTGATATGCTGTAATCCCCAGATATCGATTTTTGAGACGAATCGGATCATAAACAGTAAAGTCGTCCGCCATCTTGAACTAAATTTTTGTCTAGAAATTCGTAATCTGCGACCCTGAAAACCCTCAGATATTGATTTTGATCGATTTGGATCTAAATGACAAAAGTCGTCAGTCATATTAACGCCGCAATTTTGAATTTCTGAATTTTGACAAAAAATTCATAAACCCCCAGATATCGATTTTGATCGATATGGACTGTAAATGATTATGTGATTTATGGTCCAAATGGTCCGCCATATAGGCGCCGCCATTTTCTATTTCTAAATTTTGATAAAGACTTCAATTACCGATCTCGAAAACACCCAGATATCGATTTTGAGTCGAATCGGATCATAAACGGTAAAGTCGTCCGCCATATTGTTTTCTCTTATACGAAAATGTTAAAGTGTATTGTCACCGGACTTATACACGTGCCAAATTTCGAAGCTTAATTAGAACCAATCGAAATTTTGATTGCAAGATTTGACCTAAACAAACTAACTAATTATCTGACTAACTAGCTAACTAACTAACGTTGCAAGTTTAATAAATGCTTTTAAAAATGTACCAAAAGTCCAATGACCTGGAAAAAATTGCGCATTCGAAGGTCTAAAACCAAAAAAGTGACCTCCCCCCTTTTGCTTCAACCGCCATCTTACAAAATTTTTGAATCGTTTTATGTCGTGTTCTATTGGTCGCACGGAAAAAGTTATTGAACAAAAATGTTGTAATGAAATTCTACATATTTTCGGTAATTGCCGCAATGCCGAGAAGTTAATATTTCGAGCGCTGGAGGGCGCCGAAGGAACAGTTTTAAATTTAATTGGAAATCTAAAATCAGTGGAATCGAATTTATTTGCATATGCGTGTATGGCTAATATTTTTACTTAAGCAGCTGGTTAATTGAATTTCAAAACACTGCTTTCAAAAAACTGCTGAAGCAAAAGAGAAGGGGAGGTCACCTTTTTGTTTTTAGACCTTCTAAGTGGTGACAAATTCGAGTGTGCAATTTTTTCCAGGTCAAAGTACTATTTGACTGTATTAAAATAGTCGTCGTATTACTAACTCGTTAGTTAGCATTTTTATGAGTGACTGTCAATCTTTCCTCAACAAACATTTTAAATTAATTTCGCCCAAAAGAAACTTGTATATAAACTATCGTATGATAAACATTGGCTTGTCTTCATCCACGTTTATGGAATTTAAACGATACTAATTGTAGCAATTCAGAATATTAAAACACTGTAGGAAATTTCTACGTCAGTTTTTGAAAGTTAAGAAATCTGCGGAGACTACGAATTATTAAAATAAGAAAAACAATAAACCAATCTTTGATTTGTCATACACAATATCTTTAATTTACTCAATAGGCCGTAGAAATTCATTAAATCATCACTTTATGAGTTTTCCGGCTAACACAAATTGAGGAAGCTGAAACAAATCCATCAAAAACATTTTTACTACAAATAAAGAGGCGGCTATTACTTCTGCATATAAACGATGGAGTGCAATAAAAACCAAATTTATGATCCAAAGGTCTTGCGGCTATATAAATCACAACTGCAGTTTACACACTATGCCCATGAAGTTGTAAAATTGCATTTTGCAAGGCCAAACTCATCTGTTTTTAGTTAATATATTTAATGAATATTTTTAAATTAATGGGCTGTTAGCACGGAAATATTTCACTGGAATATTTATTTCCCATTGCTGATTCATTAAAGAACACTTGCTTAACACAGGAGGGACTGTTGAAACAAATACCTTTATAGACTATATGGGTGTCAAAAGAATTCCCGCAGTTTGATTTGAAAATAATTATTAATGACTAAAATTTATACATTTAAGTTTCTCTGCCTGTCACAGAAAAAATCAATCGGTTTTTAGAATTCTGGTTTTCTTTATTCTTCTCATCAGGTATGGACTTGAATAAGCAGTTTTAATTAAAAAAAATCAAGAAGTATTTGATCAGTTAGCTGATTATTTATGTAGTTATAATTAATGAAGCATACAAAAATGATTTCAAATGATATGTACCTTTTCTCTTCCTTAATGCGGCAAACGTAATTACAGAAAATTGCAGTTGGAGTCGTTTATTCTACCAATTTCCATATGACCGTAGTCATTATTGTATTATAAATAACATCTCAAGCGAACATCTTCTTTCACGGAATTGAAAATAAAACAAAACTCCGCTATTAAGGACCATTGTGTTAGTTCCTTTTATTTTTAGTTTCTTTTCCGCTTTTATTTATTTTATTTATTTTTTTTTTTTCGACATAAAATCATTCTAAACCTCTTAAATAAAAAGAGCAATATACCGTATGTCTATTTTACGAGAGCCACACCAAATATCTCGCTTAATATCTATTTTAGAAGAATAAAGTTTTAGAAACAGTTATTCCATTTTTTGTGAGCTATATTTCAGTAAAAAGAAATTTAAAATTCATAGCCTACTTTGTGAGATATATTATAAAAACCAAAAAAATAGAAAACCACAAACGGTTATTGCTTCATTATTTGAGGAGATACAAAACAAATTAAAGAGATGAAAGTTGACGGCAAAGACAATAAGAATAATAATTTGTATTAAAAAAATGTAAAAACGCAGTTGGCTTTGACATACGCTCTTGTGCAAAAATGAAAAGAACAAATCTCAAAGTAGGCCATGACACCATTTAATATTTTACGAAAACCATAATTCATATCATTGTATCGTAAAAATCAACTGTGCCATGATAGTAAAAATTCACTTTATAATAATTATAATTCAGTAATTATTTATTACAATTTAATACAAACAAACAAATATTTTATAAATAAAAATACGTATAAAACAAACATCCAAAAAACGAAAAACTATGAATAACAGTACTACCTACTACCAAAAGAAAATGTGTGTATTTATTTTTTTAACTACAAATGCTCAAATTGTGCACCATGGATTCTAATACACAAACGTGCTCTACGAGACGCCTTAGGCATTACATTTTGGAGCATTTCAGGAGTAATTGCCTCACATGCGTTTCTAATTTTGATTTTGATGTCCTCCATATTTTCAGGGGTAGTTTGAAATACCTTGTCTTTAATGTAACCCCAGACGAAAAAATCCAAGGGGATAATATCTGGTAATCGAGCTGGCTATAGAATGGGTCTATAGGTGCCTATCCAGCTATCTGACATAACTTGATTTAATTTAAATAAGTACATATTACAGCAGCGTGAGGTGGAGCCCCATCTTGTTGAAAATATGAATAATTTAATCTTTCTGCGACTGTTCATTCATAAAAAAAATCTTGAAATTCGTTTTGCAGGAAATTAAGGTATCTACGAGCGGTTAATTTGCCATCATAAAATAAGGTCCAATTACTTTAGTCCCTAAAAGGCCCACCCAAACATTCGTAGAAAATCTTTTATTTAACAACCTTCTACAAATTCTTACTCTCCTCAGCTTATCTCCCTCATTTAAATGTTGAACTTTCTTCATTTTGTAGCATTGAAATCCGTGATATGACAATGAACCGTGCGTTTTTAGACTTTGAACTAACTTCCGAAACATAGTTCGATTTGGCTGCGGAGCATCTGGAAATCTATCTCCGTAAACCGTGACTGCCATCTCAGCGTCAAATTTGCACTGATAATAAATGCTAATCATGTCGAATTTATTATTATTGGTGTACTTTGTATATAACGAGGTATATAACTACATGTATCATCTTTATGTACGTCTGATTGAAGGCAGTATGTGTACAATGATTCCACCCCTTTCATATAATCATGCGTACAATCATACAAAGTTTGCACGCCTTGCTTTTCTTGCAGTCGTACATTATTATTTTTTACTTTTTAGTACGATTTTTTAGAGAAAAGCAAGTTTTAAATTTTTTTATTTTCTACTTTTTAGTCATATTTTAATTAAATCATTATCATACATTGCCTAAGTTTAACTAGTAGGTTAATTTGAATTTGCAAATATTGATTTCTTGCTCGTTCGTTTTGCAGACTTTTCAATTTTTACTCCCGCGCCCCCTACATGCGAATATTTGCAAAAATAACAGTGGAATACTGTATTGTCATCCGATCTCAGTAACTGTGCAAAATTTTATCAGTTGGTTATGTCAGAAAGTGTGTTAAATAAAGGATGCAAGATTTGAAGACAAACATTAAAAAATGCATTGTGAGATAAACAAAAGCAAGTAAAAAATCACAAGGTTCCAGATCTAAAAAAACTAGAGTACTTTCGAAGCAATAATTCGTGAAGCAGAGATCAGACGATGAACACGATTTAAGAGCTGTTCGGAGTGTATTAGTCATTCATGCTTTCAATTTTAAATGTAAATGACTTCACGTCAATAAAATGACGCAGCCTAATGTACGGTGTGCTTGGAAAGAGAGAGATAGAGATGTAATAGAATATGACATTGGACAAATTTATTATACCTAATCTTTAAATTTCTCTGCACATTTGAGGACATTAGGGCTAATTTTCGATTTGCAAAAATAATTCTTGTCATCCCACATAGGTATTGTTAAAATAAACATTTTCCCTTTTGTAGAACTAAAATAAAATTAGCCCTAATGTCCTCAAATGCACAGAGAAATTTAAAGATTAGGTATAATAAATTTGTCCAATGTCATATTCTACTACATCTCTATCTTTCGCTTTCCAAGCACACCGTACATTCAGCTGCGTCATTTTATTGACGTGAAGTCATTTACAATTAAAACTGGAAGCATGGATGACTAATACACTCCGAACAACTCTTAAAATAATGATTTATATGAGAGTAAATTGAACTTTTTTAGTTGATCTGATTGTAGGAAGGTTTAAAGGATTTTTAGCCAAAAGTTTTCAATGCTGACAGTATAATAATAATCTAATGCCGCCATACATGACATTTAAAATTGAACCTTATCTAATAAATTGTTGGAAAACACGTTCAAAACCTAACAATATTAAAACACATTGTAGTAGATTTCTTAAAATTTAGAACACAATCAGATTCAAATTTCAAACAAAAATTATTTTGCTTCGTGTTTTCGTGTACTGCTGAAGAGTAGCTGTTACAATGCTATACAAAACGTATTGAATTATTCATTAATCAATTAATTTAAACGCCAACACAAGATAAGCACACTTTAATAAACTGGAAGGTCAATTTAAAAATTACACAATATCGCAACATTCATTTACCTGCTGCATTATGCCATCACGTTATTGGGAGACCAGGAGGTTGAGAAGTTGGGCGAAAGATTATTTTGCATACCTGTATTGAGTATTTACCTGAGTTTCCATAGTTTGTGATCAGGGTACACCACATTTGCACTACTTAATACAATGGATTTACTACGAAGCAATTCGAATACTTTATCTTACCTTAAAAGATATAGCGTTTTTAAACCGATGATTAACCATAATACTACTAATATTGGTTTGTAACGAATGTATAAAATCATTAATCTTAAAAATTCACTATTAAGGCTGCTTTGACGGTCATTATATATCTATTGTACAAACTTTTCTTTCGCTTGTAGCTCCTCCAATAATTATGGTGTCAAAAATAAAAATCTTATTAGCTCTAATTTATTAAAAATAGCTATCGAATTCAGGGTTTTCAGAGGTTCTCTATACTATAACACACTACTACTCATTTCATAGCTTAATTTATAGTTACTGATTTCTTTTATATGGTAGAATTAAATATTTATTTGTTAAAAAGCATACCTATAGTTAGTTGTCGAGTAATTGTTTCAATTTTGGCATTCAACTTTGCCGGCTCGGTTAATGTCATGATCGGAACTTATAACTTATCTGGTGCAAACATGGCCCGCCTTTCCGAATTACAGGTGAAAGTAAACACGAAAGCATGTTGCGTACTCGATTTGGTGCAAATTCAGAAACTCTCATTGGGTATTTCCACCTTCAACTCCTTCTGATGTCCTAGTACTTATAACCTAACGTTAAAAGCGAATTCTAACAGGTGTTAATGACTTTTCTAATCTTATATAATTATTATAACGACTGGGTACGCTCGCTAACAATTGTGACTTGCGAATTGTCGGAACGTTGACTTACTTGTGAAAGTAAGTTTGAATTGAATTTTCGGTAGGTTTTATGAATGAACTTTCGGTCTACCTGTTGATATTCTGAAGCGCTTGTGCTCGTATCAGATTGGTTTATTAGATTTTGTAGATATTTTAAATGACATTTATGAGCTATAAATAATAGGACAGATAATATGGCTGTGTTTTCGTTGTTTTCGAATTATATTTGTTTAATAACATAATAAACAATTAATCTGAATAGCGTCAGTTAATACAATGGTAATAACATCGAATTAATATCCAGTTTATCTAGTGTAGTGTAAAAATATATCATTCATGCATTTAAGTAAATAATAAAATCTTTCAGTTTTTTATATATTATTGAATTAAAGGAATATCTTATAATCCACCGCATTTAGTGAAAAATGAGTCGAATCTTCAGAGCAACTCATACAAAAGCAAATGTTGTTTTTCCAGGTAGGTTGTGGTGTCCTGAATAAGGTCTCAAAAGTCACCGAAGTGGGAGTGTAAGGATAAAATTTGGCAACGCTGTAAAGACCTGAAATAATAATAATAGGTCTTTATTTTCTCAAAAAAAAGTAACAAGATTAGATAATATAATTTAAAAGAATACGAGAAAAACGCCGAAGATCAGGTGGCCGTACAAGACGAACCTCTGTATTTAATCTTAAGCGTAGGCAATAGCAATATGGCAAAAAAAACAAACAGTATCGCTAATAACAGATAGTATGTATGTAGTAACATGATATTTGTAGGCACTAGAGTAAGAAAAAAGATAAAATTATATTTTTACACTAATTAAAAGAAGAATTCACCTATGGAGCATTAGTTTGATTCATTCAAAAGATATCTTCTTAGTGTGAATTTAAAAGCTGGTAAATATTTACTTTTGATATATGAAGAAATGGAATTATATACTTTAGTTATTTGATACGTAAATGATCATTTGAATAATTCTGGACGATGGAGGGGAGGAGTAATTATACCTTTGAAACGAATATTCGAATTGTGGACGTCTGTTCTATATGAGATTTTTTGCTCAAGTATTTGGGAGTTTTATTATTAATAATTTTGTGGTATAAACAAGCAGACTGCAGAAGTCGTCCCCTAGACATATTGAGCCAACTTAACTGGATTAATTTATGTGAGATACTTTGATGGCGCCTAACTCCAAATATTAGTCTCAAACAAGAGTTTTGTAGAACTTGTATTCTACGCGTATCCTCCGCATCCAAGCAAGGACCATATACAGAATCGGCAAAATTAAATCTTGATAAGACTAACGATTCGCATAAAATTGTTTTAATTTTTTTATTCAAATAATGCCTGATATTATATATTACTTTTAAATTTGTATATGCTGCACGTATACAGTTATTAATATGCGATTTAAATCTTAAATTCGTATCAAATGTTACCCCCAAATATTTTGCATTTTCTTTTTAAAAGGTATATAATGTCCGTCAACATATATTTGCATGTTTTCCTTTAGTGTTGATGTGCTATTATGATGACCGAAAACTAAAACTAATGTTTTACAGGCGTTAACATTTAATGCATGACATCTGGATTTTTCAATTAGAGAATACAAGTCTCTATTAATAGCAGCCATTGCCTCAAACCCATTTCCCTGAATCAAACGAAAGGTAGAGTTGAGTGTCGTCAGCGTAGAAGTGAATTTGGCAATACTCAGCCGCCTTTTCGAAACCTGACGTATATAATGTATATAATAGCGGGCCTAGAATCGACCCCTGTGGGACCCCGGATGACACCTCGAGAGGCATAGACACACTATTGTCAATTCTCACACATTGTGTTCTATTTTGTAGATAGCTACGAAAAAAGTTAACTACACTATCATGAAAGCCCATAGATTCAAGTATAGCGAAAAGAATTTGGTGGTTAATCGTATCATATGCTTTTGTAAAATCGACGAGTACCAGCACTGTAACTTTTTTTTGGTCCAATCCTCTCAAAATGTCATCCGTGATATTTAAGCGGGCAGTTTCACAACTATGCAAAGGGCGGCAGCCAGATTGTATTTCAGGTAGTAATTGAAATTTTGTTAAGTGATCCCGCATCTGACACTCTACCTCTTTCTCTAAGACATTTGATAGGGTTAGCAACATACTAATTCAGCGGAGGTCCTGAAATTCTTCACGGTTGGTTTTTTTGGCACTGGTTGCACTAAGGCTTGTTTCCAGGAGCCTGGAAAAATGCAATTCTCTAAGATAATTATTATGTGGGTAACAAGGCAATGTTAAAAAACAACACATGAGTAATAATTTAATATTAAGACCATCATTTCCCTGCGCATTGGTTTTTATACCATATAGAATTTTCTGAACAATATATTCAGAAGTAGGCTTAAATTTAAATGAGTCAATATTTGGTTTAGTATTATTTTTATAATGAGTTATGGTATCTTGATCTGCAGATAATTTTGGGATGCAATTTATGAAATAATGATTAAGGTCATTAAAATTTTTTAATTCGTCCGGAATACTATTTAACCGCTTAGCTATATTTAAAAGGTGCAAATCTTTCCAGGTTTGATTTATGCCGTCTACCCTCAGTCTATGTTCAAAATATGTTTTTTTTTTCATTTCGACAAACTAGCATTGTATAATTTTTTAACATTCTATAATAATTATGATGAGCTTCGTTCTATGTACGACGCCATTTACTGCAGGTTTTGTCTCTTAGAGACATAAGTAAACGTATATTATCACTGATCCATGCTGCATATTTTTTTGTAATTTTTATATCAAACAAATATAATATACTTTCATTTAAAAAGTTCACTTTCTCATAAATATTTTCAAAAGGGATAGACATAAGGTCGGCATAAAATTGATCCTCGTTAAAATATTTAAAGTCCCTAATTGTTTTATATACTGGGTTCAGTTTTTATGAGTGATATTTACTTTGCAATAAATAAGTTCGTGATCTGACATTTGATTGAATGAAATAACTTCTACATTTTCTACAATATTTTTATTAGTAGTAATTATAAGATCAATAACGGTTGCTGATTTAAGGGTAAAACGAGTTTACAATTTGGACCAGACTATAGGTGTCAAGTAGCGTATTAAGTTTATTAGATGCCGGAAAATCCGTTTTTAACATATCTATATTAAAATCACCTAAACAAAATATTTCATCATAATGTGGCAATAAGTATATCTTGTTCCAGGCCAAAAAGAAAGCTATTGAAATTTTCTATAAAAAAATATAGAGAGTCTTTTTTTCGTATACGCAATAGTTTTCTTGAAAAATTCGAGTGTCATAGATAAAATCAAAAAAATTTATTTGTGGCAGTATTTATTGCACGGAGGGTTAAAACATTAAAAAAACAACGCGTGCATCTCTGAGCGCGAGCGAGAAGTGAAACTTCTTTAGCGATTCGTTTCTGTTATTTTTTCACCTCCACTGATTTAGTTGCACAGTCCTTCGCAAAGATGCAACCGGAAAAGTCGACTGGTGTTTTCTCTGTATTCGGGTCTTTTTTCACTAAATGCGGTGGATTACTGGCGAGACCCGCTCGAGTGCGACGGTGGTGCCATTTTGGTGGTGGACCGGGAAACTAACAGTATTGTACAGTTCTGTATGGTATACACGGTGTAAGATACTAAAAGTGAACCGACTCCATCCCCACTCTTGTGATTTTATTGAAGAAGTTCCTTGACCATGTCTGCCATGTAACGCTAGTGAAACCAGGATACTCTGAGATAGACAGCTCCTCGTTGCACAGCCACAGATGGTGTCCTGGACTCACTAGCACCTCTGGTGGACAACTCCGACAACTTCGAATGGGATAAAAATTTTCCTCGCAATCTACAACGCTCCAGTTAAAGAAGTTTCCATCGATAACTATCGGTATTCTTGTTTTATTAAAGCTGTGAGCAAAAGCAAACCAGTGAAATTGAATGCATTATTACCCATTCATGACGCAGCTCAACAGCATCTATTTCGTGTATATTTTCAAGTACAGAAATGGTTGGGTACTGTATTGAATCCTACAAAGTGGGGTTGGATGTTAAAAGATGCCATATTGTGGCCAAAAACAACATCCCAACTTCCCGCACCTTATTTCGCGAATTTTCCAAATTTTTAGGGTTTCATCGGATTCACACGGCAACATATCATCCTCAAGCCAATGGTATGATAGAGAGATTCCATAGAATCCTGAAGACTGCATTGTTAGCCAGGGCTAATACAATTTACTGGTATGATGAATTGCCAATAATTTGATTAGGTTACGCGCCATGCCCAAAGAGGACTTAAGTTGTTCATCTGCGGAGCTCATTTACAGACAAACCTTGCGTCTCCCTGGCGATTATTTTATCAGGTCGCGTACTGATACTCAGGTATCATTCTTTATTACAAAATTGCAAACCTTTTTCGACAATTTACATTTTAGATCCCTAAGCCAAATTTCAGTCGCAAAATTTTGGTCAGTCCTGACATCACTTCTTGTAAGCACGTTTTAATTCATCAGGACAGAATGAAACCATCTTTAGCCTTCTTGTACAAAGATCTTTTCTCGTTATTTCTCGTACAAGCAAAATTATTACGGTCCTTAAACGCGGGAAGCGTTTAACTGTCAGTCTTAACAGAGTCAGGCCTGCGTACTTGTTGGATGATATTACTAATTCTACTGTCAAATCCGTCTTCAAAAAGATGCGTTTCTCTATTGATTTTTTGGCCGATTGATTTTTTTTCTATTGCAGGGCGTATCTGTGACGTACACATCTACCTACGTATACCAGCCACTTAATGGCCTATACCCCAGTCATTAGAGTAAAAAAAATATGAAAAATTGCAAAAGTTTTCAAATTTTGAAGTAACATTGGAGAAGGTAAAAAAAGAACAAATCCGGTTTTGCACCCTTTTTTGCCTCCCGGAACATTGTTAAATTAACAAAAAAATGTGAATTTGTAATAAATTTTGAAAAAAATTCCGAAGTTTGTGCAAGCCTTGGAGAACATTTAAATAATTATTAGACATCCTCTATCAAGTTTGCACCCTGCTACAATGACCACAACATTGCAAATAGTTGTTATTTACCACGGCCACGGCCATGCCAGATAAAAATATTGTGAAAAGAATCTTCCGGGATAAAAAAAGTTATTCAAAACTACAAACGGGGATGTGACCATATTCTGCAGTACAAACAATCATTTGCATAACTTTCGCAATTTTTTTTCGTCAAAATATATCAAAGTATATAACAACTATTTGCAATGTTCTGGTCATCGCAGCAGGATGTAAACTTGACAGAAGATGTCTAATAATTATTAAAATGTTCTCCAAAGTTTACATAAACTTCGAAATTTTTTTTTTAATTATTACAAACTTTCGTTTTTTGTTAATTTAAGTAACAATGTTCCGGGCGGAAAATGGTGCAAAACTGGATTTGTTATTTTTTTACTTTCTCCAATGTTGTCTCAAAATTTAAAAACTTTTACAACTATTGTCGAACTTTCCGTTATCAAAGTCCGTAGTGACTGGTCTACTACCTAAAATAATTATATTTTTGGTAACCAAGAAACAGAAAAACAATTATTATATTATTAATCAGAATTACAACTGATATTAACAAATATTATTATTACTGAACTTGAATTTTGATGGATAGACGGAATAAATGAATATTATCTATCTAATCTATTTTATTTATAGTTCAAACAGCTAAATCAGTTTAGGGATGTTTAAGCTAACTCTAGGAAAAAGAATTATTAATTTAAGCAATTCTACAATGAAAGAAAAAATAATATATCTGAATTACTTAGCTTTAAAATAATTTCGAGAGTTTCCAGACGCTCCAAGGTTGTTGGTCTAGGTCCTTGCTGGTTGTAGAAAAACTTCAGAAATAGTTCAATAGGGTTTTTCAGAAATCTTCACAGATAATTAGATACGTTTTCTCTAACGTAGAGGGCAAAATCATATACCAACAATCGTATACCAAAGAATAGCAAATGATCCAAAAGTTCAAAATCCAAATAATCCAAAAATAGAACAGTTAGTAAGTTCTGTACCCAAAATCTAGTTGTAGCAAATCAAAATTTAAGAATAATACTTCTGGACGATACTCGTTAATTAAATCCGAAAAAATCGAAATTTTAATTAAACAATCCAAAATATTAATTGAAAATAGATTTCATAAATCTAGTTTATGATTCGGTACTGTCGTGAGCAGAAAAAAATAGGACACCTTTTTCTTTCTAATGTAAATCTGCCTCTATTTGAATATGTAATGAGTAGCGAAATAAAACAGATATCACTTTTAATTTATTTTTTATTTTAATGCTGTAGTTATTGCTGTAGTAAATGATGGATGGTTAATAAGACAAATTGCACTGCGTTATAACATTAACAAAAATTTCGTGTGTAACATTTTAAGAAAGTAGAGAATAAACGGTACGATTAGTAGAAATCCTGGATCAAAGGACAAAGGATATCCTACTTAACAAGAAACTAACTATTAATATTTCGTTATTGCACCATTTCTATTTATAACTTCTATAAGTCTGTTTGGCATAGAATTAAATAACCTTATACAATAATCATCAGTAATAATATTTTCCCATGCATTATTTACTATTTCCAGTAATTTTTCGGCATTCCGTGGTCTCACATTTCGTTGTTGGATACTTCTTACGAGTAGTCCCCATACTTCTTTCACATGGTTAAGATCTGGATTATGACTGGGCCAGTTAAGAACATTGATGTTGTTATCTTGAAATCAGCTAGTTACAGTATGAGCAGTATGAACGGAACAATTGTCTTGTTGAAATATGAACTGATTATTAGGAAATAATTGTGACACAGAAGGGAGCATAATATTGTCTGAAATCCTAATATACGTTTCATTATTAAATTGTTCCTCAATATGCCACAAAACACCTGGACCACGTGCCGATATCCAAGCCCACATATTGACGGAAAATTTACCACTTTTATCATTGTTAGATATATATTTCTCATCGAATCGAGTATTCGGAGGGCGGTAAATAAGAATACGACCGTTGTGTGTTGACTGGAAAGTTTTTTCGTCTATAAAGATTACATTGTTTAAAATTTACATCATGCGCTAAAAATTCAAACGCAAATCCTACTCGAGCTTCTTTATGTTCAACTTTAAGTAAGTATTTCTGTGCTGCCGCATGACAGCGTAACGCCAATTCTCTTACTCGCCGACGACCAGTACTACTCGATCAAAGAAAATTCATTTCTTCAGCAGCTTGAATAACTGAGTAAAATACTACTAAAGCATTTACCAATTGCAAATCTTGTTGTTGAGTTGATATCCTTCGTCATCCTGATCCAGGATTTCTACGAATCGTACCGTTTATTCTCCACTTTCTTAAAATGTTACGCACCGAATTTTTGTCAATATTATAACACAGTGCAATTTGTCCCATTGACCATCCCTCTTCTGCTTTAGCAATAACTCCAGATTTAACTAAATCGCTTATATGAGGCATATTAGTTTATTCCGCACTTGCAATAAATTATGACAACTAACTGACAATGTCACAAAAATTAAAGTTAGATGTACACAACTAGATTTTAGCAAAATACCGTTATATGTCCTATTTTTTTTTGCTCACGACCGTACCAATCCAAGTAGCAACCACTTAATTTTTTGATAAAAAAGGAAGTTGGACGGAACTTGGCTGATATTTATGATCATTTTTAACTCACAAAACAAGAGGAAATGACAAACTGATAGTTCGATAAGTCGACTATCAGACAGTACCAACTTGGGAAATGTTAAAACTAAATCGACTGTTATGGACTTTTTCGATCATTACTACTATTTATTCAACAAATTGTTATATTTTCCATGAGAACCAGCTGTAGGCGGAAAGCTTAAATTTCGGTGGTATTTTGGATAGAAAATTACAACGTGGTGACATCTATCGGTGAATATGTAATTTTTTACTATTGATGGGTGAATTGTTTGACAAAAATCTTATTGTTACATGTTACTATTAATTTGTCGAAACCAGCGAAAGATGGTACGTCACTAGTTATATAGTGGATGGGCATATACCATGGGCTATAGGCTTGTATCACTCCATCATAGTTTAATTTTTATGTGCTGGGACTATCCGTACGTGATCACCCAAATTTTATACAATTTATGAAAAATAGTCATCATACGAAAACGCTCCAGCTCCAGGACCCGGCTCCAGGGTAGGGTTTTCACCTTCAACATGACTATGCACGATAAAAGTTGAAGGAGGTTCTCAGAAGCTCATTGAAAAATTAAGTAGCTCTTGGTCTATAATTACTGTAAAAAAACATAATGAAGTTATGAAAGAGAAATCATTTCCATAGCGAGAGAGTTATTTGAACAATAAATTGATTGTTATTAGTAGGAAGTTCAAAGAACGTGAGATTATGGGACGTTTACATTAGTTAACTTAATTGATCAGCTCACGCGAAATCATTTCATTTGACGGCGTTTAATTTATTATTACACATGCAATTCGGTGTTTTCACAAATTTTAAAATCTTTTTTACTGGGAAGTTAATACTTAATTATACTTAAAAACACTTGAAAATGCACTACCAGTCAATTAACACCCTTAAATAAGCATTTTGAAATTTGAATTGAAATTTAACCGCCAAAAACGCTACATCACGCTAGCGCGCGCCCTGATGGCGTAATCGATCGGACTTTGTAAACAAATTCCTTTGATTATGTTATAAATTAATGTTATTTTACAAAGTATTAATATTTTGTAAGGAAAACCAGTGGTGTTTTGTGCCAGGATGCAACAATATATCCTAGAACGCACCTGAGAAGGTTTTTGTGACTACCAAAACAAAAACAACGTAAAATAAAGTGGTTTAAAGCTGACAGACGTGATCCAGCTACAACAGCATTAGTATTTTACTGCTCTGAAGATCATTTTAGAGTGAATTATTTACTTTTTTAAAACTGCAAAATAAGCTTTACTTCGTACTTTATGTTCTGGACATATTCGGCATTTAACAATGCATAGGGAGCCTTCAGTCTTTAATTCCACGTAATCAATTGCACTGTCTCAATTCTCCCTTGAAGCTCTGAAATTATTAAATAAGGGCAAAAAATGTCCTTTTTAACAAAGGTACCTGCTTAAACTTGATGTGCAAAAAGTTTACTGTTTAAATCGAATGTGTATTTTCCCGACAATTATTTGTTTACATTACAAGTCTATGAGCCACATTTATAGGTTATATTATTAAGGTGAAGATATCCACAAAATTTCATCCACAAATGCTGACGTAGAGGAAATTCTATCCCACCAGTGTAGGGCGTGTAAGACGCAACGACATACGTCCACTAACACATTATGTTACGGCTTTGAAATATTGCACATGTGTATAAGTCTCGTGATAATACACTTTAACATCTTCATATAAGAAAAAACAAGATGGTGGCTTCAAGATGGCGGCCGACTTTACCGTTTACGATCCGATTCGACTCAAAATAGATTCTGGGATTTTTCGAGATCCCCAATTATGAATTCTTGGTCAAAATTCAGAAATTCAAAATGGCGGCGCCAATATGGCGGATGAATTTTGCCATTTATGGTCCAAATCGATCAATATTGATATCTGGGTTTTTCGGGTTCGCCGATTACGAATTTCCAGTAACAAAAAAAATTTGTTCAGGATGCCGATTTCAAGATGGCGGACGACTTTACCGTTTAAGATCCGACTCAACTCAAAATGGATATCTGGGGGTTTTGTAGGTCGCGGATTATGAATTTTCAGTCAAAATAAAGAAATTCAAAATGGCGGCGCCAATATGGCGGATGAATTTTGTCATTTATGGTCCAAATCGATCAATATTGATATCTGGGGGTTTTCGGGTTCACCAATTACGAATTTCTAGTCAACAATTTAGTTCAGGATGGCGACTTCAAGATGGGACACGACTTTACCGTTTAAGATCCGATTCAACTCAAAATCGATATATGGGGGTTCTCTAGGTTGCTTATTATGAATTTTCAGTCAAAATAAAGAAATTCAAAATGGCGGCGCCAATATGGCCGACGACTTTTGTCATTTACGTTCAACTAGATCAAAATCGATATCTGGGGGTTTTCGGGATCGCGGATTACGAATTTCTAGTAAAAAATGTAGTTCAAGATGGCGGACGACTTTACCGTTTATGATCCGATTCGTCTCAAAATCTATATCTGAGGATTACAGCATATGAAAAGACTAAAAAGTAAAAAATAAAATTATGTAAAAAATATTTTAAAAAAGCTTTTATTTAAACGTTCTAAGAAGTAGAAAATAAACGTTGAAGCAAATCAAATCCATCATTTCGATCCATTATATAATTTGTTTATGATATAAAAGCTTATCGCGAATATTCTCCTTTACACAGGAAATTCTGGCGACAAGCTTTTATATCATAAAAAAAATTATATAATGTAACAAAATGATGAGTTTGATTTACTTCAAAGTTTATTTTCTACTTTTTAGAGCATTTAAATAAAAGCTTATTAATATAAATATAAATATTTTTTATATAATTTTTTACTATATTTCGAAGACAGCTTTATTACAAATTCCCAATTTTACCCCTATAAAAGTTTTCCTATAGTTTACATAGTCAATATATACATTAAAAAAAATTTCTTGGTGACGAACGAGGCGAACAAAGCGTCTATTACATTGAATTTCAAATTTATTTTACTGCCAAATAAATAAAGATTGTTTCCCAAATTCCCAACTGTATCCCACCAAATTTTTCCTACAGTTTCTTAAGACGCTTATGTACATTTGCCATACAAAAATAATCAGTGACAAACGAGCCTCCATAGGTGAACAAATTGTTTATTACATTGAACTTCAAATTTATTTTTATAGTAATACAAATAACGAATTTTTCCAAATTCCCATTTGTACCCCCACCAAATTTTTTCCACTGTTTCTTAAGACCCATATGAACATTTTCCATATAAAAATAATCCGTGACAAATGAGCTTTCATAGGTGAACAAGTCATTCATTACATTGAATTTCAAATTTATTTTACTGTCACATAAATAAAGATTGTTTCCCAAATTCCCAGCTGTACCTCAACAAATTTTTCCCAGAGTTTCCTGACGCCCTTATATACATTTGCCATACAAGAATAATCCGTGGCAAACGAACCTTTAAAAATAAATTCGAAATTCAATGTAATAAACGATTTGTTCACCTATGAAGGCTCGTTTGTCACGGATTATTTTTGTATGGCAAATGTACATAAGGGTCTTAAAAAACTGTAGGAAAAATTTGGTGGGGGTACAAATGGGAATTTGGAAAAAATCTTCGTTTTTATAACAGTAGAAATAAATATGAAATTCAATGTACCAAACAATTTGTTCACCTATGAAGGCTCGTTTGTCACGAATTATTTTTGCATGGCAAATGTACATAAGGGTCTTAAGAAACTGTAGGAAAAATTTGGTGGGGTACAAATGGGAATTTGGAAAAAATCTTTATTTTTATGAGAGTAGAAATAAATATGAAATTCATTGTAATAAACAATTTGTTCACCTATGAAGGCTCGTTTGTCACGGATAATTTTTGTGTGGAAAATGCACATAAGGGTCTTAAGGAACTGTGGGAAAAATTTGGTGGGGTTACAAATGGGAATTTGGAAAAATCTTTATTTTTATTACTGTAACAATAAATTTGAAATTCAATGCAATAAACGATATGTTCACCTATGAAGGCTCGTTTGCCACTGATTACTTTTGTATGGCAAATGTACATGAGGGTCTTAAGAAACTGTGGGAAAAATTTGTTGGGGTACAACTGGGTATTTGGGAAAATATCTTTATTTATATGACAGTAAAAATAAGTTTGAAATTCAATGTAATAAACAATTTACTCGCGTATGAAGGCTCGTCTGTCACGGATTGTTTTTGTATGGCAAATGTATCTAAGGGTCCCAGGAAACTGTAGGAAAAATTTGGTGGGATACAGTTGGGAATTTGGGAAACAATCTTTATTTATTTGACAGTAAAATAAATTTGAAATTAAATGTAATAGACGCGCTAATAATTTTGTTTATGATATAAAAGCTTGTCGCCAGATTTTCCTGTGTAAAGGAGATTGTTCGCGACAAGCTTCTATATCATAAACAAATTATATAATGGATCAAAATGATGGATTTGATTTGCTTCAAAGTTTATTTTCTACTTCTTAGAACGTTTAAATAAAAGCTTTTTTTAAATATTTTTACATAATTTTATTTTTTACTTTTTAGTCTTTTCATATGCTGTAATCCTCAGATATCGATTTTGAGGCGAATCGGATCATAAACGGTAAAGTCGTCCGCCATCTTGAACTAATTTTTTTACTATAAATTCGTAATCCGCGACCCCGAAAACCTCCAGATATCAATTTTGATCTATTTGAACGTAAATGACGAAAGTCGTCGGCCATATTGGCGCCGCCATTTTGAATTTCTTTATTTTGACCGAAAATTCATAATCCGCGACCTAGAAAACCCCCAGATATCGATTTTGAGTTGAATCGGATCTTAAACCATAAAGTCGTCCGCCATCTTGAAATCGCCATCCTGAACAACATTTTTTTACTGGAAATTCGTAATCGGCGAACCCGAAAACCCCCAGATATCAATATTGATCGATTTGGACCATAAATGACAAAATTCATCCGCCATATTGGCGCCGCCATTTTGAATTTCTAAATTTTGACCAAGAATTCATAATTGGGGATTTCGAAAACACCCAGATATCTATTTTGAGTCGAATCGGATTGTAAACGGTAAAGTCATCCGCCATCTTGAAGCCGCCATCTTGTTTTTTTCTTATATGAAGATGTTAAAGTGTATTGTCACGAGACTTATACATGTGCAAAATTTCAAAGCCGTAACATAATGTGATAGTGCACGTATGTCGTAGCGTCTTACACGCCCTACACTGATGGGATAGAATTTCCTCTACGTCAGCATTTGTGGATGAAATTTTGTGGATATCTTCACCTTAATGGTTATATTTACATTGACAAACTATGATAGATATTAGGCACATCAAGTAATTACAAACATAATTATATACAATATACATATTATAGGAATTAACTTACTGCCTTAAAATTATAGTACATGAATGCAAATGATATTAAATAGGTAGGAACTTACGTTGCAGCTTTAGATCTTCTCACCTTGATTATCTTGAAACGGTCCCCTTTTTTCATAAATTCGGCAATCATGAATACGTCCACAGCTGCTAAATATCGAGAAGTAGTTTTTACAAATCCCGTATTAGACATTTTTTATATAATCGCACGTAAAACGTGAATAATGTTGTGTTTACCACTTATTTAGATACCATTTCCACCATTAATCCAAGCTATGACGTCACACCAATCAGAGGGCGCTCTGCCTACCCCTTTCATTATTCAAATTTTACGTTCTTTATTTGTTGAAATTTTAATCTAGTACGTGATGAAATGATGTTTAAGTGTTGGGAAATGATTTAATATAGTAAGTACTTCATTTTAATGATATCAAAAAAGCAAATTTGCGTATAGTGAAAACACCGAATTTAATCAGAATAAATAAGATACTATGTGTTTATGATAGTACTATCTAAACCCAAAATACTACAGATAATGTAAGTTTTAACAAAGATTTTCCGTTTTGGATACGTTACAGAAGAGAATATCATCCACGCAATAGTTGTGTAGTGATTTCTATACGAAAATTAAAAATAAATTAATAAAACAAAGGGCTATCAAGATTGTAATTGTTTGGGAATCTTATTTAAGAATGTCCTTAATGGCATACCAATGACATGATACTATAATAGTAAAATCTATCAATGTCAAACTTCGAGAAAAAAATATATATTGTTTTATCATTCCTCTATTATGATTAAGGCATTTGTAAGAGGCTATGTTAGTTCACATAGTTTCAATTATATGTCGCCTCATTTATTATTACAAATTGCTGCAATTATAATGCTTAATGGTTCAACGAAATCACATTAATCTCTTTTTCAATGCCTTTCATTATATGCATAAAGGCATAACGGAAGAGAAAGTTGGGTGTATTTTGATACGGGAGTGCCAAACAAGCATTAGTAAGAATGGAAAAATGAAAAAACCAACTTTATAACTAAGGCTAAAAATATACTGCGTGTAACAGAATTATGGTACACCCGCTTTTTCCTTTAGTTTCAAAGATAAATTGAAATTTGGAACATCCTATATTCTCAATAGACTTCACTTTTTGGCATATAAATGACTTTTTCCACACACACTAACTTTTAATTTTCAATATGTATATTATTGCATTTTTCAATTCTGCATGATTTTCTGAATCTAATGATACCACATAAGTGATATTTCAAATGTCAATATTTATTTTAATTTAATTTTTAGTTTTCCATTTAAGAACTGTTCCATTTAAGACTGTTCCGATTTATTCTAATTGACCCGTGTAATGCTAGAAAAATCGAGATCCCGTCGAAAATACTAAATTATGTGATTTGTGAGCAAATAAAGTTTATCAAAATAGCCTTTGAGATAAAACACAATTTTTTCAAGTGGAACTTGTGACGTGCCATCTTTTGCTGGTTTCCGCAAGTTAATAATAGTAGATCATCCACCCATCTATAGTAATAAATTGCACTTTTACCGATAGTTGTCAGGCCACTTGAATTACTACCTAAATTTCCATTTTACAAAAATAATTTAAAAATTTTTTTTTCAGAAATTCTCTTCTTTCAGAATTTTTTTATTATTAATTTTATTATTATTATTACATGCTATCTCTCGCTGGTTTCCACAAGTTAAGAATAAAGGATCTTAATCTAAGAAATTAAATATCTGGGATAATAAATTACCCATTTAGCGATAGATGTCAACACGCTCTAATTTACTATCCAAATTACCATCTTTAAGATTTTCGCCTACAGTTGGCTCACTAGGTGAAGTTTTATCAATTTATAAAATAATTGTGTATGCCATGGAAATCTAAAATATAAACTATTATTATAATTAGTGCATAAAAATTGTATATAAACTAATAGTATTCCTCAAGTTGCTACTCATATCCTCTTTTGTTTTTGTGAGTTAAAATGGTTATAAATATCAGCCAAGGTCCTTCAAACGTCCTTTTTGGATCAAGAAATTGAGCTGAAAACTTTGCTAAGTGATTAATTTAGTTTAAAAGGCACGTGGTTGCTACTCGGTTTGGTACCGGATCAAAATCTAGATTTCACACATATTTTCAATTAATATTTTGGTTTGTTTAATTGAAATTTCGATTTATTCGGATTAATTAGCAGGATTATCGTTCAGAAAAATATTATGGTTAAGTTTGAATTTCTTTGATTTATTATAGACACGTGCGATTTATAGATGTTAATTTTGAGACTAATTTTGTAAATTTAATTATAGACGATTTTGGTAAGGCCAGATTTCGATTTGACACAGCTAGATTTTGGGTACAGGACATACCAACTATTCTGTTTTTTATTATTGGACTTGGACTTTTTGGATCATTTGCTATTCTTTGGTAAACAATTTTTGATATAAGAATTTGCCCTGACTTACACTTTCCGATTGAGAAAAACGCCTATCTAATCATTGCTAGGATTTCTACAACCAGCAAGGACCTCGATCAACAACCTTCAAGTCTGGAGCGACTGGAAAGTCTCCCAATTTTGTAAAAGTTAAGTAACTACTGTATATCATTTTTCTTGCAAAATAGCTTAAATTAAATAATTCTTCTTCATAGCATTAGCTTAATTTAGGTAGTAATCTTTAAAAGTGCAATCTATTACTATAGATGGGTGAATCGATCTACTATTATTAACTTGCGGAAACCAGCGAAAGATGACACATCACAAACTATATTGGTACCGTGGTACCATTATTTATTAGTACTATTAATAAGATGTTACGTGTTAAACTCAATTTACGACTAAAAGTCTAAAAATAAGACGAATAAAAAAAAACTTAAGGTCAGCTAGCTCCAACAGGAGACTCCAGGGGTGAGATTCGTTTATTTTTTTAACGATTCCTAAAGTTTGCCAAGGTGAAATAGTGAGCGCCAGGTAATTTTAATATACCAACCTCAAGCAAATTGTCAGACACACTTGTCTAAACAAATTACCAAATTCAGTGTTACTTATTTTCAGCCTTAAGTCAACGGTGAGAGAAAAAAAAACGAGGTTAAAATTCCTACAACATTTATTAACAAAATCTGATTACCGGTGACTTTTTAAATTAAAAACTACCAGATTATACCTATATGTACAAAATTCTTAATATTATTGATGGCGACTTTCTAACTGTAATTCTAAAATTATATATGAACTTTTCGATTTTACTGACAGTGTTTTCCTAACTAACACATTATTAAATTATATATTAGATTTTGATTTGATTCTGATGTAATTCTGATTTACTGTTGATGTCCTTTCTAAGTGAAAAATGAATATTTTAGGCCAAGTTACATTTAACAAAATAACTAATTTAAATAAGACAGGTTAGAGGGGGGAGCCATTCTTCAATATACCCAACTAAATAAGTTTTCCAATATGACCTTATGCATCACATAATACAAAAAAAAAATTATACATATAATTATCAAAACATCTGGATATATAACTGCGCAGTTACTTACAGGTAATTCATACTAGTAGGGAACTATTATTGTCCATACCAGCTAGGCTTATAAAATGGCCGTTTATAGAATAATTAAAAATCATAGACATAAGGAAAATAATGATTCTAAATATACATGGTAAATACTAAGGGTACTTATCCCACCTACAACGCCTTTAAGGGTGACAACTGATACCGGCATTCCCAGTTCCTCACTCGAAACTCCTGTATTATATCTGCAGAAGGCTCTCCGACTCCACTCCAGTCCCAAAACAATATGTACCAGTGATGTCCTCAACCAAAACAGCAAAAGTCCTGTCCAAATCAACACGTGGCTTCCCAGCATAAAAACGTCCATCCAAAAAAAAAATACCGTAACTCCCCAAAACCAGGAATTTACAGAAATCCAAGTCTAGGGTAGATTTAATACCCGTACAAAATTTGCCTATAAATAAAATAGCGTTTTAGAATTCGGTATTTCTATGGAATTTGGCGAAACTTGCTTACCCAACAAAATGGCCTGGGCACACAAAAAAACACAAGGATTCAATAGCTTCGTTTCCAAGCCTATTTAGAAGTTCCACACAACAAAATCGGCTTCAAACAGCTCACCATACCAAACGGCACTTCCAAATTTAAAGACTTCCAGTATAATCCCAAAACTCAGAATGGGTTGCTGTAAAAGCATTCAAAAGGAAAATCTCGTCTTATCGGCTAAACGACACGCTGCTGAATCGAAGAATCCGGAAACTCGGAAACCACTTGTTGTTTTTTTCCTCAGCCACATGTTTTCGAGCACCAATCACCATTTGACAACTCCTACGAAATTACCCACAATTCCTAAAGACGCGCGCATATTTACAATTAAAATTTTAACGACACAGAAAATAATTCTTGACATGGAAATATTAAAACAGACATTACAAAGAAATCCCATGAGTGCAAATCACCATTTTAAACAATAATTGTCCATAAAGTAAATAAACCTAGAATTAATAAATTAAATGACGACTGAGCAGTTTCCTATATCAGTGTTGGTAACAATTTCCCCAGTGAAATATGACATATGACAGCTGACGAAAAAGAATAAACAGAGAATTCACCAAGCTTATTTATTTAAAACTAAAACCTTCCTGCAAAGTACAAGTAAGTGAATATTATTGGTATTATCCACCCTTCAAATGACTAACCAAATTGCTTTCCAGCCAGCACCCTCTGAAATATGTATTTTTGCCTACACATATTGGCATTCCAAAAGATGTTTACATCCTCTACAGGAACCGAATTTCAAAGTATCTAGCAAGGAAAAAGAACAATCTAAATAGCTCGTCAAATAAAAAGTAAGTCATACAATAATATACCCCTCGGTGAAAACCACTACTTAAATGTTTGTACTGGTTTTAGGTTAGACAACGGAGAGGTTGTCCTGCATCAGAAGAAGCTAACGTACAACAAGCCTATAGTAACCACTAACACATCAGAACAATGTAACCTAAGTATATTGCTACCTGAATAAAATTTATCGAAAACAAGAATGTTTCCGAGACTACTTTTACTCAAACAAGCAATACCTAACCAACACAAAATTAGGTACTCTGTCCTAATGCTGTCAACAAAGTTAGAGGAATACCTACTAGAAATAATCCTTGCTCTGCAATCATTCAACAAACCCAATTGTAGCTTTAGTTATTTATAAACTTAAAATTCTATACAAATATATATGATTGAATTCTAATTTAACGTTACAAAGAAATTTATTCATATGACTTATTAAAATGTGGGATAAATACAATCAAAATTACAGCTGAAACAAAATAAGAAAATACTATTTTGCTGTAATTAAATTGTAAGAAAGAATTGAGGTGGCTTTGAAAACAATTATTTAGCTTGTCGAAAATTTCTTGTTTTTATTGTTTCTTTCAGAATTGTTCACAATTCTTGTTAATTTTCTTCAAAATGCCGTAAAGGACAACGCCCCTTTTAGGTGTATTTTGGCATTCACTTCCGGGACCTAAAACTTGGGTCAGAGCTAGTTCTTACCATGTTGTTCAAAAGTCTCTATGGATGAAAAAAAAATTCAACGATAAGATTTCGAGATATTGGCCATTGAAGGTGTTTAATCTTCCCGCTCGTCAATTTTTCCTTATTTTTTCTTCCACGTTTTCCTTATGATTATGTATTACCATGAATTTTGCATTTTTCCATAATATGGGCTGTACACATTATGCATTTTATATATTCTTGGAAAATAAATCATTGCCAGCAGCTAGTGTTTACATGTGTGGTGGCTTACCTCTCAGAACTCGCTCAGGCCTCATCTCTTCACTCAGAAAGCCAACTATATACCAAAGCAGTTCACACATACTAATATAATTGGGGTTCAATGTTTTACTTTTCATAACATAAACTATACATACTCACTAGCTACAGGAAAATCAAATAAAAAAAAATTTCTATTATCTCAGAACTAACACATAGTTTTAAAGGCTATGTCAAAGGAAAAAATGGTACTGATGAGCGAGAACAGTAAACACCTTCAATGGCCAATATCTCGTAATCTTATCGTTGAATTTTTTTTTTCGCCCATAGAGACTTTTGAACAACATAGTAAGAACTAGCTCTGACCCAAGTTTTAGGTCCCGGAAGTGAAAGCCAAAATACACCTAAAAGGGGCGAAGTCCTTTATACAAGGGATAAAAAGTGGACTTGTTAATTATTATTCATGGGGAATGTACCTACAAAAAATGCAGTTGTGGCTACCGATCTCCCAATAAAAAAGTTTTCTTACGATTATCTTGAAAATGTATACATATATTTTTATTAATGTTCTGTATACGTGGGAAAATTTTGAGTAGCTGTTGCAGTACTAAATTTGTAAATATTAGCACCTAAAATGTCCATTTTAAAATACCAATGCCTTATAAATCCCATATTAACTTACGTTGTATTTAATTACAATGATAATTTTCTTACGATTTTCTTAAAAATCTGAGAAGTATTAGAAGAAGGAAAGAGGAATACTTCTCTCTAAAAAAAATTACTGCAGACGGTATTCGTTTTTCTATAAAATATGTTGAAAATTCGTGGCTTTGGGTCGCTCTCGGCTTGCCTCAGATAAGTTGATGAGCAGGAGTCCGCGACTTGGCAACGTTGCAATTACGCCGTAATATTTAAAATGCTGACACACAGTTTATGTCAATAAATGCGCGTACTTTACAAACATTAAGAAAATATGGATTATCGTAAGAATAAAAGTTGATATTTATGGCAAATCTACCATTTTTTGTTCTCGAACACATTTTTTATACTTTGTTAAAAATCACAAATATATCCTTAACCTCACAAAATGCGATAATACACTCTAAACCAAAGCAACAACTCCCATTCTGATGAGTATAAACACGAGACTTTGCCAGATTGAGTCGAGCGACGCAGTAAGTTTATTTCTGTGCTTATGCGCAGAGGGAGTAGAGCGAAAAGTGCAGTGCTTGTCAACAAGTTTTTATTGTAAGCATGATACTTTACATAGGGGAGATCCTTTTGTAGCTTAAGAACGATTACCTTTTGGGAACGTCATTAGGAGAAATTGTGTTTGAATTAGAAATCAGTCACCAAACAGTAAGCCGAATTTTGCATAAATACCAATACTTGTACGAAAATTATCACGAACAATCGGATTTTACAGAATAACGTGCAGTCAAATAACGATTTTTTTGAGAAGGGTTTTATTTTCGAATCAGAGTTCACAAATTTGTGGTTATTTAACCAACGAAATATGGGTCGCAAGAAAATTTAAATTTATTAAGGGAGGGTAATTATCAAGATCGATTCGGTTTCAGTGTTTGGCTTGGAATAATCGGTAGTACAATAATGATTGATCCAATAATATGTGAGGGACCTTTGCCAGATACTTGGGATTTCTGCGAAATGAAATTGAGGACATTTTAGATGAATTACCTTTGGATTTAGAACAGGGAATATATTTCCAACAAGATGGCGCTCATCCTCGCGTGATGGCTAGCAAAGATGAAGCTGTATGTAGAGAGTAGTATAGACCTAGCGTACGCACCGCTATCCTAATGGCGTAGTATAAGTTCTAAATAGTGCCAGCGGTCTTTACTGTTCTACGATAGGTTGACTATATTCCCCTACAGTTCCCACCGCTCGCCAATACTCGTGGCGTTTACTGTAACTGATTACCTTCAACAAAGATTTGAAGAAAATGTTATTTCGGCGAATGGTCTAGTCAGGTGGCCTCCGGGGTCACCTGATTTGACTAGCTGGGAAAGAAATCTGTAATGAACATAAAATGAATAACCTTACATTTATTGAATAATACGAGAACTAAATAAATCATAACAATAACTTGAAATGTTGTCTCCCATTCTGCAAACGAAAACGCACTTATTCTTTTAATTTTCTAGGGAATTTTGCAATATGTTGAGGTAATTATTTCTTCAAAGAGATTTTCTTAATTGTTTCGATTTTTCATTTGAAAAATAAGAAGAAATCAATAATAACGACACCGAGAAAAAAGGTTGAAAAATCTCAATTCATTTTTCTATAGTCGTCAAATCCTCGTACAAAGGTTTGTAGTATAATATGCATTGTTTTCCGTAGCAATGTTCTATTGGAAATGATCTTGAATGAGTTGATTGAATTTATTCCACTTTTGTTGAATATGATAATGTACAAAGACTGAGAAATCTCACTTCGAAAGTATATTTTAATATATTCCTGAGAGTTATTTTTCAACCATTTTTAAAAAATTTTATACTTTGACCAAACTCACTGATGAAACTAATTATAATTTGTGAAAAAGATAACACCAAGAATATTATTATTGTTTAAGTTACAATTACAAAAACTCATTCGTGGAAAGAAGTTTCTTGCCATTATTTGACGCAAGTTAATTTCTTGAGGGAAAATATAAACTCTTATTTAAAATTATTTGACAGGTGCCACAAAACCCCTAATATTGTCTACCACTTTCTGTGGTAGTCTTTTACTTGGTTTTGCAGAGGGGCTGATTTTTGGAATTTCGTCATTATCTACATTGAAATGAAATAGTATTAGATATATTATTAGAGAACATGCACATAAAAATTCAGTCGCGTTTTTTATTAGCCTCTCAGTATTTATCTATGTGAATCCCTGCAGAGAATACGTTTTCTTGTGCATGAAAATATTTTTAAACAACAATAATGCATAAATTCATTATTGTTATAATCTCTTCATTACTTTCGGTTACGCCACTGAAACAGTTGATATAAATTTAAATTTTTAATTATATGAATATCCATCCGCTGGTAAATAATCTGATTATTCCTTTATTTGTATACCTGTGACCCAAAACGTGTGACCCAGATTAGTAGAGAGCGGTAGGTAAAATTCATCGGTCACGGAACATCAGGAGAATAGAAATATTGGAGACGTTTTCATCCCCTTTCGGGTAGTTATATTGATTTTAGAATTCTGCATATTAAATCCGTAGAGAAAAGTTTACATAAAAAATATTTATAAATTATATGTAAATTAACTTTTCTGATCGTCTAAATAGACGCTATAAGTGATGTTAATAATAATTAGGATTACTTTAAATGAAGTACACCTTATGAACATCACTTATATTGAAATTCTTGTATGAAATCAATTGTTGAGAAATGTTATTAAGCTTGAATATTAATTTTTAAACTCAACTTACTCCAATCGTACTAGAGAACAAGGGATTGGGATTTCAATTAGGCTGCAGGCACCATGAATTAGTTAGGACTGGTCCACAATTACTGTGAACATTAATTCACTGAGTTTCTGATTATAAATAAAAAGCGTGCTACTAGTATTAAAAAAAAACAAATAATCTCAATACTATTTTCCTTGTTAAGTAACATTTCCTAAATGTGTATAATGTAATCTTAAGCCTGCTCTTAAATACATGAATACAAATCTTTTATAAGACAATGAAGTCTTACATAAAACTATAATGCTATTTGGTCGCTGTATTAACGCATTTTGATTCTTGTATTATTATTATATGTAGTGATTTTGTTAGAGGCTTTCCAGTATGTCCTGTGTATACTGTTGTAGTATACCGGGTGGCCACGAGTCAGTATACCCCCAATATTTTGGTTATTTTTGCATTTAAAAATTTGGTTTTTGGCACAACATAAATTAGACAATAATGGGCTACTTTTTGAATAACAGGAATGAAAATATCACTTCCGGTTGAACCGGAAGTGACATCAACTTTTTTCCCTAAATCGAATGACTATATTTTTTTGACGGTTTCTCATTAAACATAAATTTTTAAGTACAACAGTTTTTTCAGACGTAAAAAATTCCAAAAAAATAAGTGAGATACGAACATTTTTTTAATTTTTTCAAAATGGCCGCGTCAGATGAATGCGATGTAAGAAAATTACTAAGTAGGCTATGGAAATTATTAGTAAGGAAAGTGAGTTAGTGCCTTATTCCTCAAAAAGAAACAACAATGGAGCTACGGACCCGTGTTTCGGAGTTATTGCTCCTCATCAGCGTAGCGTAGCTTAGCGAATATATCTTAGGTGAGCAAAACTATTAAAGGTAGGAAAGTACAGTACACAGTACTCCCTTTGCACTTCCATACCTCATGTGCCACATTTTGAGCCTATCAGCAATTCAAACAACTATTTTCTTCTTTATAGACAAGTCTACAACCTTACTAATAAATTTCAAAATCAAACTACTTGATCTATTCGCCCGCAGTGCCAAAACCCATTAAAAAGTGTGCTTGTATTTTAGTTTAACAACCTCAATTTTCAAAATTAAATTCCAAAAAAATTTAGCACGAACCGATAATTCCCCGAAATCCCAAAAATATCGGCAAAACAATCACATTATTCATTTTGCCCATTTTACAGCCAAAACGTTCAAAATTATCAACTTTAAAATTATTGCCCTGTATATTTTCAAACCACTCATCATACTCTCCACATATCCCAAATATCAAATTTTAATTCGTTTAAATAAAAATTTTGCACGCATTCAGCATCGCGATCTAAAGTCTATCCAAAATTGCATCGTAAATAACAAACAGATATTTATCTTTCTGCACCTCATCCCACAGCCACATATCAATATCTACCTACTTCTGCTTTCCAAATATTCACCGAGACAAGTACGGTATAAAAAAATCTACATCCTACAGCACTTATTATACCAAAAAGTACATCCACAGTCGTGAATAAGTTCTGGACTGGGGATTAATTAGTACGGGTGCTTGGTGAAATTTAAAATAATAAGTTCCCACAATTCTTCAAATAACTTCTATAATAAGTAGATACGGTTATCAAAAAACCAAAACAATTCAAATTTTAGGCTCTATTCAATGATATAATTTCAAATTAGAATTTCAAAATATATCCGTAATTGCGCAGTTACGTACAGGCACTGACTGACTGAGGCGAGCAACTGGTCTGGGGACTTCTCCAGACAACAAAACAACGTTCGTGCCTAACTCGATGGGGCACTATTAACGAAATTCAACGATAGCGTATAAGCTCGGGCACGACGACGCTCGAGCAAGTCAATTCAGTTCCGCGTTCTTTAACCATTCTCGAGTTCTTCCTTGGTAGTTCAAGTAAAAACAACCAGAATCCCTGCCCTAGTGCATTTTTTATTATTTTAGTGTATTTAGTATTATTTAACCGGCACCTTCGCCACAAAAGTGAATTATTGAATCTTCGAAAAATAAATCCAGTTAACTTCTACGCGACTTCACTGTTGAAAAGTTACTCTTTTTAGAATATATTTTTAGTTAATTGTCTAAACATTTTTTAAATAACTTGTGAAGTGAATTAAATAAAAAAAAATTAGTTTTCGTACCCTGCGCACCTACATAAAGTGAATTCTTTTGATTTTTAAGCAAAAGTTAAGCACGGCGACGACTCATACAGGGTGAAGCATTGACCCTGATACCAAAAATATTTATTTCTCTGAAACTTCTTTTCATTCAAAATTAAGTACACGAACACCCTCGGGATCTCAAATCAAGCACTCCGACTGGCGAATTTTTTATTTTCCCAAATCGAGGCATTGTTTCGTGTTCAATACCACGTGTGTACCTTATTGTGTAATGTTGAAATAGATATAACTACTTTATTAGATCACTGAATACGCACTATGAAAAACTAAACCTTTTATCGAAAACGGAATAGTGAAAATGTTTTTAAAAGTATAGGAAAGCAACGCAACTTGATATACATTTTTTACTTGCATTTTACCGGCTAATTTAGCGAATAGCAATACTGTCAATATTGTATTAGAACGGAAATAAAATAGTAACATAAATCATCTTTGCCCACTATAAACAACAAATCTAAAACAAATTGATTGATAGTGCTCAGCGGTTCAACGTTGACGTGTTAGGCTTGTAACCAAGGAGTCCCGTGTTCGAATCCTGGTTAGGGTATGGATATTTAGCTGTGTTTTTATGTGTTACCAAGTTGGTGGGAGTAGACTAGACGAGGTTGTGTGAGAGACAACACGGCTAATTGCTGTACCATTCCTGAGTTCGAGTCCCAACTGCGGCGGATGGCAATGTCGTAGGGAATGGTTATTGTATAATTATTGTCTCTGTGTATATGTCCTGGTTGAGTGGTGGAATAGCTAATGCTAAACTCCACCAGGACGTTAATTTAACAAAGCGATAAATATTAAGCAACCAAGACGATCCAACAAAAAAAGAATATGTTGAATCAAAGAATTTATTATTCTACACTCGACTAATTTTGATTTTATTATATCGTAGTTTAATAAATAGATTTATGAGAATACTGACAATTTTTATCAAAAGATGATCAGGCATAATGTCGGACATTTTGAAGAAAATTTAGTTGCCAAAATGTAAAGTAGAATCTCTGTTAGGTTCATATTTTATTTTCGACAAACGGTGATTTTGCTAAAGATTGTTCCACCTCTATGAACAAAGTTACTATTGCAACGCATTATATTTACCTTTTTAGGAACCGCAAAAATATTTGGAAATCTAGTTATCAACATTTAAAAGTGAATACTGTTATAATATTTACTTAACAGTATTTAATTTGTTAAGTATACAATATAATATTTGTAATGATAGATATAAATCACAATTATATCTTATTAACACTCACCTTAACCTAGTGCATTTATTTACAAAGTGCTCTCACTCCTGGCGGATATTATATATAATTTAAATAAACATAACTGGCAGCATATAATTAGAACTATGGAAATTACTTAATTGTAGAGCTTTGAAAACAATTTATGGTAACCGAACAGTGCTCTACTGTGATGTAATTTATTTATTTGGTTCGTGATAGTAAATTTAGATTTCTTCAGTACGTAACTGATTTAAATAATTATTATGGTGTATCTACCATATAATATAGAGTTTAGTTGTGCTTATGCATTAACTGTCATAGGTATGCGATATATGATATAAAAATTACTGGAATCAGATCGTTTTTTAAGTCGTTATAATTTTTTATACGCTCATTATATTATGTAACTCCCCTCATAGTCATCAGTATATCAGTTGGTGTTATTAAGGAAGCAAAGCAATACCACAACAATGAAGAATTTTGTGAATTTTAAGTTTGTAGATGAAGGTACAGTCGAGTTCATCTGTTCTGTGCATTCAAAAATGCAATAAAAACGTTACGACATAATTATTATCGCCATTAGGCCAAGCGGAATGCTGCCGTCAAACAAGTCGACGCACATTAAAAACCTATAAAGATAAGCGAGTCAATTTGCGAACGAAATAGTACAGAGTACCGGTATTTTAATGAGGTCGTAAAGTTTTTGGCGTTTTTTGGGTACCGAGAATAAATAAACTCGACTATACGTACTTGTTAATATGAACGATCCATGCTTTAGATGTCTGAGGGACGTTTTGTTACTCTTCCTAATTGGTTGATAGGATATTCACCTGAATTCATGTGACTTATTCAGACGTAAAATACAAAATTTATACTTTCGATTTTTGCTTAACTGCTTGCACCAAATGGTATTATTAATCGGACGTCGTTGCAGCGTTTTAATTTCCTAAGTAACCTGAAAGGAAACTTTGCTAGTATGGACTCTGTAAGACACAATGAAAAAGGATAGGATTTTTAGGTAAAGTTATATATTGGTCTTTTAGAAAATTTTTGTTAGTTATAAAATTTCTAGTATATAAGTATAAGGTTAACAAAAGTATAAGTTTAACAAGAGTGTCGGTCTATACCACACATGGTGAGGATTAGGACGAGTCGGACAATGCAGTTTCCAACTACTATCCAATGATTTACTATAAGCAATCGACTGACACCAAAAAGATTCAACTAAAAATTTAATGTTTACGACTTTGTGGGCTTTTAGCTTGCCTATCTCTATACGTATTTGTGAAATATCATAAATAATTTCGGGCACTCGTTATAGAGCTTGAAAATGCTTGAATCGCTTCTAATGTGAATATTATTTTATATTCATACATTCAGGCAAGGCGGTCCCTTGCACTATGTAAATGGAAATAGAGCAATATGGGTTCCAGATCACTGAGGAACCATGTATAGGCAAATACGACGGAAAACATATAAGTTTACCGCCAAAAACTGACCATCGAAAATATAGTCGCCCGCGAAAAATTTTCCTTCAGAAATCTTAATGCAGAACTTTTACTTGTTCTTACAGTTCATACCATGCATGAGAAGCAGTACTACACAACGTGGGTTCGTAATAAAGAATTTTATTTGAAGATACGTCGGTTTTCGAGGTAGTTGCTAAATTTACGTCCATTGTAACGTAATTTGATATAGTTCCACAAATCGCTCTCCATAGGACGTCATTTATTGCAGTTACAATAATTACGCCCATGGAACGGATTTTTATGGTAGATTTCAAAAATGAAATTTTTGTTATAGTTCCAAAAAATATATATTTTGTCGCAAATTCGTCGGATTTCGTTACAGTTCCGCTTAGAAGGAGATTTTGCTGACTTCAAGCATGATGGCTTTGGACTTGTTTAGATAGATTCTTTGACATTAATATATTAAGTACTAGGTAGATACTACGTAGTAGGTTCAAGAGTGGAATTTAGTACAATAAATTTCGCTTATTTTTTAATTGCAACCTTTAAACATACTTTTAAAATTAGATTTGTATTGTATGAAATTTTCTGCTGAATCCGTTTCCGGAAGTAGTAAAATGATTCGAGCTTGTGTGCACCCATTAAATTAACTTTTCACCTTTTTTCGGTAATGCATAATATATGTACTTAATTATTATTAACTTTTATATGGAAATTAAATAATGCATGGCGATGTGTTGGTAGTATTGAAGAAGCGTTTGATTTAGTTGAGGTACCTTTTATAATTCAAGAAATACTGTCTGCGTTATTTTTACCATGAGTATATTAGTATGACCCAGAACTTCGGACACATATCGCTATTTGCGGATAATATCGCAGCAGTCTTTTTACATAATGACCAAATCTCTTTTTTTTTCATTGTGTTCAGGACTGTATATCGAAAGGTTCCAGTTGCCACAGTAGCTAGAATTTGCTTATTCTGCCTTTCCCTGTTTCTATATTCTACCAGTGATTCCTGTGTTGCTGCCTAGTCGAAGCAGTTTTATCAACGGCAGATATTCCAGTATTTTTGAGTCCACTTTTGTCGCCCCAAAAATAGTCCGATTTTATGCAGGTGTTCCTTCATAGGTGCGTCCCCTGTAAGAAGCTATGTTACTGTTCTCAGCTGATTTCTGCTTAATAGTTCGTTTTGTACACGGTTTAGTCATGAAGGTTTTACCGTGTCTAAGTCCTGGATGTTCTGCCAGTATCTGATATGTTCTTCCTTGGCATACCATGAGTATATTAGTATGACCCAGAACTTCGGACACATATCGCTATTTGCGGATAATATCGCAGCAGTCTTTTTACATAATGACCAAATCTCTTTTTTTTTTCATTGTGTTCAGGACTGTATATCGAAAGGTTCCAGTTGCCACAGTAGCTAGAATTGGCTTATTCTGCCTTTCCCTGTTTCTATATTCTACCAGTGATTCCTGTGTTGCTGCCTAGTCGAAGCAGTTTTATCACCGGCAGATATTCCAGTATTTTTGGGTCCACTTTTGTCGCCCCAAAAATAGTCCGATTTTATGCAGGTGTTCCTTCATAGGTGCGTCCCCTGTAAGAAGCTATGTTACTGTTCTCAGCTGATTTCTGCTTAATAGTTCGTTTTGTACACGGTTTAGTCATGAAGGTTTTACCGTGTCTAAGTCCTGGATGTTCTGCCAGTATCTGATATGTTCTTCCTTAGCCCAGTTTGTCATGCACCTCCTTGCACTGTACTGTGGTACTGCGAGGCCCGGTTTTGGGCCAAGGAATTCTGTAGAAAATTCTTGTTTAGCAAGTTTGTCTGCTTTTTCATTTTCTAGGAATTCACTGTTCCTGGTAGCCCTATCAGATTTACTGAATTTTGTTCTACCAATATCTTGTATTCTTCTAGGCACTCCCAGACTACGACGTCGCTTTGTAGCACGTTAGTGCCTTCCATGCCGCCTGACTGTCTGAAATGATATGAATATGCTTGTTTACGTAAACTCTCCTTGTAATTTCACGAATACATTCGAGTATTGCGTGAATTTCTGCCTGGAATACAATACTGTATTTTCCAAATGCAAAGGCTAAGGCTTGTTCTTGGGTATTCTTCATATATTCCAGATCCTGTGTCAGCTCTGGACTCGTGTGTATACGAGGCCAGTCCTTACGCAGCAATTCTGGTTCTTTTTCATTGCTCTCGATCCGGTATCACCCGCTCGAAAGGTTTATGGAGGGAGTATTTTGTTACCATGTCGATGCCATCTCAAGGATGGGTCCGCCTCTATTCGTTATATTCTCTGGTGGTCCAAACGGAGGCAATGGTGTGTCAGCTCCCCAGAATTTTGCAGGCTGAGGAGTCCCGATCTAGCCCTCCCCTGTATCAATATGTGAAGAGGGGGCAGGCTAAGCAGGACTCCCGTTGCTGCAGTGGGAGTCGACCGCATTGCCTCCATTATTAATAAGCAAGCCAGCCTTTGTATCTGGATCTGGCTTAGCTTGTACGAGGCTGTTGTCTTATAACTATGGTATAGACTCATTGTACCAGGCCAGGTTTAACTCCCCAAGTTTTTCTATAGATTCGTTTAATTACAGTTAGGTTAATTTCCGATGTTTGGACTCGATTATGATTCCAAGGTACTTCACCTCCCCTGACATTGCTAATTCTTTACCTGAGAGTCTTAAGGGTATTAGTCCCTCCAAGTTTGTTGTTATGGTGAATGGGCTGATTTTAATTTTTTGAGGGCTGATTTTTAGTCCCTCATTCCCTACCTATGATTGAGTGACTTTTAGGGCTTTCTGCATAGGATCCCCGACCTTACTGTTAAATTTACCCCATACTGTAATAACTATGTAATCAGCATAGCCTTGTACGGTGAAGCCTTTACTGCTAAGTGTCCCCAGGAGCTAAATCTCTTAGCAAAAGTCATATCTGTACGAAAAACTACCGCAGAAAACTTTTCAAGCATTTGAATATTTTAACAGTTATTTCCATATACATTTTCAACTCCAGGAACATCTATAACCGAAGACATACATGGAAGCCACATAAGACGACTTCGTCGTAAACTTTCGGTTTTGTCAAACGGCTATCTGTTGCCGACTAAATTGGTTAATCATTTATTTCAAATAAAGAAAACATCAAAAATAAATACTTTATTTTTCTCTTGAAACGTGGGACTTTCTTGGGGCTCTTTTATAGTACTTTTTAAGAGCTATATATCTCTCATATATCGGTTCGATGTGATCATAAAATAGATATCCAGTTCTAGAGGTAGGATATAGAATTGTCTAAACATAAACTCGGCTTCAGAATATTATTTTAGCACGAAAAGCTTTATCGGAGTACTTAAAATTTTCTGGTACCTATAAAGAAATAGTATGAAAAAACTATCATAGTGTCAGCAGTAAACGCTGCAATATCTCAAAATTATGTTAATGGGAACTTTAATTTACGATATCTTAAGTTTAGGAACTTACCAGTTTTAAAAACAGATATGTTTTTGCCTCTTTTGCTTGGACAATAATAAACATAAACAGATGTTTAGTTTCAATAAGGGAATAATGACAACAGTGTCACAGAAAGCCGAATCATAAAACATGAAACAAGACAGGGATCGAGCTTTCCGACTGAATAGATTAAACGAAAATGATAATAGAAGTTTTTTAGTGTATACTTTAAGCTTGCGTAAAAGGAACGAATGATTAAAATTTGGATACATGGAGAGACAAGCAGTCGAAGTGCAATATGTGTTGTTTAAAATAAAAGACAATAATATTAAAAGTTTATTACTGTAACACTCCGACTTAAACTTAATAGCTGTGAATGAACCAATATTAATAAATATAGGAGTTCAAATTTAACTTAGAGACGATACAGAGAATGTCTATAGTTTGCTTCTGAGATTTGACATATTCAAGTGCAGACGTTTGTGTTTCCTGGTATTTCTTTTCCACGAATGCCAAGTCGAATTGGGTAACTCCTTTTTTTTTTTTGTAAATCGGCTGAAAAGACCGAAATATGCTTACTCGGGTTATGATACAGCAATATTTATGATTAATGCAGGTGATTAACTTTCTCTTCTGGTTCTTTTCCAACCTATATTCGTTTGATTTATTTTTTCTCACTTACCATTCACCAAAATATATCGTATTTTTGTTTAACTTTCTACAATCTACATAATCGTTATTTTAGATCAATCTGCATATTCGACATTAGTCACTAGCATTAAATTATTATCTAAAGGGATACCCAATAATATAATAAGTTTGTTTTATTGGTTGAAAAGAACATTGAATCAATGAAACGACTTACTTTCTATAGGCAATAGTATAGTCTAGTATACTTTAACTTGGCGTGTGTATGTATGAGTTAACATTTCCGTACGATTTCATTTACTCCCATATTGTACACAAAGTTAAAGCAATAGTCCAGAAACATTGTCTACGTGGACAATATTTCTGGATATTTGTGTACAAGAGAAAATGAAATCGTAGGGAAATATTAACTCATACATACACACGCCAAGTTAAAGTATACTAGACTTTAGAAATATTTATATTTGTTCTAAATTGAATTATTTATAGATCACCAGCTATTCTAATGTGGTAAATAAATGATATCAAAACTGAGAATCAAATTCAGTATTATAAGTGACAATTAGAGTTACGCCCTGAAAAGCTAAAAATGTAATAATTTCTGTTTCCAATTATAACTTACTCTTCCGGATTACATCAGATACAATGTATTTTCCAAATAGAGTTGTTGTTGTTATTGTTGTCATATTACACTTAATTAACCAACAAAATTCTTTTCATTTTTTCTAGCCATCGGTGACTTTATAGATAACTTTAAGTAACTTTACCAGTCGTAAACTTAGTAAGTCAAAAATCCTTACCTATTTAGATCAAATGTGCTATTTAAATCGAATTTAAGTAAGTCTGCCTGTAAATGTTAGTTGGAAAGTTGTAAAATAAACCCCTAACCCCCTAATAGAAGTTTCGGTAATTTTCCTATCATGGAAGTTGAGCTCCTCCATTGGAGATGAGCTCCTCTTCCTATAGAAATGCGTCTGAAGACAGGATCCTACTCAATTCCTAAGTTTACAGTGGCCTGTCACAGCTCCGATCAATAGATTCAGGAACTTTTGTTTGACTTTAGTACTCCTTCAGAGTCTCACATATTAAGAGCCATCATAACATGTGTCCCTGTAGCACCTAGCATAGCCTCTGGTCTCAGAAACAATTCCTCAACTCCAATTATGGCCAGTTCGTTTGGTTTTTCTTTTCCTGAAATCCCAACATATCCCAAAATTCATATTTGAGATACGTTTCTAGATTCGGCAAACTCTTTTAAAGCATTGGCGTATCCTAAACGAGTATGAGCTCATCCTTTGTGAGTGGATTGGTTTGAGAGACGCTTGACTGTCAGAGCAGATATATATTTTCGTTCCATACTATTTCTTACTTCTTCTTTACCTGCTACCGCTAAAATGGTATAAACCTTCACCTTGTGCTATCCCAGCACAAAGCTTTCCCGTACTCCTCCATCCTTCAAAAATACTCTTGTCCCGATGACAGCCTGATCTATCCGCCACACGAGAAAATCCAGAAGAAAATAACATTTTTCTTCCTCTCATCCTTTTCTGTTTAACAGAATCAGCGTACATAATGTCTCCAACTTCAGCTTATCTGTCTCTTCTACCATATTATAAGCAGGAATTGAAATCAAACATGTTTTAAGGAATTTGAATACCACAGAAGGCATAAACGGGACCAAACTCGTGACTTGAGGAAGTTGAATTACAGAATGCATAAAACTTCTCTTAGTAATTGAAATATTTGAAGTATGTGCTGTAGCTGAATATATCCATACTTAGTTGAGCTAAAGTTAGGGAAAGTAGAAAGAAGTGGTAGACATTCATTGCCAGAATTGCAAACAACATTTAGGGCGGTATTGTCCTATGTGGTAAAGAGTTCTTATTGAAAAAACAAAATTCTAGACATATATCGGTATATAGTTAAGTATAAGACCAGTTAGTAAGCTTATTAGCTTACCAAACTGAACTTAGCTCATTCCTTATGAATAGAGACATATTATATATACGATTTTCATGACCATGTGATTTAAGTTTACTTCACATATGAACAAACAGGTATGCTGCCGTAACGAATATCATAAATATGTTTCTAAGTTCAAACCTTTATACATATTCAGTAGCGTCGATTGTCTAAGTATTGGTTGTGTCTAAACCTATCAGTAAACAATGCTGGACGCTACTTATAAACTCATGGATATCGCCTTGTACCCAGATAAGGACGAATACGATAGTTCATTTACGATACAAATTCATTTTGAGTAGGCGCCTTTCTTTTAGAACCAAGCCGTTAGTGTAATAGAACGTGAAAGGTATTCGTAACAAACATCTCTAGTCTCACAATCTGACAGCATTAATATGCCGTCTGTCGGTCTGTCTGCTGCCCTCCTACAAGATTACGTCTGGGAGGCATAAAAAGTGTGAAAAAAAACTGATCCTTTTCTTTTCGTAATATTTCTACTACTCCAAATTCTGCTCAAATAGCAAGTTGTCAATCTTATTATCTGTATTCCTCGTCGATTCTCATATTTGCAGTGTTCGATATTATCAACGATATTTCAGGGACGGTAGTTTGGTGATTAGTGATCTAGCTTAATCTCTGACATACCTAGATAAGTGGGTTTGAGCCCCACCTACTTTGAGGTAATTTTTAATTGTAAATTATCTCCAAGAAATGGTTCTGATCCCACTTTAATATGTAGGGCCCGTCTCCTGTCTTACACAAATCTAGGTTTGCTAGACTTAAGAGAGTCATTCCCGTGACTTGAATGGCGATTACAAACATTTTCACACGTTGCTTTATTGTTGTTTAAAATTTAGGGAACACTCCTCAGCATTCTACGATATTTTACGCGAATGCTTAACTTCTTACATACAACTTAAACTCGAGGGTTCCAGAGCAGTGACATTGTTCTTGTTATTTACTATTTTCGTCAAAATATCCTATTATTATATTGGCAATTGCCGCAACTTTAATCTACGACGTGTGTAAACTCTACTACGCAGAGATTATCCCTTGAGAGTGGAATTTTGCTGGCGAATGATACGAATGCATCCATATTTTTTAAATAAAATGTTCTGGTCTAACGAATCATCGTACAGAAGAGATGGCTTTTTACATTTACATAATCTGCATAGCTGGCAGTTGGAAAATCCCCAGTTGATGAGGGAAGATCGGTCACAATACTAATTTAAAATAAATTTGTAGACAGGCATCCTAAACGGTCAAGTGGTAGGCCCATTCGAATTGCCACCAACAATTCCGTCCAACAATTATTTGGAATTCCTTCAAAACGACCTACCGGTCTTACTAAAAGACTTTCCTTTATCCCTCAGGCGGACAATGTAGCTACAGAATGGAGAATGACCTACGCTTAGCCCCAATGGCCCAGGTGACCAGATCTAAATCCTTTAATTTTTTTTACTGGGGATGCATAAAAAAAAGGTTTACTTCCAACCTGTTCAATCCTTCAATGAATTGCATGAGCGCATCGGACTAACCGCTGAAGAAATCAGCCGATCCGGATATTCACGTAATTTAAAACGTTCCTTTATTAAAAGGTGCAGAGCCTGCATCAGGGTTGGAGAAAAGCAATTCGAAAATTTATTATAAGTTGTTTGAATATTTCTTTTTAATAATGTTTAATAAATGCAGTTGAAATAACTTTTCATTTTATTTCGATCTTTCTTCGTCCTCAAAATTTTAAAACATTGTTAATAATAATGAGTCGGCCGTAAATAGAACGCGTATTATTATACCCTTTGTGGTTTTCAACAAGTGCCAATAAGTTCAATAAGTCAAAATATTTATCCATTTTGAATTTAATGGTACAAAATGGCGGCTAATTCAAATTTTAAAAAACAAATTCAATTGCGCACACTGGGTTTATTATTATGGCATCAAATTTTCAAGGTGTTTTTGTTAGAGTAAAAGGCAGGTTTTCTGATAATTTGAAGCTGATTGGTTCACCCAGCGGCTCTGGGCAGCAAAATAACGATTTTTTGCCAGTTTCTTTTACTTTTGTAGGTTATGGTAGCACTCCTAAGACCTACAATAAACATAGGTTTGTAGAATATTTCATTACAAAGATTTCGTTTTTTTTTTGTCCAGATAGAACCTATATATCTCGAGTTATTCACATTTATATGTTGAGAAACCCGGTTAAAAAAAAAAAATTGTTAATAACAATTGGAGCACAAGATCTTTGAAGTACAAAAATTTTTTAGGTACTCCTGAGCACCTCCTAACAGGATCCAACCATAAAATTGCTTATGGAGAAAGTTCCTTTATATTGACTTTTTGTGCTATATTTACTGAGCTACATGTATGTGTATTTTCTCTTTATTTACAAATAATGTTATTTTCGTACTTGTGCATGTTTTCTATCTATTATTGTGCTATTATTTAATTAATTCTAATTAATTAGAGTTAATTATTAATCAATCTAATTAATTCTAATTTCTTTAATATTATATAAACTAGAATTAGGGTTAAGCGTTAGAATAGCCATATATGCTAAACTTCGTCCTAAATATATGTTAAATGTATGTATATGCATTTACTAAATAAAGACTATTATTATTATTATTATTAAATACAGAAAAGTTGAATGATTTCTTATTACTGTGTTTGACAATATATTTTAATAGGTAAATAGACAAATATTTTTCTTTTTCAAATCATATTTTGATTTAAATTGAATATATTTCACCATTAAAAATAAAGTGTCATTTTTTTCACTTATGTATTCATATGGGAAATAAAAAGCAATGTATCTACCTCCATTTTCTGATTTTTATAGTAGCTTATTTATCGTATTGTTCAGATAAATATTTTTAAAATTATGGCGAAGGTTCTAGGTATAATTAGTATAATCTTGTTAAATGCCGAGAAATATATAAAGTTACTCTTATTTAGTAATGTCCTTATCAGATGAGTTTACGTTATTTTCAGGTGGTTTTTAATTTTAACAAATTAATGAATTAAGATTATAACATTTCTTTGCTGAAACTCATAGGGAAAATTACATATAGAAATTCTATTGTAAATTTTAAGTTACAAAAGAATATTAGAAATTACCGATTCAAATTATTGATTATTTAATTTAATATTATAATGACTAAAAGCACGTTTTATTCGCGACCAAAAGAGTGTCATAAAAACCATTCATTTATGCTTGCTAAATTAACAATTAATATAATTTTATCAGCTTTGGAAAGAAACAGTTTAATTCAATTCATTTAAAAGTTTATTGTGCATCTTAAATTTTTGAGTAGTGGGCATTTCATTATACAGTTTTCAAGATTTTATACACTAGTATATAAGCTTTTTTAACCGGCAAAATATAACCTTGTCCGGGGTCGACATACGGGTTATAACTGCGTGAGAACGATCAGGAGAGTTGAGATACGCAGAGGTTTCAGACAGACATTTTCAGCGCTCTGTCAATATTTTACAACACCATCGAGGACGAATTTCATACAAAGCTCCCAGTCTGGCCAACGGTAGGAACATAATTAGGCAATGTCAAGAGCAAGGTAGAATGTTGTTGCGTATTTTAGGAGGAATAGCAGGAGGACATGAAAAGATGATATATGTTCACCAACGAAATAATAATTTATTATGTGGATACACAATAAATAATAACAGTTGGAATATAATGACTACGTCCTTGAATTTTCCATTTATTGACTTATAATTCTATTGTTTATACACATTTTAAAAAGCAAGTACTCATTTTAAGTACATTTTTTACAAAAAAAATAGTACTTCATATAAAGTTTTGATATTTTATACATTTCTTAGATAAATGAAAATATCGGAATTAATTTATTAAGTTATTTACTTTTAGTATAAAATCCATTATAGTACATAGCTCTTCAATATAAGTTGCAAAGAGTTTAATGCTGATTTTAAATATGTCCTCACTTTTGATTTTAATTTAAATAATAATAATTTTAAACGTCAAAAACCTTACACGTGTCGCTTTTCGATCGAAAGAACCTTCCGCAGTTCAGTAGCTGTTATGGACACTAGCAATTTAAAAACACAAGTTCTTAACGTTTCAAGACAAGTGCTTATTAAATATGCTAAGTTTGAATATTTTTTCCTTAGTTTGGCGATGAATTATTTCTTTAAAAGAAGTATGTGAAAATAATAAATATTATGTATTAGATATTAAATGCAGATAAAAACAATACTTTCTAAATATAAAATGTTCAGCAGTGCCGTATATAAAAGTTCTTGCAGCCCGATTCACTCTCAAGTGCGTATCGTCATCATCATTTATGTCAGATATGGGCATTGGTTCAATATTGGAACATTCAAATTCTTTACATGCACAAGCTTCGGTACAAGATAAGAATTTTTTTTGCAACTGCAACTTTTGCTGGCGCATCCATTTTTACAGCCACATTTTATTAAAAACAATAGGCTTTCAGAAGCAGGTGACTTTGTAATTGGAACTGCCGCATACAAACTGCCCTCCTTTTTTTCCATCCACATAGGTCCGGATTGGCAAGTTTCTGAATATTGGTATGGCTTAACTCCCATACACTCGCTATAAAATTTTCCTAATATAGGAAACCCAACATTGCTAAATAGCTCAGTATTCGGTTAAATTAATATATTTACCTAAGATTACGCTGTTCAAGAGCATTAAGTGTAGATGACAAATTCTCTCCTTGCCATTCTTTTATAGAATATCATTTCCATCGTAATTCCTTGACAGAAGTAATCGTTGTAGATTTGTAAAGCATACAAACAAATCTTTCAAAGGCCCTATTCATTTCATTATTTGGCGTTTCCTCAGAACCCAGTAAAGAAAACGATTTAATCCTAAAATATCCTAAAACACATTTCTTTGCTTTTCCTGAAAAATTTTCCAGTTATATCGGTTCCAGTAAATGCATGGAATCCAAGGATAGCTTCTGTAATAACCGGGCCTAAAGTAGCGGTGATATATTTCAGCCAAATCATTCTTCTTGTTTTTCCTAAATAATAAGAACGTCTGTATCGGAACTGTCTACAGTTAAACTGATGCAGTTATTGTATTTTTCTCCAATAATTTTTGTATGATGCACAAGTAAAGTATCTGCTTCCTCATGGTTATTTTCTGCTAGAGTTTCAGGGGGAATGTCAGAAGACAGAATATGTTTTATTTCCAAATGATACGACTTCATTTTCAATATTTTGTTTGAATTGAAATTATGTGCCTTAATTTTTTTACCAAGATATTTTGTTAACTCATCTTTTGTTTTAATACTTGATAAGACATCTTTGAGATTTACGTTTTTGATCAATATATTATCAGTTATTCTGTAATATGTGTTTTTTCCTCTAGATCTTTCTTCTCTCGCTGAATGTTGCTATCTATAGTTATTATCCCAAATATACCTTCGATTGACTTGGTTTGGTATAAACAGGGGTAATACGTATTGGCTTTAATTATGAGAAATAGCGGGTGGCGGCGAATAAAGCGCGCTCTGTGTTTCGTATAACAGGTGTCATCAAATTTGTAACAAATACATATTGATGGTATTAATTATATTCCGCTTGAAATTTTCTATACTTGCTATACTGAACTTTTTATTATTGAATTGTTTTTGTTTTGTTTCTTAAAATATTTTCTTAACCGCCTCTCAAGTTACCGAAGTAACCCCCTGGAAGGTCTCAAGTATCTTGTGCTAGGTAAAGAGAGATGAGGCAACACAGTTTATTATGGACTCCGAACCACTCTTGGTGCAATTTTTTTTATGAAAAATTGTCTCGCCTTGCAGGTATCGAACCCGCTTCGCTAGGCAACTCAGTTTGCTAGCCATGCCATTTGCCATTGCCATTAGACGCTTAAGCACACTGAGCTATCGTCCCCCATTATAAATATTTAATTTAAAACATTGAAAAAACAATTATTATTTATATTTTTGTTAAAATATATAGTTGATATTACTACATTATGCATAACGACTGTAATAGATAATAATTCATCTGTTAGAAATAATTTGTCTTGACAAGTTTAGAGCTGTTGCTAAACGTATCCATAACTGCTACTGCACCGTCAGATTATTTTATTTTGTAAAACGACACGCGCAAGGTTTTTGACGTTTAAAACTATTATTATTTAAATCAAAAGCGAAAGTGAGGACGTACTTAAAATCAGCATTAAATTCTTTACAACTTATGTTTGAAGAGTTTTTTATGTTACAATAGATTTTCTGCTAAAAGTAAATAAGTTAATATATTAATTCTGTGATTCTCATTTATCTAAGAAATTTACAAAATACCATGACTTTATATGGCAGTACTATTTTTTTTATATAAAAGGTGTACTTAAAATGAGTGCTTGCTTTTTTGTTTTTTAAAATTCGTCAAGAAATAACGGAGATAGAATATGTTTTAAAAAAATCGTGTGCCGCCATCTTTGATCCTCCATTTCTTTTTAAACAATTTTCCAGAATGCCAACTGCGAAAAAAATGTTATATTAGGGCACTACTTTCGTGTTCTGGAGGTTTTTAAAAATTGGCAGAGCGAGACGGGATTTTTGGCTATATAAGAATGGACTAAGGGTTAATAATAATAAATGGGCTTTTATTAAGCGAAGTTTAGTTATTGGAACTATTCTTAATAAATTTAACGAACAATGATAGGAACTAAATTGTAAGTAAACTTTAAAGTGACATGATGATTTGAACGAGTAAAGGCTGCATTCAGGTGTGACGTAATGACACTCCATCTGAGCGGAAGTAGAAATCTTTTACTGCCGTTCATGAGCGGCACTGAAAGGATTTGAAGACAAAATACAGAATATTGTTTTATTAGGCGAGAAAAGTGGCGAATAAGATATGTTATTTTTTCTTGAAACATCGATTAGCTATGAAAAAAAATATTGCTGCGCATTGCCATTAGCAACATAAGGAAAAGTCCGTTCGAGCGGAAGAAAAAGTACTTTTACTTCCGTTGCTAACGGCAACGTACAGCCGCAGCCGCCTGTAATGTCAATTAATGTCATGAAATGAGTAAGAAATGTCATGATTTTCTGACGTTTGAAGAAAAACGGTATTTATTTAATTCATACTCAATCGATTTAAAGAAAAAATAGCATATTTCATGAAGGGTAAAGTAATTTTTTGTGGCTTGCCTGTTCTTGCTGGGCAAATACATCCTCGATGCAAAAAATGTCACTTTTACTCCATATAAAACAATATACTATTTTTGACCTACTCTGGAAGCGTTATTTGTGTACCAATTTTAGTAATAATCAATGGCGTTCTACCTTGGAACTCTCAGATCCTATGTCTAAAATTTAAACTTTCTGTATTGAACCGTTTTTGAAAACACCTATAACCCACAGGCGGACTAACCGACACACAGGCATACCGATAATATCCCGATTCGGATGTATTGGCCACTTCTGGCCAACAAAAAGTCCATTTTCATCATAATATAAAATTTGGATTTTTTGCGACGTCAATACTTTATAAATAAGAAGGTAATTATTGATAGATATTAAGTTAACAGGTGAACAAACATTTTTCTATGTACTCAAGTCTGAGCTGAATTAATTCAAGTAACTTTTGTTAATCCAATTTTCAATAAGAAAACGGCCAAAAGTGTATACACTATTGTTTTCAAGTTTGTATAGAGGAATTAAAATAATACATTCTTCATTATTTTGCAAACCGAATTTTCGTTGGATCCTTGTAAAGCTATGGAGAAGTGAATTAATTACCTTAGATACTTTTGAAGTTAAGTCTGTTTCTTGGGAACATTCCTCTAAACTAATTTAAAGCCTTCTCAATATTGAAATGAGCAATAAAAACACATTGGGGAATCTCTTACGTTGCTCGTTCGTGCGGGTAAACATTTACGTATACCAGTAGAACTTGTTAAGATTTTCAGCTTAAAGTTGCGTGGGTAATGAAATGTCAAACATTTTTGAAATTTTTGCACGTTCGACTTGTTCTCACCTCTAAAGCATATATTTAAAATTCCAATTGAAGTGATGAAATGATTATAGAGAAAAAATACACGTTTTAAAACTAACACTAATTTTTAATTATATACAAAAAGAATATATTTAAAATTTAGAATGTTCTACTTCTCATTATTATTAGTACATAATCTATTACCTAAAAATATAATGACTCTACGAACATATAAATGTATTCATAAAATTGATACATTTAAGGCCACGGAAATGTTTATGCCCCCGTCATTTTTGTAATCATTTTGAGATGTTGATATCATGAGAATAGACCAGGAGACTATAGAAAACCATTTTTTCGTTGACGTTTCAATCTACATTGAATCATCCTCAAAATTCCTTATATTATAATACTAGTACTTGCCTCCGTTTCATATAAACTTTTCTTATAACGCGTAGTACGATGTTTTCCCAGAATTTTTTTATTGTAGATAGAGTAATAACCTGCTAACTGTAATACATTAATTTCATGGGAATTTATTATTTATTTATTGACTACTGCAACATGTTTACAAGTTGTACATTGTGTGTAATTATATAGTTAATAATAATATTTACTATTAATTTTACAATTCTATTAACATTATGTGTTATGACACCTGAGGGTACCTCGTGTTGTGTCTAGCAGTATTTAACATTTTGTTCATACGTTAATATTCGTTGCATTTTCTAGAAATATTACGATTTATAAGTTTGTAGTTATAATATAATATAAAGTGAAATAATTAGACAGAGGAAGACAAGGAGAATATATAGTTGTGCATTTAAATTTATTATATATTATTACCTTTGTTTTCGACTTGGTTAGTTACAAGAGTCGGAAATAAACGGGGAAAGATATGTTTTATTGTTAGGCCAATAGTTGGAGTAGTGTGGTATAATTGTCTCTTATATACTTTTTACACGTCCTTTTGAATTTATTTTTATTATGGACTTTAATGTCTTCATGTAGTTGGTTGTATAATTTAATTCCATTGAAATTGATTTGTTTCTGGCAGATTGTTTTGTTGTATTTTGGAGTTTGGTAAGCGTTTTTAGATCTATTTCTTGTTTCATATTGATGGTTTACAGGCGATCCAAATGTATGTTTGTTGTTGTGAGTATAAACTATAGCCGCATGGATATACAATCCCTTCACACTCAGTAATTTATTATCAATAGATATCTTTCTACAGTTGTCTCGACTTTTCCTGTTAAAAATTGTCCATAATTTTGTGTTATTTGAAGAGTTGTATTGTAGGCTGAGCCCCAGACGCTAATACCATACCTAATTACTGATTTCGCTAGGCTGTTATATGTCACGAAGAGAGTCTTTCTATTTAGTATAGTTTTCAGGTTATAGAATTTATACATTAGTTTTCTTAGTTTCCCGTTTAAATATTTAATATGGTTATCCCATTTTAGGTGATTATCGAAAATAACGCCGAGGTATTTAATAGTAGTAGTATTTAGTATGTAATTATTCGTTTTTCTATCTATAAGAATAGGTTGCACCGTTTGGAGTAGTCCTACCTTTGTTGGAGAAAAGGCCATAAATTTAGTCTTTGCTATATTTAGTTTTCACAAATTTGTGTCTAGCCAGTTTTTGACTTTGCTAATTGCCTCAGCCGCCTTTTGTCCCGCTAAATTCCAGGTGTCTCCCGAACATCTGCATATGATATGATATTGCACCGAAAGTTTCTGTCCAGTAAATCGTTGATAAACAGCAGGAATAAGGTAGGGCCTAAGATTGTACCCTGTGGGACTCCAGTTTTTATTATTTTCTTAGTGCTAAGAGCATTGGCAATTTTTACTTACTGAGGTCTATTTGACAGATATTGTTTTAATAAGTTATGGACAATATCTCTAATTCCCATCTAGTTTAGTTTGTCCAGTAACTGGCAATGTGACACCGTATCCAAGGCTTTTTGTAGATCCAAAGAGATAGCTATGACTTTTTCGTTCTTTTCAAAGTTTGCTATAATTTTGTCTGTTAGTAACTGGAGAGGATCTTCTGTGCTTAAGGGAATAGGTTAGAATAATTATTTACGTAACAAATTCCGAAAGTGCTCTTTTACTTGAAGTGTAAGATTGTGAGTCCAGTAAAAGCATTTTTGGGGCATGTTACGTGCGATATTTTTTATTCAATCGTGTCTTTAATGAAACCAAAAATTGATATACTTAATTGATTTATAAATATTAATATTAATTGTACAATTATTATTATGGCTGGATTATGGATATAACTGATTTGACTGATATGACTGATTTGAAATATTTGAGATATTAATTGTAGTATCAGAAGATAACGATGCATTTAAAACTTGCAAATCTTGCATACTTGTACTTGGTACTAAAACATCTTGCATATTTGTATTCAGTACGTCTTGAAAACTTGAATTTTCAATCGTACGAGCTATATTTTTACTTTATTTTTTATATAGTTTTCTATATAGCCTTCTGCAATACTTGTTGACTTCCATTCTCCGTGTTTTTTAAGGTTCATTATATCGCCTCCACCCTCAACAAATAAGGTTCTGCGTAAACAATGGCCAGTATATCTTTTAGGATTTTGAAGTTTTAAAAATTCTGCTACTTTGTTGGCAAGGTTTCCAAAAGTATGGATTGTACTGAGCATTTTCCTTTTTTATAAAAGTCTTAAAGCACTTGTTATGTCAATAATAATTGCAACTTAAAACAAAAATATAAGTTTCTTCAAATTATAAAAACAATGTTATTTATAACATGTCTACCTTTATCATTAAGTTATTATCATTATCAGCTTCCGAAAAAATTTTATCTGCTTAAAACTTTTTTTAGGTTTAAAACCAGTACTCTTTTTTTCAAAGACGTAATTACTTTATTATATTTCGAAATATCAACATTTTTATTGATGAAAATTGTATTTTTAAGCATGGAGTATTGGCTCCGGAAACTTGAAGGTTTAAATACTTTAGAGTTGTCCGGAAAATATACCAGCATTACATCTTCCTTAATCATTTTGTTACCATATAGCCACACGACTGTTCAGCGTCGAGTACGAATGTGATTAATATGATTCATAGTAAACATTTGTTACGTTGAGAATATTTGTAAACAAAACATTTTCGCCGATGTGTTTATAAAATAGTTGCTGTTTACATGGGTGATTATTGTTTGTAGTCGATTTGTATTTATTGCTACTTATTGGTTACACCCTCCATGGATCTAATTAACCTCACCACAATAAAATTGTGCGCATGTGTGTGTGTGTGTGTGTGATGGTGTGTATGTGTGTTAGCACGATAGCGCCGAAAGATTCACTGGGTGGGGAGGTTCCAGCCGCTTCCAGTAGCTGCCGATTTTTTTTTATAGGACCTGTATATTTCTTATCGAAGTAGGTGGATGTTAGAGAGCGATTTACCAGCGGTATGACGTGCGTTAGTGTTTAAATATATAATTAGTAATAAATCTGCGTCGCAAGTGTAGTACTAATATTACATAGTTATTGGAAAACAGTGTTACCTATACCTTGTACTATCTGAATATTTCAATGAAAACCAATTTGAATTTGTTAACATTGTATTATAATATTTTGTATATTTGACTTTTGTGTATATATTTTTTTAGTTTACATGTATTAGATTAAATTAAAACAATTTCAATTTTTGCTCTAATCTGCTATACCTATAATAGTAATAGTCGAGCAATGGGAACAACTTGCAGCGGACAGAACCGAATGGCGAGGGGTTGCGGCCAGCTATCAAGGAAATGTTGCTGCAAGAAGGCCGAATCCAAGACCTAACCAGGTCTATGTTTGTCCTGACTGCGGTCGACATGTGCTCTCCCGAATTGGCCTCTATAGCCATAGTCGTGTGCACCGTAGATGAATGGGAATTACAATAGACTACACCTTTTACTTGTTTTTTATTGTACACAATTTATCGACTGTAACATTTTTATACTCGGACTCGAGTAACGGCTAATAATAATAATAATAATAGTAAAAGTTTCAGTATACAATATTTGTTGTCTCACAATCCATTGTTAAATGTAGTTTTACTTTAAATTATGGCTCGTTTTGTAACTTTATTGTATTAATATATATGTAATATTTTATCGTACTAGTGTTTCCCTTTTACTATTTTTTGGCTTGTTCAACACCCACTGGGTAATGTACTATTTTTATGTGAACCAATAAATTATCTATCTACTTAAACTAAAAGATGCTAACACTGTATCTGGAAACAATGTAATTGTGTCAACGCAACTGTTAAGTTTAATGGAAATGGGTCATGGACGCTCTTAAATGGGATGTGATGATTTCCACCCCGTTATTGAAAATAGAATTAACAATATCCTCATCACTCCTGGAGGTATGCAGCGACCAAAACAGCAAATCCAATGAACCATAAAGTTGTGGAACCGAATCACTCTGACTGTTTCAATTTAAAAAAAAAATGAAACATCTGCGACCTCTTCATCTGGTGAAGCTACATATCAACTACAGAAGTTTTGAGTTTGTCCAATTATTAAAACTTAAACTTTTTTTTTCTATTACATTGTTTGTATATTTCAGTTATCAATAAAAAATATTTGGGCTATTTTTTTTTAGAATACAGTAGAGGAGGCAATTAGTCCATTCGAAACGATTTGCTGGTTGGCTATATGAATGATATAAACACTTCTGAGCCACATCATTGTTTTCTAATTGAATTGAATTGAATTTAATATGGCTTCCATTGAAAATCTGAACTGCTGTAATTCATATTGTTGTGTATCAGAATATTGTATACTTAGTTTTTTAAAATGTCATGTACTTATATTTCAATATCTTCAACAAATAATTGTAATAAAAAAGTACGCGGATAACGTCCCATAAGTTCGATTACATATTAAATTAGTTTCCGACTAGTTTGCTGTCATTTAATTATGTGTTTATCATAAACTGATCTCGCAGTTAATGCTAATTATATCCGGCATGTTAACCAATTAAATTCATCAGCTATTTACTACAGTGTCATGCCGTGTGCCGTCGTCGTAAACCGTAATCTTAATCTTAATTGAGCAGAACCGTCTTTGGAAAGTAACCTTAACCTATTCCCTAACTACGCTAGTTATACGTAGACGCATGGTTATTTTGAATTATGTTAATATTATGATGATCATAATTTCATTTAATTTCCTTTTTCGAGTACGTGATGGAATAAAGAAAACACTATTTGTTAATTAACACAATCGCATAGTTGCAACACCTATGCAGGATAATCTCTGGCCGGCGTGTCAACCTTTGGAGACTGCTAGTTTTTCAGAAACTAAGTGTTCTTTGACACACATGGTCTAATATGATTAATATGGGAGCTACAATCTATTAATGGAAAATGATGAATATTGTTTCAATTACATATGCGTATACATAGTGTTGACTAATAAAATTGTAATTTTCTACTTGCTCGGTATGTTTTATGTATTTTATTATGTGTATACTACTGTAGGAGTAGAAGTGGTATTTAACTCAAACTTTAGTCGATACCACTTTTCAAACAGAACTTTTCACAAAAAAATTATTTTTGAGACAATAACCCACCAAAACGAATGGGTAAACAAAGCTTTGTGTTGAGGACAACCGTACTTTTGAATGAATGATGTCCAGTGAAACACAACGATCTCTTTCCATCATCCAGCGAGTATATCAGCATATACGCAAAAGCTATGTCTTTATAAACATATCTATCCATATTACGTATATCTTCCTATCTTAACTACCACATCCAAACTATATTAACAAGTATAGCGTGAAACCTCATCGTCGACTATTTATTTTTGTTTATCAAATTTTGCATAATCTTTGCTATGTAGATTAGAGAACAAGCCTATAATATGCTCTATATCTTCCTTAAATAAATATGCAGTGTGTTTCCAGATAGGGTACCGCACTATTGTAAACTTTCTTATTAGGTAGATTTCTCATCTACCCACTGCAGAGTCACGACTTCGGAAAAATTTCATTATAGTTCCTTCGTTTATGGTCCCCAGACCCGAAAAAGTATATATTATAAAGTGCCGCTTATATATATGGTCACTTCCGGTTTCGCCGGAAGTGACACTACTTGCGATTTTTAAATGGAACACCCTGTATATTATTGCATTTTTAAATTCTACATAATTTTCTGAATCCAGCTATGCCAAAAAATAAGTTACATTTCAAACATCAATTTTTTTTATAATATAATTTTTAGTTTTCCATTTAAGTGTGCCATGACGGCTCCGATTTATTCTAAATGACCCGTGTAATGCTACAAAAATCGAAATTCCGTTAAAAACACTAAATTACGTGATTTATGAGCAAATAAAATTCACCAAAATTGTTTTTGAGGCAAAGCTCAATTTTTTCAAATCGAACCATATCTAAAATATGTGATAAATACAAATAAAATTGCAGCTAAAAGAAAATAAGAAAATGTAGTTTTATTCTAATTATTTTGTTACACATAAGGTGGTTTTGGAATACAAAAAATTAACACAAAACATTATAATAGTTGTTCAAAATGCTGTCCATTAACGTGAATGTACTTCTGAACTCGCATAGCTGTTTCTCGAAGAACATTCGCCAATTGCTGGGTCGTTATGCTATTAGTTGCTCGTCTTACTCGTAGCTCCAGGTCTTCACGTGTTGTAACCGCGGTTGCATAGGCAATATTTTTTAAATGACCCCAAACAAAGTAATCAAGGAGTGATAAATCAGCCACCTCACAGGACCATTCGTCGAAATTACGTTTTCTCCGAATTTCCGTTGAAGGTAATAAATTACTATCCTTAAATTATGAAGAGGAGCGCCAAATTGTTGGAAATACATTCCCTGTCCTGAATCTAAACGTAACTCATCTAAAATGTCCTCAATCTCATTTTCCACGAATCTCAAGTGTCTGGCACCAGTCAGAGGTCCTTCAAATATTATTGGACCAATGATTCTACTACCGATTATTCCAAGCCAAACATTGAAACCGAACCGCACTGAAAGTTACCCTTCGTAATAAATTTAGATTTTCTTGTGACCAATATTTTGAATTTTGTCGGTTAAATAATCCCAAATTTGTAAACCTAGACTCGTCAGAAAAAAAAAACGGTCCCAAAAAATCATTGTTTGGCTGCACGTTATTATACAAAATCCATTTGCAATATTCTATCCTATGTTCGTAATCATTTTCGTACAAATGCTAGTGCAATTGGAATTTAAAAGATTTATAGTGGTATTTGTGCAAGATTCGGCTTACTGTTTGGTGACTGGTGTCCAATTCAAACCCAACTTGCCTTAAAAAAACAGTCTTATCAATTTCTATTCTAGCCAAAACATTAATTTCCGTTCCCTCGTCAATAATGAAGTTTTCTTCGGGATCATTGTTGGGCTCTCTTCGGAATTGGTTTTCAACACGTTTAAAATAATTTTTGGATGGACTTTGTCTATCAGGATATCGTTGGACATAAAGGTCGGTAGCGGCAACTGCATTTCTTTTACATTCCCCATAAATAATTAACATGTCCACTTTTTCATTTCTTATATAAATTTGCGGCATTTTGAACACAATTGACAAAGATTTTAAACAATTTTTAAAGACACAATAAAAACACCGTTAAACCAACAAATGTTTGACAAGCTAAATATTTTATTGTTTTCAAAACCACCTTAGTTACTTCTTAACATTTAATTAGAACAAATTGTATTTTCTTATTTTCTTTTAGCTGTAATTTTGTTTGTATTTATCGCGCATTTTAATACAACATATGAATAAATCCCTTACTAATAGTACTAATAAATGATACCACGGTACCGATATGGTTCCATTTGAAAAAATTGAGTTTTGCTCCAGAAACAATTTTGGTGAATTTTATTTGCTCATAAATCACGTAATTTACGGGTCATTTAGAATAAATCGGAACCGTCATAGCACATTTAAATAGAAAACCAAAAATTATATTATAAAAAAATGTATATTTGATATGTCACTTATTTGGCAACGTTGTGTACAGAAAATTATGCAGAATTCAAAAATGCAATAATATACCGGGTGTTCCATTTAAAAATCGAAAGTTAGTATCACTTCTGTCGAAACTGGAAGTGAAAAAAATCAATTGTATGTCAAAGAGTGCCGCTTTCTATGTATGTAGTATATCCTAAATTTCAATCATTATCTTCAAAACTGAAGGGGAAGCGCATAGGAAATTTTTTTAAAATGGCGGTGGTTTAAAGTCTTCAAAAAATCCTCAAAATTTTATTTCGAATCAAATATGTACATACAATATAGGACGAAATCTACTTCTCCGACTGGCCTCTGCCATGGGGTTAGTTTTTTGATTTACCGAAAAAGGGTCATTCTATATAAGAAATTTTGCTTGTCTTAGGAAGCTACACATAAGATAAATAATTATACAGGGTATTCTGAAAATTAGAAAATATCTAATAGACTAATCAAACAACCTTCTATTTAATTTTCAGTCAAAGATAAGAAATTTTACAAGAATGCAGTACCCCATCGGGGACACACTGTATATTTACTTAAATTTAAAAATGAAAGTCTCCCTACGGTATCCTGCATGTCATTCGGGTATTCAATTCAAAACTTTATTTGCACCGTATGATGAATTTTAATATCAGAAAATACGAAAATTTCGTAAATATCAATATGAGAAGTTCACGTATAAAAACTATTTATTCAAAAAAGTTGCAAATTATAGTGAGAAATTTTTTTTTTATTTTTATTTAAAAATGACATGGTAGAAAATGTGTTTGTATTCATACTGCTCTCGTAATCATACCAAAAACTGCATATTTCTTATTTGTATTATAACCAACTATTGTCTTCATTATACAAGCAAGTTAACCAGCGTTTTATAAATAAATTTTTAAATATTTTTTACGTGAAGAAACAATGAAAATGGCATTTTTGATTAGTTATAATTATTTTATTGCAACACTATCTTTTTCCACTGAGGTACTTATCAATGTGAATTATATTGATAGTACCAATAGAATTCAGAAATGTCGAAGTCGATGTTAAACTGCCCCACGTTGGGCGCCAAAAATGCATTAAATATTGCTGGTTTCGATTTTGACGAATAGCTTATGCCGTTTTCAAATAATCTCTTATTTAAGAGTAACTGTCAACCGATGACAGTCATAAATATCAGTATTAAGCTTACCTGTTTTAATAATACTTTTCACTTTCTTCTGATGGATACTTTATGATTACTTATGCTTATCCTTCTTTCAAATAACCTTCCTCAGGAAATTTGCATCATTTTCTAATGTTTATATATTAACAAAACCTAAAACCAATGTCATCTTCTTCATTTTCCAAACATCAATACAAGATAAATAATCAAGAATACAATATATGGGTAACAGACTTCATTAAATATACACACTTTTTATAGCAGATTACAAATCATGTTTGTCTGTGTTAGAAAAAAAAACCAATTGTAAAATTTACATAAAACATAAGTGATGCTTTCGAAGTAAAGAATAAATGCAAAACCCCTAAAATTTTAATACCTGTATTTTACCCCCTGGTTAAGTATTATGAAAATGTCTACGTAGTCTGGAAGTGGTTAGCATATTTTAACATGAAAATATACAGATGAATTCAATTTTATATATCTATAGTGTAGATAATTGTGAAATAAAAGTGAAGAAACAAGCTTAATTTAAATCGTTTAATATTATGAAGCATTGGAAACTTACATTTTAAGTAAACTGAAGATATGTGAATTTCATAAAATATCTTTATTATATTTTTAATTATTGTGCTCTCTTGTCAAGGACCTAATTGTGGATTTTCGAAAAGAAAGATTCGCCATCAAGTCCTCGGTAGTATAGTGGTCAGTATCCCCGCCTGTCGGTTCGATTCCCCGCCGGGGAGAACTTTTTACATTTTATTAATTACAATAATAATTGTATTAATTTATCGTTGTTTCATAAATATTGATTTTACAAGTGATTATTTGGTATAATTGAGCAAAAAACAAAATAATATATTTCTATAGGAAGTCTCCTTTAGATCTGCTGCATGTTTTTTTTTTTAAGTAATTTTTCCTTATTTGCAACGAAACTCCACATTTAAGCTTTTCTTCTTAATTGAAATAACTTTGTTAAATGAAATTTTCATTAAAAATGTTAAAAAGGGTAGTTTGCTCAAAGTCGATTTGATATTTTTTAATTTTTAAAGTACCCTGTATAATTTATCTTAAATTTAACAATTCCTTATGACTTTCTAAGACAAGCAAAACTTTTTGTAAAGAATGACGTTTCTCGGCAGATCTAAAAAAAAATAATTATAAGAGTATGGTATCCCATCCGAGGAGACACAGTATATCTACTTAAATTTAGAAATAAAAATCCTCCTACAGTATCCTGCGTGACATTCGGGTATTCAATTCAAAACAACTTTATTTGCACTATATGATGAATTTCGATATCAGAAAATACGAAAATTTCATAAATATTAGAATTCTTAAAAGTTCACTTGTAACAAAAATTTGCAAATTATAGTGAGAAAATTGCAACAATTTACAATTATTTTTTTATTCGATTGATATTGAAAAGTAAGGTATTGTGATTCGAATATTTGAACGAAAATTACTAAAAATTTATGACACACCGAAGAAAATGTTTTTGTATTCATACTGCTCTCGAAATCGTACCAAGGATAGCATTTTTCGTATTTGCGTCATAACCAACTATTGTCGTCATTATTCAAGCGAGTTAACTAACGTTATATAAATAAATTTTTAAATAAGAACTGAAGAACTAATGAAGGTGGCATTTTTCATGAATAATAATTATTTTATTGCGAAACTAGCTTTTTCCACTGAAGTACTTATCAATATAATTCAGAAGAGTTAAAGTCGATGTTGCTGCCCCACGTTGGGCGCCAAAATGCAGTAAATTGCGTTAATTTCGGCTTTGACAAATAACTTATGCCGTTTTCAAATACTCTCTGGCTTTTTTTAGAGTAACTGTCAACTGATGACAGTCACAAATATCAGTATTACGCTGACCTGTTTTAATAATACTTTTCACTTTCTGCTGATGGACACCTTATGAATGCTTATGCTGGTCCTCCTTCTGTTTGTTGCGTCTTTTAATATTATAAAGCATTGGAAACTTACATTATAAGCAAACTGAAGATATGTGTATCTCCTAAAGTAATCGTTATTAATTTTGTAATTATTTTGCTCCTTTATCAAGGACCTAATTGTGGATTTTCGAAAAGAAAGATTTGCCGTTATGTCCTCGGGAGACCGGGGTTCGATTCCCCGCCGGGGAGGACTTTAAAAGTGATTATTTGGTAACATCAACAAAAAACAAAATAATATATGTCTACTGGAAGTCTCCTTTAGATCTGCTGCATGTTGTGTCATAACCAGCTATTGTCTTCGTTATTTAAGCTAGTTAATCAGCGTTATATAAATAAATGTTTAAATATTTTTACGTGAAGAAATAACGATTGATGAGTTATAATTATTTTATTGCGAAACTAGCTTTTGCCACTGATGTACTTATCAATATGAATTATATTGATAGTACCAATGGAATTAAGAAATATCGGTGTTAAGTTGCCCCACGTTGGGCGCCAAAAATGCAATAAATGGTGCTGGTTCATTGATAAATAACTTATATCGTTTTCAAATACTCTCTTTTTTTAAATTAGTATTAGTATTACGCTGACCTGTTTTTGGCTGATGGGTACTGTATGATTGCTTACGTTGGTCCTCCTTCTAGCTCTGTTGCGTTGCTACTTGCTTTTCGCCATTTTCTTCTACTTTCTTTCAAATAACCTTCCTTAGAAAATTTGCATCATTTTCTAATGTCTTTCTATACTAACAAAACCCAAAACCAAAGTCATCTCCTCCCATTTTTCCAAACATCAATACAATATAAATAATCAAGAATACCATACATAGGTAACAGACTTCATTAAATATACACACTTTTTATGGCGGACTACAAATCATGTTTGTTTGTTTTAGAAAGAAAATGATAATTTTTTAACGAAATAGAAATCCAATTATTAAAGGATTACACTGAAAACATCCCATGGGAGATTATCACTTAAGTCATTATGTTGCTATACAACGAAAAATTTTGACAGTTTTATAATTTATTTAAAATGTCACATTCACGATTTGACATATTATCAGAATTTCAAAAAATTATCTCACCGAATTTACCACGTGCACTGGTAAATCCTTATAATTTTTTCGGTAATACTAAGCAACAAGCTTTCGGTTCATTATTAGAAAAAAATATGACGTGTTTATCAGTGCCCTTGGTAAATTACAGCTGAAATTTTTTTGACGAAATTGAAATCCAATCAAATTCATATATTTCTAATCACGTGAGCGAAAATAGCCAATAAAATCATCATTACACTGCAAATACATTACCATGTGATTATCACGTTGTCTTTCCATTATTCTCTTTTCAAATTATTGGAAATGTCAAAACTGTCAAATTCGCATTACGGAAATTCAGACTTTAATCATAATAATAATTGTTCCATTAATGCATAGTTTTAAATAAATAATTTAATTTAATTGTCAAAAAATTTTCCTACCGAATACACCTCGAACATTGATAAATAATCAAAATGTTGTCATAGAGACTGCTAAAAGTGTGTTGCTTGGCAATTATCTTGGTATTTATCAATACTCTAGGAGTATTACAGATGATAATTGTATTGATTTATCCCTCATTTTCATAAATCTTGGTTTTACAAGTTATTATTTGATACAAATGAGCGAAAAAACAATTAATCTATTTCTATCGAAAACCCCCCCTTAAGTCTACTGCACCTTATTTTATTTTTTTGAAAAGTGATTTTTCCTTATTTTGCGACTGTATTTAAGCTTTTCTTCATAATTGAAAAAACGTTATAAAATAAAATTTCCATTAAAAATGTATAAAAAAGGCAGTTTGTTTAAAGTCGATTTCATGTTTTCTAATTTTGAGATTAGCCTGTATAATTTATCTTGAATTTGACAACTCTGGACTTTTCTCGACAAACAAAAATAACAAAGTTTAAAGATTGCGGTACCCCATCCGGTGACACACTGTACATTCATATATTCCTTAGTACATTGTATCTGCTGAGTAAATCATGAGGAACTAGTCGTCACTGATAAGAAGGCGAACAGAAGTTGTAAAATTTGACCGATAAACAATAATTGTTCACAAACAATTAATCAGATATATTTATGTTTTCGCAACAAAAGTTAAACATATATATATATATATATATATTTTTTTCGAGTCCGTAACATCTTTATTTTAAGAAATACACTTTTATCCACAATAGTTACTTAATAATTGAAATAAGTTGATATATTAAATGAGGTCAAGAATGTTTATTAAATTAAACAAAAGTGGAACTAAAAAATATCTGTTAGAATAAACTTTCGTGACCCAATAAAGATATTTGTTTTTTTTTTTAGGCAAAGTGTTAGAAACATTCTAATAAGTGATTTTAATGGCAAAATTAATTATAATATGGATGTACTAAAATTTTATTAATATTATAAATACAAATTATTGTCAATAATTTTAATAGGCGCACGTAACTTTGTACATTTGTCAGAGCGATCGGATACATAAACTAATTTGTTAAATTGGATTTCTTTTGATAGATATCATTTACATGTTTTATAAATCCCAATTTTCATTTGTTTACCGGTGATCGTAATGATCTTTTAATCAAATTTATATTTGATATTCTCATCACAAATCTTCTTTATAACGTTCACATTATGATACTGTTTAACCAATTTTTACAATAATGGCAACGTTTTTTTTCTCAAGGGCAAGATCACGATAGTTGACTATAAAATGACGAAGTCGAAATAAAGTTTATAAATTATATGAAAGATAAACTGATCCAATCATTCCTCGCAATAATTTGATAAAGTGAAATTTCCCGAACAAAGAATTAAAATTTGCGCCACATTCCTTAGAGGTCATTTTAGAACAAATTATAATAAGTACTGAAAGTGCAATTCGCTACTTTATCAGAGATGCGCATAGGAGATAAACATTTTGAAATATTATAATAACAGGAAAAAACCAAAACTCACAAAAACGAAAATTAACAAAGGGTTACGTGAAAAAGGCTGATAAAGGTAATAATGTGTTTATTTTGATGATGCTAATATGGTTAGGGAAACATGCATTCATATTGTGTTTGAGCGTGATAGTCAAGTGTTTTGGTGTTTATAGAAACTATATTAAAGTCAATGTCACACCAAAAGATTCAACTCCCTCCAAGACATCAGGATTAGGGACTTATTTTAGAACTAAGCAATCCAGGACTCCAAGAATATTCCATTAAATTGAAAAAAATAGGATAACAATATTGCATACCAGATCTAATGATAGATGAGTGCCAAATGAATCGTCATTATCAGCGAAAATTTTAAAAAAATATGTGTTGATTATCATAAACATATAACATAGGCATTATTTGAGGACTGGTTCCAAAATAACTTAGTCCCTAATACATCAAATTAAATAATTGTTATGGATAATTTAAGTTATCATAGTAGTCAACTTGCTTAAAATAATTACTTGATATACAAAAATATTTTACTACAAAAATATAATACTTTTGCTATAATTTTACATGTACTGATGACCCATCTTAATTCTATCCAGCACGTATGGCATCAAGGAAAATCTGGAATGCAACGCAACAATACTTCACCTACTCTAAATGCCTGTCTATTGAATCTAACTGATTGAGGCGTAACAGAAATTGTATCTTGTATATTCAAAAAGTTGAGGATTTATACATACACAGAAAATATTACAATAGTTGAATACCGAACTTAAATTTATGCCAAAACACAGTGTTAAAAATAGTCTTGAAAAAGAGCATAGATATTCAACAAAATTGCTATATAAAGAATCAAAAATATATAATATTAGATCCTCATACATACACTTCTGTCTAATTAAAGTATTTAGCTAACCTCATCTATTCACCAGGTCAGATGATAACTATCTAACTAGATTTGTTACCAGCGATAGCTTAAAAATACCATTGTTTACTAAATCACATAGTCAGAGTTATACTAATTTTTTAACATACTTCCTAAATCCATTAGAACATCAATAACAAAAAACGTTTTAATAAAGACACAAAATTGTTCCTAGAAACAAATCTCCATAAATTTGATTTTCTCTTTTATTGCTGCTAATGGAAAAATGTACATAATTAAACAATTTGAATAAATCGTATATATCCTCACTTCATGTTACTCGTCCATGTATGTAATAATATTATAATTTAGTTTGCACCATCTAAACGTTGTTATATTGAGAGGATCTCCGACACAAGTGTACTAGAGACAGATTTACCTCATTGTTTTAGCATTTTATACAAATCAAATTGTTAGTTATTTATATGAGATTATAAACATGTAAGATATTAAATACAAGAAGCAAATGTAAATACATAATAATTCTTTGAATACATTTCTAATTTCTGATTACAGGAAAATTTATCGTTAATTTAGATGACTATAGCGATAGTGAGACTGGTTTAACTGAATCGCATTGTATTTTAAAAATATAAATAAATTTGTACTGGAACCAACAAATTTGCTTTTTATAATCTGTTGTAAGTACAGTACGGATGTTTAAGCAATTGTTTTTTGAAGTGTTACTTTTTCAATGCGAGTCTGTTTGAACACGCAGCTAGTTTTACGGCCGGTGCTAATAGCCTCTTTACTATATACCGTCTGTCTATTTTACGAGGGCCATACCAAATATTTCGCTTAATATCTATTGTAGAAGAAGAATGTTTTGTGAGCTATATTTTAGTAAAAAGAAAAGAATCAATAGCCTACTTTGTGCGATATATTAAAAAAACCTGAAAAATAGAAAAACCGCAAACGGTTATAGCTTCCTTATTTGAGGAAATACGAAAAAAGTTAAAGGGATGAAAGTTGACGGCAAAGACGCAGTTGGCTTTGACATACGTTCTTGTACAATAATGAAAAGAACAAATCTCAAAGTAGGCCATGGCACCATTAATTCCGTTTATCTTTTCTCTTTCCAACGATATTTTAATAATAATAATAATATTTTAACTGATAGTGTCAATATTTAATATTTTACGAAAACCACAATTCATATCATTGAATCGTAAAAATTAGCTATGCTATGATTAGTGAAAAACAATGCATAGTTATTAACAAATTTGACAGATTGTCACAGTTATACAGGGTTACTGGTAATTCGATACATTCCTTTGGAGATGTGATGGGGCATGAGCTAAGGAGTAAATCTAGCCCTAACATACATTATGCAAAACTCAATAGTTTTTGAGATATTTCAATTTGTTTGTTTTTCTCAAAAAAGTAGAACTTAATGTCTTAAAAGTTAATTTCCGAAAAATCTACTTGACATTTTTAATTTTTTTTTTTACTGGATTATTTGTCCAATATTATAGATATCCGTTTGGAATGAAAAATATCCGGAAACATTTCGATCATGTGAACATTTAAAATAAAAACGTAAACATTTTTTTTTTTAAATCAGTTATGAAATTTACCTATTAGGTTTTTTCAAAAAAATATTAATGTAGCACGCGTACAAATTATTATAAAAACTTCCTTATTTCAATAGCTATCTAACTAGGTAGAAATGTTTAATGTACCCTTGATAGTTCTAATAAAAAATTAGTAAAGATAATGCTGGTGGCGGAATTTATTAAACGACTAATCGTTCATTTTCATTTAAGTCAGTCAGTCCTTGACTTTGACGTTTGTGCATATATGTCATTAACTGACATTCTTATCTCCGTGTCCCTTAAGTTTGTTGGTCTTGTCAAATTAGTTATCGAAGATTTTGATTTTGCTCGTAGTTGCTGCTGAAGCTCGCCGAGAATATGGTCTTTGGTACCCAAACCGCCGCTTACCAAATGCACGTGTATTTAGTACGGCATATCGAAATATCGCTGAAACTGGCTCCATGCAATGTAGAAGAAGTGACGCTGGTACTCCTCCCGTTTATGAACCAGATGATGAGGAAGACCCAACTATTTCAACTAATAAAATCGCAAGACTAACCGGAGCGTCACAATGGAAAGTTTGGTCTACGATACGTAGAGTTGGATGTCATCCTTACTACTATACCCCTGCCCAAGGCTTGGAGGAAGGTGATCCTGGAAGGAGAGTGGAATTCTGCCGCTTTATGTTAAATTCAGATGCAGAAAGTGCAAATTTTTTTAACAAGTATTTTATGGACGGACGAATCGAAATTTAATCGCGAGGGTATAACAAATTTCCACAACCTACATTATTGGGCAGAGGAAAATCCCAAGTTAACACGTGAAACTAGTTTCCAAATGAAGTTTTCTATTAATGTGTGGATGGGAGTCATTGGCCACTATTTAATAGGGCCACACTTTCTGCCTCAAAATTTAAACGGGGAAATCTATGAAAATTTTTTAAGAAATGATCTGGCGGTGATTTTAGAAGATGTTTCTCTCGCCGTCAGACAGCGAATGATGTTTCAGAACGACGGTTGTCCAGCACATTATCGGCTGACAGTACGACAGTTACTTGATCAACGTTTCCCTAACCGTTGGATTGGAAGAGCGGGCCCAATGCCTTGGCCAGCGCGAAGCCCTGACTTAACACCCCTTGATTATTACGTATGGGGTCATATGAAGGAGATGGTCTATGCCACACCAGTCAGTACTATAGAAAACCTTAGACAAAGGATAGTCGATGCTACCCAACACATAAGGCATAATCTGACAATCAGAGTAACAAGGACGGAAATAAGAAGACGCTGCCGTGTCTGTATACGGAATAGGGGCTCCCATTTTGAGCAAGACATATAAAAAATAAAGTACAACTTTGAAATTAATGAAGAATTAAACTCTACTTTTAAAATGTTTTTTACTGTTTATCTAAAAATAAAATTCGTACTACTTGTGTTATTTTTACTAGTATTTTCTTAGAACTATTAAGGGTACATTGAACATTTGTACCTTGTTAGATAGCTATTGAAATAAGGCTGTTTTTATAATAATTTATACGCGTTACGTTAATTTTTTTTTTTGAAAAAACCTAATAGGTAAATTTCATAACTGATTTAAAAAAAAAAATTTCAAGTTTTTATTTCTGATTTTCACATGATCAATGTTTCCAGATATTTTTCATTCCAAACGGATATCTATAATATTGGACAAGTAATACAGTAAAAAAAAAATTTAAAATGTCAAATAGATTTTTCGAAAATTAACTTTTAGGACATTAAGATCTACTTTTTGAGAAAAACAAAAAAAATTAAATATCTCAAAAACTATTAAGTTTTGCATAATATATGTTAGGGCTAAATTTACTTCTTAGATCATGCCCCATCACATCTCCAAAGGAATGTATTGAATTACCGGTAACCCTGTATATTGTATGTTGCGTTGTCGAGTTCCAAGCCAAGTTTTATATTAGTAATTATGGTGTACACCAATAATAACAAATTCGATATGATTAGTATTTATTGTTAGTGCAATTTTGACACTGAGATGGCAATCACGGTTTACGGAGATAGATTTCTAGATTCTCCGTAGCCAAATCGAACTATGTTTAGGAAGTTCATTTTCAAAAAAGCAATTAGGCGAAGGAATGCTGCGGATAACGTAAGAAAAGTTAATAGAGTATTGAATTATGTAGAAAATGAAGAAACCTTTTTGAGGCAAATTAAGAGAAACTAAAGAGAAAGAGAAGAGATTAAAAAAAGACAGTGCATGAAAATTATTAAAAAAAAACGAATTTTGATGCTACAAAATGAGGAAAGTTCAACATTTAAATGAGAGAGCTAAGCCGAGGAGAGTAAGATTGTGTAGACGGTTATTAACTAAAAAAAAGGAATGACCCGCTGATATGTAGCAAAATTCTTTGGTCGGACGGATCAAATTTTTGTAATAATAGATCTTTTAATAGAAATGTGCATTATAAGTAGCCATGAAAAATTCACATTGGTGCAAAGAGACTGCTTTCCAAGAAAGATTTTCTACGAATGTTTGGGTGGGTCTTTTAGGGATCACAGTAATTGGACCTAATTTTTATGATGGCAAATCAACCGCTCGTAGATACCTTAATTTTCTTGCAAAACGAATTTCAAGATTTTCTTTATGAATTAACAGTGTCAGAAAGATAAAATTATTCATATTTTCGACAAGATGGGGCTCCACCTCACACTGCTGTAATATGTACAAATTATTTAAATCAAGTTATGCCAGATAGCTGGATAGGCACGTATAGACTCATTCTATGGCCAGCTCAATCACCGGATATTACTCTCTTGGACTTTTTGTCTGGGGTTACATTAAAGACAAGGTATTTCAAACTACCCCTAAAAATATTGCGTATATCAAATCCAGAATTAGAAACGCATGTGAGGCAATTACTCCTGAAATGCTCCAAAATGTAATGCGTAAGGTGTCTCGTAGAGCACATTTATGTATTAGAATGCATGGTGCACAATTTGAGTATTTGTAGTTAAAAAAAACAAATACACATATTTTCTTTTCAATATGGTAGTAGTATAGTATACATAGTTTTTCGTTTTTTTTTATGTTCATTTTGTACTCGTATTTTTATTTATATATTTATGAGAAATTGAATTAAACTTGATGCTTTCTTAGGGGTGGCAACGAACAGTATCCCTACTGGAATCCAGAAGTCGTATAATGTAGAAACCTTTGGAAGATCCACATAGGTAAATTTCAGTCAATTGCAAAAAGGAGCCATAATGCAGGTCACAGCGAACCACTCTTGAAGCCTTTTAGAATTAAAGGGGTCCAAAGAAATACGTTTTCAAAGGCGTTCTTATTGCCTTTTACCGCCCCTTCCCAGATTTACTAGTTGTTCTATATTTTCTTGACTCCAGTTGACAGGCTAAAAAAATGGCAAGGGACTCATGTTGAAGGGTACATTTATACTTTCTGGTGAATGGCGCTGTTGTTGGTTCGTAAAAATGTTCTCCAATCCCATGGCTTTAAAACACCAATAAAATATATATCTGCCTCCCTAACAGTTCATATCTCCGTAGAAGGTCCGTAGAAGATAAGAAAAAATCTTCTTCTTGTTCTCTACCTTAGTGTTTTTTTTTAAATATATCTCTATGATTTCCACCTATATTATTAGACATAAATCAGGATACAAACTTTGCATCATGCCAACAAGCTTTATGAGTTCAGAGGATATTTTTTTCTCAAATTAGGCTAATATCTCAAGGTTATATTAAAAATCTTGTTGACATAATGACCAGAAGTACCAGGCTGTTGTTGTTGCGTTCAGGGAGCATATTATTAACAGAAAATCTATAAATATATCTAACATTGTAATTTTTTAACAATAAAAAATCTGGTGTACGAATTTTTTTAGGTCCCATTTATTTTTCTCGCATATGTCCTGAAATTTCTAGAAGCAGTTCGATTATGCAAAACTTGTTAAAGGTATCATGCAAATAACTGCCATACGCCTAAATGCAATTTTTTTAAATTAAAATAATGGATCTAATCTTCAATAATAATTTACGTGTTTTCTGATAAATTGAAAATAAATGCATATCTTTTCTTATTCTAAAAAACAACAATATGATGTATAAAATGCGCTTATTGCAGAAATGTCTATGAAACAGCATTACAGTAGTTAGGTAGTATAAACAAAAACATGGCGTACGAGCATTAAATTATGTTAAAAAAGACTGCATGGATGTAATTGTGGTAAATGTATCCAATTTCATTATTTTTCACCACTGAAGCTTGAAGGTTATAATAAATAAATGACCATAATATTGATTATGCATCGCGGTTGCTTTTAAATACAATGACACTTTAAAATGATAGTTCCTATTGGTTTTTAGGCAAAAAACTTGCATGGACTGAATCATGCTACTGAGTACCACTAAAAAAACTAATGACTTCTTTGGTCATTATATCTACAACACGGATTTACAATAAAATCATCGGTTTCTGAAAACCAACTTTTATTTATGCCTATAACGTTATATTTGCCCCTAGTGGTGTTGTGCGGGGTATAAATTAGAAGAGCATTTAATCTGGTATCACAGGAACTTTTGTTTAAAATAAGTTTTTAAATAATTAGTTTAATTAACAATAGAGAAAGAGATCCGATAAGCAAATATTTATTATTTTTGGTCATAACTTTTTTTCGATACATACCGGGTGTACCTTTTTTCTTTATTTAAAATATCGGAATGCAACTTGGTAGATGTAATATATGGCCAAAAAGACACTTCGTGACATAACTGTTATTTTTTCCTCAACTTTTTATTTCTAAATGGAACACCCTGTATATTATTATATTTTTGGAATCCATGGAAAACTCTACGGTGATACCCTATAAGTGACAGTTCGACTCCATGAAAAAATTTGACTCGAAATTTGTTGGTGCATCTGGAGTGGCATGAAAACAATGCTTTTGGTCACATCCACGAATTCCTTAGAACTTCCGCTATTTTACGGTAGTACCCTACCATTATAGTTCCATTTAAACAAAAGGTTTTGTTAAAAAAAACTGTTCGGGTCAAATTTGATGGCCCACGGAATACACATTTTCAATTTTGTATGCTCGACTTGAATTTTCTGACGTCATGTTAGAGAACACCCCAAAATCCTCGATGAACTTTTCGAAACTGTTTCTAAACATTTCCCATGAAAAGCGTGCTTCACATAAAAATGCCGTTGGAAGAAGTTTTTATACATTCAATCACATGTTCTCTCTACGGAGCATTTTTTATGCAAAAATATCAGAAACTCATCAAGGAGTGTAATTTTAGAAAGTATACTAAATGTCACTGCACGGGGATGTAATGTCACCGAGAAAATCAACTTTAAATTTTGAAAATAAAAACCACCTTTTCACGAATCCATCTCATGCGTTGTGTTAAATATGAGGACAAGTTATCCGGTCTCTAGTCAAAGTATTTCGAGAGTTTTAGCGAAAATAGCCCTTAGCGTCGAGGATGCCATATCATTTTCTAGCAGTCGATTTTGACGGGGGGAAAATGATGGGTTTTAACGGTATTTGCCCTAAACCGGTTCCTCAGTGATTCGGTGTCAAAAAAGTATAGTTACCATGTACTCAGAACGTGCATGGGACCGCCTTGCCTAAACGTATTAATCTATAATTGCAGAATATAATTCAAAGTCGTTGCGATTCAAGCATTTTTAAGCTCCGAGGAGCGACCAAAATTGATATTGAACTGAAAATACGTCAATAGACAGGCAAGCAAAAGCCCATCAAAAAATTATAAACATTGAACTTTTTACGGAATCTTTTTGTGTAATCGTTAGCTAAACTAAACATCGGATGGTAGTTGGTACATTATGAGTCGTTCCGTTCCTCACTATGTGTTATACACAGGCCAGACTATAGTTTGTCAATACATTTTTCTTGATCGTTTTGTAAAAACATATTTTTTTAAAAGATTTAATATATATTTTTGAACTTTATATTGTCTTTTTCTTGTGTTTTCAAAATTCCTTTTCAGATTTAGATTTAAGAAAGTGTTAGTATTTACTGTGTTAGATTTATAGTGTTACGACGTCCAATTGGTACCATCATTGAAGCAGTTAAGCAAAAACGAAACAGTAAGTATAGATTTTGTATTAGTCTCTGTCTGAAACAGCCGATTTGAACCCTTCTTTGTGAACGTTTAATATCCACTTTGGAAAATATAATAAAAGTCCTTCAGACGTGTGGATCGTTCACAGTCACACCGGTCCATTACAAGCAATTTTTTCTGGTCGTGGCACTCTAGATGCACCAAAAAATTTCGAGTAGTGTTACTCGATGAGTCGATATATCACTTATGGGATATCACCGTACTCAGAATTTTTTAAGGATTCCACAAATATACAGGGTGTTCCGTTTCAAAATCAAAAGTTGGGGTCATTTCCGGTGAAACTGGAAGGGGAAATAATTTCGAGTATGTCACAAAATACTGGCATTAGTGAGTGAAAATTCATATCACTACACCTGTCATAGTTCTACATAGGTAGTCTTATACTTTTTTTAACAAAACATATGTATTAAAAAAAAATTATGGCTAAAAATAATAGATATTTCCTTATCGGATCTCTCTCGTGGATATGTCCACCTTAAGAACAATTGTTTATAATAATTTACGTTTGAAGTTGTAATCAATTAATGCCGCGAGTAAGAGTCATTCTGGTAGTTTCCGAACGAGGGCGTGTATTATGCGTGAATTAAGTCAAATCAGTTTTTTGAAGACGAGAACTTATTAGATCGACGGGATTATCATTTTTGTGTATAAATTATTAGTATTTTAGTATTAAGCTGCTTTCATTTTGTATGTTTCCAAAGTAAATGATTATTAATTCTCGGCTCAGTATTTACCTGTTAGGCTGCACCACAGGAGTGACGTGTCTGATAGTAACCCCGCTGAGATAGCAACCGCACATATAAGTAACCTAACCGCCATATAAGATTTTTCCAGATTCCGTAGCCAGTGCTCACAGCCTCTACGATTATTATGCCACTTTACAGCCGAGCAATGTGTTCTAGAAAGTATCTAAAGTGATAATCCGAAGATAAAGGTAGTCTAGACCAATCGTTCGAGTACACCAGACGTACCAGCAAGAGACCGAGGAAGTAAGTGGGGAAAAGACTGCTATTGTTAAGAACTTTTGTGCCATTACTTCGTACTTCCTGGTATACGTGCTAACCTGCATTGCTCCGTTTGTTATTTACCTATTTCCTTTATATTGTTTCATCAATTTGTCACCTGTAACTCGAATGCTACGTTTCGGCTTAGTTGTAAGTCCTAATTTAGAGATAATAAGTGGTTTTGACAGTTTTAGGTTGTGTACATTTGTAGATAATAGATTTTCACTTTAATAAATATTGTGTTATTGGAAACTATGTCTTTTACTGTCGTGTATCCGAAGCCCATTTTTCTTTAATATACTGTTACTCCACTGAAGTTACTCAAGCCCTGCCTAACCTGGAATTGGAATAGGAAAATATATTTGAAAGATTACTCCATTAGAAGTGTTGTCTTCTTAAGGCCGTTCTAATTGTAATTTACTTCAATTAATTAATGCATATCCAAAGCGAAGTTGTATTGTGCATAAAAATATTCTCACCCGCGTTTACTTTCTCAAAAAGACAAATTAACTTTTGTCTGTAATTAATCTATTGTCACTTGTCGATTTGTCTGTCCGACAGACCGCGTAGAATCATATCATATCATAAATAGAATTAACTGTCGATGTCCTCTACCAGTATTTTGTTAATTTGTTTGTTTTATTGATTGTGATATACATAATTAATTTAAATAATGTAACATGAATTTAACTGATAGATAAACTAAACGTGTTAGCTTGATAAATTGGTCGTGTCTTTTATTTTCTGTTTAATCTGATTTTAATTTTCCTTATTGAAATTAACTGTTGTTGTAAAAAGTCTTGTAGGGCCAGTTAGCAGTACATTCCTATGAGAAGGACAGCTAACAACACTTCGGCCACTGAAGTTGACTATTTATTCCCTGTATCTGTGTGTGCCTCTATCATAGTATTGACAGAGAAAGTGGCATTTCTATACTTTAAATCAGAAACTAGCATTAGAGGCAACATTTTCTTTCAAGCAGTGTGCAAGTTCCAATTTTCGCATTTTATTTATTGAAATTTGCACATGCCAGTCAGTTCAGTGATCAATACTTGAGATCAAAAGATGAGGAATTAAAGCTTGGCTTAGACAGGACGCAAACATGTTTTCCAATATGTATAGTTTACACAATAAACATAAAGAAAAGTGTGTATAAATATGAAAATTAATGACCTTTATTTTGATTTAAGATTGTTCTTCGATGTTTTCGTGAATGCTTACTTGCCTCGTGATCAATTAGTTTCTTAGCACTAGCGATTTCGTAGTTTGAATCATGGTAGTGCCTATAAAATGTTTTCATACATTACAAATGTTAAGGAAAACTCAACGTAACCTAGAAATAACGTAAAATAAACAATTGAAAGCATAATCGCTTAATGCATTCTATCAAGTTATTGACACAAAAGGTTTTATATGCAACATTCATCCGGTAAAATCAATAAATAAATGATTAACGATACGGCGCTGCAAGCTACATAAATAAATATGAAGAAATTAAAATTCTTGATGCGTGAGATGGATAACACAAACATCATAACTAATTATTTCTTGATACTTGTATTTATTCCAACTATCCTATTCTTAATTACACGTCTAATTTAAATCACGTTATAGCATCATCTATCACATGATTTTTTATTTAAATTGAAATCGATAAATCTGAATACACATCCATAACTCTAGCACCTCAAAATAAATGAACATGTTAAAATATGCAGACAATTGTCTGCTTTCCACGAACATGTTCCCTTACGAGTATACGAAACGGTCCTTTGAATGCTACATTTCGAAAATAGTTATTTGCAAATAATTATATGCGGCAAATTAATTTAATTTACCAGGGTAAAGAACTACATCGTCAAATTAATACAACAAAGGCTACTGAATTTTCATTGATCGTCTGAGAACTTCCTTCTAACTTTTATGGTGCGTAGTTCTGTTGCTACGCTGAATCCGAGTTTTAGCGGTTGAGGCTTTTTCGTATGAACTCTATTTTTTACATGTTGAAACGTCCAGTATTGGAGCGTCTTCTATTCAAAAATCATTCTTACTGCTACTACTGCAAATAACGCTTAAGCTCTTAAGGCCCCTCTACATAATGGCCCATCACGATGAGCCATAACGACGGGCCATCGTGTAGAGGGCGCAATGGCCTATGGCTGATCATCGCCGACGATGGCCTCTGTATCGGTTTTTGAACACACATCAAAGGTCCAGGTCCATCCTCGACTACCGTTATACCCGAAGATCGGCCAGTATGTGGACGGTAGCAATGGTCCATCGTGGCCGCCCATAGCGATAACCGATGATTGGCCATTCTGGTTTCGGGTGGGAAATGTGTATTTGTCGTGTTTGTAGTACTAAAAGAAACATTCGATATTTATGAAATATTAGCTTTGATTTTGAACAAGAAAATATGATAAAGTTATAATACAATTTGTTCAGTTATTATTTTCAATAATAATATTAAAAAATTTACGTTTTCTAAATAACAAGTTTATATCATTGAGCTGAATATATCTTCAGAGTTTTGCAATGACAAGCGACTTTAACTTCAATTATACTTCAGTTAATGTAATGCCAGTGGCTTACCGTGTGCCCATTGACACGTAAAATTTCACAAAAATGTTTTACAGTTCAAATTATTGCGGAAGGTTTCTCACCGGCGATATATCTAGTTTTCTATGATTGTTCAATTACGATCCGTCACTATAATTATTCTATGAACTACAAGCAGTTATAGGCTAACGGTCAGTTCCTGGGCCCAGGGGTCTTGTACCTTGCTTATATTTCGAGGGATTACTTTCGACGAAGTTCTGAACCGAAACTTCATATCTGTTTAAATTACTTCGGCCAACCACGGTTTACGTTGTTGGACACTCATACAAAATTTGTTAATCGCTGTTTGTGTAATTAATTAAAGGATATTTTCTCAATATTCTATGATATTTTGCATGAGTATTTAATTCTGATTTACCATTTAATTTCGATAATGCACGAACATTGTCCTCTGTTTTGTATAAAGTTTTATTTTATCCTAGCTATTGCTACCACACTAATTTCAAACAATCATTCTACAGGCCATTGCCGCAACTCTAACTTCAACAACAATAACGCGGAAATTCTACTGCATAACAAGTTTCTTGTTATTTGCATAACCAACTCCGAAACATATACAGTATGGTCATTACTGTAGCAGCGTAAGATTTTCCTATAACATTTAAACAATTGTCTAGAATATTTGGATTGTATAACCTCATGTTTGGATATTTGCTACAACAATTGCTATCAATAAAAATGGTTTTTGTCACTATTGTCCCAATGATTGTATATGTATTAAAACAATTTCTGTCTTTTCTTTCAACTTTATCTTTCTGAAAATACCACCAAATAAATGACACCGATTTAATTTCAATCAAATAAAATCTAAACCAAACTTTAATTATAAATTCACAGTGCAATCTCGAGTAACAAAAAATATATAACATAAATGATTAACTAGTGTTCTCAACTAATAAACAATGTGTTCAAACTTACAAAAAAGTAAGAGTGTGATTAATTTGCTAAGGAAAATAGTATCAGATAAGAAGTCGTAATGTCAAACTTTGCATAAAGAATTTGGGTAGACATGAAAGGTTACTAATAATACTACAAATACAACGTAATTTGGGTCCTAACTTTGTAAAACTAGACGATCACGTAAATGGCCAATTTGTTTATTTATCTTAACATAAAATTAAAATAAATAATTACTAGGTGGGATTAAGCATGTTCTTGATTGCACGATCAAAGATATTTGTCATTAATTAACAGACGGGGGATGTTTCAATGATAAAACTATTTTTCCAATACCTGTAAATTAAAAAAAAAAACAAATTAAACGCATCCCCAAGGTTGTAGATTTTGAAGTAATTTATTATTTCACTCCTTAAAACTCACATTCTTTGAATATTGAATTTTTTAAACTATGTTTAATGACTTGCATATTTCCAAAGGTGTATAGATTATTTTCTAATCTTGTAATTTATTTGTGTTTCAGAAATTTGCCTCATTTAGATTTTTGGTTTTCTTAACTATTTTTGCAATTGATGTTTGTTCAAATTGAACGCATTATCAGAGTTCTATATTTTTTAAGAGGTGCCGTTTATTCATTTGATATATTATGAATGTGACTGTAATTTTTGAAATCTCAAGTTATTGAAATATTAAACATGCCTGAGGAACCAAATTTTCAACGTATTACAGAATTACTATTATTATTATTATTTTGAGGGAGTCAAATTTAAATTGCTTATTAAGCTTATTTGGTTAAAAGGACGCAAAACTTGTAAATATTTTTGTGCCCAAATTACTTTACGTTTGAGGCTGCAAGTTTTGGGGATTATTGTTATTATTATAGAGTTCGATTCACTTCCTCAGTTTATCTACTGGGAACCATTCATCTACGCAAGGCGCGTAAAAATAAATAGCATATTCTTTTATATGTAGTCAAAGTGACATTTTTGTGTCGAAGACACACGCCAAGATCAGCAGAGTCACAAAATATCACATTAATTCCGTATAGAACATTATATTTTTCTTCAACGTCGAATATCGGTTAAATAAATATTATATTCTCTCTTCAAATACTTTTAGTGCAGCTCGTGAGCAGCAGTAGTGCCGTTCGGATAAAGGAGCAGAGAAATGATAGTTTATGCTCACGAAACTTGTCATTAAGATCATGTTTTTGACGTTTAAAGAAAAGGGCATATTGTATTATATGGAACAAAAGTGACATTTTTGTGTCGAGGAAGTACTTGACGAACGAGCCAGGCGAGCCCGGCAAGAACCGAGACACAAGAAGTCACTTCTAAGATATGACAGTTTAACTTATCATTAATTATTCTTTTGACATTTGAAGAAAAGAATAATTATTAAACTACTCCAAGACGACCCTTCAAGCAATCGTCCAACCCTGAAGTCTTATTTACTCCTAACTGTTCGAATATTGGTGGGGCAACCGCTCTCTTTTTTCCACCCCCACCTGCCTCCGTGTAAAGTTATTCTAGGTGCTAGTTTTGAAATGAGAACAAGTAGAATGCATATAATTGTTTATTTAAATTCACAATTTATATACTGTAAATTTAAATAAACATACTGGCGGTCTGCTATATGCACATACATTTTTTGTTTAAGTAGATCTATATTGAATATCTGTATAATAGTTGTGTCTGTTAGAGACGTTGTATTTATACACATGAATGAATTTCTTCCAACCGAGATTTTTAACTAGTACTTGAGATTACTTTTGACCTAAATATTTTCTATTTGAATGCATTTAAATTTAAAACAGGAATACACATTCTTAGAACTTAAAAAAATAACATGGCTATTAAAAAAATTTTGGCTGTCTTAATTTCATCCATATCGTCGTCTTTTCTTGAACAGATGTTGTCAATAAAAAAATGCAGTCCGTTTACAGTATGACTCACTTTGAATGAAAACTCCTTCGATTTTAACAGCACTTTTAAAACACAGACTGCCACAGCCTTTATTTTATGATATATATTTAGAAGTTAATTTCAATTTTCAAGATAGTTTTTTCAATTGAAACACCCTATCTCCACCCGTTATTTATTTATCACAAATTTATATAAAGATAAATAAGCAGTTGGACCATTTACATGATCTAGTTTTGCAAAAGTTAGGATCCAAAATACGTTGTGTTTATAGTAACCCATTTTATTATTAATTTCCCCAGATTATTTAATCAAAGCTTGATATTACTTGTTTATAATTCTGATATGATCTTTTAAGTCAAACACTGCAGAATTTAGCACACTATCTATTAATTCAGAAATCTATTCAGTCGTTCACTTTGTTTGTTTGGTATATTGGTTTATTGAAATTAATTTATTATCATTTATTTAATGTATTGGTTATTATGTAATTTTATTTAGTTTACTTATTGAATTTCCTGAAAAGTGAAAGTTGGAAGAAACAGCAGACACCATTTTAATGCATATATTGTAAAGTTAGGACAATATTAACACAAATAATTTTATTTTACATAACAGTAATAGTTGGGGCAAATAACCAAAAATAACAAATATTTGAGACAATCATCTAAATGATTTATAGAAAAGTTTACGTTGCTTCAGTATGTGACGCGTTTTCCTCCACCTCGCACGACGATGTGGAGAAAAGGGCGCGACCACTCTTTGACACACGAGCTCCGGAAACGAGTTTTCGGCGCCAGTCCTAGTTTAAGTGATAGGACACACTACCCTCAAGCTGAGTACGCGAGGCTGAGTAGCTCAAGAGGAGAAAGTTTACTCTAGAGGGTCAATGTATGGGAAATAAAATCAGTATATTACGGTAGACCTAAAATTACAACTCTAAATACTTATTATAAAAAAAATTTATAAGTTATCAAGTACCGGGAGGAAAGCGAGCATAGCAACGGAAATACCAGCAGCACCAGATGACTCAGGCAACCGGGGCAGCAGGCTGCAACACAGAATATACGGTTAGCAAAAATAGATAAACACGGTGCAGACTAGATACAGACATCAGACAAGTGAAACGAGACCACAATTATATACACAAATATATAAACTACAGTGCAGTAGTTTAGAGAATACTTGGCTAGTGTGTTGATTAATTTGTCCTGCAAAGATAAGGTATGATTACTACAGTGATAATGCAATTTTTCAGTACTCCGAAAACCCCAGTGGGTAATATCAGAGTACCTACAAGATGCAACTCCTCGTGGCAACGGCTGAAAAGACCAGGTATGATTAATACCCTGTGGTGCAACTTTTCATTACTCCGAAAACCCCAGCAACTACGAGATGCAAAACGGCTGAAAAGGTAAAGTATGATTAATAATATATACTGGTGAAACTTTTCAGTACTCAAAAAATCCGAGCGGATGATATCAAAGCACCTACGAGATGCAAAATGGCTGAAAAGGTAAAGTATGATTAATACACAATGTTTGCATTAGCCAAGTTTTCTTACTTAGTTATCTCTCTCCTCTATGGTCTTACTTACTTCTTGGTCTGGACTCAGGCACGTCCGCTTGCAGGAACGGTCAGATTGGACTGACACCTCTCTCAGGTCCACAGGAACTTTTCTATCAATGGAACAGCTGGATGTGGGAGTCGGCGCCAGATAGATGTGCTACTGTAGACTGGACTTGGCCAAAATCTTACTGCTGAATATGACAGATGGCACCTGGATTCGCTTCTCGGAGTGGACACGTCTAACCCCGATGAGTCGCCCTGACTGACTGTCTTGACTTTACAGCAACTTCTCTATCAGCGAAACCTCTTTCCATGGGAATGGGAGTAGTCGCCAGACGGATCCGCTACTGTTTGATGACGTAGGCTGAACTTAGAAATTCGGCGGCTCGGAAGTAAATATATTATAATATCTTAGGTTCAAATCTCGGAGGGAACACGTCTGCTTACTTCGAGTCGATCTGGATGACTGTCAGCACGGTATGAAATGAATCCAATTATTTCCTTCAAATACGAAGGAGTGAGAGAAACAGTGGAAAACAGATGCGCGATGGATCACTGTGACGTCAGAGAGACTTGACAAAATATTTAGAAATATTTTGGGACTTAATAATTCAGAAACAGATAAATTTACATACCTTAATTTGTGGATATTTCGTAGTAACACCGGAATAGGCAGCAAGCACGTGTACCTCGTAGGTCGGCAGCCAGAAGACTAACTGCGGAATAATTAAATTATTCCCTTGTACTGAAAGAGTGAGGTCGCACGGGTGACGTCAAATGGATTTTTAAAATATTTTGGGAGAAAAATAATGCTACTGCCGATTTGTGGACTTGGTAAAATAACGCCACTATGGATTTGTGGACGTGGTCGGTCGCTGGGAAGGCACTCACTTGCGCATGGTTTGGCTTGCCTGTGATATGGAAACTCTTCTCGTCGCTTCCCCACCTGAGTTGATCTGTACCTTACAATCTGATATACCTACGCCGTGCTTCTAGAAGTTAATGATTTTATTAACTTTTAAATTAATTTGTCTACGGCGGTACAGTATATTCGCAAATATAAATATAACAGAACAGTAACTATTAAATATTTACAAGAAAATAATGATATTTTATACATATTTCGGTAACGAAAAACACATCGTTACAAGTAATGAACGTAGGTATACACTTCATAGTAGATTATGTAAATAACAAGAAGTATGTTATGCAATAGAATTTCCATGTCATTTTATTTAAATTAAAATTGCGGCAATAGCCAATATAACAATATAAAATGTTGATGAAAATAGCAAATAACAAGAACAGTGTAATTGGTCTCGATACGTCGGGTTTAACTTGAAGTGGGAGTTTAAAAACGCTCGTGAAATATCGTAGAATGCTGAAGAAAATCCCCAAAATTAAGGAAACAACAATGGCTACCAAATTATTGCGATACTATAACTGAACTGAAACTGTGGAACATATACTATGTGAATGCAAGGTATTAATCCGCATTAGGTTAAAATACCTGGAGTGGGCGGAATTAACACCTGAAGACATACGGAAATTAGCCCTAGGAAAATCACACTTGTAAAAAGTCTTGGAATCCTGGGCAACATTAGTTGTAAGGTAAGTCACAAAAGACCTTTTAGGTCGAACTGAAGTAAGGCTACTCAGAGTCAAGCCACTCCCGAAACAATCTACAATGGCTACCAAAAAATTACGTATGACTGTCAACAGTACAAACATGCGATTTCACGGAGTTTGTGGGTTACGTTGAGTCATTGTTTAATTGACGTAGTGACTAGGTATTGTCAAAAATACTTACCATCACACGTTATATCAGAACCTAATTGAGCCATTTTGTCTGCTCACTGTACGTTGAATTAATTAAATGACGGCATTTAATTGCATGTATATGACAATCAAACAAAATCTTTTGTAGTGCCAAGTGAGGATCCTCACGGAATATTTGCCAAGCAAATCATTATAACGAAGTCTTACATGATATACAGGCGGCACAGGGAAGCCATCGATCTATATTTTAACTAAAGTTTAATTGTTGACTAATTACTAGTAAATTCTTATCACTTATCCTTGTATAAATCTGACGACAATATTTGTGATAGAAAATTGCAATTAATAAAAGTAGATTTCCCTAATAAAATATTCAAATTAACACATTGAAACCTAGTGAAAACTAACTTCATTATTCTGATTGAAAATAACTTCTGAAAAAATTCTGATGTGGTAAAATTTATCCTAACTCCTTCAGTTAAAATGAAATGTTTCATCAAAGTCTAATTTTATCTTTCATCAAAGTCTAATTATCTTTGATTATCTTGGTACCACAAATTCGAAAAATCGTCAATTTTCTACCCCGCAACCAGAACGTAAATTAAATTTTAAATTGCAAAGCGGAAATCGTGATAAACGTAGTGATAACGAAATTACCTTGGAAATGTTGTTTTTCAAGATGAATTATTCTGAAGTTCTGTAGCTAGACTTGTAACAGAATTTATTTCGTGGATATATTTGGGGGAAAACGTAGGTTCAAGTGGCTCCGGAGTGTCCCGCAGAGCTGTATGCTTTTTCTATCATTAAGAAATGTGGAACAAATTGACTTCAAGCTTCACTGACTTGTTCATAACAAAATTAAAAAGGTAGAGAGGGACTCAATCGATACCAGAAACTAGAGCGTGGATTCGAAGCTTCAATTCTGAGAGTCAAATCGCATTTTCCCTTCGTTTTATGAAGACTAGATTGAATGTGAGAAAATATCCCTCTGTTTCCTTGTAGTGCTTGTGTACAGACATAATACAAACAATAATTACGAACATAACGAGTTTCGACCATATATTCTCGCGTTTACCAGGTGGATTATGTCTACAAACACCTCAGCCAGGCCTTTGTAATTTAGTTGTTTACATTAACATCGTAAAATTTAATTACTAACAAATCTCAAACGGCGTTTTGAGAAGTGACACTTAACTTAATATCACACAGTATCAAAGATGCCTCTATTTTCTGTTATTTCTGTGCACATATTTCTTTTTATTTTAATGTAACAATCTTGTATTCATGACTCAAGAGGTTAATACAGCATTGTGAACAGAATTTTGATTATTATTTATGGTTAAAATTGGGAGATGTGTTTGAAAATAATCATAACCCCACGAGCCCACAATATCCACTACACAATTTTCGCCTAAGATTGCATAACCTCCGTGCGCACACTGGTATACAAGCCGCTGGAACATGTGAGGGAAGGACACGGTCTTCCTTGAAACGGTGAGTTGTGTATTCGAGTGCGGTGCCAAATGTTGTGGCGTTTTTGGACACCAAAGATATTGACTTCTGAAAAATAGCTCTCGTACGAAAACGCCCCCACTACTGGAACTCGAACCCAGCGTAGGATTGTCTCCTTAAATATGACTACGCAACATAACAGTTGGAAGAGTTTCTCAGACGCCCACTAAAAAATTCACTACCTCTTGGTCTAGAAGTGTAGAGGTCATTTGATTTATATTGGGCGATTGCCATTCAAGCCCTTCGGACAAGCATTTATATTTATTCCTATTCTACTCTTAATATTAACTATTCTATTATTAATTGTGATGACAATTTTAACATTATTACCGACAGACGACAATTTTATTATTCATTCATTTTAAATTATGATAACTATCGTAATCCCCTCGTACTGAAATGTAAGTGATTTTAACTGGTTGTTTTTTTTTTGTTTCAGGTCGCCATTAATTTTAGCTTTTATATTTATTACCTTCTTCCACAACGTGTTAAGTAGACATGTAAGTACAAACTTTGATTAATTTTATGTTTCTCTATGCTCTCCTCGCATATGACTGAACGTAATTTACCGCTATATTGCTCCCAGTGACATATAATTTTGAAAGGTAATAATTGATAGACAATTAAATATCCAACTAAGGCACTATTATTTGTAAAGGTTCATTATACTTATAAAGAAAATTGTTGTGTATTCTTTGACCATATATTGGTTCAGTCGTTGTTTAATGATATTAAAAATAGATGTGCTTTTACACACACGTCACTTAAGGCTATAAACTGTTGGAAAGGACATTCTTATTTTGCATTAAATTGTTCAAGCCATTACTATGCAGGGCGATCATGTTCAGGAAGGTACCTAGTTCAAATTAATTGCTTGTTTTTTAACTAGAAATAATATTTGTACCATACTTTTATATTATTTGCTGAATAATCTAATTTGGAATTCGAGGAGAAAATGATTTAACTTTAAATTAAAAAAGTTTTGGCGGTAAAGTTGAAAAACGTAAACATTTACAGCGCGTATATTAACATGAAAATGAACATACGGTATTTCATTTTTTATAAATCATCTTCTCGTATGAATTTTCCTGATTTTACCAAAAATTACTTCAAAATTTTTAAATATTACACCTCGTGTGTTCAACTTAGTTCAGGGAGAATCTTCTAAATTCAGCATTATACAGATATATAGAGTTGTATTTAACGTGGGGAAAATTAATCGTCAGTATTAATCATTGTCATAAATATGGTGTACGCCTGAAATTATGGCAAGCCACTGAATACATTTTTTTATTGTAAATTTATTTTCGAACGAAAATGATCTCTTTGACTTTTTCATAGCGAAGGTTATTATTGGCCCTATTTGGTTTAACTATAACGTACCATGTTGAAGAACAAACTTGTCACAAATTAATAATAATAATAATAATAATATTTATTGATTCTTTTGGCCAATAGTTACATTGGATAGAATATGTCAAAAGTACAAAAAAATACAAAAGTAATGTTTAGTACATTAAAAAATCTCGGAAATAAATTCGATAAAAGAAGAATAAAAGTGTACATTATAAAACAAGTCACATAAAAAGGGGAACAAATATATAAATACAAACATATTAACATATAAGTAGGGACATCAGATGCACACATATAATGCACAAACTGTAGTAAAAAGCATATCGAGTACATACCAATAACATAATAAAAATTATTAAAAATTACGTGCCATAGTTAACATATTCTTCCAAAGAATAAAAACTATTTTTACATAGAAACTCTTTGAGTGTTGTTTTAAATCTGTTAATAGAATGAAGTTCTTTCATGTGTATAGGTAACATATTATACAAATAACTCCCTGCACAAATGGGCGATTTTTTAAATAGAGTAAGGTTGTGCTTATCTATACATATATTTTGGCGATTGCGCGTTAGATATGCGTGGTTATCAGAGTGGATTTTTAATTTATTTTTTGCACCATGAATATAAACAAGTAGTTTATACAGATAAATACAGACTAATGGTAATATTTTACTTTTTTTGAATGTGTTGCGACAAGACTCCAGCATTTTCATGTTAAAAATTGTTCTTAGTATCCTTTTTTGTAGAACAAAGACTCGTTGCATATCTGAGCTTTGACCCCAAACAATTATGTTGTAAGAGACTTTGGAGTAGAATAATGCGTAATAAATATTAATCAGTGATTCTTGGTCTAGTTTACTTTTTAATATAGTAATGGCAAAGCAAGATTGTCTCAACTTACAGCACAGCTGATCAATGTGATTTGACCAATTAAGATTTTCATCTAAGGTGATTCCGAGGAAGTTCGTATTTGATTGAATTTTTAATTGATAACCGTTTATGGATATGTTTGCATTATCACTATTAAGTTTTTAATAAAAATTAGGAAACATAAAGGAAACAAGAAATTTTCAACACTTTTTAAAAATATTTGCCATAACTTTACAAGAGACGTTCATCTGGCTCAATACATTTTTGGATATGTTTTCTCATAGATTATCTCACTACCAAAAATTGCTGGATTCCCGAGGATTTCCTGGCATCTTCTTCGATCCTATGAAGAAGAATTTGTCTTATTTTTGCCTTTCTTCTACGGTCTGAACAGGTTTCAGTTTTCTTCATTTCTGTAAGCATATATGCATATTCATTCTTCGATCTGGATGATGTCGATTTGGAAAGCGATCCGCATAAAGACTAGCTGCTAAATACAATAAATTTGACGTTGCACACGGCCCTTGTTCACTTACATATTTGTGGTTACAAACATAAACAACTTCAAGTTTCAGTGCCAATTATATTTGCAAATATCTCAGCCAGCCCTTTGGATGCTTAGATTAACATCATAAAATCTAATGGCTTAAATGACGCAACCTGCAGTTTTGAGAAGGTTTCTACACTATACTGGCAAAGTAAAATTTCATCTTTATGTAAAATAATAATTCATTATTCTTCCAGTTGCGTTATAATTTCTCTTGCAAATAGTATTGTATTTAATGACTTTTTATGTTATAATAATTACTGTTTAATAGTTGTAGAAAACAGAATTCACTGAAACTTTGATTAAAAATAAGACATATTTGAAATAATGAAACACTCAAGTACACGATATTTCGCTATCGATTAAATAGAGTTTAATAATTGTTAAGAAATAATAAATTAAGAATAAATTAATTAAAAATAAAGGAAGTGATAAATGTTAGTATAGGTTACTCAGGCCTACAGATATTTGACACAAAATAAACTTCAATGAAAAACAATTAAAAACGTTCACTAAAAAATATTATGAAAGTGCGTTTACAGAAGGTGTTCAAAATGTTCGCCACCAGCTTCTATACTGTACGTCTCAAAAAAATGTTTTAGTGGTCGAAAGGCCCCTTTATTTGCTTTCACTGCGTTTTCAGCTCCCGCCCATTTTATTTCTCAACTCTTTTTCAGTTGCAACTTCTATGGCATATACAATTTATAGGTAATAAGCCCAAAAAGTAGAACCATAGGGACTAGAACTGGTAACCTTGGAGGCCACCTGATATGCCGCCACATCCAATCTATTTATAACGATAGGTCTCGTCCAGGGATTGTCTATCTACAGCTGAATATGGAGACAGAGGGCTCCGTCATTTCAAAACTACATCCTTAGGCGTATTTTTTATTAATTGACTTATATAGATTAACGCCCTAGCGGAGTTTAGTAGTAGCTATTCCACCACCCAACCAGGATACATACGCATAGATAGTTACACAACAACCATTTCCTACAACATTGCCATCTAGAGCAACTGAGACTCAAAGAAGTGGAACAGTAACTAACTATGTTGCTTCTCACACAAGCTCATTTAGTCCATTATTATCAACTCGGTAACATCTTAGTCAGGATTCAAAGCAGCGGCTCCTCTATCTCAAGCTTAACACAACGTAAGCATTGAACCGCTGAGCCAAAATTTCAAGTTCAAATTTTCCAAAAGCACTGGGAGGTTGTTACAGGGAAGTTTAAGTATATTTTAATTTATGTATGTCCATTCAGTCGTTGTAGTAATTCAAATGGTCCAATTATTTGTTGATTTATCACACAACTATAATCAATGTTGATCGCTTGCTTTTACTTTTTTTAAACCTTCGTATAAAAATTCATCACCAAAATTTGATTAGATTCATGTCACAAATTATTATTTTGCCGTTAATGTTTACTAGCTTTTATTAATAGGCCAGTCGTCAGGTAGATTAACATCGTTTTAAATCGGACAAAAAATTTTACTGTTGGAATCAGTTCATTATAAGCCAACATACTAATTTTCTCCCTCGCCCGTCCCCCGGAATACCCACAATTTTGGGGTAATATTGCTTTTCTTTTGCAAACACCTCGGTTCTGAATGGTCCTACGAAGAAAAAGATGGTTATCAAATTTAAAAATAAGTAAATTCTCCATCGAAATGGTTCACACACATTTTTACTAGTATTAATATTCTTGGCGTTATAGGCAGGAGAAGTCAAGCACCGTATTGCATTCACTATATATATCGACATTTTCTTATACACTTCCAAGCCTTCCAAAGCTGAGCATTGGTACAAACGTTGAGGATGATGTCCTAGTTCGAATTCCAAAACTCCCAATCAATCCCACTTTGGGGCAAATCCTCCTCCATCTTCGAAAAGCCTCTGCCATCGTAGATTTTTGAGTTCTGAGTTTAGCGACCGAACTAAACGTCCGATTCTGTTCGTCTTTGCGTCAAACTGCTTTTTCTGTCCTATATTATCATATAAAAACAGCGATAGTGATGGGTTACACTGGTTTAAAATGTAGTTGAAAAAAAACGAAACGACTAACATTGAATACTAATCATTTAATTAGTTTTTCCATAATAAAAAGGGGAAATAAACATTTAAAACGTCTTTGTTATTTATAAATACCCAGTGCATTCTTCAGGCAAGAAATTACACAAAAACGCAAGTACACGGCATTCAAATTCGCTATCTCAATGCACAGTCGTGATGTGTTGTGCTCTAAATTATTGATACGGTTATGAGAAAGTGGCTATGGTGGCAGTGCTAGTTTAAAGTGTGTCACTTAAAGTTAAAGGTTGGCATTGTTATGTGTTCTGATCACTTGTGTAATATCGTCTGCAAGGACGGTGTGTGTATCGTGGTGGATTATAGGACAGGAAACTACGTTCAGTAGGATTAGTCGTTTTTGTGTGCAAGTTCATGGTTTTTGTGACTTTTGTTATTTACACATGGAACCAACGGACACCGTTTCACGTATTTTGTGCAAAAATCGTGAAAGTGGTGAACTTGTTGTTGTAAAACGGGGCCTCCACACCCTACACCGGATAAGCCAAGAAAGAAATTAAGACAATGCAGTACCCCAGCTCTTCAGTGAGAAGTTGATCACCGCCATTGGAAATTTCCATGACCATCTCATGTTTTTCCATGCAGCAACAGGATGCAATATTACTTCTGCCTCCTTCAGAAAATGTAAAAAGGGTTCCTTCAAGAAGCTCGGAAGCGACGCTTGTTTATGGGATAAAATGTCTGTCTCCAATCAACCGAACGCTACACACGAGGAAATCGCAGAATCGGGACAATATTTTCTTCTCATGCTGTACGGCTATGATGTTAAAGAGAGCTTAAGCAACACCAGGCGTTGGTTATATCGGAGGACAGTTGCTAAGCAGTCCGTCAAGGCAACATTTGACTTGGCTGCACTTCCACTTACATCCGCAGCGGCTAAACTACATTCGTACCGAGTTTACCACCAGGCAAGGGCCAAATTCCGTCATTTCCCCTGGTTTAAAAACTCTTAGTATGCTAATTCTGTATATTTAGATTTAGGTTCAAGTATGAATAGAAAATCACCTGCCAGAAAATGAATGGGGATGCTAAAACCCATCCCAACTGAAGAGGATACAGCACCGGATCGGGTAGTCCACATCATATCCTCCAACTGCAAATCCGGCTGCGACAAGAAATGCAAATGCAGGTCAAGTGGTCTCAGTTGCACAGATATGTGCGGTTACTGCGCTGGGCATAGATGCGCAAATCTCATAGAAGTGGCTGACTCGGACATCGATGACAACGTGGAACCTTTGGCTGACCACATTTTGGGCAAAAATAAATAAAAATGTTTGATTTCCCCAAGTCGGACTGTTTAGGACTTTCAGGATTTCAATTAGGTTATCATCCTCAACATCTTTGGCAATTTTCAGCTTTTTATTTCAAATGTCCGGGCCAATGTTTTATTTGACTGGACTAATAAAATAAATAGTATCGATTTTTTTAATAATAAACTTACCAGTAAATATTATTAAAATTAAAAAATAAGTTGAAAATAACAATAATAAGGAGCATTTTGTTGATAGTGCAGGAGCTAATGAAAAAAATCAGTAAAATATGAATATCTTGAAGACGATAAATAATCGAATAACATATGTGGGCGTTACCCTAACAAATATTCATACCCTCTAGTTACTTTTTTATTTTTGGCCTTTACTGCTGGACCACCCTCTATAAATTTAGTTTGGGTGGTATATTTAAAAAAAGGCAAGGTATTGCATAATTCATTTCTTCAGAGACAGAAGAAGATTAATTAGTATTTAAATCAAATTCTAAATTTAATTAGAGGTTGATTAGTATATTATTTCGATATATTTTAGTTCCAGACATAAATCACATTGAAAGTTGAGATTTAATTAATAACTAATATTTAAATGTATGGATATTGACTTGATTTAAAGCATTATACATCTCGCAACTTTTAATTATTTTACAGACACACTTCTTCTTTTTTCTACTTCGGGTCCTTAAACCCAGGGATTATGACTATAGGAATTTCATTCATCCTTTTATTTTTTTGTCCTTGTTAAATTAAAACAATTTTGAACGTTAAGAGTTAACAGAAAAACGTTCCCAATTAACTTCTCTGCCTGCTCGTCTCTGTCTTCATATGTCGCTCTGTGAGATCCACGGTCATTCAAAGGGATCTCATGGAAAATTCATGATATTTATAATTGAGACTTCCCATAACATTAATTTTGATAAATGTAAGAAGTGGTACCTACATTCTTTGAAGAAGTTTTCAATTTAACTCGGTTATTGTGATGTTGAATAGTTAATTGAGGGAAGCGGTGCCAGTGTGAGTTCATGTTTACCCTCAGATTAAGAAATCTCTTTATTAGTCTGAGTGTTTATCACCGACATAGATATATAAATTGAATAGTAGTACAATGTAATAACACTTGATCAAATTGAATTTCGTGCAGGGTGGGTCCGAATAACCGGCGCGTTGTAGTTTTATGGCCGAGGGAATTTTAAATGTTGTGTGTAGAAGTTTGGATTATTTACTTGTGGATTATTTTAATTGCCTAACCTCTATATGTTATGTACATTTTTATGTTATTAATCTTTATCTTGACCTTTATATTGTTTTAAATATTGAAGTGGTTATGAGGTACCCTGTTTAATTACTAAAAGAAATCCTGGTAATTATTGTCAACAGGAAACTAGGTACTAAAAAATTGGCCATTTGCGTGATCGTTTAGTTTTGTTAGTGTAGGACCCAAATTTCGTTGTGTGTGTATAGCAACCCTATTTATAATTACTCCAGGTTCTTTTATATAAAGTTTAATATTACTTGTTTCTGTCTGATACTATATAACTTAGAAAATTAATCACTCTGTCAATTGAAATACCTGGTAAACCTGAACACACTGTCTACTGTCTATTAATTGAGAGACCTAGTTAATTATATATGTTATTTATGTAGTATCTTATTACTCAAGATTGTACATTTATAGTTGAAGTTTGTTTTCTATTTTGCTTTGAAACAAAACATTTATTTAGTTTATTACTTATATAACGAAAAGGTAAAGGTGAAAGAATAAGACAATAGTTGATGGGAAAAAATAGTAAAAAAAAACCATTTTATTTTATAATAATTGATGCAACAATAGTCGAACATGAAATCAAAAGTAATCCAAATATTTGAGACAATTGTTTAAATATTATAATAGGAAAATTCTAAGTCTAAACAACGCAGGAAAATTAATTTTGTGTGAATTTACTGATAAACTAAACAGCAGTAGTAAGTGTTTAGCACCGAACAGATGTTAACATGGGGTGGCCGAAAAGATCGACGACCTTACAGATTTGTGTAGACAAGTGTCCTTAAAACAGCAGACTGTTAATTTCAAATTTAGATCGAACCCCGATAGTACGTAATGCACCAATTTTACTGTTATGTTGTGCAAACACAGTTCACAACCAATTACGTTCTCGTAGTCACGAGAATTTTACATCGTTGACAATTTAGTAGTTAAATAAATAAAATTGGTTGAATTCGACAAAGACTCTTATAACAGCTCTTATATCAGCGTAAAGCGCCTAAGGAAAAGTATTTGTAAACTTGTAGTGTATGGTCAAAAGCTATAGTTCTTGAATATAAACTTGTTATTTTGCAAACGCAAACTTCCCTAGTAAAATATTTAGAAAATGAAATTTTATGAATTAAAATCGTGAATGAAATCATAACTGAATAACTGGTAATATAAAATTATGATAGTTAAAAATCAAAGCTAATATTTCATTTAAAATATTAATCTAATATTCTTTTAGTACCACAAATGCGTCAATTTTCCCCATTACACCCCGACGTAACCAGAATATGAATGCAATTGCAAATAATAAAGTAGAGTCTCGAAATAAGAAAGTAATCACCTTTAGAAATTTGCCAGCTGAATTTCTGTGCGCTCTGTATAGCGTTATATCGCTTGTGAAAGCTCTCTCCCAGGTTCTATATATGTAACGTCCTCGTAGAGCATGTCGGTGGTTGAGAAGAATTCGTTAAAATGAGATGTAAGTTATAATATTGTTTGGCTAGTAGTTTAGACGGCTGACTTGGTGAAAAATATCCACAAAATAATTTATTAAGCTCGGCGAAACTCGCAACGTAGCTTAGAATGGATTTCAAAGGCAAATATAAAAGTTCGGCGAAAAAATCGCGGCGTAACTTAAAAGGTGCTGTCTTCAGATGCCGATCTTCTCTCATCTTCAATACCACGCCGTCTTCCTTTTATATTGTTCCTGATGTCACCCTTCTACCCGGATTATGCATCTCCGCTTGTCTCTTGTGGGAATATATTTATTTTAACGCTATTATAATATTCGACACTGTGCAACACTTTAGAGTGACGCTCAACTTTCTATCTTTTTCTATGGTTAAGCTAGAAACGTGTAGGCGATTCCATACTATGGGAATACACGAAGTACTTGACGTTTATCTGAATATACGATAAACAAACCCTGCGGCTCGACTAGATTTTATGTAAATTCTGTCTCAAAATTGTAGCGTTTAACTTTGCTTTAAAAGAATATAATTTTAAAATTGCATTTCTGGTAACTTTACTGTGTTTAATATTTAATGACTAAATAAATGACAAGATGAAATAACATGAATTAAACTGCAATAATTACTTGAATTTGGAAACATAAATAGGAAAAATTTAAATTTGTAAATGCCCTATATACTGGGCGTTTCAATATAGTTAAAAACTAAATAATTGCAATCTCTTTAAAATACAATTGTATATGAAAACAATGTTGTTTATTTGCTTGTCATTCTATTTTGAGAAAACCAAATACATATATGGTTTTAGGGATACGTTAATAGGAGTAAAAACAATTAAGTAGTGATGCAGCATGCAGATGTATTTGATGAAGAACTAGATACCAGCGAAAAAAGCCCCAACGTATCTACTGATTTATTATTTTCTTTATTTATTACTTCAACAAATTTTACATAGCAAGGCAATATGCCTTAACCTAGTTTACAAATACAGTGACACTTGAGGAGACCTCGTATTGTGTCTCAGCAGTATTTTCATTCTCATTTCTCTGTCTATTAATGTTGCATCCTTAACATGACAATAAAAAATTATACTTTAAAAAACACGCTTTAATAGAAAACCGAACTAAAAAGTAAAAAATAATGATTAAATATTAAGATTCATTTTATTGTAACAATTGATATCAAGCACACCACGCTTTTTACAATAAAATGAATCTTAATATTTACACATTATTTTTTACTTTTTAGTTAGGTTTGCTCTTAAAGCGTGTTTTTTTTAGTTTTTTTAAACTATTATTTTTTTAAACTTACTAAAAATCATTTAATTAACGCGCTTTTTATTATTATTGTATTTTCAGTTAGTTAAAATATATATTAATAACAGCGGCTCCTCCGGCAAAATCTCGAAAGATATTGGTCATTTATTTTATTTTATCCTGATAATCCTGGTAAGGAAATTAGGACAAAGTTGTCAAATTATTGTATTGTCATTGGGCCTTGATAAATGTGCAATGTTTCAGTTTAATCTGAAGTGGGTGAGAATCACGTTCAAAGATTCCTTCACAAACAAACTAACAAACAAACATACAGGGAAGCTAATAAAAGCGTGTTAATAAAATAGTAAAAATCACTGAAGTGAGTGTATAATACCTATCTAATTTGTGATATGAGTCTATATATAAAGTGTATATAAACAATTTGAGACGGTGTATGATAAGAATGCAGTTAATAAAACTAGTACCACATACTAGTTACTTAAAATTAAATATAACATCTTAGAAGGTTTGAATATAGTATAAGAAATAGTGTGTGGCGTGTTTTTGTTACATCATTATAAGATGGGTAGAAGTGTAGTGTAGTTGTCTCTCAGATATTTTACTTCCACGTCCAGTGGTAATAACGCAAAAAAAAATATTAATTTTTTTGTTGAAATAGGCTTAAAATGTCATGAAATGTCGACATTTTAAATTTGAGCGAAAAAAATTCCTGTCTGTCTGTCTGTCAGTAACTTTCTTTGTGCGCACGTTTACTCTGGAATCGTTTATGATATTGACTTGAAATTTGATACACTTAAACGATGTAACGAGATCTGGAACTAGATTATATTTTGATCTAATTCCGTTGAAGGGTTAGGGGGTAAATGGAGTAAATAAGGATAAATAGATGAAACAAGTAAGTAAGAGTCCATAAAATTGCAATTTAGGGCATGTACGAAAAGTTAAGGTCTCAAATTTTTTTCTGCATCAGCCCCCCACCCCTCTACTACCCCCATTGCCACTCCCCACCCTATTATTAAAGGGGGTAAAAAAAATTAAAATGTGATTTAGTGTGTATACAAGAATGAAACGTCTAAATAAAATTTGTTGGCACTATGTACATAGCCGTTAACCAACTCGTTTATTACAATGGTTTCATGTCTAGTTGGGGAACTTTAGTTGGGGAAAAGGAGATATACTTAGTTTTTGTAATGTTTAGCTTAAGAAGATTGGTATCTAACTAAGTTTTTACTTTTCTAATTGCCGCAGTGGCTTTTTGTTTTGTCCCAAGTCTCCTCCGCACAAATTTGTCGTCTGCATTTGATATAATATTGCATGCATAATTGTTCTATAAAAGATCATTTATATATATAGGGAATAAGCTAGGACGACATAAAATAGTTTCTCGGGGAAACCCAGTTATTTTTGTTGCGCTGTGAGCGTTACCTATTGTGACTTGCTGTGGTCTCTTGGCTAGATAGATAGTCTTTAAATAAATCGTATACTTCCCTCTGATACCTATTTTGTCTAGTTTGTTTAATAGCTGAATATAAGACACTGTGTCAAAGACCTTTTGTAAATCTAATAACTAAGACTTTCTTGCTCATTTCGAAGCTACTTAGTATAGTGTCTGTTGCAGTTGAAGAGGTTCTTCTAAATATTCCTCTGGAATCCATATTGACTTTTTGATATTATTTTATTTTCTTCTAGGAATGACCGAAGTTTATTGTTTAGATACTTTTCATACATTTTTCCAATATTATTTATTAGTAATGTCGTCATGTAATTTTTACTGCCATTTTTTATATATTGGTACCACAATACTTTCTTTAAAAAATTCAGGAATTACAGTTTTTAAGCATAACCTTAATATGCAATAGACTGACTAATTTGTTTGCAAAGGAGTTTTAAGGTTTTCGTTGTTATAATTAGGGTTGTTACAGTATTTCTATAGTTGTTATAATATTCTTTTAGTCGCCAGTTTTCGTTTTTCATTCATTTTCGTTTGGAATATGGACAGTTTAAGTTTATTGTTTTTATTTGTAATCTTAACTATTGCTGTTGTTTCCTTTATTTTTAAATTTAAGTTGTTATAGAAGATGTTAACCGCATTGTTGGCAGAGTGGAAAGTATTCCCTGTGTAATTCCTCCCAATTTATTTGCCCGACTTCTTTCAATAATTTTATCTCGTCTAATTTGTTATTTCTTATATCTTGACTGGTTTTAGCTTTTCATTATTTTCAAGTTCTAGATTTAAGAATATTGGGTAGTGGTCAGTATGTTATTATGCAATACCGCGGGTACATACTTTATTTGTGTCCGTGAATTTATTTTAGTAAAAATGTGATCTATTATCGAAACACTGTTATCGTTTTCCCTAGTCGGTACATTAATTTGCGAGCGAAAACCATTCTGTTCCAACATATCTACATATCTTAAGGTACAAAGGTCTGTTTATGTCGCTGATCAGGATTATCATATCATTATTATTTACAAATTTAATATAATCCTCAATATTGCTAATAAAAGTGTTTACATTTGCGGGAGGAGGTCTGTAGACTCCAATAACTATAAATTTTATTTTATTATAAGTTAATTTACATTCTAGGGTTGTTACCTCGGTAAGCTTTACGACCCTAACATCTGCATACAGATCGTGCATTATAAAGATGAAGACACCGTCATTCTTATTGTAGTTTGCCTCATTATAACAGGATTTGTAGCCTTCTATATAATAATCTTTTATATCTAGTATGGACCAAGTTTTTGTCAATACAATGACTCTTACACTTCCTTTGCCTTTATTTATTACACGCTTTATAATTAGCTTCACCTGTATGTAAACTTTTTCAATATTTGAACGTGATTCTCACCCACTTCAAAACGTCAGATGAAACTGAAACTTTGCACACTTATCAAGAGCCTATGACAATACAATAATTTGACAACTTCGTCCTCACCAGGATCATCAGGATAAAATAAAATAAAAATGACTAATCTATTGTCGATATTTTCGCGGAGGCGCCGTAGTTAATTACGTTAAGTTATTATAAAAAACGTGGGGTGCAATAAAGATATAGTAAAAACCACCCCACGCTTTTTACAATAAAGTATTTAAATGTAAACATTATTTTTTACTTTTTTGTTCGTTTTGCTATTAAAGCGTGTTTTTTAGTTGTTTTAAACAATAATTTTTCAGATATACTAGTACAAAAGTCATCAAAATTTACCTGAATACTTCTTATACAATAGAAATATTATTCATTACTTTAGAAATATTATCAAAACCACTGCATTCTTTAGTTTCTATATCGTTATAATTTCTTAATATATTTATTGTTATTTCTACAGCCGCCATATCCACATATTTAGTTTTTCATATCTATAGTACTTATGGCATTGAGTTTTTACTATATCTAATACACTTATATATAATTGCCTACACTGTTACCGCCCTGCTCATGGGAATATCTCACTATAATTGTTCTAGATCTTCTTTATTTTTATTATGCTTCTCCTCTGGTTAAAACGTGTTAGGATTTCCCTTCCAAGTATCCACACATTTTCCTTGTCAAGCTTTTAGCTTGTAAGAAAAACTTATATTTCCCGGGAATAACGTCTTCTGTTATGAAGATATAAGTTACTTTTCGTTTCCTTCGATTTTGCACCACTGTTCTTTTAATATCTTCCCTTGTGAAGCTGACTAACATTAACTTTTTCCCATTAGTTATTTTCCCGTTCTGAATTGTGTTTCTATTTCTTCGTTCCTAATATTTAGTTTCATTTTATTTTCAAAATGTTTAGGATTTTGTCTGATATTTTTTCATCTTTGTCTTCGGGTACTCCCTGCTGATATTGAATAGCAACAAACTAGAAATAACGAGACCATACTGCACATGGAGAGCAATAATTGAGATCATGAGCAGACCAGAAAAGAACCAATCACACCGGAAACAAACGACAAGAAAAATAAAAGAATAATATACTAAAACCATAGTGATACATGTGCTGCCAGAATTAGAAGTAGAGGAAACAGAACGCTCAAAAGAACAACTCTAGATGGAAAAGGGAGCATAAACACTCCATTTCACGACACAATGCGGCAATGGATTTCACGAACACTTACACTTCTCATCTCCTATTCCTGTAATATGCATCATGCAGCTTTCGCTACTAGCAACAAGTTTGTCCACAGCATAGACGTAGCCGGCCCGGAGATGTATTTTCCGGAAGTGGCAATAATGCCTACCGTACGCTGGTCAATCATCAACCAAAAGTAGATTTGTTAGAATTGTGAGCGGCATGCAACTCTTAATCGGTAGAATGCCGTGGATGATGTTTTCTGCGGAAACACGATTTGATGCTATTCTAAACCGAACAAACTACGTTGGAACACAGCCCTCTGTTAACTGTGCTCTACTGATTGAAGTATACTCCACACGCTGTTCTCATAAAACCTTGTTTAGGATGGATGAAGTTATTGATTTCCTGATGGCAAATACCTAATTTTTTAGATTATTATTACCTACAACACACGACAGAAAGCTTACATCTTTGACATTATCTTTCTTACCAAAAAAAATAATTATAGCCCACCAATAAACGTCATAATATTTTGCTTTATAAATTCCCATAAAAACAACGCTACTTTAATTACACCATAAACCATAATGACTTCCAGATGCACAATTATAGTTAATTGATTTACTCCTGTCTATCTGAATCAATTAAATAATAATAAACCTACACGTAAACCTGCATCCTCCTGTGAGGTCGTATATACGAAAGATTCTTTTACCGTAAAAAATAATCGATTTCAGATAATTGTATACTTATACATCATACGTAGTGCAATAAATTCAAAATGATTTATGCCAGCGTAACTTTTCGAGTTATTTTGCCTTCCACATTTAATACTGTTTTATCGTTGTAATCGTAAAACCTATTAGCGATGTTGGTTAGAAAGAACTAACTAAAAAGCTGACTGCATACCCGGGTATATTTTATTGTTGTCAGATGTTCATTATCTGTTCATGATATATGAGGAGTTAACGATTGTTCAGTTTTTTCTAAATTGTTGTTTAATCCCAGCATTTTAATGCGAAATTTTCTATTTGACTTTTTGTAGACATGATTATTATCTTGTGCGATAACAATAATGAGGTTACCGATGGAAATAGAATCAAACGGCTGAAAACGGTTAAAACTGCTAATAGTAACATTAAATTAATGTTCAGACATTTTCAAACTTAATGAAAAGCTCAACATCAACACTGGATCGTAATTCATACATGAGAATATTGAACCTTGTCACATTTGAATGACCTATTTTTGACGATTACGTATTCGGACCATGCAATGCATTATTTATATACATACATGACTGAAAGTGTTTCAAAGTGAAAGTGAAAAAGTGCCTATCAAATGATTTAAATCAAAAATACTTTTGTCTATAAAGTAGTATTTAAATTATAAATCTTTTCGAAATTTACATCGTTTTAAAAACTTAGAAAAAATGATTATGCAAACATTTTAAATACTTTGTATTAATTTAAATAAATTTTTATTAATTTGAAAAAGGTGTGTTATTTATTTATCTCAATTTCTCAAGATCCATAATAGTCTATAATAACCAATAAAATAAATCAATCATTAAATAAAATAACGTATATTTATAGAAATGCTTAACTAGTGCAATAAACTTAGAATGGACCAATATATAGAGATTTCAAATCAGAAATACTTAACACTCATGTACTGAGTGAGATTGAATACGATGATGTTCTTCTGAAAAGTGAGGACTTTAGAATTATTCATAACAATATACGGGGTGTTGCAAAAAACTTTGAAGATTTTAAGGTACTACTAAACCAATTTAAAAATTTTTATTGCATGGTGCTTACGGAGACATGGAGAGTACATTACACAACGCTATAATCTGTATACAGGGGTCACCAGGAACTGCATCGATCGATATAGAGAAAAGTACGCACCAGAACATTTTGAAAATTTAGGGAGCTAGTGTGGCCAATTCAACTAAAATAATTACAAGTAACTGACACTTCCGGTTATATCGGAAGTCGATAACAATTTGCTTATTTTAAACAGAATATCCTATATATTTTAGGGTTTTCGAGAAGAGTATAAAATTCTGAATCAAAAATATGCAGGATACCCTGTTCCTAAACCCAGTCATTTTAGAAATATCTGACATTATAAAAAAATTTGACAGGTGTAATGGTTTACAGTAACCTTTATAACTTTCTTCGTGTAAAAGAACACAAGGAAAGCTGCATTCTACAATTGAGTTACATTCAATAATAATATACCAAGTGTTCCATCTTTGACGTTACATTTCATAAACTTCAGATCCCAGTAGTATGGAAATGGTAGAACCTCGGAACAGGTTCAGGCTAATGATCAGTGATCAGATTAGGGGTGCGGGGATAATGAGAGTGGTGGGTGGTAATTAGGGGGCGGGACATTATAGGGCGGGGCTTATGAGAGTTGGTGGGGGTCAATTATTGTGGTGGGTGGTAATTAGCGTAGTGGGAGGCAATTAGAGTGACAAGTGGTAATTAGAGTGGTGGAAGGCAATCGCAGTAACAATGAAGGTAATTGCAGTAACAGTGGGGGCAAATGCAGCAAAAATAGGGGTAATTACAGTAACAATAAGGACAATTGCAGTAACAATGGAGTAATAGCATTAACAATGGGGGTAAATGCAGTAACAATGGGGGTAATTGCAGTAACAGTAAGGGTAATTATAGTAACAATAATGGTGATTAAAGCAATTTTTTTTCGCCCATCCATCTGTCCGTTTGTCAACCCGTTCGTCAGGCTACCCACCTGCTCATTGTATTGTCCTATTGCCCTTTGTGTTTTTTTTACGATGACATAAACATTCATTCTTGATTAGTTACAAAATTATTTTAGATGCCTTATCTTTGTACTGATTTATGAGATGAACAATTGCGATCTTGTCTTTTCTTTATGACGATGAACAATTGCGACCTACCTGCCTTATCTTTATGCCGGTCAACAATTATTTTACCTACCTTATCTTTAGAGCCATCTTACGCTGATAAACTTTTTGTGCCTACCTGTCTTATCCGCAATGCACTTTCATCATTTGCCGTATGATTGCACTTCAAGGGTTTGCAATATATTATGAGCGCTCCTCTTTAACGGATTTAGGTACAGAAGCATCCTGACGCCGCAAGTGAGGCGGGAGTGAAATTCTGCAAAGCCTACTTATATTATGATGAAGTTAGAAATAAAACAAAGACTAGTATAATAAATTTATTTTATTATCCATAACTAAAGACATTTATATTCAATTCTACAATAATTTGTATAGAAAATGAACATTTGCGAGAGCACAATGACAATTATACTGGTAAAGTTCCCGACATTCTGGTATTGTCAATAATTTAAGGTTAGGTAGAAGCGGTGAACAGTCATCAAGATCTATAATTTTATTCCACTGTAGATATTGTAGTAGAAAATTCTTCTTCATCACACCTTTGCATAGCATTATAACATCGTTTAATGGTAAATTAAATTGATTCTGACAAAGTTGCTCATTAATTAGTGGCAATTCTTTCAGTTAAATATATCCATGACTCCATTCTAAGCCATGATAATTCTTCTCCAACCATTGATATTGTGCCTTTCCGCCATTTGTTAATGACGAGAATATTGTGGCTTGAAAATATAATTCTTTGACTATAAACTCATTGTCCTTATATTGAAAACCTTGTAAGTCATTGATCAAAGTAGGAAATGTATGCACCATCGTTCACCTAGCATCAACAAAGCCGCTCTGGACCTGGACTGAACCATCCAATGCAAAATAAGCATCGTGAAGTATAAGCGCATATACTCGGGTTTGCTGGGGGAGCTTGGTCTTTCGTGTTTCACATTCTATTTTAACGTCGACAGTGGATGATTTAATTGCATCTGGTTGACAAGAGCAATCAATAACAAACAATAGATTTTTTCTGAATTCTTCAAGATTCATCAGAGGTTCACCCATGTTTCTACCATAATAACTACGTTGAAAGCATAGTAGGTTGCAGAGGCGAGTTTCTTTGCAAAATCTAAATTCCAACGTTCATATGGAAATACTTCAGCATTCAGATATAGCCGAATATTACTAATATCTGCATGAATAAATTTTGTAATGTAAATGTAATGTAAATTAGGTAGCTCATATAAATCCTACATACGATAAGCCATCTGATTTCTAGCATTATCACCACTCTTATTAATTCTGTTTAATATTTTAAGTCATTGTCTGTCTTCAGGAACAATATGTCTAATCGTCCACTCAATTTTACTCATTTTCAGCTCTGCATCAACTTCACCAATATAACAGTCGTTGATAGATCTAGCTATGATTAGAATTAATTCTTTCTTTGCATTTAAAATACCTTTGGTGTAATCTTCAGCAAAATCCATGAGGTATTTAAGAGGGAGTCTACCACTGAACACAGGACTGGTCGTATCTAAATATCCTGCTTCTGTTGTGTGAGCCCCCAACCTGTAGTTATTAGTAATCGGAGATGTGATTCTCCATATGATACCATAGTTTTCATTGCTGTAGTGATTCCAGACTTTCTAACGACGGCCACTTACTGTCCACTTATTTCATATCTTATCTCATCAAATAGAAAAACTAGTGCATTATTAGATAAATAACACGGTTTGGTAGTACCCTTAGGTGTAAATTTTCCTTCTATATAAATGTAGCTCTCTGCAACGTCGAGTATAAGATCTTGAAAATTGATAGGTATATAGAGTTTTTATAATATTGTGAACTATATAGCTCATATGTATGCTCATGTAAGCTACCAATTGACTGGTCATATACAGATTCGCCGAACACTTCCAAGTTTTTCACTAGATGTAATTAGTACCATTGTTAATGTATGATCCTTAATTCTAGCTTTACAATAATCTTCTCACCTCGAAAATTAATTAAATCACCTTTATCATCCAATATGCTTAGCGTGATGTTGTCGATATGCTGACGCTCTTCAGGTGTGACAGGCAAATATGTAGTGTTGGCCGGCTCCCTAGTAAGTTTTGTAACCGGGTTTAGCATCTATGTCAAATTCGAATAGGGTATGGGATTCAAGACTATTCAAATAGGCTCCAGAAATAATGTTACTATCCACCCGTATCATTCGCACTTTCATCATATTAACAGGTAGTATTGATTCATGGTTCGTGTTTGGATGTAAATATATTCATTAAAATCCCAATAGATTTCCAATAGAGTTTGGTTGTGTAAAATCAATGCCATATTTTGATCAAATTTCGCATTGCAGCGTATTATTGTTAAGTCGTAGTTGGAATAATTCTTCGTTTTTATCATTCGACATTGCTTTTAGTATTGCGCGATATATTTCATCAATTTCATAGTCTCCGCATGGTATATGAAGAACTAGGACCACTTTCGATCCAGTTTTATAACAAAATCGATTATTCGTTTCGTCTACATTGAATATGGAATTGTAAGAATAGAATACAATCAATCCCGGTCCATATCGACTAACAGTATTTAATGCAATGGGTGGATAAAATTCGGCACTGAGCACGCTTGAATGACACGATAGTGTAAAAATTCGCGACATAATTGACGTTATTTGGACCTTGTTGCATGAATTTATTGTGATGTAGACAATAGCCCATCCTCCCTTAATTATCTCATCATAAAAAATACAAAGTGCAATAACGGACAGATGGGCATGCGCGCTGGCGGACCGACTGTTGGACCATAATTGCTTTAATAACCATTATTGTTACTGCAATTGTTCTTATTGTTATTGCAATTACCCTCATTGTTGCTGCATTTACCCCCATTTCTACTACAATTACCCTCATTGTTGCTGTAATTACCCTATTGTTACTGCAATTGTTCTTATTGTTACTGTAATTACTCTTATTTTCGCTGCATTTACCGCCACTGTTACCGCAATTACCCTCATTGCTACTGCAATTGCCTCCCACCATTCTAATTACCCATCACGTGACCTTAACTCCGCCACTACAATTGCCCACCACCACCTCTCATAGGTATTTCTGCGTTTTCGTCATCAACAATGGGCTTCCGCTTTTGAATTCTTGCCTTGATAGAGCCATAGTTTTTAAAATTATACAGTACGCGTTTTACAGTGTTTGGTGACGGTTTCTGTTTTTGTGGATATCGAGTAGCAGATGTGCTACAAATTCTTGATATTACTTTATCATATTCTCCATAAATAAAAAACTCTTTGGAACAATCTATTCCTATTATACTAAGAACGGATCATTTTACGATAATATTCTAGCTATATATAGATAGTGCCCTCCAAACATATACCTGAAAAAAAATTAACAGTCAATCATAAAAAGTTAGTCAAATTGCCGGAGCAAGAAAATTGAGAAGGTTTTTACAACACCAACAATATTGAAATTTTAGGTAATACACTAATTAGTAAATCAATTAGTAAGAAGTAAGTAATTAGTAAAATAAAAATTAACAGAAGTAAAAGCATGCAAAATAGACCTGATAATAAATTTAAAAAAAAACAATGGATAAGTGTAGGAATAATTAATTCTACAAATAAGAGAAATTTATTATATAAACAGTGATTGGATTATAAAGCTAACCTAAATCTATTTTGTAAATATAAACAGTTTGTTTGTTTTGTTTTTAACCGCCTTCCAGATCACCTCTTAAGTCTAGGAGATCTAGATTTGTCTGAGTACAGGAGATGGGATCCTGCAGTTTATAATGGAATCCGAACCACTTCTTGGGGATAATTTATATTTGAAAATTGTCCCGAATCCACTAAGAGAGAAAGCTAAACGCGCTGACCCACTAAGCTACCATACAGTGTACAAACAGATTAAATAAAATAATTAAATGAGCTAAAAATGAATATTTGAAAAAGCAAATTAAGATAAACAAACATAGCTCACAAGAACTATGGAAGACAGCACACAATGATTGTAAAAATAACTCCAAAAAAGAACTCATAACAAGCATTAAAATAGATGAGAATGCAATTTCTACAGACACACGAATCATATGTAATAAATTTCTAAACCAATACACAAATTTGGGTAAGAACCTGACTGGAAAAATATAAAAACCAACACATTTTATTAAGAATAAGGAAAGAGTGCCAAATTCCTTATTTAACTGCAACCATAAAAGAGCTATAAACCGTCATATTTTAATCTAAAAAATAACAAAGCTCCCGGATTGATAATATTGATAGCTTAACTTTTAAAGTTATTAGTCCGTATGTTATAGATCCTTTGCACTTTTTAATCAATAAAATATATTTAACCATATACAAAAGCGGAGATAAAACTGAATGTGTAAATTACCGGTCAATCTTACTCATTAGTAGCCTAGCTAAAGTCTTAAAAATTGTAATTTAAAAGCGACTGATTAATAATTATTTCGAAAAGTACAACATACTGTCTGAGTACCAATATGGTTTTAGTGATGCCATATCTACGCAGGATGCAACAGAACTTCTAACAACCAACATTTACAAATCATTAGATGACAATTGTCCATCGCTTTCCACTTTCCCAGATCTGGCAAAAGCTTTTGATACAGTTAACCATGTGCAAGTTTTAGAGACCTTAGAACAAATAGGGATTAGAGGAATACTTTTAACTCTAATGCAGAGCTATCTAACCAACATACAGCAATGTATTAGAATACATGGTTATAATACTGATTTGAAAGTAGTTGAGTATGGGGTTTCACAGGGAACTGTGCTCGGACCGATATTATTCAACATTTATTTTTTTTAAATGTACTAGATTATTTCACTCGCGAACCTGGCAGTCAATGAAAACTAATTTTTTCAAATCCTTGCACCAAGCATATGTCATTATCAGTGGTAAAATGATTATATTGACTTTTTGCAATAATACTCATATGTAGTTTTATCGCTGTAAAACATCTATACAGTTTTATCGGATGGTCCCATTGATATATGTCATATTTTATTTTATAAAATTATACAAGCAGGAAAATTAGATACATATGTGTAAGCCCAAATGACTTAGAGCTACATATAGGTAGAGAGGAGATAAATACACTCGCGGTAAGACAAGATAGAATGTACTTACATAAGGTAATATATTACAAAGTAACAAAACGTTAATAGTTCGAGAAATCAAAGTTATACACAATACATTACAATTCGTAGAACTTATTCAATCTTCAATCTTTGCTTAATCGAACAAACTTAACTTGGTTTTTAAACTTTTTAAATTCAAAATAAAGATGAAATAAGTAAATAATTTTGTTTATTATTATAAAGCAACTTAATATAAAGATCCATTTAATGTACTTGATTAATTCATTCGTGAAATATTCTCCCCAAATGCCACTCGTGCTTTTAAATTTTATTTATAAATTACGATGCCAAGAGTAATATAATACGTGTAAATTGACAATTAATTATCAAAGATTAAATCACACGCGCTAAAGCGCTCGGGATTTAATAAGATAATAAACTGTCAGTTTACACTCTTTACATTACTAGACAACTACGCCCTTGAAAAAAATGTACCGACAAAATTCTTAGCACTAGTGATATTACATACGAAAAAAACAAGATACATGGCAAAATTTGATTCAAAAAGTAAAATTTTATCGAAATAAATTAAGTAATTTGATTCTCGTTTACTAACAATAAATTACGAAAAAACTTATATTGGGCTGCCTATTGCTATATAGTACGGGGATGAATTAATAGAGCTACCACCTGCGAATAAAATAAAAGTCGGGTGTATATTTACTGGGCAGTCAAAAAACGCAACAAAAACTTTGCGAACCCATTAAAATACCGTTACTCTCTGCACTATCTCGCCTGTAAATTGAATCACTTATCTTTATAGGTTTTTAATGTACGTCGGCTTATTTGATAAGACCATGCCGAATGCTTCACCGGCGTTAATAATTAGCTCGTAAAGTTTTTGTTGCGTTTTTTGACTGCCCAGTAAAAATACACCCGACTATACAGTTGTCAATTCACTAAAATGGAATACACAGATAAATAATATAATAACAAAAATCTGAAGTATATTAGCGAAATTTAAACATCTAAAATAATTTGTAGATGAAAAACATGTATATTATATCACGCATTGGAGGAATGCCCTTTAAGATAGTGTATGGGGAGGAGCTTACAACACTCATATCCAAAAAATCGAATTTATTCAATGATCTTTATAGGCTAGCCAACGTTTTTGATATTAGCCAACTATTTTGCTTGGCTTTAATTCTGAAACAAAAAACAGTAAAACATAAATATTACTTATACTTACCTTTCAAGAATAAACAGTATGTCAGTTGTAGTTCCATTTGTTAGCAAGTCTATTAAGTGTCTGCCGGAATAAAATTTAGTAATTCATAGACATTATTCAAAAAGCAAATAAAAAATGGTTATTCAGTAAATCGAGAATGTATGCTCATCAATTAATAGACTTAAAAATACATATTATGATGCAAACTAATAAAAAGGTACTTACTACTCAATGTACGAGTATAGTCATGGGAATAATAACATATTTTATTGTTACATGTACTGTAATACTTATTTACGATTTATGTTGAGATATGAAACACTTAGCAACATGCATATATAATTGTGTTTAATTATTTACTGCATATTTTTATTTATACTTATTATACAAAATATTTATAATTGTGCATTTCCTAAACATAATTTGTAATTGGTAACTAATCATTAGTTTTTTTTTATAAGTATACAAATTAAATAGGGAGGTCTAATCTTATTTCAAGTCTACCACCAGTGAAATGTCTTCTATCTTCAATTGGGTACGGTCTTTATATTTGCTAGGGATTTTTATTTATCCCCTATGATCGCAACGGCACCCCATTTAGTTAGTGTATTAAAGTGAGAGAACCAACTCATGCAAACATTCCCTTAGTCTACACATGTACACTCTATTTAGGTAATACTAGCAAATAGCTATATCATATATTATTGCTCAAGAGCACTTTCTCTTTTATTTTATGTGAACATCACCATAAAAATTAAAGACTTAGTTGAGATTTTACATTAAACTGTATTTTTCACAACAAGGATTTCACCATATTATACAAAATACAATTATTAAATTTAAGGCATGAAATATGTAAAGGATGATTTTAAAATTGAAAATTGTTTTGAAATTTGTCGTTTATTCTTCTGTTCTAATTACTGTTGACTACTGTTAATTAATATAAGAGAAATAATAATTTTTATGACAAAATAGGGAATTATTTGAAAAATAACTGTCCCAGGGGCGGTCTCAACATGAACTTTTATTTTCAATTTATTGCCGATAGCGCAGCTGAAAATCTACTATGCTATTAGTAGTCATATAACTGCTTTCGTGATAGATACTTTAATAGGCAACACAAGAATATAGGATATTGCCTCACTGAGTTGACAATAAAAAAATTAAGTACCAAGAGAAATAATTTTAAAACCACAAGCTAAGCACGTGGAAAATATTATATGAGGATGCAAATAACAACCTTACAAAAAGAAACATCAACAGGTGTAAGTTTTATCTCAGTAAGGCATAACTGCAGCTAAAAATTATGTTCATTGTGTCACGATGGTTTTTTTTTTTTTTACTTTTATTTAACGTCGGCCTATTTCCGCTACTGAGGCCTAACACCGACGCCTGTAGACGAGCTACCCCCAACCAGGAATTTTGCCGAACCTCTTCCCTTAAGAAGAGTAGGGATCTTTTACTTGCCTAACATTTAATAGACAAGGGACCGACGGCTTTACATCCCCTCCGAAGGATGGTATATCCCCTATACAACCCTCGCCTAAGGTTGTATAGCTTCCGCGCATACACTGATATACAAGCCGCTGGAAGATGTGTGAGGCGAGGACGCGGTCTTCGTTGGAACGGTCACCCATTCCAAGTACTAACCGCGCCTTACGTTGCTTTACATCGCATATCGATGTATGTACATAGTAAAGACGCACCCACGCTCGCCCCTTTCACGATGGTTTAATTTTGATTATTTTCACTTAATATAGGCATACATTTTTTAAATTTCTAACGGAAATATAAATATGTCTAGCAAAATTTATGTCTAACATTTATTTTTGAAATTGATTATTTGTGTTTTAATCACTTACATAAACTACGAACTAAAAATACCTATACCTGGCCTCTATTAACATTTTAATAGTGTCAGGTGGGTTACTTGTACTAAAAATAATGACTAAATGATATTTTTATTCGTGTTTTGTTTAAGTAATCTTAATAATGTTGTTACATTCATTACGATCATGTTATTTTAAGAATTATACAAATAATTTAAAGTATTAATAAAGTGATTCATTAACATTTGCACTCCAAATTTAACAAGTAATAGAACTTTGGCATGATAACATAAATCATGTAATGAAGAACTTGCCTAAACTTTACATCTGTTTTACTATGACATCACGATTAATTTGTTAATTTGCAGCTTCGAAATATTTATGTTTTCTTAGAAAAAAAGAACTTAATTTAGAACAAGAAATCAGAATTTGTCGCGAATTACGTAGTATTGAATTTTGTTATAGGGATACTAAAGGGCATAAGTGATATTTTTTTGTGATATTGGACTGGAAATATGTTTAAAAAAAGGTTAAAAAAATGGCAGATCTTATGCCCCGAGAGCAGTTACTAATTTTTTGTCACATATTCCTCATGTTTTATTTTATTTCATTTTGTTTTGGTAACAATTTCAATTATATGGCAGGAATTTTAGAAGCATAAAATCAAGAAAATAATTATTACTAAATAATTAAAGTGTTAATAAAAATAAACAAAATAAATATTATGATTACATTAGCCTCAATTTAAAAGATATAATCTAATAACTCATTAGCTTTTGTGCAGAATTGAGAGCATTATTTCGGATTTTGGATATACCAGTATTGAAAATATCTATGGCATCATATAATGAATCATAGTTGGAAGTCATACGGTACAGGGGGAAAACAACGGCTTTATTATTGTATCAGACAAAGAGAATAGAGACGAACGCGAATGACTGTAAATTATGAATATTTAGGTTATTCAAAATGATATGACAGTTTAAGCTGAGACACAGTAAAAGTCACAGCTCTCTGGGCAATTAGTAGTGTTAGTAAAGTTTACACTGCATTTTCCTTAAAAATAAAATTATAAAGTGGCTGAAATATCAGCTAAAGAAGATTATGATATGGAATGGTTGTCAACTGAATATAGAAAGAGGAAAAAAGAACAACAGAAGAAGATATTTTAAATAGGAAGGACAGAATTTTTAGAACAAGCTCACAATCATACAAAGCCAACAAAAAATATCACCAACATGAAATATACAGAATAGATGTTTAGCATAGACAAAATACAACGAGGAACTCCACAAAAAAATATTCAAGTAAGATGAAAGAAATTGTAAACAAAAATCATTCATCATTATTTTATATAAACAGTAATAATCCATATATATATGCATTTGAGAAGTTGAAAGTTCCGATCCTAATAATGTAATATTAAAAACACCAAGAGGCTACTTTTTGAAATCAAACGATGATAAATATAAACTGTTAGCAAAACTAGCCAAGCTAATAGAGAATATAAAAATCATTAGTTGGAGAGAAACCTGACAAGACTAAACTAACAAAAACAGTCCCCGAATCATATTCTGTAGTAGTTAGCCTGTAGAATATTTCGTTGATGGTAATGCAATAACCAGTTTTCTAAATTCACAAAATATAAAACATAGGTAATGCAAAAGAATTGTATCATATGCTACCAATAAACCAACTATGCTAATACCCATAATAACCAGATGTTATACCTCTTTTGAACCTATCTACCCCGCCACAATCAGTACCCCTACCTTGCAAATATGTGGTTAATAATCACATTTTAGAAAATCGTGTATCACCACTAAAACGCGAAGAATGAAATCATCATACATTGAAGTGCAAAACAGGTTTACCACCCAAATGTGGAGGTGAAAATAACAAGGCATGGTCGAAAAAATATCCCAACCAACCCACCAAACCTATCGAAGATATACCTAATCCCTCCATAAAACCTTTTAACAAAAAAAAATACGAAATAAATGAAGAAAACAAAAAACAACAAAATTCATCAAAAAATAACTATACACGATCTTATTCTTAACACATATATAAAGCAAATAAATAAACTCAAATGCACCAACCGTGAGGAGCGTTTACAAAGGCTGATAAAAAAGTACATCCAACTCTACAACATAAACATCACAGCAATTTTATAATAATAATAATAATAAGTGTCTTTATTAATTTAAATATATAACAATAAATAAACGAGTACAAAGTAACAACGGCAATACACAAAATGTTATATACTAAATTAAAAGGTGCAAGATTCAGACTGAGAATGTCTGCTATTCTTCTTGAACCTGGGGTGGGGCAACATTAGTTAGCATCATAAAAGTAATCAAAAAGATTGAATTTTAGCTTTTTATGTATAACACACAGATTATATATATATATATATATATATATATATATATATCGGGGTATTTGCCCGCTGAGTAGTTGTTTCCTGCAAATCATTTATAATAACAGTATATAGGTTAAGTCCACCAAGGGCTGAAGGTCACCGCTCTCGGTACTTGCAAAATGGCAAGTCGCTATACATCATGGAGACATCTATGATGTCTGATGTATAGTAGCATTAGACCACATGAGAGGATTCACTTACCTCTCACCACTACACCATTTACATTAGTCTGTATAAGACTAGCAGGTTGGCCACTGTCGTTTGTCTATTCCACGACCTATGGCATACTGATGAGAACTAATAAGTTCGAAACCGGTCTATGTCTGGTCGGGGAATTGACAAATGACATTGGCTACCAAATGATCTGTAAGGTATAATTCAATGCAGGTCGGGGTATTTGCCCGCTGAGTAGTTGTTTCCTGCAAATCATTTATAATAACAGTATATAGGTTAAGTCCACCAAGGGCTGAAGGTCACCGCTCTCGGTACTTGCAAAATGGCAAGTCGCTATACATCATGGAGACATCTATGATGTCTGATGTATAGTAGCATTAGACCACATGAGAGGATTCACTTACCTCTCACCACTACACCATTTACATTAATCTGTATAAGACTAGCAGGTTGGCCACTGTCGTTTGTCTATTCCACGACCTATGGCATACTGATGAGAACTAATAAGTTCGAAACCGGTCTATGTCTGGTCGGGGAATTGACAAATGACATTGGCTACCAAATGATTTGTAAGGTATAATTCAATGCAGGTCGGGGTATTTGCCCGCTGAGTAGTTGTTTCCTGCAAATCATTTATAATAACAGTATATAGGTTAAGTCCACCAAGGGCTGAAGGTCACCGCTCTCAGTACTTGCAAAATGGCAAGTCGCTATACATCATGGAGACATCTATGATGTCTGATGTATAGTAGCATTAGACCACATGAGAGGATTCACTTACCTCTCACCACTACACCATTTACATTAGTCTGTATAAGACTAGCAGGTTGGCCACTGTCGTTTGTCTATTCCACGACCTATGGCATACTGATGAGAACTAATAAGTTCGAAACCGGTCTATGTCTGGTCGGGGAATTGACAAATGACATTGGCTACCAAATGATTTGTAAGGTATAATTCAATGCAGGTCGGGGTATTTGCCCGCTGAGTAGTTGTTTCCTGCAAATCATTTATAATAACAGTATATAGGTTAAGTCCACCAAGGGTTGAAGGTCACCGCTCTCGGTACTTGCAAAATGGCAAGTCGCTATACATCATGGAGACGTCTATGATGTCTGATGTATAGTAGCATTAGACCACATGAGAGGATTCACTTACCTCTCACCACTACACCATTTACATTAATCTGTATAAGACTAGCAGGTTGGCCACTGTCGTTTGTCTATTCCACGACCTATGGCATACTGATGAGAACTAATAAGTTCGAAACCGGTCTATGTCTGGTCGGGGAATTGACAAATGACATTGGCTACCAAATGATTTGTAAGGTATAATTCAATGCAGGTCGGGGTATTTGCCCGCTGAGTAGTTGTTTCCTGCAAATCATTTATAATAACACCATATATATATATATATATATATATAGAGGCCAATTCGGGAGAGCACATGTCGACCGCAATCAGGACAAACATAGACCTGGTTAGGTCTTGGATTCGGCCTTCTTGCAGCAACATTTCCTTGATAGCTGGCCACAACCCCTCGCCATTCGGTTCTGTCCGCTGCAAGTTGTTCCCATTGCTCGTCTGCAATACCGCAGGATTTTAGATTTTCATGGAGAGCGTCTTTGAACCTCTTTCGTTGACCGCCACGCTTTCTTCTACCGCTTAGCAATTCACCATAAAGTGTACATTTAGGAAAGCGGTTATCATGCATACGATGAACGTGACCTGCCCATCTTAGGCGTGCTCTTGAAATAAGCACCTCAATTGGAAGGCTGTTTGCTCTCCTGAGTACTTCCACGTTTGATATGTGATGGAACCAACGGATTTTCATCATACTTCTGAGGTGTCTGCTGAAAACGTTCTAATTCTTTCACGTGACGACGGTAAGTGACCCAGCTTTCGCATCCATATAGCAGTGTTGGAATGACAACTGCTCTATAGACAGCCATTTTCGTTGACAAAGCAAGGTCGTGGTTGTCAAATACTCTCTCTCCAAGTCCCCAGAATGCTCTAGATGCAGCGTTAATTCTATTGCGAATCTCGCTGTCCATGTTTGCTTTGTCATTAACAACGTTGCCTAAGTAATTGAACTGATCCACCACTTCAAGAGAATTTCCGTTAAGTGTAATGTCTATTTGGTTCACTTGATGAGGAGTTGACATAATCTTAGTCTTTCCAATGTTGATTTTAAGTCCCAAAGAATCATAGCTTTGGGCATACACATCTAAAAGTTCTTGAAGCTCTTCCGGCGTAGAGGCTAAAAGTGCACAGTCATCCGCATACTGGAGATCACAAATGAATCGTGTGCGTGTCTTCGTGAAAGCTCTAAAGCGCCCTATGTTAAAGAGACCGCCATCAAAACGGTATCTAAGACCTATTCCTCTGACTGTCAGTTTGTTGTCAACAATAATTGTTAGAGCAGTGGTAAACAAATTAAAGAGTAGGGGTGCCAGGACACATCCCTGCCTAACTCCAGTGAGAGTTTGGAAAGGTTCGGTTGCCTCATTATTATACATAACCTGGACGTTGTTGTTTGTATGTAGACTGCGACATACTTCCACAAATTTTCTAGGGATACCTAAGCGGAACATAATTTTCCAGAGCACTTCCCTGTCCACAGAGTCAAACGCCTTGGTTAAATCAATGAAGGCCATGTGAATTTCTCCTTGATGTTCGAGTGCTTTTTCTTGAAGCTGTTTAAGTGTGAAGATTAAATCCGATGTGCCTCGGTTTGGTCTAAAGCCACTCTGTGTTTCAGGAAGTAACTTTTCCATAACAGGTGTTAGCCTATTTGCCATCGCTTTAGTGAGTATCTTCCCTCCAACAGCCAGGAGAGCTATACCCCTGTAATTTCCACAGTCCGCAGCGCTCCCTTTGTTTTTGAAGAGGTTGATTAAAAGTGTATCACGAAACTCCTGCGGAGCTTGACCACTTTCCCACACGACATCAAACAGTTTTTTGAGGTAGGGTATGAGCTCTGACGACACAGCTTTAAAGATCTCAGCTGGGAGTGAGTCGGCGCCGGGAGATTTCTTATTTTTTAGCTGCCCAATGGCGGTTAAGATCTCTTCCGTTGTTAGTGGTTTATCTAAGTCTTCGAAGGTGTCATATTGAGGGATAAGATTTATAATATCGTGATCGGCTTGACTTTGCTGGTTAAGAATGCTAGAGTAGTGTTCTTTCCATCGGGCTCTTATTTCCTGGTCTTCTTTGAGGAGATTTCCATTTAAATCTTTAATAGGGCACATATTTTTCCGACTGGGGCCGTACACTGCTTTTACTCCTTGAAAGAAATTCCTGTAGTCGTGTGAATCGGCGTACCTTTGAATTTCTCTGGCCTTGCTTGCCCACCACTCGTTCTTTATTCTTCTGATTTCGCGTTGCGTTTCATACTTAGATTGGGTAAAAGCTTCTGCTTTTGATGAGTCGTTGGGGTGGTTGATAGCGTTTTGGAAGGCAGTATGTTTGCGGTCAAGAAGTTCTTGTATAAAAGCTTCATTATCATTGAACCAGTCCTCCTGTTTTTTACTTGCTGCAGTGCCAAGAATTTCCTCACTCGCACTTTTTAAACTGTCTTTAATTTGTGTCCAGGTAGCAGCGACATCTACAGAATTGGTTTCTTCTAGTGCACTCAAATTCTCTTGAACTTTTTGCTTTAGCTGTTCGACGGTTTGTTGGTCACGCAATTTACTAATACAGAGACGGAGTCTACGTTTTACTTGAGTTCTTCGGTGTTTGGGTCTCATAACAATTTTCATTTTAGAGACAACAGGACGATGATCGGTCCAACATTCGCTATCAATGCGCGCCTTTGTAATTTGGACGTCCTTGAGATGCTTCCTACGTACGATAACATAGTCCAGTAGATGCCAGTGACCTGATCTGGGGTGACGCCAGGTGCCTTTAAATTTATCCTTTTGTCGGAAAATGGTGTTTGTTATAACTAGATCATGTTCGGCGCATTTAGTTAGGAGTAGTTGACCGTCAGCGTTCATGTTGCCCAAACCGTTCTTGCCTATGATGCCTGGCCAGGTGTCTGCATCTCTCCCTACTCTAGCGTTAAAATCGCCAAGAATAACGAGTCGTTCCGTTTTAGGTATTCTACAGAGGGTTTCTTCCAGCTGTTGATAGAAGCTTTCCTTGGTTTCGTGACTTGCATCCAGAGTGGGAGCGTAGGCGCTTATTAGATTTACCGCGTTGCCATCTGATAGCTCATAGCGTAGCAGCATTAGACGCTCGGATAGGCCTTGTGGTACTTGTGTTAAGTTGGATACAAGTTGATTCCGAACGGCAAATCCTACTCCATGTTGTCTTCTTGAATTGGTGGGAAGACCTTTCCAATAGAAGGTGTAGTACTTTTCTGTGAGAGAGCCTTCCTCCAAAAATCGAGTTTCGCTGAGAGCTGCAACGTCAACATTGAGTCGGTGAAGTTCTCTATCTATTAGAGCAGTTCTTCTTTCAGGCCGATCGGTGCGAGTGCTGTCGTTCAAAGTACGAACATTCCAAGCGCCGTAGATGAAAGAATTAGTTTTGTTGGATTTAACTTGTCGGTGTTTTTTCGACATTCGATGAGGTGTCCCTGTGGGCACCCTCCCCCGGAGATCCGATCGGGAGGGTATTTTACCTCCGGATGATTTTGTCCCACTTGAACGCTCCATCATTTTTTTAAAGCCTTAATCGACTGAAAACGAAGCTGCATTTGAAGTTTTAGCTGGAGCAGGTATGCAACTGACCAGCTCGGTTGCGGAAGGCGAGTGGTGTGGTCCCATGGCACAGAAGGAGACTGCGACGATGGGGTAACCAAACGATTCCAAAAGCAACCTTTGTGTGCGGTGGGTTATTTTTACCGCACTCTTCGTGAGAAGGTGGATGGGCTCGCGGCAAAAGGTAAGGGTTATTCCGCCCTTACTCGATCGTTAGAGCCTCGTTAGTGAAAACAGGGTGCACCAAGTTCAAATTGAACTCATCGCGAAGGTGAGGTTAACAATTGAGTAGGAGAGGCTATAACTTGCGCTTCACTACCCTATTACACCCCAATATATATATATTAGATATAGATATAGATATTTTACATATTAAAAATTTAGCCACCAGTGCACACTAGAAACAAGCACTACTGACTCCTCTCTTGTTCTGAAAATAATAAATCATGCACATACTTATAAAATTTCCGCAGCGTCATTGACCGAAAGTTTACCGAGAGAGCATTCATATCCTTTGCAATATTAAATGAAGAGGATCGTTGAAACATGGCCGTTTTATGTTGAGGAATTGTAAGCTGTTCCTTTCTTGTAACATTTACATTATGAACGTCAGTTCTGTACTTAATTTTTTCGCTTAAATATGGAGGAATTTTTTTAATTAATATTTTGTAGTAAAGAACATTCGTGTGGAGTTTTCTTCGGTTTGCCATATTTAACCACCTCGTCGCAGACAATGTATGGGATATTCTGTCATATTTACGAATTCCGTGGATAAGCCGCAGACATGAGTTTTGAACCTTTTGTATTCGATTGCTGTCTCTAACAGTTAGGCATGGTCCATATACATAATCACAATAGTTAAATTGGGAGAGGACAAGGCTATTACATAATAATGTTTTTAATTTCACGCTGAAAACATGTCTATGGGAATACAACATTTTTAGTTTACCATATGCCTTTTTCAGCATATAGGACACTTGATCAGAAAATCTTAAATCTTTGTCAATAATTACACTCAAATTCTTTACCTTTTCAACAATTTTAAGCTTATCCTCCCCCAATTTAATTTCGACAGTGTCTGGCTGAATACTTCCAAATAGCAGAACCGATGACTTTGACGAGTTTATTAATAAATCATGCCTCTTTGATAGAGTAACTAGCTCATCTATATCCTTATTTATACCAGTAATAGCAGCTCTATAGTTATGCTTCTCAAAAAAGTGATATAGTTGGGTATCATTGGCGTACATATGAACTTTGCATGTATTTAAGATAGAGGGAAAGTTTAATGTATATATTGTATAAATGAGCGGCCCCAATATTGATCCTTGTGGAATACCTCTTGAGATATTACAGCTATCTGACATTTCTCCCTCCAATATCACTCTTTGAGATCGATCTGATAAATAATGTTTAATTAATTCCCTTGCTGAGTTGCTTAGTCCAATATAGTGGAGAATTGAGAATAGGATCTCGTGGCCAATCATATCGAAGGCTTTACTGTAGTCAAGTAGAATTAGAGCCCCACAATGCTTATTATCAATTTCCGTCATGATGTCATCGGTTATGCTGAGAAGGGCAGTGCCACGACTATACCCAGGTCTGAAAGCAGATTGAGTGTTTGGCAGGATATTATTAACAACTAGGTGATTGCGTAACTGATTTTCCAAGATCCTTTCTAAAATTTTTGAAAATGTCGGAAGTATCGTTATAGGCCGTAAGTCTTTTAGTTCTTGAGGAGAGTCTATTTTTGCTACAGGAACAACACGCCCTTCTTTCCAGACTTCAGGGAAAGTTGAGTGTCGGATACAATAATTTACTATATATGAAATGTAGGGTATCAGAAACGGGCATGAAAGTTAAATTAATGTTATGTTTATATCATCCCAACCACATGCTTTCGATTTAATATTCATAATTATCTTAGAGACATCATCTTCCGAGACGCACTTAAACTTTAAAGTTTCTTGAAAATGTGTTTTTAAATTATTTTCGTAAAAGTTTATTACATCCATATCTGGCTGTGAACGAGTACAAATATCAGAAAAGAATTGATTTATTTCATTTACATTTTTATTTAAATTGAATCCCGAGTTATTATTTTTATTGTTTATACCAAAATTATGTTTGAGTGTCTTCCATGTTTGTTTACTATTTAAGTTTTGAAGTGTATGTTCCATGAATCTTTTCTTTTCCGTTGTTATTGCAAATGTCGTGTAATTTCGGAGCTGTTTGTAATAATTAAAATGTTCAATGTTTTTAGATTTTTTATATTTTTTTTAGGGCTTTATCTCGAAGATTCATCATGAGTTTTACATTATCTGTCAACTAAGGGGCTGGAGGCCTAGTAAAACGTGCCGTTTTCAGTGGTGCATGTAAATTAAATAACGATAATAAGTGATCATTCATGTATCTTACCATACTGTCAATATCCTGCATTTCATATATGAGATTCCATCGAGTACTCTGTAAGTCAACATTAAACAACTCAATTAAAATTTGAGAAATCTCTATAGGTTCGATATGTTGCTGTGATTTTTTTGACATTAATTTGCATGTCACATGAAATTACAAGGTGGTCTGATATATTGGCATCTTTGACGAGGCAGTTATTGTAGCTCACCGAAGTATCTAAAATTATAAAATCGATCAAAGATTGAGTGTTTTGGGTAACTCGAGTCGGCTCCATAATAATTTGTTTCAAACCAATGCCATCAATTAATGTTTGAAATTGTTTAGCGTTATTGCAAGTTAAATCTAATAAGTTAATGTTAAAATCACCCACACAGGCGACATTATCACACTGTGTATAAATCGATGCCATGGTTTCTTCAAATATATCTAAAAAGTTCTGTATATTTGTATTTGGTGGTCTATAGATAACACCTACCCCTAAAGTTATTTTTCCGATCTTTATCTGCACCCATAACTGTTCCAAAAAATCATTTATATTTTGTGTGAATTCAACTTTTGTAAATTTCAAATTTTTCTTTATATGCAGACAGAGTCCGCCTCCTCTACTAATACGATCGCATCTCACTATAGTGTATCCAGTGATGTGTATACTTTCACTCGTAACATTAGGAGTAAGCCATGTTTCAGACACTCCAATTATATCGTATTCATTTTGCAAGACAAAATCTTGGAATTTATTAAAATTTGCTGTTAATGAACGGACATTTAAATGTGCAAGTTTTATCATTTTATTAATGTAATGACAGATTAGCCGAACACATATCTGACTATAAGAAAACAGTTTATATTATTCTGTTTTTATGTTTTTTTTTTTAAAACGAGATTAGAGTATTTTTTTTGTGTTTTTGAATTTATTATCTTGTTTACTTTTAGCAATTAATATTAAAACATATTGTATTATATAAAATTAAAACATATAGGTACAAGACAAGATGATAGAAAATTAAAATAAAATGAAATATACGTGAGTTGACACTGCCAATCTTCCAATGAGTCACTCTTTAATATCAGCATTGGCGCGGAGACTTTTACTGCTTGGAGTAGAGTTTGACCTTAATCCTTTTCTCGGTTCACTTGCTGGCGTATTAGTTTGCTTTTCACTCTTCTTCTTCTCAGAAATTTTATCTTTTTGTTTATCACGTATTAAGATTGCAACAGTCTGGTTTCTTGTTGAGACGACTTTCTTTTTTTTTGCTTCTTTTTGGTTTTCTTCGGATTCTTCATATATTTCTTCTTCCTCTTCTCGATCGCTTCTTTTAATAACTGGTGTAGATGGGGCACTATTAATTTGTCTTTTATGGTTTCCTGTGGCTTCCTCAGTGTCCTCCTTCTCTATTACAATATCTGAATCTTCCTTGATTTCCATTAACTCTTTAGCAGTGTAGATTTCATCATTTATATATAGCTTATTACCTTATATGTATGCGTTTAATTTTTTTGATTTTACTTCTTTCAGATGTTGTCACAGTACTTTTTTTATTTTCCTTTCTTCAAGTGACAGTTCTTCCGATATGAATATTTTTGTGTTGTTATTTTTATTTTGCTCTTTCAATTTGTAGGTATTTTTTAAAACTTCCTGTTTTTTAGGTAGGAGATAAATTTCACTATTATTGGTCTATTTTTTACTTGTTTCTTATAACATATATATCATTGATATCGTGTACGCTAAGTTTCAGATTTAAGATATTATTTAGTTTTTGCACAGTAAAATCCAGAAGTTGAGTGTTTATGTCATTTTCTATGCCAAAAATAATTATATTATTCTTTCTAAGATTTTTTTAAGTTGTTCATATTTATCTTTCAAATCATTATATTTTTTTCTAATTGGTGCCTCTCAGTTATTTCTTTATTGATGTCAGTTCTCAGTCCCTCAATTTCTGCTTTAATCTCTTCAGTTTGTTTTTTATTCGCTATTTCTATACTTTCTATGAGCTTCTTGTAAAAATCTTCATTCAAATTTATAGTCTTTTCATCACCCATTACTACAGATGAACCCTGTACTGTAGAATTAGGCTTAATTGTGATCAGTTTATGTGGAATTGTTTTTCATAGGAACTGATAAGTTTTTAGTTGAAGAAGTGCAGAGATTGCATGTAGAAATTTTAAAACTCAATAATATGCAGGTTTACACAATTTGTTAATAGGATATCAGGAAAGTTGAAAGTTTTATGAGCAATTTGATATAGAATTGAAGAATAAAAAGCTGCTTAATCACTTGTAACTTTAACTGTGTGTCAGAGCACAAAACAGAAACACAACACCTTTCGTGCCTTAACCTACTCACCTCTGGTATGTATTTCCTTTTATTTGATTTGGATAACCCATTAAGTACATAGAACTACTACATGGAGAACATAGTAGTAACTAGGCACTAGTTAATATAATTTACAACATAAATAGTTTTAACAACAAGAAACATTTGCACTGCAATTATGTAGAAAACAATAACATAATGCATAATGTTAGTAGAAAAAAAGATTAAGGAAAACTCCAGCATTTCATACAGAAATTAGGCGACTATTCAGCAACATGAAAATTTTATAACCACTCATCCTCGAGGAGGTAGCCGATAGTCGTTTGGGTATTTATTTATTCAGTAATGTATATTTATTTATGCAGACAAAACGTGTATTATTCCATTACAATTACGGATAACGTAGCCTGTGTTTTAGAAATTAATAGCAATTCGATTAACGTGACTATCAAACGATAACTTTGGGTCAAATAAATCTCTGAGATTTTTACTACTACAACTATTCAACTCTTCATTATTAATTGTATACGAAAATTTTATTGTATTCTGCACGCGAGAGTATAGTTAATTTCGAGATATGTAGCTGTAAATTATTTACACTGCAACGGGACCATAACTGTACAAGATCATTTTGTAAATCAGCCCAGTCTTCGGCATCAACGTAAGCCGTGTAAATTCTTAGGTCACCAGCATGAAGTAAAGTTTTGCAATGTATGCCAATGACGATATCATTTATGAAGATGTTAAATAGTAAAGGCCCATACACCGAACTTTAGGGAACACCTGGTGTTGCTACGATTTTTATGGACCAAAATCTACGGTACTGCCTATTCAGTCTTCTAAGAATCAAAAAAATTTAGGAAGCATTCAGTTAGCCCAAATCCAAATAATTTGCATGGCGTGACATCTACCTAACCTGCAGCATCCAGTTCTTCAGCTAAGGACTATGTATTACACACCAAATTGCTGGTGGTAGAGCGAAGTATCATGGATCAGTGTTCATTGGGGCAAATTTAAGATGTGACATGACTAAAGAGAATTTCATATATTATATATTTCGCTACTGGCAACAAATATAACCGCACTAAAACCCAATGTAGACGTAGTCGACCCGACGGTCGGTAACAGAACTAAAACGTAACCAAACAACACTTTTCAATAAATACACTTTGTTTCAAAAATTTGAATTTATCTTTCAAAACATTATTGAAATATTTATCGAAAACGGTTGGAGTTATCAAGTTCTACCAAGTGTACCTTTTACACTTGAAAATGCCGCCCTCATCAGGTTTTCACATAACGTTTTACGTTTCGTAAAAAAATATGAAAAAAATTCATCATCAGATAGAGGTCCTGTGGCGCCCTCTATGATCTAACGTGATGTAATACATAAATTATTGTTTCTCAGAATAAAAAAAAGTTTCTGTAGCACATTTGGCGAAGATCAGTCAAGAGGCTGTTGAGTTATTGCAAAATAACGAAAAAATAACTTGAACTTTGACACCCTGTATCTTTTTCCACAGCAACATTTTACTGAAGCATATTTGGTTATATCCTCATATTTCGGTCAAAGAATCTACCCCTAATCTATAGCCTATTATTAATGGTCCATCCTGTATAAGTAATATCAATAGGGTTTTCCCACTAATTTTATTTTAACAATTTGTGTCGTGAAAATGATATAATAAAACATTTTAATAATTTACAACAATTTACTTTTCTAATAAGAATTATTTCTAAGAAAATATCGTTAAAACAACTTGCTGATAATTTCACTGCTTTTTAAAACGGGCATTTTTACGCGCCAGAATTACGTATCTAGCCGAAAAACCAATGAGATTATGGATATAATTAGTTTGTAATAGATTCTAACTGTGTGTTAAAGAAAGCTTTCCTCTAAAACTTCTCAGAATTTCAATTTGTAATGCCTGTACTGTGATTGGTCTAAAGCAGTGGACGTGTAAATATTGGCCAATCAGAATCCAGATAAATGCCGCACAAGTTATTCGTGAAAGCGTCGGACGTTAATATTTTATACTGTAGTTTAGGTTTAACCTTCACCGACATTACACATCAGATGACTAACCTAAAACGTCAAATTTATATTTTTATGTTTGTATTGTTTGGAGTGAAAATATTATTTTATCAGTTTCTGGTTTATGTTTTATTAATTCTACAATCAAAATGGAATCAAGTTGAAGAGGGATATGTTAAAGGTGCCGCTGATATTTTACCTAAAGTAGAAAAGTGCTGAGTGCTGTCAATAAATAGAGGTTATGTTATGTTAACGGAGACCAAGATTAATAAACAATCTTGAACAGAGACAACCTCTGTGATTGGATTTCAGGCTGTTGACGTCACAACGCGCCAATTTATGGCTGTTTAAAATAAACCCAATATTTTTCAAACTTCAAGTTTTTTTTTTTGTTACTATTAGTAAAATTAATAAGATAATAAATATGCCATAAATCATTTTTTTACGTGAGTCAAGTATTTCAGTAATAATTTTTTTTTCTGGGAAAACCCTATTGTAACGCAAACCTTATATTTCAACAATTAAATATCTTTAAACTTATATAATACTTTTGATATCTTGTTAATGCCAGCACGTGCTCTTTAAAATCCGTGTAGCAACAATGTATATAATTAAAAATGAATTGGCCCGTTTACACTGGATCGGAATTTGTTTATTTTTTTACATATGAACCGATGACTGTTACGTACGGTTAGATAATCGATATGTGTATGCAATAAGGCTTCAGATTATTTCGCGCTTCACTTATTTTTATTTCTCGAACTTTTAGTTGATTTTCCTGAATTAGAAGCAGATATTTTATGGTGGTCTGGCGTTTACGTTTGTTTAAAATTTGCGCTAATTTTAAATTTGCAGTAGGTACACTGACCTACTAAAAAACTTCAGAGAGACTTATACTTATATTCAGATTTGAAGTAACTGGTAATTATTGTTGAAAATTGATTCAATGAAACATTTCTCTTAGAACTAAATAATACGACTAAAGTACTACACTCAGGATAAATACACGGTAACGTCTTACTAAAGCACCCAAATATAGTACATTAATATTATCTCTTTTGAATGGAAAACAAGTATTACATCAGACACAGATCATTTCAACACAGAAAATTACCGACTAATATCAATATTCAGTAATATTAACACATAAACTTGTAGAATTTATATGAAAATGCATTTTTTTTCCTTCTTAAAATATGATTTCGAAGTAGACACATTACCGTGTATAATAAAATACTTTTTACTATTTTTATTCGATCTTACTCAGCCAAGTCAATCTTAAAAGGATCCGATACGATCTCTTGCCATAACTTCACTAGATATCGCAATTATTGCTTTTGCAACTCAAGCACAAAAGAAATTATAAAAACCATCAGACCATAACTTAGTCGTCTTGGTGTGTCAGACAAGTTATAAATAACCTTTATAATCGATAGTAAAACTCTAGACATTTAGCAGACTGCTTGAAAGCAGACATCGCCTAGACGGAATTCCTTATATGTATGTAACCATAACCAGATTTAAAATTTATCAATTGAGTAACTGTTTAGAAAATATGTCGTCCTCGAACTTTTAGCCATCTGCAATTAAATCACAAACATGTGGAGCTGTTTTGTTTATATCGTTCTACATTTTTATTCTTTTACGAATTTATAGAGTAAAACGTCATCGAAAGACAAGCTGCTCCAATAACTGACTACAAAGAATCATTCACAAGTTTTCAACTTCGTTACCAATGTTTATATTTTTATATCGACCAAATGACTGAAAATGTGATGTCTTGTTATACAAGGTGGTTAGGTTACCAGTTACGTATCAATAATTCAGGAGTTGGTTCCTCCGTTCCTCGAGTCGGTTTATGAAATTAACTTCATATGAATATACGTATCAAAAAATGCACTACCACATTGCTGAGATACAGGGTGTTAAGGATACCTCTGCGAAATAATAATAATAATAACAGGTTTTCATTGCCATAAAAAAATCAACATACGATTAGAAAATTGATACAAATACTATGCCAAAAGGCAGAGTTTGGAACTAATTTAAATTCATCCACTCAACCCTAAAAAGATAATACAGATAACAGCAATGGGAAAATAAACAAACTACAAGTTACATAATTAATACAATGTGTACTAAGTAGTAAGTATATATAAAAAAAACAAAAAGAATTTAAACAAGAATTCACGAACTAGTAATTAGAGCAAAAATTAAGAATCGATAATTAAGCAAATGAATCTGAACATTGCAGAATTAATAAAATTATCAGATCTTCAACCAGCAGCAGTTTTATTTTTTCTTAAAATTAATTAAAGACAAATCCTTTAAAGCAGACGGAATTTTGTTATAATATTTCGCAACATAATACGAAACTGAGCACAATTTTATGTGCAGATATTGTCAATAAACATTTATGTCTAACATTAACACTATGTGCATCTACCTTAAACTTGATTTTATATGATATTATAAAAAATTATTTAGAACTCAATACGTGCAAATTGATTGCAGCATCGGTACTCCAAGAACTGTCAACTATGGGGTCACTCAAGGTACGGTACTGGGTCCTCTACTTTTTATTTTATATGTAAATAGCTTGTTAGCTTCAAATATCTCAGGTACCATAATTAGCTTTGCAGACCACACCGCAATTATATTGGAGGCAGATACCTGGCTACACCCAAAAAATACAGTAGAAACGGAATTTAAGCTAATTTAAAAAATGGTGTCAATATAACAGTCTTACACTAAATTGCAAAAAAATCAAATTTCTACTATTTACATCTTATTCAAATGATTTACCTAATCTTGGCCAGCTACAGATTGATGAAGAAACCATTATCCAAGAAGCCGAATCAGTAAAATATTTGGGTATAATAATTGACCGACATCTGAGATGGGACCTGCAAATAAAAAATGTTACCAAAAAATTAGTGGTTTACTTTACAGGTTTAAATACATAAAAAAACTTCTTGAGCGTTGACCTAAAAACAATATATTATGCACTGATACAGTCACAATTAACATACGGCATCCTGCGATGGAGAGGAGTAAGCGATTATTACTTAAAAATGTAAACGTTTTACAGAAGTGGGTACTGAAAATAATCTACAGTAAAGACATACTTTACCCTAGCAATGAGCTATTTAAACTGAGTAAGGTACTGGATATTCATCAATTATTTTGCAAGAATATACTAACAAACATATTTAAAGAAAACATTAAAACAGTACCGAAAACACACGTCCATCAAACCAGGCAAAGAGAAAATAAAATTCAAATACTATGATGTCGAAAAACTGTAAGTCAAAAGAACTGTTATTACCTAGCTCCTAAAATCTATAATATGCTTCCTGATAAGTTCAAAAAAATAGAAAAATACAAAAAATTTAAAAATGAAATTAAACGGCTACTAGATACACCGATACATACAATAAATAACTTAATTAACCAAAAATAGACTTACAAATTCAAGAATGAATAGGTAAAGTGTTAAAATATTGGTATTTATGTGTATAATTATGTATGTATGTGTTGTGTTGGTGTAATGTATATGCGTATAGAAATATGTAGGAAACAAAACTGGAGTTACCTGATTAGTTATATTTGTTGGTCAACTCTAATATAATATATATGATTGTCTATACATGTATATATTGTGTAACTACCATATCTATAGTATAACAGCATTTAAATTTAATTTAACTCAATATAATGCTCATAGACTGGATAAAATATATTTTCAATCACGCATAAGCATTTTTGTAAATTGTTCTAGTTTATTTGTAAATACCATTTCTATTTGTGTCATGTAAATTGTAAATTTTCCTTTAGAAATTGCTGTAATTTTATTATCATTCTTGTATTTTTATTTACATTGCAAATAAACATCATTATTATTATTTACTAAATGCTTTTTTAGCAATATTAGGTATATGCCCTGAGAATTTCAATGAGGAGTCTATAAAAAGGCCAAGCTTTTTGATACATTGCAAAATTATAAGTCCTGATTATTTATATTAATATGTATATCTCCTGTGTACTTATCACATGAAACCTTGCGCCCTAATAACATTATTTTGAATTTGGTGGGGTATATTTTTCCGACATAGATAATAGTGCCTGCAAATCCTGATTTACTCGTGCACAAGCCTCAAGACAGTCATTCTTCCCAAAAGAATAATAAATTTGCATATCATCTGCATAGAAGTGACTCGAGCGATACTTCAAACTATGTCGAAAACCCGAGGTATATAAGGTAAACAGAAGAGGACCTAATATGGAGCCCTGCGGCCAGATCTGTTGCCTATTAGTTAAATAATGTTTAATTAATAAGACTGCATTTCTATCAAATTTGCTCTAAATCCTGATTGGTTTTGAGGTAACAGATCATAAATTTTTAAATTTTTTATTTGAATGTTTAGTATTTTCTCAAAAATTTTTGATAACACCGATAAAATACTGATTGGCCTGGGACCTTTAAGGTTCTTAAGGTTACTTATTTTTTTAGATAGGCATTATGTACGCTAATTTCCATTTAGAAGGAAAGACATTAGTTTCTATGCAATGATTTACCAAGTGAATTAGATATGATAGAATGATTGGATAACAATAGAGTATCATGGTTACGAAGATGTGATCAGACCCGTATGCTTTAGATTTTAGTGATAACAGCATTTTATAGAGCTCTTCCTCAGTAACAGACGAAAATTGAAAACCCGCAACGTTAGCTTTATATTATTCCTTAGAAAAGACACGGTGGGTTCATCGGCAATACTTCCAGCTTGTCTAGAGGAAATGAAATATTTGTTTATGCCATCAACATTACCTAAAACAGGAGGTATATCACTAGAAGCTTGGTGATTATAAACATTTAACTCAAGAAAGGATTTCCATCTGTTTTTCTTGTTCTACTGTAAGAAATAATTTAAGTACGCCCTCTTTTCATTATTAATGGCAGTTTTAATATATTTACGTAAATTTTTGAAATAATCCCAATGGGCAGGGTTCTTAGATTTCTTAAATCGTAGCAGTACTCTATCTCTTAGTTTGCATTTTCTATTAACCATGGGGCTTTCTTTTTAGTAATTTTAATTCGTTTAAGAGGAGCGTGAATGTCAAATATGCTTAAATTAAGGACGAGAGTTGGTTAACTTTATCATTGACATCGTGCATCTCACAAATTTCCCGAAATGGGACATTGTGTAGATCTTTAAGAAAATTTGGATAATTAAAGTTCTTAAAATTCCCATATGTTCGAAAAACGGGTTCCTTAGGCAAAATTAAATTGCCAATATATTACAGGAAACTAGACAATGATCATCAAAAACAGTTTTTATAATATGGGCTCCCACGTAGGAGACATTGATTTTTGATTTTTCTGAATTAAAGCCCATTTTATGAAATATATATATATATATATAAACGCCACAGAAATTAGACAACCCCCAATTCCAGAAGCCAGGGAAGGGGGTTACACATTGGAAAAACGCGGACATACAACCATTTTCTCCGACAGTGCCGGAGCCAGGATTCGAACCCAGTGGTGCGATGTCCGTGTGATTAATCGCGATTGCCACCTCGCGCCTTAACCCACTCGGCTATCGACCAGTTAAATATATATATATATATATATATATATATATATATATATATATATATTAACTAGAGGAAATCATTTTGTATGTAAATAAAATACATGGAGTTGGAAAAATACGTGATAAATGAATAAATAAAAATATGTACCTATAAATTGTTGAATTTTAATTAGCATCATTTTAATCGACCTTTCTTTGCTACATGGTACGTATAACACCATCATGTTACCTGTCGCGGTTGCATGCTGGACGAACGGCCTCAACAAATATTTTTGCTTATTGTTTCGAACGACGTCACGTTCGCGCCCTAGCGTCTAGTTTTCCCGAAAGCATTAATCTTCCAATGTTCTCCGCTTTCTTTAATGTGACCAAACCAAGTGGTTTTGGGAGGCAATCTATATAAGGAATGTTCTTAGACTCTCATCTCAAAAGCAATAATACGTCGCATCGTATACCTGTCTCTCTAGTAATTCATGATCCTGTCAGTTGTTGTTATCCACCTGTAGGATGGTCTTCCTATTTCTAGTTTGTTGCTGTTCGGTATTACTGCTTCCTTTAGTAGGTGTGTTAAATCTAGACCGTTCTTTAATCAAACCCCCGATACTTCTTTGAGTACGTTCTATTTTCTTTGTAATTATTTTTCATTTCTGTTAGTGTTGCGTTTTTCTATCAACTACCCTACTCTTTGTTTTTGCAAATAATTTGACAGTGTCTCCTGCGGCTATCCCAGAACTCGATTGGCTGTTATTGTTGTCGATTTTTAACCCCGTATATATCATCGCTGGTGGGATGAAGTATGGGTATATCCTCTTGCTTATACTCCAGGTTGGTTTATTTTGTACGATGAAACATCGAATTGCTCTTACAGCTTGTATGCCGTTTTAATTTCTTTTATATAGTTTTTTTCTTTTCAGATGGTTTGTCAGCTATATTGCTAATTCTTAGTCACTTATTTTATATTATTCTCTACTGGCAAGATTTTTTTCTATTGACTGATCTCACACCTTTATTAGATTCTTCCTCAAGTTTATTTTCAGCTCAGCTGTTTTCAGGTAGGGTTTTTCGAAAAATTACGAATATCCTCTTCCTATTCCGTGACGATTAGGAGATTGTTGACGTTAATGCGTTGTGTCTTCATTAAAATTTAGCCTTTCCTTTATTATGATTTGTATCACCTGATCTATAACCATGGCGAATACTTAGGTGGGATCGCAATTTGTAAAAGTCTATCAGTTGTTTCACTCTCATTAAATCCAGTATCGGTTGTTGCCAATATTGTATTGTTTATATTTCAAATAAAGTTTTCTTCTGACAAAGGCCCCTTTTTTAGGTAATGTGATGCTTTTTTACTGCATAGGGTGTTGACCTTGTGATTAATAATATCTGTAGTTACGTTCCTTCCCTCTACTTTTCTTTCAATGTTCTTCTGGTAGTATACATCTGTTGATATGCCTTTAATGAATGTTGTCTGGTATGGAGGTTATTCGATGTGTTTCTCTAATTGATCAAGCAGAAATTTTGCGTATCTGTACCCGACACTAAGGAGCGTTATTCTTCTATAATCATCTATATTCTATTGTGAATTGATTTTAAGGTAAATACCCCATACAAATGTATGGTCGTGTTCCATTCAGTAGGTAGATACGTATATCCATCCATAGTCTGATTTGCCCCTTTCCTTTAGCCTAATTGTTTATTTTGTCCATTTCAGATGCAGTATTTCCTCTAGCTCTAGCCATTATTTTTAGTAGCTGACCATTTGATGATGGTTTGTTTAAAGCCAATGGTCCGTTTCTTGTGTTAATTGCATTAGGTCTTCCTTTTCGTTCCCTTCACTCACCAGTTTCTTGGTAAATGTCGCCGTGGTATGTATCTTTTCGTGTGCGTATTGTTGTCCCTTAATTATTTATTGATGTCTGCTGATAGATTGGTTTTGTTTAGTCGTTGTCCTATGTTTTCGAAGATTATTCACCAGCATTTTTCCTCCATACCTAACAAAATACCATACAATACAATCAAAATAATGTGTCAAAAATTCCAATTGATCAGATTGAACTTTAGCGAATGTAAGAGCGTGTCATTTAAACTTTTTCAACATCTCAAAATGCCTTTTAGATTCACCGTTAATGAAATCATTTTAATATAAAAATAAACAATATGAGACAGAAATATTGTGATTAAATATAATTATTATTAGGCAAATAATACGGATAGCGAGGTAAATGAATTGGTAATGCGTCTAGCAAATACAATGAGTTAGTTTTAGGATAAACGATTTATTTGCCGGTTAAAAAATAGCACGACACTGATAGTTGTTCCAGTGAAACTGATATCGTTACGTGTAATTAAACAAAATTAATCATGTTCTCCTTCTTGTCTTCTATTTCTCCTGCTTCAACTTGCCCTAAATTTTTTTCTTTATTTAAGTAAGGCGTTTGTTTGAAAAAATTCTCCAATTCATCAATTTCTTGACCTTCATTGACTTGTGATTCCATTGAATCGTCGAAATTTGAAACATTCAGTCATGATTGTGCGTAATAGTTATCACAAACTGATGAATAGTGGAGCAGTAATTTCCAAAAGCGACACAATAGTCTGCAATGTTTTACACAATCTTAAAAAATCCGGTTGGATATTGGCTTGTTTTTACCAACAGATTTGACGAAGCTCAAATAATAACGATGTCCATTAATAGGATCTTCTTTAACTGATATGCCATATATATCCTGGAAAAAGCGTATTCTATTAGAAAAATTGGTACATGGCAATACATTTTTTGAAAACTTAAATTTTAAAACCGTTCCGCGTTCTTCCTTTATTAAGTAGAGGAATGCATGTAAAAATAAAATATGAACCCCGCTAATTTCATAGTTACAGAAAATTTGAGGAGAATTTTTTCGCTCGACCTTCCCCTTGCTTGACCGCCAGAAGGCCAAAATCTTCTCCAGCAATAAGAGTTCCAGTTATATATGACTATTCAAGAACCTTTTCAATAATTAAGACGTCAGACTTTTAATCACTTCTATTTGATGCAAACATGGTCAGCGAAACCCATGTCGGTGAGGTATTCAAATGTAGTGTTTGAACGCGCACAAGCCATTGGTGTTAAACGTTGCTGCTCCACGTTGGGTGCAATAGAATAAGAGTTATAAATTTGGTTGAGGCCCTTGAGGCTTGTCGTGCACTTAATTTGTAGTTGAATGAGGTTTGGGGGGTTGCGCTTAAAAAGGTTGGACCAGGATAAGTTGCTTCACCCTATATAAGTCTCTGTCGATTGCTTTCACTGTCTTCCAATTGGTCAGTCAGCTAGCACTTTTGATTTTTTGAATTATTTATTAATGGCAGAGACAATAGCTACACCCTGCATATTACGCATTTGATACATTGAATGTACTTGGTTCAAAAGGTTGAATTCACTTTGAACTAATTTTGCTTTTTTTTGTCAGATGATTTTTCAACACCCTGTATATACTTCTTAAAGTATAACACTTTTTGAATATAAGATTTGTATCGAAGCACTTTGGTTTAAATTAAAAATCTTAGTTAAAATGTTCAGATATTTTGGAACACCCTGTGTGTAGTATTTATAGTTAAAACACTTTGTTTTAAAACCAAATTATAAATTTTATTATTAGAAAGTAACAAAGGTTCGAGTAATTAAAAGTAAATTAAATTATTATTCTTTTTAGTACAGTTACCTACTAGATGGTAACTTTTCGGCAACGAACCAATTCCGGCTTGGGAGATTTAATTCGATTTGAGATTTGTTTTAAAATGACCAAAATTCACTTAAAATTAGGTGCGCGGTGGCAGATTAAATTATTCAGAATGTTTGAAAAAATTTACTTAGAAAATTAAAGTCTTTTTTACTTGGTTCGGGCCAAGGAAATAGCGCGGGCATTGGATTTAGTTTATCGTGAGTTAGACCGAAAAAACTGACTTGATTAAAGCACGTTGAGCTCGGCGTTGTATGCTGTTTACTATCGTTTTGTTTATCATGCCCCGTGAGCCTTGCACGATCATTTTTACAGTCCAGGGTTGTCGATCTTGAATCGATGTATCGAAGAATCGATCTTCCAAACAAAAAAGATCGATCTTTTAGATCGATCTTCGAAAGTCGATGTTTTTCGATTTTTCAGATAAAAATCGTTAAAAGATCGATTTGCAGTGTTTTAGTTTAAAGTTGTTAAAAAGCTTGAATTCTTACAAACATTATTAATAAACATAATATTTTTAGTCGCAAACTCCTCTAGAAATCCTAATTCAGCGCTCGGCGGGGCACATAGCCCGGAGAGTAGCTGCTGGTTGCAGTCTGGTTACGTTCCTTATAGAAAAATAAGGATTTATAGAGGAGTTTGTGACTAAAAATATTATGTTTAATATTCCGCCCTCTAAAAGCACATTTGAACTATTATTATTAATAGTTTCTAAATATGTTACGACTACTAATTAGAATGATACAGAAAAACAAAATATCCATCACAACATAACCCCCATAATACTTTTGTAGATTTCATTTGTACTTTTTATTTCAACAAGTTTTATAGTTGTGGTAATGGCTAATAGATGTCAGACCATTCTGACTTCTGATCTACAAATCCGAGGGTCTACTAAATTTTATGCATGGGCGTGTCTCTGTCTGTGCTGTAATCTGCATAGACTCTGTATAGTAACACAAAGGCGTGTTGCGCAATATTGTGCGTTTGGGATTACAATAAGTTACAACGACATTTATTTTTTTTATTTCATTTATTTGTATTTATGACTTTAAATAAAGCTAATTTATACTATACTAATAATAAAGTTTTATTGCAATAGAATTGTGAAAAACAGCAAAACCAACTTTCACGTTTAAAAAAGTCGATCTTATAAAAATCGATTTTTGAATGCCGATTTTTACCACAGATCGATGTTTTTGCAAACGATCTAGATCGATTCTAGAAATCGATTCTTTTTATAAAGATAGACAACCCTGTTTTACACCCATTTCCTTCTGGAAAGTCGTTCCCAGCCAATCCGTGCTGGCGAGGGTTGCGTAATATTGCATCATCTTTGTAAAAAGTTAAAATTTGAAAATGAAAATTATATGATTGTTTAGGTAATAAAATAAGAAATCGTTTGGTATTTGAATGAAACTTGAATCTGTTTTCGTTTAGAAGATATTGAATAAAATAGAAGTTGAAAAGAAGAAGTTGTTATTTACGCAAACACGTAAATATGGACTGTCGTTATCTCGTCTGTCGATGCTTGGACGGGGGTAAATATGGAGTTGAAGTGAAATGAAAGTGTGCTGATGCGTTGTAACGAGAATAAGTGGTGACATTAATATGGAAATGTGGACCGTTATGAAATAGATAATATAATTGAAGTCTGAAATTGAGTGAACGTTAAAATTGAATAGAAAATGATTTGTAAAAAGTTTATGAATACGAATTTAGAATTTATACCGGAGGTACGAAAAGTGAGTTGGACGTTGAATGCTATTATACGGGGGTGATATTTTTTAGGTGAGTAATTTGAAAAGTTTAAGTCATAAAATTGATGAATGGAGTGTTACAATGTGTTTTTCGATTATTTTGAGATATTTTAGAATTATCGGAGCTTCGTGATTTTTTTCAGATTATTTATGATGAAATTGAAGTTTTTGCTTTAAATGAAAATGAAAGGTACTTTTTTATTAGGGCTTGCCCTTTTGGACTGAAAGATTGAATTTTTTTAACTATTTTTGACATTTTTGATTGATTTGCATTTTCTTATAGGGAATGGAATGTACTATAACATAACATGTTCAAGTTTAGTATTTAGGTATTTGTAGAAAATAATCACAGGCAGAACGTTAAAAGATGTTATGTTGGCTTTAGAGATTGACGAAGTTGTTCAATCACTCCCTGCGGTGAGTCTCATCGCCTCATCAAATCTGATTCCTTCACAATAGGATATGTAAATCATATTCTGCAAAATGGGAACATTATGGGAATTTATGTAAAAATAATTAATGTATAGAACCTTTGCTTCCAGTAACCTTTAGAAAGCTGTGAAATGGAAATTTAAAAACATACAATTTGTTATTTTAAATCACACTAAGGGCCGTGGTTCACAAAAAATCAGTTACGATAAATTTTTTACAGATTATCAGAAAATTATATTGTCAAGGGTGGAATCATTTTTATATCTTTTAATTCATAGATTTGTTATAATACTTTACGATATATTTGCGTGGAAATGTGAAAATAGAAGCGATAAAAATACGATAAAAACCAATTTTACCTTAGTTTTATATCATTACGCAATAAATACTTTCCTCCCACCTCATCTCTCTTAATTTTTTATGTGAAAATGTAAAATTAGAGTTTATTTTTTCAGATATCAACTAAAGACGTAATGTCTTGACACGTTCATATGTTTTCGTAGTTTTGTAATGAATGCTCAATATATTATGTTGAATTATTTTAATTACAACATATTTCCAAATAACTAAAAATTGCGTTATTTAGAATTTGGCAGGTTATATACCCACCTTATATTTCACTCGTTTTTTAATTAAATTACCTGCAAATTGTACAGTGAACAGCATTTTTAGTAAATATATATACAACCTGTCAAAAACACGTTATTAATATGTCAATAAATATATCGACTAGACAAAAAGTTATTCAATAATGAATAGCCCCGTCGTGATTTCTTATTAGCTAGACAAGGTGTTATATGTTTAAAATAATAATAACACCCGATAATAGAAAATGCGGAATGTGAAATCAAAAGGAGGAGAACATCAATCATCTCAGGAACACCCAATACATCATTGAAACAGTACCTTGATATAGATATGACATAATGTAGCGAATTATAAGAAATTGAGGAATTCAAAATATACTGGAATAGAATGGACATTTAAGACAGACCGATCCCAAATAACGTCCCTAACTATAACATCAATTTTTATTTTCCCATATACGTATATATGGGAAAGTATTATGATCGTGCAAAAAATCGTTTTTAAGTTTTGGGTGAATTTACACATTTGCAGGTCCCATGAAACCGAAAAATTTGTTATTAAAAAATATCTGTCTGCGGTAACATCCAGAGCCCAAACTACTCGATCGACTTTGTTCAAATTTTATATGCGTATTCAGGACAGCCACACCTCGACGAAATCACAAAATCGATCCCAATTCAAATGTGGGGGACTTAATCTTCAAAAACATAAACGTAGAAGAAGGTTAAATAATTTTTTTCTCAAAAACGACTCGATTTTGATCAAATTTAGCATCTGGATACTCACTTAGTATGAGATGGCATAGTCATTACTCCCTAAAACGCAGGGACGGAGGCTGTGGGGGGTAAAATAGAAAAAATAATTGAATCATTTTCTTTCCCTTTTGATTTTGATTAAATTTGACACATGGGTACTTTCTTTTTTTTTGTCAAAGAGAAGAAACCCTCATGGTCTTCCAACCTGAGCTGGGTCAGTGTCCAGACTCTTATTTACTCAAACCCCTCCTCAGAGGGTCGTCTGTAAACACTCCGAGGGCACTGCAGCCTCTTGGGCTTATTGTATGCACTTTCTGTGTCACTGACGAGGTGATACAGGTCTGAGAATGATCGAGTTTTAATGCTTTCCGGGTCTGTTTGTGTTTACTCCTAAATATTATATCTTCTGCAGGCTAGTGCCTCACATTCAGGTATAATATGGTCTACCGTCTCTGGTACCTTGCCACATAATCTGCAGTCAAGATCGCCATCGAATTTGCCAATTTTGTGCAGGTGTCTCTTAACAGGAAAATGTCCTGTCAAGAGACCTGTCACAATTCTCAACTGTAACCTGTTCTTTGAGAGCAGTTCTATGGTTTTTATTGGGCATGGTCCTTTAATGAATGTTTTCCCATGTCGATTACCTCTAGTAATGATCGTGTTTATTCCTGACCCAGTCTTTAATTACCCCCCTAGCTGAGCCTTTGGTAATGTCCAGCACAGGCTCTGGACCATTGAATGTATTAGCTGCTAACAAGTTCATCAGCTTTTTCATTGCCCGCTATTCTGGTGTGTCTCAGCACCCAGAGTAGTTTAACTCTGTTCTGCTGGCCCAGGAACTTCGGAGCACTTTATGGCAGTCACACACCAGTCTGGAAGACACTTTGTTAGAGGCTCCGTCCGTATACCAGGCCAGGCCTTTGCGTAATATCTCAGGAGCTGTTGACCAATCCTCCCTCTCTCTCCAATAGAGCCACTGAAGGGCTTGTAAATGTAATTTTTGGAACCTCATGCTTACTAAAAGATCTACTACAATGCTGATTATCCTCATATGTCCCGACTCCCCTACATGAAGAGCCAAGTCATGTGAGTTCTGTATGCCCCCATCCTTGCCTCTCCCTGAATCACCACGTTGAGTGGAGGCAGGTTCAATAAAGTCTCCATGGCTGCTGTGGGGGTGCTTTTCATAGCACCCGTGGTTTCCAAGCAAGCCAGTATCTGTATTCAGCTTAGCTTGTTAGCTACTGTTGTTTGAGTGGCTTTAGGCCACCAGACTAAGGTAGCGTATGTAATGGAGGGTCTTATTACACTGGTATAGAGCCAATACACCATTTGAGGCTTGAGCCCCCATGTTTTACCATACAATCGTCTACATGTAGCCAGTGTGGTTACCGATTTATGGATTACCCTGTCTAGGACTTATTCTCAGCCCGGTCCATTTCTTAACCATATTCAGGGCGATCCCTGACTATGTTATTAAACTTTTTCCTTGATATGATGATTATGTCGCCAACATATCACAGAGTTTCGAACCCCCCTGATTTCACTAATAGGTCGTCAACTACAAGGTTCCATAGCAGGGAGGATAGAACACCCCCTGCCAACAACCCCCTGCAATTAACGCACCTTCCAACGTCTTTTTCACGTTCTTGATTATATAGTGAAGTTCCGTTTCTGTAGACATGCCTGCTGTGTATGCATATTGGCCTTGATGCAGTGGGCTTCTAACCAGTACGTCATCTCTGATATGTCCGTCAAGTTGGAATGACATAAGACTTATAGATCTTAAGGACTTGGTCCGAGTGTGGGAGTTCCTTCCCACCTTTGGTCTGAATACCACCTTAACTGGTTTTATAAAGTATAAATAGCTTTGATGCTAGCAAGTCTAAACCTTGCTGAAGCATTATTGGCTAAATTCTGTCATATCCCGGAGATTTGTGCGGCTCAAATAAGTTTATTGTCCATCTGATTTTCGACTGATCAATCACCTTATTAGTCACTGTCCAGTCCGCCCTGGTGACCCTGTTACCAGTTAGTTGTCTCCAGTTCCGTTCCTAGCCATTCCTCTGGTGATGTTTCAATTATTGTGGAACCAGGAAAGTGCACGACGAATAATTCCTTCATTGTTTCCTTATCTGTGTCGGTATATTTCCCCGACTTGGTTAAGAGAGAATTTACTATGCACCGATTGTCCTCCGAAAGAATTTTCTGGAGTCTGGCAGATTCCAAAATACCTTCAATGGTCTCGCAATGTTTTCTCCAAGCATCTCTCTTGGCCTCTGTTATATTCAGTGAAAGAGGTCCTGTAATCGTCCCAATTTGCTAATCTTTTTACAGTATTAAATTTCTTTCTCACTTCCTTCCTCATTATGGTAAGGTCTTTGTTCCACCAGGGCACATTCCTTGTAGATCTCCTTACCACCAGAGGGTAGTTGCCCTTTTATGCGGAGATTATTGCGTTCTGTATTAGTTCCGCAGCTAGCTAGCTCCACATCCTCCTCATTTCTAACAGTGTTCATAACATCATAACCCTGGCAAGTTCCTGGGTAAGGTCTGCTTTGCATTCTTCCCAGTCCGTCCTGCGTGGGTTACGATATGTTTCAGTCACACGGTCCATGCCCGTTATGTTGAATTGTATATGTCTGTAGTCCGAGCAACTTTCCTCCTCAGACGCATGCGGGTCGCTAACTAGGTTACACACGTACGTTGTTCCTATTGTTATATCTATCACTTCTTGCCTTTGTGTGGTTGCAAAGATCGGAGTATTGCCTACATTTACTATGTCTAAATCGTATTCCATAATAAATTCAAAAATTGACTCACTTCGATCCCCGTAAGAGATGGCTTCATGTGCCCCGAAGTTAGTTGCTGCCCCCCTCACCAAGCATCCCTTCAGGGCACACAATACCTTGGGATTGGGGAAGTTTTTATAGTGATACTTCCTTAGTATCAGTATTGATGGCGAAAGTAATTGTTTCTAGAACATCCAGGGAGGGATGTTACGAAGGGTGGTTTAAAAAATTAAATATTTTTTTTCTCTATAACTACTCTAACAATTTTGATCAAAACTAACATATGGATATTCATTTAACATTAGTATGAGAAGATATTACCTGTTACGCCCTAAAAATGCAGGGACGGAGGCTGTGGGTGTAAGGTTAAAATAAGTAAAATTTTTTCCCTTAAAATGGTTGCAATAATTTCGATTGAATTTGACACCTGTATAGTTCCCGAGATAGTTCCTTAGTATCAGCATAAGCCGTGAGAGCCATTACTTCTAGAAAGCTCACAAAATTGTATTACAGGGATGGGATTTGAAGAATGAAATATTTTTTTGGTCAAAAACGGCTCTAACTATTTTGATCAAATTTAATACACTGATACCATTACTAAGATTATGAGATGACATGACCCGTTTCGGCCAAAAAATGTAGGTATAGAGTCGGTGGCGGGTAAGATTAAAAGAGCTTTCTTTTCTTAAACTTCTCTAACGATTTTTATCAAATTTGAAACTTCCTTAATACCAGTATGAGATGATTCAATTAGTTGTTTCTGAAAAATCATAGGAGGAATGATGCAGGAGGTGTAGCTTATAGAGTTAAATTCTTTTTTCTATAAAATTTCTCTAACAATTTTGATCAAATTTAACATATGGATACTCTTTTAGTACTAGTATGAGATGGCATGATCCAGGAATGAAGGCTGTGGGGATAGGATTAAAAGAGTTAAATAGTTTTTTGCTGAAAGGTTTTAATTATTTGTATCAAACTTGACACATAGATACTTTGTACCAGTAAACATGACATGACTAGTTACTTCTAGAAAATTCAGTGAGACATGATCTTCCTCTGAAAAAATGTAGGGAGAAGCTGTGGTGGGCAGAGTTTAAAGAATTATTTTCCCCAAAACTGCAGTAACAATTTTCATTACATTTAATACACATGATTGTATTCCATTAGTAGCACTATGAGGGGACATGACTAATTCCTCCTCGTTCCTTTTAGAAAATGCTGGGAGAGAATCTGTGAGTGAAGGGGTTAAAAATTAATAAAAGTAAAATTAATAAAAAAACTATAGTAGGTGGAAATTCAATTTGGTGCCTTTTAAAATTATGTGTATTGTGTATAATACTCAAAATTACTTGAAAACCCGCTGCCCAAGGAATCACTACTTTCGCAACCAGATTTTGTATCCAAGTCTTATGCACACTAAATCCCAATTAATATTTTATTCCTTTTAATAATAGAGTGGAGGGGGAGGCTAATGTAAAAAAAATTTAGAGGCCCTTGGTTCTCGTACACACACTAAATCCCAATTTAATTTTTTACTGCCTTTAATAATAGGGTGGGGTGGCAATGGGGGTGGTAGAGGGGGTAGCTAACGCAAAGAGACATTTTTTAAACGTTTCGTTTTTGTATACATACTAAATTACATTTTAATTTTTTTTACCCCCTTCAATAACAGGATGAGTATGGCAATGGGGATGGTAGAGGGGTAGCTAACGCCAAAAATTTTTTTTAGACGTTTCGTTTTTGTATACATACTAAATCACATTTTAATTTTTTTTACCCCCTTTAATAATAGGGTGAGGATCGTAATGGAGTCGTAGAGGAGTAGTTAACGCCCAAAAAATTTTTTTCAAACGTTTCCGTTCTTGTATACACAATAAATCACATTTTAATTTTTTTTGCCCCCTTTAATAATAGGGTGAGGGTGGCAATGGGGGTAGTAGAGGGGGTAACTAATGCCAAAAATATTTCTTAAGCCGTTTCGTTCTTGTATACGCACTAAATCACATTTTAATTTTTTTTATCTCCTTTAATAATAGGGTGGCAATGGGGTGGTAGAAGAGGTAGCTAACGCCAAAAATACATTTCGTTCTTATATACACACTAAATTACATTTTAATTTTTTTACCCCCTTTAATAATAGGGTGGGGGTGGCAATAGGGTTGGTAGAGAGGGTAGCGCCAAAAAAACTTTTTTAAACGTTTCGTTTTTGTATATACACTAAATCACATTTTAATTTTTTTGCTCCCTTTCATAATAGTGTAGGGGTGGCATTGGGTGTGATAGTGGGGGGGTTCCTGATGCCAAAAAAATTTTTGAGACCTTAACTTTTCATACATGCCCTAAATTGCAATTTTATGGACTCTTACTTGCTTGTTTTGCCTATTTACCCTTATTTACCCCATTTACCCCCGAACCCTTGAACGGAATTAGATCAAAATATAAGCTAGTTCCAGATCTCGTTACAATACATAAGTGTACCAAATTTCAAGCCAATATCACAAACGATTCCAGAGTAAACGTGCGCACAAACAAGTTGTAGACAGACAGACAGACGGGAAATTTTTTTGCTCAAACTTAAAATCTCATTTTAAGCCTATTTCAACAAAAAAATTAATTGTTTTTTTTTTGCGTTACTATACTTCCGCTAGACGTGGAAGTAAAATTACGGAGATTTAACTAAATAAGAGTATTAATATTATTAAACTTTATTTTCTTCATATAATTTTATATGTTTAATAAAGGAATTACCAGAGTTAAGAGGGGCTCTGTTGATATTTGAAAAACTTTTTTTTTTGTTTCAGTAAAACGAGGGGATAACTACTAGTACTACTTAATACAATAAATTTTGCGGGCTTCTGGATAGTTTTTTTTATATTTGCCTTATTTCAAATTATAGCAATAAAGGGTTTAAAAGGTTTAGCTGTAAAAGCACAACAATATAATTTCAGTCTGCGAAAAAACTAATAACCAATATTCGAGACTGACATAACATCCACAGTTATTGTTATATACAGATTTATATACAATAAATTTCACTATTGTTATGTCACTATTTATTACATTGCTTAAGGGTATGCAGTTTCCAATTAAAATAAAAAATTTTGTCATATATTTATTACAAGAGTTGTTTTATTACAGCGCATCAGACATTACAAAGACAGATTCAAAAGGCAGCAAGGGGCACATCTGTATCTACCAGGTAGTTATATCACAGAAGGAGGAGAAGGTCCTGATGCAGGCCCCTGGTCAGAATGGTCTGAACCAAGTCCATGTACCAGGAGTTGTGGAGGAGGTGTTTCCTCACAATACAGGATATGCACAGAAGGATATTCCTGTCAAGGCCCAGAAAAAAGATATTTTTCCTGCAATACTCAGGTAGGATACCATTATTTTTTTCATTTTCCTGAAATATCAGAATCATTTAATATGGCTTTTTTTAGTTTAGTTTTAATCAAGTCACGATGTTAAATACTAGAAGGCGTAGGTTGTTTGTAATTTGTGGTAGGCTGCAGCGCATTTTCTGCAATATCGGTTTTACTCATGGGTGAACAATTTTCGTCACATTCACTGAATTTTTGATTTGTTATACACTTTGACCTCTAGAATAAGAATATCAATGGTCACGTCCTCAAGAAATGAACATTTTGACAGTGTCAATCATTTTAAACAATCAGTTTCAATTTTAAACGTTATTTACGTTAAGAATTTATTCAGAATGTTTATCAATATGTACAGGGTGATTCACATAAAACGCCCCAGGCAGTTTCCGTAGGAACGGAAACACATATTCAAATCCTGTAAAAGCCATCCGTTAGATATTCTTTGTGACACTTTGTCTTTTAACTGTTGCCAATTGCCGGAAAGAATTTTTTTGATGACGGAACGAAGTATAATATTATTAAAGTCATTTATTTGATAATATACCGAAACCGCAGTAAAGTTCAAATTACAATAAATTAGTGATGGAAATAAAGTCAAGTGTTATAATATATCGTTATTAAAATATGTTTCTTTTTAAGTTTTTTTGTAGTACACACTTTTCCATTAAAAGCAGTGGTTTTCGAGATGACGCAAAAAAATAAAATTCCTCAGTCGAATCTTTAGTAACTAGCTTTAAGTCCTTCCTCTATCGCTAACACAACCGGCAATACCTTCTTTAACTACCTAAATAACAATTCTAATTTACAACTTATAGCTCCCGAGCAGACCACCCTTCCCCACCCTAGTCAGTAAGTCGTAGACATCGGCATTGCTAATAATGTTCGTCACTCCTTTGAGATTGAAACACTACAATCTATAAGTAGCGACCATTATCCGGTCAGGACCACATATAATATTCAAATACACTGCTCGCCACAAACAAGGCTCCCTCGCGAGGACGACTATGACTGACTGACATTTTCCACAAACCTTCTCCAACACATCCCGACAATCCTAACTATAACAACCCAGATGAGATCGCCCAAATGGTAGACTACCTGGCAAGACACATTTCCTGCACACAATCCCAAAGCTAGCGAGTAATCTGATCCATATCCTATGAATTCCAACTACCCAGGCAACTAGTTGAACTTATATGTATTAAAAACCATCTTAGAAAACACTACCACTCAACCAGAGATCCTGGATTAAAGACCCGGATCAACTCCTTAAGAAAGGAAATTGATGCCAAGGTTAAACATCAGAAAAATTTGGCTGTTACCAAACTAGTTGCTTCCCATTCCGATGATCCTCACTTTGCTCTCCCCAGTTTCAACCGAAAACCTATTCAAATCCCACCACTTGTCACCTCAGTTGGAGTGACAACTGACGCAAAACTGCTTCTTTCGCATCCTACCCCTCCACTGCTTTCCAACCCAACTCCATACTGCAACCCACCCTTGACATTGTCCAACACTATATTATTTTCCTTAATCAAACCAACCTTCAGGCTGGTGAGAATCCAATCTGGTACTCGCCCTCCGAAATCAGAAGGGCTATCAATTCCATACTAAGCAATACCCCTGGGCCCAACAACATTCCCACCTTTGACCTTAAATACCTCCCTATTCCCGTATATATTTTTCTCACACATCTTTATAACTCATGGATGCACTGCACTTACTATCCGCAGGCATGGCGAGAAGTCTCTACCGAGTGAGCAAATTGTACCAACTTCAACCGACGTCTATACACAGGGTTTGTCGGGTTAGACCTCGAGAAAGCCTTCAACAAAGTCTGGCATCCTGGACTGTTATAAACCTCTTAGCAAATTCCGAGTAACAGTCAACAAGGATTGCTCTCTCCTCTCACCTTCTTACTATCTGGCATCCCCCTGGGCTCATCTCTTGGTCTCGTCCTTTTCAGCATTTGCATCACTAACCTCCTTTACCACCTCCAAAAATCCCAACATAATGATAACCCTATTACAGATACAGACTAAACTCACTATTAACTATTACAATGTCTGGGGATTAAAAACTAATATGGCCAGGACTCAAGCAATATATTTTACAAAAATATTTCTATCACCTTAATTATTTAGGGCCAAACCCTCCCTTGGAACGACAACATCTCCTATCTTTGGGTCACCCTTGATATTAGATTGTTCCTACAAAAACAAATATCTATATTTAATATAACGCATAAGATGCAGTGCTACACAATGCCGCGCCGGTCGTAATAAAGATTTTTGTTCGGTTTTCGATGTAGTTGCTAAATTTACGTTCGTCGGAACGGCACTCATTACACTTACGTAAATTACACTCCGTGCAGCGGCATTCATTAAAAAATGCTCCGTGGACCGAATTTTTATGATAGTTCTCAGGAGTGAAATTTTTGTTGCAGTGGTGAAAAAATTAAAATTTTGTTATAAATTCGAAAAACATCCACGGAATGTCATTTATTGCAGTTACAATAATTACGCGCGGATCGAATTTTTACAATAGTTTACAAGTTTCATTGCAGAAAAATTGAAAATTTTTTAAAAATATCTTCTGACGGCGTTTTTACGTGTCGCACGCTGTTCATGCAAAATGTTTCCGTGGATTTCGTTATAGTTACGCAAAATTTTCTCGATAAGACTTTTTGCTGATTTCAAGTGTGATAAGTTTAGATATGCTTTTGTAGGTTCTTTGAGATTTTCACTAATGACTGACTTTTGAATATTATCTCACTAGTATGTGTAATACATCCTATTAAATATGATGTTAAATCACCACAGTAATAGCAATATTATATGACGGTGTTGGATAAAATATTTTTCACATTTATAACCACCACCAACAAGGACGAGCACGTTTTATATTCTATTAAATCGCCTGCATATCATCACCGCTCGCTAACACGTACTTCTTGTAGCGTTTGCCACAAGCCACAATAGATATAACTTCAGTAAAAACACCATTAAGATAAGATAGGAAATTTGCAACACTTAATTTTACCCTACACGAAAGAGTTTTAATCCATTAATCAACAAATTAAATTTGTAAGTCCCTAGATTGACTTCTCGTAATGCCCAAGTTTTTTATATACCCACCCCACACACCAACATTTTAAAAAACTAGCCTTTGTTTAACATCTGCAATAATACAAATGAATTGCCCAGTGCCCTTGATTTTTAACTGCCGTCTGTAGAATATAAGATCTCAAATTTTAAATTAAACATGTAGTTGTTTGATTACCTACACTTTTGTTTTCTTAATAATTACTTTTTGTTTAATTTTATTACTTTACACTTGTTTGTTGTCACCTTTCTGATTTTTCTGTGATATATATTTCGTATTATGTATTATACCTGTATTATGGTTTTTACTTTGTTATCCCTGTTCTCTAATTGAGTACCTTACCTGTTGAACAGTGTATGCAATAAATAAGTAAATAGATAAATATAGTTGCACAATATTATTCTATATAATACTCTTTGCAATTATTTTTTGAAGATAAATTAATTTAACCTGTCCACAATAAAATTGAGAGGTTACTAAAATTGGTTCAAAAACGAAAATTGAGATAACATCAAATCTTTACGTTTTGAGGTCCTAGGAACCCAAAAAAGTGGTTTTTGAAAAATGTCTGTGTGTGTGTATGTGTGTTAGCACGATAGCGCTGAAACTACTGAACGGGTTTGAATGAAACTTTGCGCGTGTGTGTCTTTAGTGCCCCTGAAAATCTCTTGGTTGAGATCTGATTACGTTTAGTGCCATTTTGAAACAACAAGTTGTTTATTTTATAATTACTTTCAATTTGCAATGGAACCATTGAAAAGCAATTAAAATTCGGATTTCAACGATATATCACACTTCTACCCTTTCGATTTGGTTTCCGTGAAAAAAATTAAAAACAAAGCAAATATGGCATAGATCGCATTTCGCATGACATGATCGATGCGCGTAGCCATTACGTTGTGAAACTCATTACATCACGTGTCAATTCACGTGTGAGGGTTTCTTCACTGCTCTAGAAGTAGAGCGGATTACGGTTAGTGCCGTTTTTAAATATATATACAGACAAATCGAAGAATTAAACTACAAATATTCCTCTAATATCTAGTAAAATTACTGAAATGCTAATGTTTCATTTAACAAAGACAGCCGCGAGCGACCGGGTTGCAATGAGCAAATTTTGACGATTGTCATTGTCATCGTTTGTCATCCGATAACGTTGGTGTCATGTCATGTTAATAAGATGTCGGCATATTTGTAACTTTTAGTGGATTGTCACAAACTTTAAAGGTAGATGTAACAATATCAATATCATATTATAAGATTATCACTTTACCAATTTTCAGTTTGTTGCTTTACAAATCTGTAGTATTTAGGATAACTAGACTTTCTTAGTCGTTCAAATGATGTTAAAGTTGATATCCTAATAGTATATTATTCAACGAGCGATAATGTAGGTAATAACTCGCATAGATGATTGTAAATTCATTAAGTTGAGGGTTTTTTTAGTGCCCCAGAAGATCTGAAAAGGTTTTGGATGAGATCGGATTAGGTTTAGTGCTGTTTTGTCACACAATTTAATGCTCTTTTCGGGTTCAAAGATCCACCGAGTGGGGAGGTTCCAGCCGCTTCCAGTAGGTGCCGATTTTTTAAATATAAATGCTATATTTGTAATTGTAATCATCTGCAGCTTGGTTAAGAAAGCAGTTTGAGTACACGAGGCATTATTTTTATTTTTGTAGACTCTTATCAAAGGTTGCAACACTCTTCAAGTGCATTTTTGAAGTAAAAATGCCGCGATACTTTTACATTTTATAAAAGCGAATTTTTCACTTACCTCATTATAGTGTTATAAAAATAGCAGTCGTGGTTCAATTTCATATCAATTTTTGCAATATTTTATCATTAGAATTATTGTTTTGTTTCAATAATCTTCAAATACATTTATAAACAATAACGGCATAAACAAAGTCAGTGTCAGTAAACTGAATTTGTATTCATTTACAAAATGCTAGTTAAACAATGAGGTGAATAAATAAGTAGAGAAAAAGGCCTGCACAGTACCAGTTTGAACGCCGTCCTCAGGGCTCAATTACAAGTTTATAGTATATGCGAAAAACCTATAATTAAGAAGGGGGTGCGAGGTGAGACGCTAAGAAGGCGGACCACATGGTGAACCTTCTCTCTCATTTTAATACACGCGACATAAAAGACGTAAAGCTTTCGTCGAGAAGGGAGGTGCCAGATGAGACGCTAAGAAGACAAACCCCCAAACCGTCTCTCTCATTTTAATGCACGCGACATAAAAGACGTAAGACGTGATGATGCATCGGCACTACCCACTACTATTCCCACTACATCTGTGATTATTTTCACCTATCGTTTTCCTCTACAAATTGTTCGTATTTACGATATTCATGTTGTATATCTCTTTCATTGTCATAACTCTTTGATTTGTTTTGTTGTTAAATAAATATTGTTATTGTTTACGTCGGTCCTTAATTTGTTTATAAAGAATTCTTCCCCTTCAGCTCGCCACGTAGGCGTGACAATTCATTGATAACATTTTTTCAAGAACAGTAGGGTTCTTTCTCCAGTTAATCGTAACTTCGTACTTATAAGGAACGCGGTGGATAGACGGACAAACAGGCAGGCAGGCGGTTTGAAAATTGTTCAGAAATTGATAACTAACACAATCGGTATAAACAAATTTCCGTTATGAGCGATTTTAGAGAAATGCCTACAATAAATGGTATACAGTGTGGACCATTAATAATAGGCCATAGTTCAGGAGTAGATTATATGGGCCAAAATATGAGGATATAACCAAACATGCTTTAGTAAAATGTTGCTGTGTCAAAGTTCAAATTATTTTTTCGCTTTTTTTTGCAATAACTCAACAACCTCTTGACTGATCTTCGCCAAATTTTCTAGAGGAACTTTTTTTATTCTAAGAAACTATAATGTATGTATTACATCACGTTAGATCATAGAGGGCGCCGCTGGACCTGTATCTGATGATGAATTTTTTAATTTTTTTTTTCGACGAAACGTTGTGGTACTTCTGACCAGAAATATGATGAGGGCGCTATTTCCACGTATAAAAGGTACACTTCGTAGAACTTGATAACTCCAACCGTTTTCGAGGAAAGTGCCGTTAAACATTTCAATAGTTTTTTGAAAGACAAATTCGAATTTTTTATATTCTTCTATGAAAAATATAAAAAACCGGAGTTAGCTATTTCCTACTCGATCTGATATTTTCTACCTCATCAGAATTCTTATACACAGACACTTGAAAATTGAAAAATAGTCAACTTCAGCTATAATAGCAAGAATAGAAATTCTATTCGCTAGTATTAGCGGATGAGCTAAAGGACATAAATCTTTTAACGACTGCTTATCCAGACATGCATTATTTTGCTAAGAATATTTATAATTTATGGGTACAATGCCATCAATTATTACTAGTTACTAGTTTGACTTAAACGAATAACATTGGAAAATAAAAGAAAAAACATTTATAACTACTAGATAGATGTTAAAATACAAAAACTTCCCTTGTTTATTTATTTAAAATGTCATAAGTTAATTATGACAAAATTTCTGAATATATGCTAAAATCGATAGTTGCAGTAAATGAGTACACCGTCTATACTTGAATTGTGAAAAATGGTCATATTTTTCTGATAAATTCTGATTTAGGTATAAACTCTAGCATTTTTTATTTTCCATTTTGTTTTGTAAATATTATTGACATTCGATGCACTGACGTTGTTATTTAGTTATTTTATATCCCCATAAGGGTGTTTAAACCCTTGGTATGATTTTATGAAAACAAAGGCCTGCATAATTTGCTAATCAGTGTTTCATCCAACTAGCTGGCATCATCAGGTGGTGGTTAAAATATAAATACAGTGATTATGTATATACCTAAACATTAATAACTTTAATGTCCTTGAAATCTGTTATTTTACAATAATCACCCTATTTTGGGATACATTAAATGAATATCTATAACGCCCTAGGGCATTATAAAGAGTTTTCTCTCAGCCATTCCTCAAAGCGGCAGTATTCTTTCTCATATACCTTTTTGGTTTTATGAAGCACAAGTGCCTCGGCTGCTTTTACAGCCTTTAACAAACAGTTCTTCAGACAGATTATCTGCTCACAGTTTCACTACAACCTACAACACAACCCAAAACAAGTAAATGATGACAGCGTTATCGACAAACGGCGGCGTTGGTTTTTACTCTCTTTCAAATCAAATCGTTCTGAATATAATAGATGTCAAATTAATAAATCGTAAAGTGCCATTACATGTAGAACGTTCATAAGAACGTTCAATAAGCACTTCAATAAACCGGCGAAGAGTGCAAATTTGTATATATTTATTGCCAGAAACCATTATAATGAAACTTAGTCAAGGACAGTAATTAGTTATGCTGTCAAATGATTTATGAATTTTATTTTTTATTCTTTTATAAAATTAGTGGCAAAAGTTTCAATCATAGAACAAGCAATGCATAAATATATGTAACTGAATAATATGAGTGTTCATGTGATTCAACGTAGGTACAAGAAGATTTTTCATTTCTCTCGATGTAAAAAAGACTGATGTTATTGATCATCATTACATTTAATTTTTATCGAAATCAAGAACAATCATTCATTAATAAAATTCAAATGAAGGAGGACTTTCGTCGACAAAGGCACGCCGAATAGGAATTCAAGACCATTTAGTTGATTTCTCAGCGTGTTGCTGATGATAAGGTACTAATAGGTCATTAATTTAGAGACCGCCCCTGATGGAAATAATTAGTTATAGCATTGGTAATCAAGACAAAATATAGTTTTATTAGTAGGTAAGTACGTACTACTAATTCGAGAATACATATCTTGCTTCTTGGTATTACTATGGTATTATACGAGCTCATAATCACTGTAATATATTGTGCGTCGATAAAAGACTCATAAAGGTATTCAATTTCTCACAGTATTGTTTGAAACGTGGGTTAAAACGTTTGTTTAATGGTTTGCAGTTACATTACAGTACTCGCTAGTTTGTAATCAGAAAAATAAGCCTTAGCGTGTAACACTGTTAATTTTTATCTACATTTACCACTTTCACATCAATGACTAATGTCAAAACAACCTATAATATGTAATATTCTTTATAGAAGTCGAATTATAAATATGCATATTAGTAACAAAAATAATGATAGTATGGTCGTTACTCCTAATTGGATTTAATTATAGACTAGTGTGCAATATGGGGCCCAACCCTTGCCGTAAAATGTTTAAGTTTCTTATAGTTATAATCCATTCCAATCATGCTATGCAAACATTTCCCAAAACCCAAAAAAAACTGTAACTGAAAAAATATAACTGTGAATTGAAAATTGAAGTATTCAATTTGAGTAGTGTCCTACTTTCATTTTAAACACTGCTTCCATGTCAGTAGTCTTGTATGAAATAAAGAAACAAGCGCACTGGGTGCTGGCTTAACTAGAAAACTAATTGGTTGTCTCATGTACTTGATGTTGTGCATAGTCAGATATTGGGTATGCAACTGATTATTTTAGAAGGTTTCAGTAACATGCATTCAGTGAACACTAAAACCATTTAAAAAGAATTTTTGAGATATCTAACAGGAAACTTGAAACTAAAATGTAATGAACAAAATTCACCAATTATTGTGGTTATGTAGATTCTTCTGAGTGGGTCGGACAGAACCAGAAATCGCTAAGACGCATTAATCTGACATCATTTCTGTTGGAAGGCCTGGAAAAAGTACTGGATGGATACATCAAGTTAAACATCCTGAGCACTCATCCCCTTAACATTCACCAGTATGCTTATCAACCCAACAAATCAACAGAACTAGCACTTAATAACATTGCCGGGTAAATCACTCACTCCCTTCAGGAAAAGGAGATTGCAGTGGCTGCTTTTTTCCATTGCCCGACTCCTTACACAGCGGCAGCTGCCAGCTGCTAGGGGCATTGAGCCAACCATGACCGACTGGATTCGAGCTATATTGGAAAATAGAATTATAACAACAACCTTACAGGGGGAAACGCTCAGCCTTAGGGCTGCAAGAGGATGCCCACAAGGTACAGTTCTATCCCCCCCTCCTGTGGTCACTACTTGTGGATGACCTGATGGCCTATTTATCTCTGTGGAAAGCCGTGATTCAAGCATATGAAGACGACCTAGTTATTATGGTTAGAGGAAACTCTGAAGAGATACTCTCTCATGTCCTTCGAGAGGTACTAGATACAGTGCACATCTGGTGTGAGAAGAAACAGATATCTGTAAGCCCCCACAAAACTGTATAACTTAGAACCGCCTTCCCCACTAGGTGAAAACAATTCATTCTCGGAGGAGGTAATATATCTAGAAATCACGCTAGATAGATCACTTAATGGAATTCCCACCTGAAAAATGTAATCCACAAAGCAAGGCTGTCCCTGTGGACATGCCGTAGAATTTGTGGGAAATCCTGGGGCATGGGCCCCCAACAAATATACTGGGTATACGTTACGATAATTAGACCAATGATAGCGATGTTTCCATAATTTGGTGGTCGAAAGGGCTACAACAGACGCCCAAAGCCAAGCTCTTTGGCTTACAGAGAGAAGCATGCCTGGCAATAACTGGTACCATAAACACCACACCGTCAGCTGCTCTGGAAATCTTTCGAGACTTACCACCTCTCCATATCTGCCTGAAGAGAAAGGCTAGGTGAGCAACATACAGATTTTAACAATCGGCAATCAATTTGATTGATCACCTAAATAGTCACAGCATCCTAGGTATGGCTTCAGATGTGATAATTACCAGGACCAATCACGAGCTGCTTTTCAACATCCTATTTCCTAAAACCGACCTACAGAAGGCAGACAGCTGTTGGTACACAGATAGTTCCAAAATCCTGAAAAAGCAGGAGATGGAGTTTATAGTCGCAACCCAAAGGTAAGTACAACATCGAGCCTGGGTAATACCGCAACAATTTTTCAGGCTGTAATATATGCCATTGAACTGTGTGTACGGAGGATGGAACTAATGTACCCTAGACACATATCAAAAAAGATTTTCTCGGACACCCAAGCAGCCCTTAGGGCTCTTGGATCCTATCGCTGTAATTCTAACTAAAACAATGTGGAACTGCCAAAAGGCTCTAATCCAATTGGGTGGAAACAAGAAACTGACTCTGGACTGGGTGCTTGGCCACTCTGGACTGGAGAGCAACGAAATTGCTGATTGCCTAGCCAAAGAGGGCGCGGCATAGGACCAGAACCAGTTCTTGGCATATCTTCAAGTACTGCCAAAACAAATATTCTAAACTGGACCGAGAGTAAAACTCTCCACCACTGACAAGAACTACCAAGATTAACTCACTCGAAGGAATCCATCACATATCCTTTGAAATCAAGCTAAAAACTGCTGGAGTTGAATAAGTTACACCTAAGGACTCTAATCAGCCTATACACTGGGCACTGCAGATTGAATCATCACCTTCATAGACTTAGACTGATAGAAAACACCGACTGCCGTCTGGGTCTAGAGGAAGATGAAACGGCAACGCATGTTCTGTGCACTTGTCCCTCTGCATAATGAACCGGCTTCTCATTAATTGGCGAGGGACAGCTTTTGCCTGAGGACCCGGACAATCTCTCACCCAACAAGGTTACCAACTTTATTAAAAAGTTGAACATATTGGGTGAAATATAAATTAGGTGTGAGCCACAATGGGCTGAATGGGCGCAGTGGAGGGTCTGGCATAGACCCACTCATATTTCAACCTAACCTAACCTATATAGATTCTGATTGAGCGAGCGATACCATAGAATAAAATCGACGTCAGGGATTGCGCTTACATAATATTTGAAAATACACCTCCTAAACACTGAAAGTTGAAACTACACTATTACAATAAGCAATAAATTACTATTGTGTTGCTCATATGTAAACTATATGCACTTTTCCTGTACTAAAACATAGTGAGGGGTCTTTGTGAATGTTCTAAGGTACAAATGCAGTTTTTATGAAATGATACCAGAGTATTTGAATATTATGATTACAATCTACAGTTATTTATGCAGACAATCAATTCCGCGTTAACCTTTTACAAAATTAATAACATAGTTCTTATTTAAACATGTCAATGGTAAATATAAGTTTGTGAAGGATGTAATAGTTTCAGTTATATATAAAGAGACAGATGAACAGTTAGCGAATATTGTAACCAACAGCCTTGGAACAATGAAATTTGTCTATCAGAATTATTCAGTTGAAGATGTTGTTATATACAATTAAATAATTGTATTGTATAATATATATTATATATTGCTAGATGGCGCCTGCTGACTATTTTACATGTCGCTATCCCAAAGATACCGAAATGTACTAAATAGTCAAGTGATTCTCAAGTGACGACTGGCACGAGAACTCCTTTAAGTAGGATCAGTCTTTCGGCTGGTGTTTGTTGCAATCGAAGTATTAGCGTTTTGTTGGTAATATGCGATTATTACACTTAACGCGCCAGGCTTGTAACTTGTAATTCAGCGCTCGGCTGGGCACATAGCCCGGAGAGTAGCTGTTAGTTGCAGTCTGGTTACGTTCCTTATTGTAAAATAAGGATTTTATAGAGGAGTTTGCGACTAAAAATATTATGTTTTAATTAAATAATTGTATATCAATATCACCACCCAGTAGTTATGTGTTTGGTCAGTCAAAATAACTCAACACATGTTCTTCAAAATTTTTGCAGATAGTGAAAGTGTCGTTTACTTTTATATTTATTATTTTATCATAAACTTCATTCTGCTGTATACAACTTATTTATTTGCACAGGACAGGCGTGTAAAATTATATGGTATCTGTTACATAAACGTATAGTCTCCATAAAAATGAGTTTATTTAAACTATACGGCTTAATTAACGAATTCTAATTATAAATCTGATGCACGTTAGATAAAATTGATCATTGAGGATAACAAACGTTTGTCGGTTTCTCTAAAACGTATTATACAAACAAATCTTATAATGAGAATTTGCAATGTTTACACTAACGACACTAAGATATTACTGCTCTTCCTTAATTTATACCGGATATTCGTTAAGTGTTAAAAGACTTTTAGCAAACTATATTTTAAAAACTGTTTCATTTCACTTCTCTGATAACTAAGTGATATAATTAAGTATGACTTTATACTTTTAGAAAACATAGTTTTTAACAAGTTTCAAAAAAGGATGAAGTTCTTTATTCAACTTCTATGTATCTGTACAGCGTCTTTCATTGACAACGGACCAACCGTCACAAGGTGATATATGTAGAATATAGAATATGCATTGCCTGGAACTCCATATATGTTAACCGTTTCTTACTTTAGTACTTAGAAGAGCAGATAGTAAGATCGGTTATCATTGAAAAGAGAGGATACCATCCACACCACATTCGGAAGGTTCAAGATTTGCTACATACTGATTATTACAGACGGATTGAATTTGCCAAAGAACTGCTAAGAAGGACTACAGATCCCGATATTTTAAAATATATTCTTGACTGATGAGTCTCATGAAATGTCAGATGAGTGTCGGTTGTCATCTCGTCCTCTTCTCTATTTTTTAAAGATTTTTGCGATCGTATTCGTGATGGCCTTCCACGATTCCTCATCCCAAAGGAGCATATTTTCGACCATGTTGTCCGGTGTGACTCTAATACTGATTACGGTTTCCAATTCCTGTCCTTCCCTGTCCCACTTATTACATTCGAAGAAGGTATGTTCTGTAGTGTCTGGGTCCTGGCAGTACCAGCATTTATCGTGTCGATTATTTTAAAGCGGTGTAGGTAGTGGCGGAAATCTCCATGTCTCGTTATAACTTAGGTGATATAATAATTTACTTCCCCATGTTTTCGATATAGCTAGGGTCGAATGTCCTGTATTAGCTTTTTGGTCCATTGCGCTCTATCTGTGAGCGCTCCCATCTTCCTTGCCACGTTTCCACAATTTCTTTCTTATTTTCTTCCGCAATGCAATTTCATATAATTGCGTTCTTTCTTCCAATGGTAGGTCAACTGACGGAGTATTCCCTGTTACCAACAGTGCCTCAGTTGATGCGGTCCTGTATTCGCAACATACTTTAATTAGTAGCCGTCTTTGTATGTTTTCCAGTACGGTCTTATACTTTTTCATGCGTATAGCTCTCTGATATATCGGTGCTCCGTATAGGATGACGGAATATACCACCGAGGCCAGTGTCCTTCTTTTACTAACGCCTTCTATACTTGGCATGATCCGGCTCAGTGCTGCAACTATGCCCTCTGCTTTCCTGACCGTCTCCTTGACAAGTTCCGCCATGCGCCCGTTAAGATCAAAAGTATTTGGTGTACTTTTTCGTTGTTATTTGAGCATCGTCCACTTGGATAGTCATTTCTTTTACTTTCCTTCTTCCCACTAATAGGACCGCTTCGCTCTTCTGCGGGGCCAGAATGGCCTGTTTTGAGTCCATCCATGAGCTGATGCATATCAAGGCGGAGTTTGTCGCCTCTTTCAATAATTTAGATGTCTTGTCGCTCGCTATTACGGCTATGTCACTCGCGTATCCAATAATCGATACCCCTTGTGGTATGGGAATTCTGAGAACATCATCATAGAAAATATTACACAGCAGTGGGCCAAGGACCGACCCCTGTGGCACTCCACATAGCATGTCCATCATACTATCGTCGCCTACTATCAGTTGCCTATCGCTTTCCACCAGGTACTGCGCGACTCCTCTGTTCCGCAGTTCGTCAATAATCAGCTGCCGAGATGCAGAGTTGAAGGCATTTTTAATATTTAGGGTGACCATGATACATATCTTCCTATTTACATAGTCTGTGATGATCTGTACCCTATTCATTGCGTCGACCTACCCCTTCTGAAGCCGAATTGGAAGTCGTGGAGATCTCCCCCCTTTCTATATCGGTGCTTAGTCTTTCGTGCAATATGATTTCCAACAGTTTGCCCAGTGTGTTTAATAGGCACATAGGTCTGTGAGTTATAGGTGCTTCTGGGGTTTTCTTTGGCTTCTCATTTCGTACCAGTGTTGCATCCTTCCATTTCTGTGGGAATTTGCAATCGGATCTCACAACACCCTGACACAGTATATAGATTGGCTCCTTGCCATTGCTCTGGTCATTTCCGCGGGGATGCCATCCGGGCCTGGTGCCTGTTTTAATTTCAACCTATTCACGGCCTTAACGATCTCTTCCTCCGTCACCGGCGGTATAGTGTATTTGCCCACCTGAGTCATTTGCCAAGTTATGGGGACATCTCTAAGGATAATTTTTCCGCCTCCTTCAATATGTCTCCATCGCTCATATGGATTCTCGGCGAGTACTTGAATTTCTTGCGTACCCGTCTCCCCATACGTTGTTGTCCACTTCTCTGCATACTTCCTTCCATGCTATCTCTTTCTCCATCTGAATAAGTATCCTCACCTTTTTCTTTGCTCCGCATATTCCACATGAAGCTTATCTTTTTCTGCATGATCGATATTTGCTAACCTGTTACGCCTTACCATCGCTCGTTTCCTCCTAAGACATTCCTTTTCCCGTTTGCAATTTCCTTTGTCCACCAATAGACAGGACTTCTGTTGCTGCTTCCCTTATTATATTTATGAAGGGCTTGACTGCATGTCTCGACCACAATCTCTTGGTACCCTTCCGCAGAGAAGTCCTCGGTGTTGCTCTCCCTCCTTTGTATTAAATTCTGAGTTAACTTTGCTGCGAAGGTCTTTAGCGGTGTGGTATTTATTTCCCATCTTGCATTTTGCTTAACGTATTTCTTCTCTTGAGGGATCTGTCTGGTGTCTGAGATACATTATATGATGTTTTGGTAGTCTCTGAGTTTTCCGTGTCCATGACCTTCAAGTTTTTTGCCCGTCCAACCATTTTTTCACTTCCAACTGTTATGTCAATGTATGACACACTGTTCCCTCGTATGAAGGTTGGTTCGTTCCCTGTGTTTAACATCGTCAAGTGGGTTTCGTCTAACCATTCTACCATTACTTGTCCTCTCCAGTTTTCTCGGCTTGATCCCCATCTGCATGCTTTGGCATTTAGATCTCCTCCTATAAGTACATCTTCTGCTCTGTTTCGTATGCCTTCTCTTAGTCTAGAGAGGAAACTTTCAAAATCCTCCTGACTCCGACTTGGGGAGAAATAACATGTGAAAGTTATTTCCACTTTTCCGTATTTTGATGTTGCTATTTAGACCAGGGCCAAACCGTTTAAAATATCGTAATAGACGATAAATTCTTAGCAGTATACGAATGGTCGGAAAATGTAGTTAATGGTGTAAATAATTAAGGAAAAATCGTCCAGACTGAGTAAAACTTCGGGAAAGGGGGTTGGGGTGGTAATGTATACGTTTTTAGGGGTTGGTACTCGTTTTTTGCGATTTGCGGCGAAACTATGCATCCTATCGAAAAATGTTGAATGTAAAAGTTGTAGATAATGAAAAAATCTAAAACTTTCTGATTAATCATTATTGACCATAACCTCAAAATTATCGAGAAAAATGCAAAAAACCGCTTTTTCGGTTTTTAATTTATAACTGTCGAAAAATGTTTATATTTTCATGAAAATTGGTGAAAATGTTCTTTTTTGTGTTTCAAACAAGCCCAAATTTTTTCAAAGCGAAATATTTAATTTACGATGTTTTATGAAGAAAATAAAAAAAGAAGACCTAATTTTCAATCGAAAAATTGGGTTAGCAAATTTTCGATTAATGAACTTTACTAGTGCTCATTTTTTTCGTTGAAATCTCAACTTTAATATAGAATTAAAATATAATATTGTTTATATACAAAAATATCGTTAAAAAAGCGAAAAACCGAAAAAAAACTTTTTAAAAATCGAGTCTTCGGTGAAAATCATGAATTTCTTTTTCTTTATTGTAAATAAACGTTTACATTCATAAAAAGCGTTAATTCTCATACAATACTATGTTATACAAGTAATGTACATGTACCTAACTGAGGCGAGACTGTTACAATTGATCCATTATTATTATTTCAGAGAATTTCGCGAAATATCAGCGGCACAGATGATATGAAAAAGTATTTACAGTACGGGCTTGCTCCATTTCCTGTGTTGTTGTTTACAGAGAATGGCTTCAGAAAAAATGTTAAGTCACATTTATATACAGAATTTGCGAGCATCGATTCGTTACCAACTTCGAGCAATATTGTACACGTTGTTGATGGCGGGTTTCTCTTACACAAAGTAATCTGGCAAAAAAACGATACAATTAATGAAATAACACAAAAATATTTACATGATGTACAAAACAACTACGCAAAAAATAATTATATGAAGAAGATGCAGATTCCCTAATTATCAATACATCCCTTGAAATAGCAAAAAAACTCCGATAAAATAGTGGTAGTTGTTGGTCAAGACCTAGATCTTTTAGTTCTTTTAAATCAATTCAGTTCACATGAATTGAATATCTATTTCCACAAACCTGATGCAGGAAATATTAATGATACTTATTACACCTCTAATAGTTTTAAACATAATTCACATGAACTTATTGTAGCATTTTTGCATTGTTTTTCTGGCTGCGATACAACTTCCAGTTTTGCTGGAAAAGGAAAAAAAAAACAATTATAAAATCATTATTGGCCGATAAACATTTACCTAATCTTGCAGAAATTTTTTACAATACAAATGCAGACAAACAAACGATTACCGAAAATGGATTAAAAATAATAGCTTCTATTTACAAAAGATTTGAACTCTACCGAACGGCTACTGTTAAATCCTCATTTCATTTGAAAAAATTACCTCCAACTGAAGGGGCAGCTAAGCAACATTGTTACAAGGTGTATTTTCAAATACAAAGTTGGCTTGGTAATCAATTAACAGCTACAGATTGGGGATGGAAACATCACGTTAATAGCATCGTACCTATATTTACAGAGCAAGAATTAATTCCTGAAAATTTATTGAAAATTATCTGCTGCAGCTGCGAAGCAGGATGCGGTAATAACAAATGTGGGTGTCGCAAGCATGGCTTAAAGTGCACAAATTTGTGCTCAAATTGACACGGTTCTGATAAATGTTCTAATGCCGAAAAATCGTTGTACGAATAAAATTGTAATCTCGAGGACCTCGAAGACGAAGACAGTACCCACTGTCTAATAAATAATAATAAAAATAATGATACTGAACTGGACAATCCAGAAGAGCTCCAAAAAATTGAAGATATAGAAAATGAATGTGGAGAAATCGAAAGTTTGATCGATTCTGGCGATGAAGAATTGCCACGAAGAAAAAAAGATTTCAATAAAATAATTTTACTTTTAATTTTTGTATTTTATAATCAAATATAAGACTTTGACATGATAATTTGTAAATACTTCCGAATCACAAGAAATATTTAACAAATTTTCTCAGTTCACAGCTTTGCGTTTTTTGAATTTTTACCTATTTAATTGCATTTTAAATAATGTTTTCGGGACTTTGAAAGCCGAGAATAGTTAGGTACATGTACATTACTTGTATAACATAGTATTGTATGAGAACTAACGCTTTTTATGAATGTAAACGTTTATTTACAATAAAGAAAAAGAAATTCATGATTTTCACCGAAAACTCGATTTTTAAAAAGTAGCTTTTTCGGTTTTTCGCTTCTTTAACGATGTTTTTGTATATAAACAATTTTATATTTTAATTCTATATTAAAGTTGAGATTTCAACGAAAAAAATGAGCACTAATAAAGTTCATTAATCGAAAATTTGCTAACCAAATTTTTCGATTGAAAATTAAGTCTTTTTTTTTATTTTCTTCATAAAACATCGAAAATTAAATATCTCGCTTTGAAAAAATTTGAGCTTGTTTGAAACACAAAAGAGAACATTTTCACCAATTTTCATGAAAATATAAACATTTTTGCAATAGTTATAAATTAAAAACCGAGAAAACGGTTTTTTGCATTTTTCTCGATAATTTTGAGGTTATGGTCAATAATGATCAATTAGAAAGTTTTAGATTTTTTAATTATCTACAACTTTTATATTCAACATTTTTCGATAGGATGCATATTTTAGCCGAAAATCGCAAAAAACGAGTAAAACCCCTAAAAACGTATATATTACCACCCCAACCCCCCTTCCCGAACTTTTACTCAGTCTGGACGATTTTTCCTTAATTATTTACACCATTAACTACATTTTCCGACCATTCGTATACTGCTAAGAATTTTTATTGCCTTAAACAGGATTGGCCCTGGTCTAATTGTGCACACTAATAGCAGCGTCACATTTGGTTCTGACTATAACCAGATCAATTTTCTCCTCCTTTACTGTTTGATTTAACAGGTCCTGAGCCGCGCGATACCTGCTTAAGTTTGTTTGCAGCACCCAGCAGTAGTTTCTGATTGTCTTGCGAAAATTTCTTCTAAATAATTTAAATGAAAATTATAAAAATAATAAAATAAAACCATTATATAACATTTTTGGAGACTGCATGTCGATATCCGGAATCTTGTACAATATTTACAGATGGGTCCAAGTCACCGACCGATGTGCAGCTTTTATAGCAAATACGAAAGAACAGATAATGGCCAGAGTATATACACATATACAAAATAGTACAAACTCTTTCATTCCTAATAGTTACCGATTCACAATCGATCTTACGAGCCCTTTCCGATCCAATAAAGCACATCTCCCATGATACTCTTTAGGTGTTTACACCCTTTACTAATCATCCCGAGCGTAGGTTCAATAATTGCAAAACGAATTGTCACTAACCACTAATTTATTTAACAATAAATTGACCGACAATAATTAGTCTTTATAATAGTACACTAATTATAACTTTTATCTACCATAGACTCACTACTATAATTCACTTGTTACTGTTCTTTTTCTTTTCTGATCACTTGGCCCATCTCAGAACTGTACTGAACTGTTGATGCGTTGGTCCCGCTTCTTATATACACCGTGACCTTATCCCAGAGTTTTCTCTTCTATTCTAGTTAATTATTCTATTACAGTCTAGAATTCCCCAGAAAACTAATATTCCCAAAATTCAGTAATAGTATTAAAACTAATAATTGAAAATAATCATCAAGGCTGTCAGATTTATCGGTAAATAGCATTATAAATTAGGTGCACTGGTATAAGCTTACACACATTTCGATAGCAATAAAAAAATTGGATAATCATCAATTTGTGAAAAATAACTGTTTATTTTGAAATTAACTTGCGTGTCTCCTGGTTCCGGTAGATCTCCTCCGTCTCGATATATGAGGGTAGGTTGCAGCCCCAGTGACGGTGCTAATTCAGGCAGTTGACAATAAATAAATTCCAAGAAGGATCAAAGTTCCAGGACTATTAAGAATTTCTCGAATTAACAATTTTCAACTCTGTAACTTCTCAGATACGATATGCCTCCATAAACCGATAACAGTTCTCCAAGAAAAACACCCTTTGGAAATAAAATCCCAAAGTTAATTAATTATCAAATTATTTACAACAAAAATTGAATATACCTTCTCTGAAGGATGTTTCACAGTATTCCACAGAAATGCTTATAAGATGATGGTGTAAGGCGGTAGAGAGAGCATGGAATGGCCACTATACACGAAGAAAAAAAAAATTGCCTAACTATTCAATCACATGGAAAAGGTATGTAGGTACTTAAAATTGCTGTTTTAATTCCCGAATAGGTGAAATTTCGAAAAAAATATCACTACAATCCAAATATATCGACTATCATCAATCGAAATCACATAAAATATCTGTACAAAGGATAATCCCTTAACGGATGATCACAAATCAAAAACGTCTTCGCACAGAAACAATCAGCAATTAATTGAGCACACCTCATTTCCGGAAATTGAGAGAGAAAAACTTATATTTCTATCAATTAAAAGTTCTATTTAGAAAAACCCATTTGAAATACTATAGAACCAGTAATTGTATCTCGCGAAATTATCGATCAATCAAAATTCGACCTCCGTCTACTAGATGGCAGGGTAAGTGCTATTCTGGAATATTTACTACATTTCATACTATTATGATAGGGCATACAATTTGCATTTTATGTTCTCAAATAGCTATTATATCTTTTCAATAGCACTTTCATTAACAGTTAAATGAATTGTTACTACAAATTAAATTAAAATGTATAATTATTTTCGCCATTGTTGCCAACAGTAACACTATAAAGATACAAAGGATACAAAGTAAAGTTGTCATCCTTGTTTACCTTGACTGTCAAATAAATGTGTGATTCAGTGGAATGTTTACAAAAGTGTAATCATGTAATTAATAGATGATTATAAGAATTATCAAGCTAAATAGTGAAACAGAGACCTGAATTTGAAAGTTCAACCCGTGATCGACTGCCACAAATATGATTTCTGTGAAAACTCCCTTCTGTTTCTTAGAAAGCAATTACCATTAATATGTACAACATATGTGTAATGGGGTAGTGAAGCGCAAGTTATAGCCTCTCCTACTCAATTGTTAACCTCACCTTCGCGATGAGTTCAATTTGAACTTGGTGCACCCTGTTTTTACTAACGAGGCTCTAACGACCGAGTAAGAGCTGAATAACCCTTACCTTTTGCCATGAGCACATCCACCTTCTCACGAAGAGTGCGGTAAAAAAAACCACCGCACACAAAGGTTGCTTTTGGAATCGTTTGGTTACCCCATCGTCGCAGTCTCCTTCTGTGCCATGGGACCACACCACTCGCCTTCCGCAACCGAGCTGGTCAGTTGCATACCTGCTCCAGCTAAAACTTCAAATGCAGCTTCGTTTTCAGTCGATTAAGGCTTTAAAAAAATGATGGGCGTTCAAGTGGGACAAAATCATCCGGAAGTAAAATACCCTCCCGATCGGATCTCCGGGGGAGGGTGCCCACAGGGACACCTCATCGAATATCGAAAAAACACCGACAAGTTAAATCCAAGAAAATTAATTCTTTCATCTACGGCGCTTGGAATGTTCGTACTTTGAACGACAGCACTCGCACCGATCGGCCTGAAAGAAGAACTGCTCTAATAGATAGAGAACTTCACCGACTCTATGTTGACGTTGCAACTCTCAGCGAAACGCGATTTTTGGAGGAAGGCTCTCTCACAGAAAAGTACTACACCATCTATTGGAAAGGTCTTCCCACCAATTCAAGAAGACAACATGGAGTAGGATTTGCCGTTCGGAATCAACTTGTATCCAACTTAACACAAGTACCACAAGGCCTATCCGAGCGTCTAATGCTGCTACGCTATAAGCTATCAGATGGCAACGCGGTAAATCTAATAAGCGCCTACGCTCCCACTCTGGATGCAACTCACGAAACCAAGGAAAGCTTCTATCAACAGCTGGAAGAAACCCTCTGTAGAATACCTAAAACGGAACGACTCGTTATTCTTGGCGATTTTAACGCTACAGTAGGGAGAGATGCAGACACCTGGCCAGGCATCATAGGCAAGAACGGTTTGGGCAACATGAACGCTAACGGTCAACTACTCCTAACTAAATGCGCCGAACATGATCTAGTTATAACAAACACCATTTTCCGACAAAAGGATAAATTTAAAAGCACCTGGCGTCACCCCAGATCAGGTCACTGGCATCTACTGGACTATGTTATCGTACGTAGGAAGCACCTCAAGGACGTCCAAATTACAAAGGCGCGCATTGATAGCGAATGTTGGACCGATCATCGTCCTGTTGTCTCTAAAATGAAAATTGTTATGAGACCCAAACACCGAAGAACTCAAGTAAAACGTAAACCCCCTCTCTGTATTAGTAAATTGCGTGACCAACAAACCGTCGAACAGCTAAAGCAAAAAATTCAAGAGAATTTGAGTGCACTAGAAGAAACCAATTCTGTAGATATCGCTACTACCTGGACATAAATTAAAGACAGTTTAAAAAGTGCGAGTGAGGAAATTCTTGGCACTGCAGCAAGTAAAAAACAGGAGGACTGGTTCAATGATAATGAAGCTTTTATACAAGAACTTCTTGACCGCAAACATATTGCCTTCCAAAACGCTATCAATCACCCCAACGACTCATCAAAGGCAGAAACTTTTACCCAATCTAAGTATGAAACGCAACGCGAAATCAGAAGAATAAAGAACGAGTGGTGGGCAAGCAATGCCAGAGAAATTCAAAGGTACGCCGATTCACATGACTACAGGAATTTCTTTCAAGGAGTAAAAGCAGTGTACGGCCTCAGTCGGAAAAATATGTGCCCTATTAAAGATTTAAATGGAAATCTCCTCAAAGAAGACCAGGAAATAAGAGCCCGATGGAAAGAACACTACTCTAACAATCTGAACCAGCAAAGTCAAGCCGATCACGATATTATAAATTATCCCCCAATATGACACCTTCGAAGACTTAGATAAACCACTAACAACGGAAGAGACCTTAACCGCCATTGGGCAGCTAAAAAATAACAAATCTCCCGGCGCCGACTCACTCCCAGCTGAGATCTTTAAAGCTGTGTCGTCAGAGCTCATACCCTACCTCAAAAAACTGTTTGATGTCGTGTGGGAAAGTGGTCAAGCTCCGCAGGAGTTTCGTGATACACTTTTAATCAACCTCTTCAAAAACAAAGGGAGCGCTGCGGACTGTGGAAATTACAGGGGTATAGCTCTCCTGGCTGTTGGAGGGAAGATACTCACTAAAGCGATGGCAAATAGGCTAACACCCTGTTATGGAAAAGTTACTTCCTGAAACACAGAGTGGCTTTAGACCAAACCGAGGCACATCGGACCTAATCTTCACACTTAAACAGCTTCAAGAAAAAGCACTCGAACATCAAGGAGAAATTCACATGGCCTTCATTGATTTAACCAAGGCGTTTGACTCGGTGGACAGGGAAGTGCTCTGGAAAATTATGCTCCGCTTAGGTATCCCTAGAAAATTTGTGGAAGTATGTCGCAGTCTAAATACAAACAACAACGCCCAGGTTATGTATAATAATGAGGCAACCGAACCTTTCCAAACCCTCACTGGAGTTAGGCAGGGATGTGTCCTGGCACCCCTACTTTTTAATTTGTTTACCACTGCTCTAACAATTATTGTTGATAACAAACTGACAGTCAGAGGAATAGGTCTCAGATACCGTTCTGATGGCGGTCTCTTTAACATAGGGCGCTTTAGAGCTTTCACGAAGACACGCACACGATTCATTTGCGATCTCCAGTATGCGGATGACTGTGCACTTTTAGCCTCTACGCCGGAAGAGCTTCAAGAACTTTTAGATGTGTATGCCCAGAGCTATGATTCCTTGGGACTTAAAATCAACATTGGAAAGACTAAGATTATGTCAACTCCTCATCAAGTGATCCAAATAGACATTACACTTAACGGAAATTCTCTTGAAGTGGTGGATCAGTTCAATTACTTAGGCAACGTTGTTAATGACAAAGCAAACATGGACAGCGAGATTCGCAATAGAATTAACGCTGCATCTAGAGCACTCTGGGGACTTAGAGAGAGAGTATTTGACAACCACGACCTTGCTTTGTCAACGAAAATGGCTGTCTACAGAGCAGTTGTCATTCCAACACTGCTATATGGATGTGAAAGCTGGGTCACTTACCGTCGTCATGTGAAAGAATTAGAAAATTTTCAGCAAAGACACCTCAGAAGTATGATGAAAATCCGCTGGTTCCATCACATATCAAACGTGGAAGTACTCAGGAGAGCAAACAGCCTTCCAATTGAGGTGCTTATTTCAAGAGCACGCCTAAGATGGGCAGGTCACGTTCATCGTATGCATGATAACCGCCTTCCTAAATGGACACTTTATGGTGAATTGCTAAGCGGTAGAAGAAGGCGTGGCGGTCAACGAAAGAGGTTCAAAGACGTTCTCCATGAAAATCTAAAATCCTGCGGTATTCCAGACGAGCAATGGGAACAACTTGCAGCGGACAGAACCGAATGGCGAGGGGTTGTGGCCAGCTATCAAGGAAATGTTGCTACAAGAAGGCCGAATCCGAGACCTAACCAGGTCTATGTTTGTCCTGAGTGCGGTCGACATGTGCTCTCCTGAATTGGCCTCTATAGCCATAGTCGTGTGCACCGTAGATGAATAGGAATTACAATAGATTACACCTTTTACTTGTTTTTTTATTTTTTTTTATTACACACAATCTATCGACTGTAACATTTTTTTTTTATACTCGGACTCGAGTAAAGGCTAATAATAATAATAACAACATATCTACATAAACACTGAAAAATTAGTCTAAGCTGTATCATAGGTGCACTATTTTTATGATGCCTCATTTTAGGACGAAATTAAACCGTAACAAGGAGTTAAAATAAAAAAATATCACCCAATCTACGTAAAGATTATTCGAACTTAAGAAGGACACTGTATATTCAATTTCGATATTTCACATAACTTGGCATCTTTGTGTACTTAATCCAGAATCTTACTCTTTCTAACATTATAATAAAACGTAATTTATATTAATCATGAAAATTTATGCGCATACGACGAATATGGTCCAATTTCAGTAGAAAGTATTATATAATTATACTGTTATACAAATGTATCAAGTTGGAAATATTAAGTTTCGGTCTTAAAGAAGTTATCAAGTTTCCGCAAAACGATACGTACACACTTACACACTTACACACTTACATACTTACATACTTACATACTTACATACTTACATACTTACATACTTACATACTTACATACTTACATGCTTATATACTTACACACTTACATACTTACATAATGCATGCATACATAAACATACATACGTACATGACGTAGCTATCGGTACGCAATAAGATGCAATGCATAGGGTCCCCAAGATAAACAGGGGCCCTTTCGTTTCTTGCACATAAAAATAAAATTATCGTACACGCAAATCGAAGCACTGGTTTGTAGTTGGTTGCCGATTTTACAAATTAATAACAGATTTCTCCGTATGAGAAATATATATAAATATATTTGCATTTCTAAAATGAAAATTTCTAATACAGCTTCTCGAAAAAACAATTTTCAGAAGGCAAGACTATGTTATTGTTATTTTTCACATTATCTGCGACTTCTGCTTCGGCAGACAAATGTTTCCGTAAGTTGAACATAATAAAGAATTTTGCAAATGCGAAGGTTTCCAAAAAATGTTTTAATATCAAACACAGTTAATAATAAATCATTGTTTCTCAACTGGATATATTTGGTTGTATTGAATTTTTATTGTTTAGTGTTCATTTGATTGGGGTTAAAGTGATTCAAACCTTTTTATTTAATATTTTAAGTCAGCGTGTTATAAAATGGATTTCCGTATAGAAAGTGTTCTCTCCGAAAACCATTAACAACTTTTGTCCATTTATAATATACCTATTTGATTGTGTTTGTTAATATGTTGTGTGTAACTGGTTTTCATTATCTTTCATTCAGCAAGTCATTACATTTGTTACAGTACAGTAAGAATCGCAAATTGGAAGGTTAGTTGTAGTAAATAAAAAAATATTTATTATTATTTTTATGTCCCTTCAAAAGTCATCAATTTTGATGCATGTTTAAATTCAATTATCAGACATTAGCCTCACTTCAATGGTCACACATAACTAACATGATATGTGATTAAATATGAAAGAATTGTTTTAGCATAACCAATTAGGCAATTAAATGAATCAGGGGACTATAACGTCATCATACATAATGTCAAACTTTTCTAGCACGCGGTGTAACAAAAGAAATCTTAAAAGATCTATGAACTATGACCAAACTATAATATAAAGCGTTGCTGAGAAGTTAATATTTCGAGCGGTAGAGGGCGCCGACGTTATTATCAAAAAACAGTTTTTTTTTCAAAATCTGATTGGAAATCTAGAATCAATGAAATCGAATTTATTTGGATATGTGTGTATGGCTAATATTTTTACCTAAATAGCTGGTAAGTTGAGTTTCACGACACTGGTAACTTTGGTAACTTCTTCGCCCTCTACCGCTCGAAATATTAACTTCTCGGTATCGCGGCAATTACTGAAAATATGTAGAATGTTATTTACAACATTTTTTCTTCAATAACCTTTTCCGTGCGACCTAGAACACGAGATAAAATGATTCAAAACATTTTGAAGATGGCGGCTGAAGCAATAAGGGGGGGGGGGAGTCACCTTTTTGGTTCTCTAAGTGACAAAGCATGAAAAATTCGGGTGTCCAATTTTTTCCAGGTCATGGGAATTTTTGGTACATTTTTATTGTACTATACCTATAAACAAGATACACTACATAGTCCACTTAAAGAGTCGGGATTTATGACGAAATTACCAAATGTTTGCGATTCGGACTAGGTAAGCCCCCCCCCCGTTTTCGAGGGTGCTGAATCGATAAACCAATTTTTCCACCTTGGCAACCCCCTCAAATTGACCAAAAGCCACCCCTAAAGTCCCCCAGTGTTTTTCGACTAATTGTTGTTCCCTCGAGTAGAACGGAAGATCCCTCGAGGGATTTGACCTCAGCCACCCCTACCTCGGGCTTCCAACCCTTGTAGGAGGTGGGAAATTGATATTTGTTTTTGTGAAAAAAAATTGATATTTTATAGGAGGGGTTTCTTTAAGGAAGGTGGTAGGTGACCAGGGTTGTGTAACCGGCCCCAGGGGGTTGTTTTCACCCTTCAAAGGGGTGGAAAATTGATATTTGTTTTTGTGAGAAAAAAATTAATATTTTGTAGGAGGCGTTCTTTGAGGAAAGTGGTAGGTGACCAGGGTTATGTAACCGGCCCCGGTTCACCCTTCAAAGGGGTGGAAAATCTATTTATAAAAACACTTTCATAAGCGTATCTCTTGTACCATTTTTCAATTATAGATGAAAAAATTTCACCCCCTTGAAGAGTGAAAACAACCCCAGCTGATGGTTACACAATCCTGGTCACCCACCACCTTCTTCAAAGAAGCACTTCATACAAAATATTAATTTTTTTCTCACAAAAACAAATATCAATTTTTCACCCCCAACAAGGTTTGGAAGCCTGGGGTAGGGGTGGCGCTCTTGGCAAGCCACCGTGGTCAATAATATTTATAATGCAAAAATTCTGTTATGAGGGACCTACGATTTTGTGTTAAAAAGCTACGTCTTCGCCACATTCAGTGAAATACCAAGAGTAAGTTCATCTTACCACTCTCGATAGTTCATCTCAGTACCTACGCCGCGCCATAAGCAAATATTGAATGATCACACAACTATTGGTGTCCTAGAAGACAAGAATGAGAAATGGATGATTTATATAATAGAACGCATTTAATCGAAAAATAATTCGGGAATTTTAAGAAATTGTTTAAAAGTTAGAGTAGTTCAGTCAAATAGTACTTTGACCTAGAAGAAATTGCACACTCGAATTTGTGATGCTCAATGTTATCAGGGCCACTTAGAAGGTCTAAAACAAAAAAGTGACCTCCCCCTCCTTTTGCTTCAGCCGCCATGTTGTAAAATTTTTTAATCGTTTTATCTCGTGTTCTATTGGTCGCACGAAAAAGTTATTGAACAAAAAATGTAAATAAAATTCTACATATTTTCAGTAATTGCCGCGATGCCGAGAAATTAATATTTCGAGCCGTAGAGGGCGCCGAAGTTACTAAAAAACTGTTTCTTGAAAGCAGTGTTGTGAAAGCTGTTTAATATTAGCCATACACATCACCCATACCCAAATAAATTCGATTCCATTAATTTCAGATTTAAATGTAAAACTGTTAAAACTGTTTTTTTGGTAATTTCGGCGCCCTCTACCCCTCGAAATATTAACTTCACGGCGTCGGAACAATTACCGAAAATTACGAAAATATGTAAAATTTTATATGCAACATCTTTTTGTATAATAATAAGTTATTGGGATTATAATAATCAATTGACCAAGGGCAATTGATTATTAACGATTACCTCGTATATAGGTTGCTTACTTGGGACGTCTCACAAAATAAGATCGCCAACCATAGCAACGACCAATCGCATTTCGAAGTAATAATGATTTTCAAATTGTCTATGTCTAACTTCATCGTACCTCGTGTCGCATAAAACACATTTTTAATAGTTTCTTAAGAATTTTCTGATGGGCTCGAGATATCAATTTAACGGTTTTGTCTGCTAACGAAATTGATTACTGTTTGACAATTAAAATGTTCTCACCTGCTTCATTAACCTTAAACATGGACTCGATCGAACAAGACCTGCTGTTCACAAATAACTTATTAATTATTATGACGCTCTAATTCGAAAAAGGAACAATGGGCTTACTACGTTTGAATACATAGTATATACTTATATGTAGAATCCTCTCTCGGAATTTTACACTTTATTCTTGATTTACCCTGTATATTTATTAAACCATTTTATCATTCACTAACTTAGCATTTCTAATTATTAACTTTAGAACTTAAGTTAATCTGCAAATTTTGGATCCCGAAGTTACTGTCTCTACTGATCATTGAAATCTCTTTTGTTTTCAGGACTGTCCGGACATTGCAGATTTTAGGGCACAACAGTGTTCAGAATACGACAACATACCATTTGAGGGAGTTTACTACCAGTAAGTGCCTTTACTACTTAGCAATTACAAGTTCGGTTTGTATTTCTCTGCTATTTGCCACAAAATCAAATAAAAACCACTTTTAGTAAAATATGCAGTTTGTACTTGGTCGGAAACATTTTTCAACTTTGAGATTTTAAAAAAAAAAAATTTTTTTTATTTTAAAATATTAAGGGCGGATTGTACAAACGTGGTTCAACTTTGAACTAAGTTCAATATCCAAGTTTACAATTGTAGCAACAATGGTAGTCAAGGAAATTGAACCGAGTTTAGGTTGAACTGGAACTGAACTTTGTTTGTACAATTGGCCCTAAGTGTCTTGTAAATTAGACTACTATAATTATGTAAGTAATTGAAAATTAAGACTACTATATGCAATAAAATATCACTTTTCACGGAAGTGCCTATGTATTATTCAAGCAAAATCATAAATATTTATAAGCATATAAGAAAATCCTTAAAGCTAAAAGGAAAAAATGTTAGTAAATGAGATTCTGAAACATTTATTTCTGTTTATTTCTTCATGAATATAAAATAATCTTTTTGTAAGGAAATTATAATGCTATACTGTTCTAGTCGGTATTTGCATTCTTATAAAAATTAATAAAACATCTCGTAAAAAATTTAAATTTCAACAACAATAAAAATTTTATTTCATGTAAACAGTGTAAAATGTGAAAAACGACACTAAATTACATTACACACACTTACCAAGCCCAAGTTGATAAAAAGGGCTTTTCTGCAATTTATAAAAGTAATATGTGGTGGATGCGCCGGTCATCTAAACCTGACAAATTAGGAGCTTTAACGTTAAGCAGTTGCATGTATATACTAACTAATTCCGTGTTTATGTTGTGAAAGATATTTATCACATATCAGGTAGGTTTAAATCTGGAAATCCGGTGCTGGAATTTTTTTCCACATAAATTATGCTTTTGGTTGGACTAAAGGGGTGTAATATTTGTACCAAATTTTATCTGAATACGTGAGGCTGTTTCGAAAATATGGCGGTGTAAATAATTGGTCAAGAATGATAAACCCCGTATATCGAAAATCATTCCCTTACAAGAGTAAGTGTGGAGGTATTTTGAACTCAACAAAGTGTGCCCTATCTCTGATTTCACTAGGTCCGATTAGATTTGGAACACTACACATATGTCCATAGGAACTTTTCATATTTTCACAAATTCTACATGAAATCTGAACCACTCTAGAAATGAAGGATGTGATGAGGTTGAGGTAACCAGTTCAAACTAATTGTAATCGATAGTAGATGCAGAAATGCATCTACAGTTGATTTTGGTCGAAGTTTGAACAATACCAACATATATAAAAACCACTAAAATGCATTTTTTAGGTGCGCTCTTTAAACGGAATTTACACTTTATCTCAATATATCTTAGCAAGTTTCGTAGACATTGATTTGAAATTTGAACTCAATTAAGTTTAAGCGAGTCTCAAAATATTAAACTTTACCGAGCTCTTAATATTAATTAGAAACAAAACAGGGGATTTATTAAAATATTCCGACGAATTTGTGACATTTTTTTTCAGATTAGAAAGTAGTGTTATCAATTTTTGAAACTCGTATTTTTCTCTATTCCACATTGTAGTCGAGTACTTAAAGAAGTTTTCAGATCAAAATATGCAACGGTTCAAAAATTACAATAATATTCATTTGACGCTCTAAATCGCCTGATACTGACGTTTTTTTTATTCTCGCGACTGCTTATTGTACGCAAATTCGATCCAATATTCGAGTATAATTCCAAACTGGAACAATAACTAACTAACGACGTCATTGAAGAATTGAGTTTTGCCCTTCCATCCATACATGCACATACAGGATACGACATTATCGCGTCGTTTTACAACATTGAACAAACGAAAACATTTAAAGCAGCGCGGAAATTAAGTGATGAGGATCTGATGTTGCTGAGTAATTTGGAAAAAGGATTATCAGATAAAGTTATCGATGTAGGTATGCGGTTTGTTACTACTACTGTACACTATTTACCCGGAAAATATTCCAAATTTTGTAGAAATATTAATCAGTTCCGTGATATGCTTTCGACCTCAAAAATAATCGCAGTCGAGGCCCTTCCACCATCATATCCTGAGTTTCTGCAATATTTAAAAAAATGTTATTAGCAAGCTTACGCACACAAATCAATAATTCGCACACAAATCAATAAGCCGGCTCAGTGGCTCAGTTTTTGCAACCATGGAGTCCCGGGTTCGAATCCTGGCTAGGGTATGGATGTTTAGTGGTATTTTTCATCTGTTACCGAGTTGGTAACAGTGGACTAGATGAGGTTGTGTCAGAGACAAGACGTCAAGTCGCTGTACCACTCCTAAGTTCGAGTCTTAGCTACGACAGATGGCAATGTCGTAGGGAATGGTCGTTGTATAATCGCCTAGGCGTATGTGTATACAACTCTATCGTTACAAACATCGTTCCTGTAGGGTGGCGATTAGTAAATAAAAAAAATAATAATTGAACGTCTTGATTTAACAACTTCTGGTTAGAGATGCGAAGAAACTGTCATTATAACAGTAATATTCGAAAGGCCTAGTAGTTTAAAGCTCCTATAGAAATATTTTTGCAATGAAATCTACTTCATGCAGTCAAACTGAATCGTGAACTTACTTTGCTATGTAAATGCCCCTTAAAATGTTTTTTACAACCTATATAAGACGAAAACGAAAATTGTAATTTACATTGATTAATAGACAAATAAATATTTAATATTACGAATATATTCATATTTCATTACAACATATACGATATATTTTCACAATCAATATTTCTAAGTTTGTTTTGTTTGCCAAGAGCGGCGACTACTCCTCTGCTCCACAGCGGCCCCATGTGTGTTTCGAGCGTCAAATAAATGTTGTAATTTTTTAACCGTTGCATATTTTGTTCTGAAACTTTCCAGAAAACTTCGTATTCGATTACAATGTGAAATAGAGAAAAATGTGAATTTGAAAAATTTATGACACAGCTTAATATTTCAAGACTCACTTAACTGACTGACTGACTACTTACGATGATGATAAAGTAAACATCTATAAACAATCAGTTAAAATTTCATGCCAAATTGTTAATTTATTTATTAACAAAATGCTAAAACACAAAAGTTAAAATATCTCGGCAAATATACGTAATAGAAAGTTGTTCGTTGAGTCATAAACTATTAACACGATCTTAAAGTACTCTTGAAGTGTTAAAATTTGACCTATCGCACATACATGTCGGTTTTGATGGCATGATTTCATAAGGGTGTACAATTTTAGCAACAATTATGATTTTCGGCTGTTTCAATGCCTATTCTGCTTTGATATTTTAACTGAAGATTGTACTTTATAAGAGGTGCACTTTTCCTTAGTTTGAGTGAAATTTGACCATTTTCTCAAAAAAAATAATGCGTTTAAATATACCTTCATTTTGCAATATTTTTTTTTTCAAATAATCGTATAGTCTGGGGTCCGACGCCCCTTTTTTAGTATGATTACTAACAGGCTGAATTTTTTGTGAGTGGCTTCATTTTGATGAGTCTTCCAACTTTTCCCTCTGTAGAGTAAATAAAGTTCTACGCAGTCACTAAATATGTTGATCGTGAAACTAACATTTTCATGGCATAGGAGTGGAAAACCTGCCAGAAAATTTGCAGTACAATTTAACCATTCGATTTCAAATATATTAATTAAATAATAGAGTAAAATTCAGCCCGGGGCTGATTTTTATACTATTGTTTAATTAATATTTTTGAAGTCGAATGGTCAAATTGCCCTACAATTTTTCTGGCAGGTTTTGCATCCTACGCCATGAAAGTGTCAGTTCCACGATCAACATATTTAGCGGCTGCGTAGAACTTTATCTACCTCTACCGAGAATTTTCGCGGATAGAAAAGTTGGAAGACTCATCAAAACGAAGCCACTCACAAATATTCAGCCTGTATGAATCACTTTAAAAAAGGGGCGTCCGACTTCAGACTAGTAATAATCGGAATGAATTCTAATTTATTTATTTTACAACTCGTAGCGGATATTTTTCATTTTTTTTCCGTTTGTCTCGTAGGATCTATAGATCTGGAGATATTTTTAAAAACCGATAGGAATCAGGCCCTAAAAAATTATTGTTTAAATAAACAAAACATAGATTTTGATGAAACTGCAAACCTAAACTATGAACCCAAACTTGACCCCCTGAAGATCCTAATCCTAGTTCACTCGCGTAATTGTAATATGATGTATAGATCAGATGATTTAAACAAAAAAAAAATGTGTTCTTAATATGCAATTATTAAGTAGGTCATTAAGCATTCTTACGTATAATTGTATGGTTAAAATATATTTGTAATAAAGAAAATTATAATGGTGAAAAACAAAAAATCAGTTGGAGATTTTTGCCGACATTTCAGAGTACACGTTTCTAAACTATTCCCTAAATTATTTGAAACCGGATTTGGCAAAATTTTATTCGAACTTATATGAATTAATTTACTATTTCTAAAAGAGGGTTAGATTCATTGATGCCCTCACACTAAAATACAGCAAATACAGTATTTACAGCATCAGAATCCCTATATATGAGGAGCTGCCAACAAACTTGGCATTATCTATAGATGGTAGGAAATTAATAAGAAATGATTTTATTCTGACTTCTTAACACCGCCTGATTTTGTGTAAATTTGGCGCATTAAAACGTTAATAAAACTGGTTTTTCAGTAACAGTACTATCCCTAATTTAATTTATATAGAATTAAGTACAAAAAATAATTACTGGAATTAATTGATTTTTTAATTGTAGGTGGGTCCCCTATACGAAAGCACCAAAACCCTGTGAATTAAACTGCATGCCCAGAGGAGAAAGATTTTATTTCAGGCATGCTCCCACCGTTACTGATGGCACAAGATGTAATGATGAGAAACTGGACGTATGCGTGAACGGAAAATGTGAAGTAATAAGATATTTGTTTCTTTATTTATAGTGTTTACATAAAAGAAGTGATTAATTGTTTGGAAAATGTCTATTTAAGCGCAAAGTGCCTCATCTATCTGATAGGCGCGTTGGTTAAGGCGCTAGGTGGCAATCGCGATTAATCGACCGAGTATCGCGCTGCCGGGTTCGATCCCCCGCTCCGGCACTGGCACTGGCACTATCGGAGGATATGGTTGTTATGTCCGAGTTTTTCGATGTGTAATCCCCTTCCGCCCAAGCCTCTGGCTTCTGGAATCGTGGGTTGTTTAATTTCTGAGGTGTTTATTTATTTTATTATTGTCGATCGAGAGAGAATGTTGACGCGCGACTGCGCTTGAATTACACACATGATTTTCTCTACTATAACTTTTTTAAATCTCCAAATAAAATAATTAATTAAATTCAATTTTATGAGTGTGTTATGTGTGTGAATAAACTAAACAAACGAACAAAACACAAACGCTGTCTATTTAAGTTTTGTTGTTGTTTTAACGCAGAACGCAATATTTTGCTGTGTATGAATTCCTTCGCTTTCGTATGACAGAGAGAGAAAATTAGCTGCGAAACCCGACCGGGTTCCTTGATTTGTATTCTGATTTTATTTACGCCAAATAACGTACATTATATTATGGGAAATCAAGCGGAAAATATGGCGATGTATTTTCTGACAAAATCTTTGGGGCATTATTATTTCATAAAAATACTTTACCAATTGTGTGACAGTCACGGATACAAGGGGGCGACCCCCACTTGAAAGTAGATCTCAATTATTTTTTCAAAGTTTAATTATTGCCTATTAAATTGTCACGCTGTTTTGTTGAGTTTAAAAGAAATTCAAAATCATTTTTAATCGAAGGTTGTTTTTATACTTTGGAAGAGTTTATCACTGAGTGTTGTAACATGGCATAGATTGCATAAACGTATTATCTCCCAGGTACCTTCATTTTTGCATGAAACCGGTGTATATGTGTACACTTTATGCGTACAGGTGTTTTTATCAAATGTTTTTATTGTCTGTAAATCGAATTGGTTTGTTTTTACTATGTCCAATTTTTAGGATTTTATATTTATGTGTTTTAAATAATTAACACTGACTTACCTTATTCATATTTTGTATGGCAAAAAAGGTTAATAAATATATTCTATTCTATTCTATCACAATTTTTCTTCATCAGAAAACTTTTGTAGTTCCACTCACTTTTTGGAGGAAATGTGTTTTCATAATCAGGTCAAAATACATAAAAATGATAACTGTGACCTGAAAAGTTGTCGCCGAAAGAAATTGATTCACATAAATTCTACTGTACTAATATGAAACTATGGCTGATCATAGTGATATCAATATACAGTTGCACACAAGGGCGTAAACAATTTTTTTTTGTGTGGGGGTAATATAAAAAATAAAAAATAGATTTTTTTATGTTTTTAATGCCACAGAAATACTAAATCATATCATTCGTATTAATTATTAATTAGGTATTATTAAACCATTAAAATTAAAAAATTATAAGTATCTCAGACTCTAACTCACGCTTGACTTTTATGTTCTATTCTCTCTATTTGCTGAATAGAAATAGCTAAGCCACTCCTCAAAAAGTACGCCATATTTAAATAGAATTATTCTATTGGTTGATTTTTTTAAATCCCAATAAAAAAAACCATTTTATGTTTTTGATGCTGTTTAGTTTTTGGCGTTTGTCAAAAATTACTGTTAATTTATTCGTTATCCTTTCCTGCTGTTATTTCCATTCATCTAGTAAAACAGTATTTTTAAATTCTTTGGTGTACATTTCTGTATATCAAGGTACGTAATTCAGTAAACAGAGAATAGCCCTTCTTGGGGGTGGGGGGGTAATTACACCTCTACCCCCCTTCTCTATGCCCTTGGTTGCATGTCAGTATCAATAAGAATACTGGTTTAAGAGAAGTGAAAATTAGTCAGATATTCCATAAAAGCCATATATACACTTAAATTTATCGAATATTAATACATCTCATAGTATAGTAGATATTTGCCAAAAGAAAAATTAAGGAAAACACTATACATGGTATATATTTCAAAACTTCTCGTTTCCCTATAATTGTATCGTAGGACGTATTCTATCTTTTTGTGAATTTGTTGTGTAAGGGCGCGGATGTGCCGAATGTGCCGAAGATACTTTGTGGGCTGTGGCCCGAGGTGGAGGTCGCGATTGCAGTCGAGGTGAATGTTGATGATCAGTGAAATCGAAAAAAGTGTTACACAAAAATTATTAATGTGAATAGTTAGTTTTGTTCATTTCTTTGTTATATAATACTTATTGGCTGATGATGCAAAATTTTGAAGAATTGCTCAGTTTAATACGATTTAATATCTGTGGTTATTCAGTTTCAAAAAATAAGCATTTATTCCTATATCATAATTGTTCCTCAATGTAACCCATTCTACAAGAAACAACATCACCAACAAAACCTAAATAAATCCTTCTGTGTACTCTGTTTTTCATTTTACTATACTGTATGCCTCAAGGTGCTACAAAACAAGTATTTCCATAATACCTAAATGTAAATTTTACATAAGTAATAAGACATTTGTTATTATAGCCTGTGGGATGTGACATGATGCTGGGTTCACATGCTAGAGAGGACCTGTGCCGTGTTTGTGGGGGCAATGGAAGCACTTGTAATACCATTCAAAATACTTTACCTATGAAAGATATGCAAGTTGGTAAGATGACTTTGGTTTTTTAAATCTGTGTGTATTTATATATTACCTACTAGTAAATCTTAATAATAACATATGAAATTACTTGTTAAGGTTATAACGATATATTGCTAATTCCCGCTGGAGCCACTAATATCAAAGTTGAAGAAATGGGCCCATCAAATAATTACTTAGGTAAGTACTTCTGTTACAAATCTAAATAAAAGTATTTCACAGTTTGAACTTGCAGAACCATCTGGTTAATGAGGTTACTATTTAAGTACTGCATAATTACAATTGCTAGGGTATTCTTTTTAAAATTAGTCATTATATAACAGGGGTTAGGAGCATAGCCTCTAGAAAGTCTTGAAAATGTAGGAAGAACTTTATATTGATGTCACCAATAACACACCTGTTCAGATTTTGTGAGCTGACGGTGCAAAACATGGGAAACGGTTTTTTGGTTGTAAATTCATTGTATCAAAGAAGAGAGCTATTAGATTTATTATTAAATGTATGCGCCTTATTTCGAATTCCAGCAGTTACACCTTCCTTGGAGACGTCTTTGCACGTTGCCACGGCATTACCCTAATGGCGGACTACATCCATGTCTTAAAAATTCTATACATTGAAACTGGGTGATAGCCTGCTAACCAGCAACATAACAAAATTAGAAAACGGCATATGCACCGTTTCGGATAAAACACACCTTACCTTACCAGGCATTGCCTATCTTCCGGAAACCTCTCTAGCCAACCTTCCACCTCCTATAACTTCGTCTTATCCTATCCTCCTTCGTAAAATTTCATGTCTTTAAATCTTTAACTCTTTCTTGGTAACTTCTTTGTTTATGTTTGTTCGTTTTTGTTCACTTTTTTTCTAAATTCTTTTTCCTAACAATCATCTTAAATGAATCATAAATTAATCTGATATTAAAATCTCATAATTCAATGTTAGGCTGCCGGGACACAGCCCACCTTCAAATGCTTCAAACAGGTTGTATCGCTAAAGTTTTTCCTGTATCAACAACAAAATGTAAATTCAGTGCATGCGTCATTTATTAATTTTAAGTTGTAATTATTTTAAGCTCTTTTAGCCGTTTTACCATTACCTTTTTTAATTTGTTTTGGATAAAGGGAATTGGGTTAAGTTTTTATTTATTGTTTTAACCGAGTCAAATCTGTCTCGCCTAACATATGTACTATTTTTAATATAAATAAAGTTTTGTTGGATTTAATTGGTTCCTGAAAGAGTAAATAAAAATGAACGTCTATGGTACATGGGTCAATTTTTACTTATAATGTACTTAAAATAATTTGTTATTCTTTAAATGAAATTTCATAAAGGGATTATAAACGACCTATTCATTATTTATTTTGTTTTTTAAATAGCTGTACGTAATACATCTGGATACTACTATTTAAATGGAAACTGGAGGATAGATTTTCCTAGAAGCATGGATTTCGCTGGTTGCAAATTTCACTATGATAGATCACCTCAAGGATTTTCAGCCCCAGATATAATTACTTGTTTAGGACCTACAGATGAGCCCTTATTCATTGTGGTAAGATTTTTTTCATTTCAAGGCTGAAGGAACAGAGAAATCTACGATTTTTCTAAAAGCTATAACATAGATCTTCAAATAAACCTTAAGCATTTGAAGTTATAAAATACTTATATTAAACTGTGAGTAATATTAATATCAGTTGATAATTTAATTCAGCAAAATTATCTTTGGTTTACCATAAATTACAATATTATATTAGAAAAATGTACCTACATACTGTTCTTCTCTTAACATCTCATTTATACAATGCTTTCCATTTGCAACCTGGCTATATCCAAAACAGTTAATAAACACTTTTTGGATATTGGCTCTAATTTTGCATAGATATCTAACATTTTATTCAACTAAGTTAAACACTATTCTACATGTAGAGCTCCTTCATCTGTGTATAAAGTATTCAAAAAAAGATTAGAAAAATGTGTACTAGTGGAGGTCTACATGTAGAATAGTGTTCAACTTAGTTGGATAAAGTACTACTTTTTTTTTAAAAGAGGTATTTCCTTATTTTATACCTAAACTCCGCATTTAAGCTTTTTCCATAATTGAAGAAACTTTGTTAAATAATACTTTCAATAAGAATGCAAAAAAGTAGTTTGCTAGAAGTCGATTTCATATTCTCTGATTTTTAGAATACCCCATATAATTTATCTTAAGTTTGATAACTGTATATAACTTCCTAAGCAAACAACACCTTTTATAAAGAATGACTCTTTCTCGACAAATCAAAAATAAGAAAGTTTACAAGTACGTGGTACACCATCCGGAGACATTCTATATAACCTATTTCTATGGCCTGCTAAGTTTGATTCTTTAACAAAAAAATGTGAAGTACCTTCCTAGAATTATTTTCTTTAAAAAATTATTTGAAAAGTCTATACCATGTTTGTTTGTAAATTTAAATAAAGTTAAATTGTAAAAGTTATATAGTTATTACTTTCAGATACTATATCAAGATTCAGATGTGCCAGTAAGCTATACATACAGCTTACCAACCAATGTTGTACCAGGATCTGAATCAGAAACTTACGCTTGGACTTTTGATGAATTTACTCCATGCTCCGTTACATGTGGAGGAGGTGAGTAAAGTAGAAGTTGTAGAATTGGATGTTTTGTTATTTCGTAGATGAATCTGATGAAAAATAACAGTGTACTTGTTTTTAAAAGAAATTGTCTTTTAATGTACCTGTGTAAGTACCTACTTACTGTTATAATGATTTCATCAATCAAAAATATTATGAAAGAAATCAGTCGTACTTATAAATATATTATATATTATTAATCCAGTCGCCATGTACTTTGTACCTTCGAAAAATTCTGAACTTAATGAAACTTTGCGATGATGTTTGTGAGTGTTCAATAGTGCTACATTCAATTTATCCAACAAAAAAACCCTGTGGAATTTTAGGGAGGGACGAAAATCCTCAAAATGTTTGTGCACTTTTTTCGAAATATTTCGAAAACATTCGATTTTAGCGGACAACTTCAAATTAATAAATTGTAGCTGATTAAATTTTCTGCAATTTGCATGGTAAAACGTATTTTTTGACCACATAGGTACCGAGATACGGAGTTTCGAAAAAGTGCAAAATTTCTCAAAATCGTAAAAAAATGCTGAATAGGCTGGTTGTCGATATTTATTTTCCATTTTTCAACATATTTAATAGACTTGTGGTATCTGCTTCCATTTGCATAGGTTCAACTACCCCCTCCCCTCCCCTCATAACTGAATTGAATCACCCACTTCACACAATTCGGTTGTGTCCCAGCCGTTGAAGGTGTGTGCTCACAACACCCACATTCCAGTCAGCGTGCCAGACCTATGTGGATTATGTGCAAAAACACTTTGGATGCAATGCCACAGTAGTATTTAATGGATGTCTTAATGACACCTCCTATCAAAGCACCAAAGCCGCAGAAGGATCTCGCTGGGCTGTACTGCAGTCATCAACCAAATTTGTATTTTCAGCATCAACTGCAGTGACAATGGCTCAAGAGACGTTCTTATCAAACGACACCAACAAAAAGAACTTTATCACAATGCCGATGACAGAAATGACAGCGAAGGGGATTGAAGTGAAACAGGCTACTGAAGATGCAGATGTGATGATCGTACACACAGCAATACTGAAGGCTGTTGAATATGACAGTGTAATTATTACAGGTGAAGATCTACTCGTGTTACTGATAGCCCTAGCCTCCACTTCCCACAAAAACATCTATTTCGAGAAGAGTGGGAGAGGTAATACCCCATCATTATTATATTCGGCATCTTCATGCAAGATTGACCCACAAGTTATTCTCTTTCTGCATGCAGTAAGTGGGCTTGAAACCACTTCAAGCCCCTACGGACAAGGGAAGAAGAAGGTTGCAGAATTTACGAAAAGAACACTTCCCTATACATGACCTAGTAGCTGTGTTTAAAGATCCGGAAGCCACCCTCTATCAGATTTTCGAGGCATGCGAGAAGTTTCTGGTGGTACTATATGGAGGGAACATGGAAACAGATTCCCTCGACAACCTCAACAAGTATGACTTCAGTCCAACCCAGGAAAATGTAAGCTGGCTCGGCGGTGTTTTCCGGAAGTGACAGCAATGCTGATGGTCAATCAAATCAAAGCTCTGAATAGACGATAGTTCTTAATGTCCCATTCAATGGCACAAAATGTGATGTACCTCCTTAATATAACCACACCTTTTTAGATTACCAACTTTGCGTGATTTTCAAATATTAAGAAATAGCTCTTTGAGATAAAATTTCACAATATAGAACATATCAGCGCACTGGTTAAATATATTTCTCTAATTATTTTATGGCACATGTCAATGAAAGGTTCAAGGGTTTCTATATTCTTATTAGACGGTAGTGGAGGTAATATTATACAGTAGCGAAAAATTCAAAATTTATTCTGAAAAATATCAACCTACATATTTTTACCTCTGAAGGTGTTAGTATGCTTATAACTATATTTACTTGAGTATTCTTGGATTTCAAGGAAGATTTACATCTGTAGTAAATGGGTGCAATTTATTACATATTTGGCACTGTTATTAAATAACACAACATTTTTCTAATTAAATAGAAAATAATAGCGTAAATATGTAAATGGCATATATTTCAGGGTTTCAGTTCAGAAATGTCACATGTGCTGGAAGAAAAACACTTGATCCTGTTGATAGCTCACTTTGCAATGCAGACAATGAACCAGAGTCCCAAAAAAAATGTAACGAAATTGCTTGCGAAGCTCAGTGGATACCTCAGCCTTGGAAAGATTGCTCTGCTCCTTGCGGAGAAGGTGGAATTCAAACGAGAGAAATATCCTGTCAAAAGATTGTAGGTAATGGTTATCCCGCTTTAGCCGAAGAATCGGAATGTTTAGCGCGCAGCCCTAAGCCACCAACTGAACAGAAGTGCAATATTGGAAAAATTTGTGCCAAGTGGCATACTGGTCCTTGGAAACCGGTAAGTGTAATGTAATTGAAAACATTTTAGGTCTTGTATGATGACCAGAACCATTATTCATACATTTAAGAGGGTATATACACAATTTCGTAAATTATGAATTTTAATTGTTACGATTGATTTTCAAATTCATGGTTTGTGAAATAATAATATTTTCTTTTATCTATAATATTGATTTTAAAAGTAAAAGAACTAATATGATTTGCGTCTATATAAGGGGTCTAGAATCAAAACATACAATGTCCTTGTAGGCTCCTTTTAGGATAATCGAAAAAAAAAAAACGATTAACAAAATTCTGAATAAATTACAAACCTAATATATTTTGGACGTTTGTCAATTCGAAAACTCAAAGAAAAATTACAGGTTTGGTCTCTAATGGACAAATAAGGTTGGAGATTGTTCACTTTGAAATTGATTGGTGGAGATTGTACGTTTTGAAAATCATTGTCTACAAAAAGGGGGGGGGATAATAGACTAGGCAAGCGATATTTTACTATTTATTTTTTCAGCTTATACACTGTAATGAAATCTTTATGATTACACCTTAACGCTAGGTCCTTCCTGAAAATATTCGCACAGATTTTCTTCTTCATTTCCTGCATTTTGTTAATATCCAAAATGAATTTGTAATATTGCAGTTTGTCATCCTTTCTCCACTCTTCACCATAATGAGATTTAAGCAAGGAAATAATAGTACTGACTTTTTTGTTTGTCAATAATGTAAGGTGCAATATCGCGGATTTCTTTGCAAATTGATTTCGAACTCCTAAATCACTCTTTTACGTAACTTCGCCACGCACTTCTATTCGTTGTCCAATCTGCTTGACGATCATTCTTCTGGACTTTGTAAAAGGGAAATGCCAATCAGCAGTCCATTTAATGACTTGTGCTACAGTTTGCTTCCAGTCAAATACCTGAAGTTCTCCCATCCTCAAAATTGTAGCATATGTTGGAAAAAATTCAAGATATTCGTGAGGTTTATTACCTCCAACTCTCTAATTTCTCTCTCAACCACACAACCTTTGGGGCAAGAACACTTCTTGCAGGGCACGGGTACGCACAATGGTGGGTGACCAAATATGCCAAGTACCGTGGTTTGGACACTAAAACAGTAGATCGCTAGGCACAGACAGTTAAATTTCATATTTTTGCAATCGATAAGTTTTTTAGGCGAAATATCTGTTATTTCTTAGAAAATTACTTGAATTATTATTTGAAAGTATCGTTTTAACTACATATATGAAGTGTTCTAAGAACATCTTCTATTTTTTTAATTTAATTTGTTTAAATTTTAGTGCTAGGTACACTTTATTATAATAGTCCCTTGTGCATATAATCTCCCTGAAATACTGAAAAAAAAAAAAAGAAATAGTAATGTTTAACAATATAAAATATAAAAGATCAGTTATCAAAGGTGATCATGATTATTAAGTTGTACAAACTAAAATGAATATGCGCAGATAAACTTTCATCCTTTTTATATGTTACTTTCAGCTTGTTGTGCATAGATAATTAATATACAACAGCAACATTATTTTGTATAATATGCAGAGATATAATTAGCTATATTGTCTATTTTAGTGTGATCATCTGTGTGGTGATGGAAAACAAACCAGAAAAATAACATGCTACCTAAAGGACGAAAATAATAAAATTAAAGTACTTGAGGACTCCGAATGTGAAGCGATTGAACCCAAACCAGAAGCAGAAAAAAAATGTAATGTTCGGCCCTGTGAAGGAGTAGACTGGATAACATCAGAATGGACTGGAGTAAGAAAATATAATGTCATTTTGCTGAAACAGTATAATTTTTCAATTCAATTTTGGGTTTTCAATAAATATTCTTGAATTTATTGCTATAATAGCTGTAGCATGCAAATTTTATATTAATGAAAAAACAGGATGAGCCACGCTTTTATTTTTAGTATCGTAATATGAACTGACACCATATACATAACAGGAAACATTGTTTTTTCCTTTTAATTATATATAATTGAAATTGATTTTAAGTCTTATATTATTTAGTAACTAAATAAAATTGATGTGTACCAACTAAAAATTATTTAAAATACATTTTTTTATATTAATTATGTTTTTAGTGTGACAGAATATGTGGACTTACAAACGAAACTCGAAAGGCACATTGCGCTACTGCATCTGGTCAAGTATACCCGGATGATCTCTGCGAAGCTGAACAAAAACCCGAAACTGTCAGGAAATGCGAAACATCTAATGCGACCTGTGAATATTTGTGGTACGCATCTCAATGGAGCGAGGTGACTATACCTTTTAAGAATTTTTATACAGTCCACCATTTTAATTTTATGTAGTTTATAGCATGAGCTAACTGATAAATCTCCTTATCAATTAACGCTAAGATATAAACAATTTTCTATTATCAATCCATTAATAATGAACATATTCGTTCAGCTTTCTCAAAAACAGTCTAGAACCATACATTTGATATTCATTCCAAAATCATGAGGTCATTTAGCCAAACTTAATATAACACTTTAAATTACATTTATGCGAAAACACTACAATTTTGAGGTTGATATGAAACATAGTTCCCAGAATATAAATTAATTCTACATTGACTAATGCGCTCGAACTGCTGATGATTATAACGAGTATTTTAACACAAATCACCAGTATACAAGTGCCAAAATGAGGGGAGTAAAATTGAAATGGTAAGTTTTAAATAACGTTGTAAATAAGGATTGCCGTATCAAAATTCTTATTATTCAAAAGATGTTTTGCTATTTTTATACTAATAGTATTATACAGGCTGTTTCATTTTTAATGACATAATGATAAATTTTCTCTAAAAAGAAATTACTAAGTAACATCTCTAAACCTCTTCATTAAGTTGCAGAATGTTACAGTCTATACCTGTATTGAAATATTGAATACCAACGGGTTAAGGGTTCCACTGCGTTCCAAAAGCTCCGCTTGGATCCTCCCTTCAGCCCTATAATGGAACCTCCCGCAGGTTTCTCGAGGTTTCGCTGTCAAAAATTGAGCCCCTTGTTCTGTCAAAAACTGCAGTTAAAATGGACCGTGTCTACGGTCGGTACGGTGTGAGCAAAAAAAAATAGGACGTCTTATAACGGTATTTTGCTAAAATCTAGTTGTGTATATCTAACTTTAATTTTTGTGACATTGTCAGTTAGTTGTCATAATTTATTGCAAGTGTGCAAAAAACTAATATGCCTCATATAAGCGATTTAGTTAAATCTGGAGTTATTGCTAAAGCAGAATGGTCAATGAAACAAATTTCACTGCGTTATAATATTGACAAAAATTCGGTGTGTAACATTTTAAGAAAGTGGAGAATAAACGGTACGATTAGTAGAAATCCTGGATCAGGGCGACGAAGGATATCAACTCAACAACAAGATTTGCAATTGGTAAATGCTTTAGTAGAAAATCTATTTTACTAAGTTATTCAGGCTGCTGAAGAAACGAATTTTCCAGGATCAAGTAGTACTGGTCGCCAGCGAGTAAGAGAATCGAAGCTATGCTGTCATGCAGCAGCACAGAAATACTTACTTGCTGAACATAAAGAAGAAGCTCGGGTAGGATTTGCACTCGAATTTTTAGCGCATGATGTAAATTTTTGGAACAATGTAATCTTTACAGACGAAAAACTTTCCAGTCAAGACACAGCGGTTGTATTCGTGTTTACCGCCCTCCGAATACTCGATTCGATGAGATATATATCTAACAATGATAAAAGTGGTAGATTTTCCGTCAAAATGTGGGCTTGGATATCGGCACGTGGTCCTGGTGTTTTGTGGCATGTTGAGGAACGATTTAATAGTGAAACGTATATTAGGATTTTAGTCAATTTTGTTATGTGCTGCCCTCTAACGAGGAAAGATGTGATTAAGTACCTGTTATTCTGTTACTCCCTGACTAGTAGGGTGGCGCCATCTATGAGCCAATTGACGAACAGTCATCTAGTACATAGTAGAAAACTATGGAGAATTCTAGAAATAGAATTCTGGAAATTCCAAGTGGGTATATAAAGAGGTGAAGCCAGCAGATGGGGGAACAGTACAGTTTAGTGAAGTATAAAGAACAGTTCAGTTTAGTATCCAGTACAGTTCTGGGTAGTCTGTGATTCTGGTTACAGAGACAGTTTGTAGAAGAAGAGTTCAGTTGAGTGAAGTAGGCAATACAGTTCAGTTCAGTGAAGTAAACAGACAGAGAGTTTTTAGGTTAGACAAGAGTTGACAAGTTCAAGAAGAAAAGTAAAATACATAGTGTTTTGAAAGTTGTGAATTTATATTAGATTAAGTTATTATTAGTTGTGTGATTGTTAAGTATTTACTAGTGTAATTTTAGTGATTAAATAAATCAGTGGTTTGTGAAAATTCTTGTTGCAAGTTATTTGAATCCACAAAGTGTTTACTGAAAATTGTAAGCACGTAACAATTGGTGTCAGAAGCGGAATTGCAACAGAATTTCTGAAGAATTCGACGAAGTTCCATAGTGTTCTATTTGGAAACCACTGGAGATAGCGAAGTGAGTCGAACTGGAAAGTGATATAGACATTAGGAGAGACTTATTTGTGCTACTGTGAAGAAATTTCTGCAACATTCTGTTTAGAAATTAGTGTAGTTTTATTTAAGTGCTTTCAACTGAGAAGTGATATAGACTTTAAATAAAATTTGACTTGTACCTGGCAAAGACTTGTTAGTGTTGTTTGTTAATTTTTGAATGGAAACAAGAAGCATGGCTGCTGAAAAACAAGTGCAAGACATGTTCGCCGCATTTAGAAAAATGATGCTAGAAGAAAAAGAAGAACAACGACGTCAAGAAGAAAAAGAAGAGCAAGAGAAACGACGCCAAGAAGAAAAAGAAGAACAAGAAAGACGTCAAGAAGAAAAAGAAAGACGACGTCTAGAAGAGAAAGAAGAACAGGAGAGACGTGAAGAAGAGAAAGAAAGAAGACGTCAAGAAGAAAAGGAAGAATTGAGAAAAATTATACAGGTGCAACAAGATGCTATCCTGTCAGCCACTAATGAAGTCAAGGAAAAAGTAGATAAAGTTGAACAAAAAGTTGGTAACGTCGAAGGAGAAATTAGTGACATTAAGGGAAAAGTTACAGACGTTGAAGAAAAAGTTACTGGCGTCGAAGGGAAAGTTACCGATATAGAAGGACAATTTCGTGCAGTTGAAGGAGAGGTAGAGCGACTTAAGCGACTGTTAAGAGAACAAGGAGGCCAGTTGGTATTATCATCGTCAGGTCCTCGATTACAACCGCCTTCCTTTGATGGTCAAACTTCTTGGTCAACCTACAAAAGACAATTTGAGGCAACGGCATACGCAAACAATTGGAGTAATGAAGACAAAGCTATGGCATTGGTGCTAGCATTAAGGGGCCAAGCCTCAGAGTTGCTTCAGAGTATCCCAGTGATGCAGCAACGTGATTTTAAAGTTTTGGAAGCTGCACTAGATCTAAGATATGGCGACCAACACCTCGCCCAAGTATACAGGACTCAGCTCAAATCACGCACACAAAAGGCTGGGGAAAGTTTACAAGATTTTGAAGCAGCTGTTGAGCGACTGACATACCTGGCTTACCCGGATGCACCCAAAGAATTCCAGGAACAATTAACAGTTGGTACTTTCATCGATGGCATAAGAGATGAGGAGATCAGACGAGTCCTTAGATTATCTCGAGCTAAGACTGGTAGCGAAGCCTTGGTCCATGCCCTCGAAGTTGAAGCCGCTTATGAAGAGACTCTACATCCGAGAGTACAAGCCATGAAAGTAGAAGAAGGGAACCATTTAGAAATATCAAATATGGAATCTTTGATGGCACAAAATGATAAGCCAGTTGATGACCAAACCAGATGCTCCAAGGAAGCAGGAAAGAGAACAGAGCGATGGACAGCCAAGGAAGGTGATTCGGTGTTATCAGTGCAGCAAACCAGGACATATGATGCGGCAGTGTCGAGAACGGAATCCTGGGAAAGTAAACACTGCAAAGAAAGAGGAAGTTCACTCTGATAAGATGAGATTGATTGTTATGTTAACAGACATACAGAAAATGGTCGCACAATTACTAAACGAATTAAGTTCGCGACCGGAGCTGAAACAGGAACCGCAACCACCGAAACAGGAGCCGAAGCAGCAGCGAAGTGCTGGAGGTCCGACAAAAGTAATCCGCTGTTATAATTGCGGCAAATTGGGGCATGTCAAGAGGTACTGTCGCCAGAGGAGCCCTAAGGAAGTGAATGCCGAGAATGTAAAAACGTAGCAGGATATAGCAGAAGTGAAGGCAGTTAAGATAGAGGTTCCGAAGGATTGGACAAAGGAAGTTCTAAGAGAGGAACAACTGAATGACGATGAAATTGGACCAATGTTGAAGGCGAAAAGAAAAAGGAATCCACCCTGAATGGAAGGACGTTTCCAGTAAAAGTGTTGGACTGAAGGCTTTATGGGCGCAATGGGATTCCCTTAGGGTTATAGATGGACTATTACGGAGAGCATGGGAGAGCCCGGATGGGAAAGAAGTTACCATGCGGTTGCTGATACCCAGGTGCCGAGTACCAAAAGTACTTCGGGAAGTGCACGAGGGAATATCCAGAGAGCACTTTAGCAGAAATAAGACTTTGGCTAGAGTACGGGAGCGATTTTACTGGGTAAATAGCTGCCAGGATGTAGAGGCTTGGTGTCGCAGTTGCAAGGTTTGTGAGAATGTGGCTGCCAAGAGGTCACCTACAGGGAGTGGTGATCGAATGAAGGCTAGATATGACCGCAATGCCAGTTCAGCAGGATTCAAGGTGGGGGACTCGGTTTGGCTGTATAACCCACAGCGGAGTGAAGAAGGATTCTCGAAGCCTCGCTCACCTTGGGAAGGACCGTATTCTGTCATCACTCGGATCAACGACGTTGTTTATAGGATTCAACGTAGAAAGAAGTCCAAGATGAAGATCGTGCACCTGGACAGGTTGGCAAAGTATACTGGGGTACCTGAAATGCCTGACCGGGACGTTCAGGCTTAAGGAGGGGGCAGTGTTATGTGCTGCCCTCTAACGAGGAAAGATGTGATTAAGTACCTGTTATTCTGTTACTCCCTGACTAGTAGGGTGGCGCCATCTATGAGCCAATTGACGAACAGTCATCTAGTACATAGTAGAAAACTATGGAGAATTCTAGAAATAGAGTTCTGGAAATTCCAAGTGGGTATATAAAGAGGTGAAGCCAGCAGATGGGGAAACAGTACAGTTTAGTGAAGTATAAAGAACAGTTCAGTTTAGTATCCAGTACAGTTCTGGGTAGTCTGTGGTTCTGGTTACAGAGACAGTTTGTAGAAGAAGAGTTCAGTTGAGTGAAGTAGAGAAAAGTAAAGTACATAGTGTTTTGAAAGTTGTGAATTTATATTAGATTAAGTTATTATTAGTTGTGTGATTGTTAAGTATTTACTAGTGTAATTTTAGTGATTAAATAAATCAGTGGTTTGTGAAAATTCTTGTTGCAAGTTATTTGAATCCACAAAGTGTTTACTGAAAATTGTAAGCACGTAACAATATTATGCTCCCTTCTGTGTCGCAATTATTTCCTAATAATGAAATGTTAGTTAAATCTGGAGTTATTGCTAAAGCAGAATGATCAATGAAACAAATTTCACTGCATTATAATATTGACAAAAATTCGGTGTGTAATATTTTAGGAAAGTGGAGAATAAACGGTACGATTAGTAGAAATATGTCAACAAGACAATTGTTCCGTTCATTCTGCTCATACCGTAACTAACTGGTTTCAAGATAACAACATCAATGTTCTTAACTGGCCTAGTCATAGCCCAGATCTTAACCCTGTGGAAGAAGTATGGGGACTACTTGTAAGAAGTATCTAAAAATGAAATGTGCTACTCATTACATATTCAAATAGACAGATTTACATTAAAAAAAAAGTTGTCCTATTTTTTTCCTGCTCACGACAATACAACTATTTTTAGATTTCTCTCAAAAGAGCGAATTTAATTTCCATTTTCATTTCCGTAGAGGACCTATGGAAAATTTCGTAATGAACCATGCTATTTTTTTCTATTAATCAGATATATAAAGATTAATTTTTTCGCCATTAATCACTTCTTAATGATATCATTCGTAATAATAAAATTATTATTAAAAGGTAAACACAAATTAAACAAGAAATAATTTTAAGAAAATGTAACAATCATGAATAAATAAAATAACAAACTTATATAAAACTTAAATTATAATAAATCGTTATAAAAATTGTTGGAACCAGTTTGACTACTACACAGAGTAGCGCGATTTATTATTGCACGTGTAATATTCTGTAATTCTTGAGGCGTAACTTGTGCAGTTCGTGTCAAACTCATCTTCCCGGTTTTGCCTTACGATTGGAGCAGTCGATTCCTGTATTTAGGCGTATTTGAAAAATAGTCTATACATGGCTCTATTTTTCAAATGCACAAGAAATCGACTGGGGCTCAGGCAGGAAGCCTTGCAATCCACCTGACTGGATCATGGGTCCCAATCCAATGATCTGGAAACAATTCATTTAGGTAATCTCTAACGGTAATAGTATTGTGTGGTCCAGCCCTAGCTTGTTGGAAGTAAATCTCGTCAATATTGGTATTGGGCATTTGGATAATCTGTAGAATTATATTTTGGAGAAATTCTAGACATCTTAGTCCAGTTAGATTTTTGTCAAAAGTTATTGGACCTATGATAAAGTCGCCCAGTTTGCGTAACCAAATATTGAAGTCAAATCCTTTCCTGAAATAACCCCGGTCTCATAATGTGAGAATTTTCAATTGTCCAATATCGAGTGTTATTTTGATGAAATAACTCAAGGTTTGTAAATCTCGATTCAAAGAACAAAATATTTTTGATAAAATTCTCATTTCTTAAATAACCTAACTGTAACCAATTACAAAAGGTTATTCTTCATAGATAATCATTCTCATACAAAAATTGATGTAATTGATATTGTATGTATGATAGCCATGTTTTCTTAAAATTTTCTTGACTGATTCTTTGGAAACCAGCAATTCTTGTTCAGTTTGTCTTTTATGAGCATTGTTGAATCAACATGCACTAAAGCTAATACATTAATTTAAGTTTCTTCATCCAAAATAAATCTTTCTTCAATTTTTCTATCAGGTTCAGTTCCAAATTGATAATCCAACTGGGCAAAATAATTTCTCGGAGGTTGTCTTCTTTCTGGATATACAGAGGTCTGGTCTATACAAAGTTTGTGCTCTAGTTGCATTACGTTGAGTCTCCATAACTAACCAACGTATTAACTTTATCATCTCTCGAATATTCTTCAACTATCTTATATTAATTTACTTGTTTCATTCAATTTACAAATTCAATACCCTTACTTCAGATAATCAGTGGGTAATGTCAAGAATAATTCAATTATTGGCGAATGTCTATCATTTTCATGGCCATGTGCAATTTTGGATTTAAATGTATATAGGTATACTATTGCGGCTGAAAAAAAGAGTCCTTGAAAATATGGTTCTCATTAGTGACGCATCAATCATAGCATTTTATTATTTTTATTAGTACCAATGTCAATGACCCACCAATGATTTCTTGTCAAAATAATTTAATTGACATAACTGGCATAAAAATCCCCATTTACAACAGCCTTTTTTTCAAAAAAACATACTATTTGATAAAAAATATATTACTTTAATTCGGCCGTAATAGTAAAGTCGAGTTCATCTGTTACTGGCACTCAAAAACGCAATAAAAACTTTACGACCTCATTAAAGTACCGGTACTCTCCGTACTGTTTGCTCTCAAATTGACTTCCGTATCTTTATAGGTTTTTAATGTGCATCGGCTTTTTTGATGAGAGCATGCCGCTTGGCCCACGGCGATATTATGTCGTAAAGTTTTTGTCGCGTTTTTTGAGTGCCGATAACAGATGAACTCGACTATACCTTATTAAAATTATTTGTTGGCACTAATCTTTTAAAAACACTTTCATTATTACAAATGGTGTTGTGAAGGAATGATTAATGGCAAAAAAATGAAAATTTATGAATCTATACAGCCTGTTTGGCTATGTAATATGCATGTATTTTTTTCTAATGATTAATTTTTATCTTAATAAAGTTTAAATATCAAAGAATAAGTTTATCATGAGTGATACAACATATCCAATTCCATATATCTAAATTTGAAAGTTTTCAATGAATAGAATCATATAACTAGAATAAAATATTTTCTTATTAATGCTGGCAGTTGTTTATAGTGTTCAGTGAAATGTGGCGAAGGTATACAGACTAGAACATTGTTTTGTGGAGTCATAACTGCAGAAGGCGTAAAAAAAGTTGAAAATGACAAATGCGATCCATCTAAGAACTTTGAAACAATTAAAAAATGTGCTGGAGAGGAGGAAGAATGTGAAGGTGAATGGTTCAGTGGACCTTGGGGAAAAGTAAGTCTATTATTATTTTTTTAAATATAATTTTCATAAAAGAATTGTAGTGAAAAATGCTAATCTTATAATTATACAAATGTCACGATTTTTTAGTGTTCAAAACCTTGTGGAGGAGGAACACGTACCAAGAAGGTGGTATGCTTAAAGGATAATGAGGTTGTGGATCCAACAGTATGTGGTTCCGATAAAATAGTATTTTCCCAAGAAGAATGTAATGCACTTCCTTGCTCAGAAGGTATCTAATTTTATTTCAAAAGACTCTAACTCTAACAGTATCATATTTTTAGATACGATAATGCCCACTGACGTTACCCAGTCTATTGATGAGTCTGAAACTGATAAAGAAAATTTGTCCGACGAAGCAACCACAGAATTATCTGAAAGTACAAAAGAATCAGGACCCACTTTAGAAACAGATATTACTGAAGCATTCGAGATAACAACTGAGCCTACTGAAGCCGTAACGAAAATTTCTGAAAATGATGAGTACGAAATTGTTCCTGATACTAATTGTGATGATGGTGAATGGGTTGATGCTGAAGAAGGTCCTTCGGCAGCTCTCCGACAGGCAAGTAGGATTAATCTAGATTTCTGTTTTTTATTTGTTGATATTTTCCTGCTCTGATTATAATTTAATACCAGATTCATATCTTGAATTATATAATTTGTTTTAATTATCTATATTCCTAACTTTATTATATTTTAGAAGAGTTTAATGAATTTATTAATTTTCTTTATCGTCTTGCATGGTAATATGCATTAACAATAATAATTTCTAGAAGGAAGATGAACTAGAGGGCGTTACAGATGCCACAATTAAGGATGGTGTTACAACAGAACTTCCCTTTTCACTTGATGATCTCATGCTTAGCGATGGTACTACTGCTACAGGAGAAGATGAAAGTGAAGGTACCTTAGAAACAGGATCTGGCGATTTTACCAGTTCAGCTACAGAAAGTAGCACATTCACAAAAAGTACCGATTTATCAGGAAGTACTGATGAGGAAGGGTCTGGCACTGAACCAACTGTAATTGTAGAAACTGATGACACTGAAATTACTTTCATTACTTCAGAAAAACCTGATTCCAGTCTGTTGACCACAGAACTTGCTGGTTCTTCTAAATCTTCTGACGTAACTACTGAAATTCCAGGAAGTTCGTTATCTGGCATCTCAGAGGTTACAAGTGAAAGTGTAAGTTCTGATTTAACTACAGATATTTCTGGTTCTGATATAACCACGGAAACTTCTACTTCCAATAGTCCTACCTCTGATTTTGGAATGACTACAGAAAGTTCTAGCTCTGAAATAACAACTAATGGTTCTGATGGGACAACTTTGAGTTCTGAAATAACAACTGTTGGTTCCGATGGGACAACTTTAAGTTCTGAAATAACAAGTAGCAGTTCTGATATAACCGATACTTCCATTACTGTTGATAACACTGCCGATACAAAAACTACAGACAGTGACATAACTGATACCAGTGCTAAAACTGAAAGTATTGATACAACAGAGAGTACCATTACAACTGAAAATACCGATACAACTGAAAGTACTGATACAACTGAAACTACGGATACCACTGAAAGTACTGTCTCAACAGAGAATACAGACACAACAGAGACTGTGGTTGGAACTATAACCACTGAAACAAGTCTAAGCAGCGAAAGCTTAGAAATGTCTGTAACAAGTGAAGCAACTACAGAGGCATCATCTTCATCTGATACTTCAGATAGTGAAATAACAACTGGCACAGATGGCACTTCTGATTTAACAACTGAATTTTTCATAGGAGAAGCTAACATTGACGAAAGAAGAATAACAACTTCTGCAGGGTCCACAGAAGCAGGAGAAAGTACTACTGAATTCACAGGATCAACAGAACATTTCAGCACCATTGAATTTACTGGTACCACAGAGGATACAACACAAGTCTCTGGTGTTACTGAAGTTACAACAAGTGAAATTATGGAGAGTACTACTACACTAACTGGTAGTACTACGGAGTCTACTGGTAGTACAACTGAGTCTTCCGAAAGTAAGCTATCTACAACAGAAATTCCTGTAACCACATCTGCATTTAGTGATAGCTCTGAAATAACATCAGAATATTCCACAACAGAATTTACAGGTTCCACAGAGCAAGTTTCTAGTACCATTGGATTTACTGAAAGTACAGAAATTAACACACAGGAAACTGGTTCGACTGAACAAACAACAGAGTTTACAGGCAGCACAGTTAGTGGTATCACTGAAATTGACATATTCTCAAGTACAACTGAAAGTGGACCCACTGAAGAAAGCACCTATGGAACAACATCAATTATTGATGTTTTTGCAAAGAAACCAAAAATGTGCAAAAGAAGAAAGATCAAAGCTTGCAAAAAAACCCTATACGGATGCTGTTGGGACAATATCACACCAGCGGAAGGGCCTTTCGATAAAGGTTGCCCAACTCCCAAAACTTGCAAAGAATCTAAATATGGATGTTGTGATGATGGTGTTTCTGCTGCGCTTGGTCCTAAATTTGCAGGGTGTCCATCTTCACATTGCAATGAAACACTATTTGGTTGCTGTCCTGATAATAAAACAGCAGCAGAAGGTAACAACAACGAAGGATGTCCAGTGCCTCCACCAAAATGTTTCGCATCGAAATATGGTTGTTGCAAAGATAATGTTACTGAAGCTAAAGGACCTAAACAAAAGGGCTGTGAAGAAGAAAAGCTTGAAGTACCAGATAAAGGAGTAACTAGCCAGCCAGTAACTACCGAAGAACCAGAATTAAAAGAAGACTGCAAGAACACCACATATAGATGTTGCCCTGATGGAGTTACAACTGCTCAAGGACCAGGTTTTCAAGGTTGTGGCTTACCTTGCTCTAATAGTACATTTGGCTGCTGCCAAGATGGGGAATCACCAGCTCACGGCCCCAGTGGAGAAGGATGTTGTTTATCTTCTGCTTTTGGATGCTGTCCTGACAATATTATACCTGCAAGAGGGGCAAATTTCGAAGGTTGTGGATGCCAGTATTCACCTTATGGTTGCTGTCCAGATAATAATACTACCGCAAGAGGTTACAACAATGAAGGTTGTGGTTGCAAATATACTTCATATGGATGTTGCCCAGATAGTTTCACGCCAGCCAACGGACCTAATTACCAAGGTTGTCTTTGTCATACTTTCCAATTTGGTTGTTGTCAAGATGGGATAACTGCAGCGAGAGGACCTCACCAACAAGGTGAGAATATGTTGTATCAACGATGTACTTAATTTTCCGAAAATCTTAGCAACATTTTAATGTAGATGGCTAATTTTGTTTAATTATTAGAATATAAGTCGAGGTGACTTACCACAAAATTCTAATTTGGAAATAAGATTTCTAACTAATAATTTCTGTCTACTACAAATTTTAATAATATAATATAATAATAATAATAATAATGAAAGTACTTTATTGAGCAAAAACCCAAATGGCCATTGACCGAGGTCCTTCAGCCTTTTTACAATAAAATATTGTTTACATTTTATAAATTATATGTAATGTGAATAGCAAATAGATATAAGAATGTGAAAAAAAAAAACGAAAAAAGTGTATGTGTATAGTGGATTGACGGTTCTTTATTATGTGGTTCTTAGTTCCTTGATGTGTTCCCACAATGTTTTTTGAGGAAACTTCCTGTAACCGGTTGTTTGACAATTTCTATTTTTGCAGAGACGTCGGAGTATTTCCATGTTGCGATCAGCCCTGGCAAATTTAGTGGATAATTTGGATAGTCTCTGTGGAATTGGTTCTATCTTGGTTATTTGATATAGAAGAGCGTTAGGTGGGTTGTGCAGCGGATTTGTTGGGTGTCGGTATTTGGTAATGGTTCTCAGTGCTGACATTTAGAAAGAGGGGGTGGCCGTATTCTAGTATTGGTCTACATATTGATTTATAAATGTGAGCTGCTGTCTTATTACTGATTCCCTCGTTTTTATCGGTCATGCAGCGAAAGTGTTTGCTTCTGGCGATGCATCTTTTCTTTATGTATTTGGTATGGTTGTTGAAGTTCAACTTGCTGTCTAAACTTACGCCCAGGTATTTGACTGTTGACTGAGCGGGGAGAATGTGATGGTTAATGGTAACCGTTGGTGAGTTGTTGTTTATTCCATGGTTAAAGATAATGTACTGGGATTTTGTTGGGTTGGGTTTTAGTCTCCACTTGTTGAACCAGGTCATTGTTCTGTTCATTAGTTCTTGTAATTGGACAACAGCTTTTCCAGGGTGTGATCATGACTAATTAGAGCCGTGTCATCAGCATACTGTAGAATATATGTATTGGGATTAAAGTATTGTAGGTGTTTTTCAAAGTTGTAGATGTTGTATGGCAGTGGTGAGAGTGGGGAGCCTTGTGGCAGTCCTTGTTGTGTTTTAAATAATTTTGAGTAACTGGTATTTATTTTAATTCGTAGGGTTCTATCCTTTAAATAATTTTTTATAATGAATATAAGGTACATTGGACAGTTCAGTTCTGCCAACTTATACAACAGACCCTCATGCCATACACTGTCAAACGCTTTGGTAATGTCAATAAGGATTGCTGCGCTATGATTCAAGTTTTGATGTTTGGATATTTGATGTAAGTATCGTCAGTGGATGTGTGGTGGAGCACTTTTCACGGAATGCGAACTGATAGTTAGGAATATTGTGACCAATGGCTTGAGAGATCAGTTTTTTAATTATCTGTTGGAGATTTTTTGCCAGCACTGATAACAACACTATAGGACGATAGTTGTTCACTCTATGGTGATTGGTGTTTGATTTAGGGATGGTAATAATAATTCCTTGTTTCCATTGTGTGGGAAAGTACTGGTTGTTAAGACAGTATTCATATATTCTAATTATATATAGATGTACATTGTGTCCTAGTTTTCGAATGATGCTTTTGGATATGTTATCTTTTCCGGGGGCTGTGCTTTTTCCTTTATTTAATATCTCAAAGTACGTTTCCTCACTTATTGCCTTATTTTGTCTTTGAAATTCTTCTGAAAAAAAGTTGTTGGACCAATTTCTTATATTTTCGTGATTTGTCTCATCAAACTGATTGTCATTTTTTATAGTATATGTTTTTTCAAAATGATTAGCAAACAGTTCTGCTTTTTCGAGATCACTGTTATAGAATTTGCCATTTTCTTTTAGAGTAGTTATGTATGATGTCTGTTTATACCTGGAGAGTTTTCTGATTTGTTGCCAGTAGTTTTTTCCTTACTGTTGATTTATTTCATTACAGGCATTTATCCATTTGTGTTCTTTATATTCTCTTATTAATTTTTGGATGTTCTTGTTGTACGCATTAAGGAGTCTTTTGTAGTCTTCATTTTTATTTGATAAGTAGTCTCTGTACATTTTCTTTTATTTCTTATTAGTTTGATGATGAATGGTGGCAATTCGTGCAGTAGAATTTAGTCTTTCTTTTAGGAGAGTTATGTATTATGGCCTCAGTTAATTTTTCATTAAAGCTATTTATTGTCTGTTCGTCAATTAGGAGTTGTTGGCTATCTTCTATGTGTTTTTCTATTGCAATACTAACCTTTTCAGTGTCACATTTGTGGAAGTTAATTTTTTCTACTTCTTCCACCGCATTTATTATTTTGTCAAGTTTAATGTCTACCTCTATTGCCAAATGATCAGAACCTATGTCAGGGTGGGTTTCGATTTTGTTTATATTATTTTCAATATTATTTGTGTAAAGTAATAGATCTGGCGTTGTGTCTGGGTTATTCATCATAAGAAATGTTGGAGGTGTGTCTGCTTTTCTGAATGATGAGTTGTTTAAGAATGCCTGAAGTTGACGATTTTTTGCTCTGTTAACGTTGAAGTCCCCTATTATTATACAGTATTTGTACAGTGCTGCTTTGGTGAATATTGTTTCTTCAATATTAGATGTCGGATGAATGTACACCAGGAGTATGTGTAACTTACTGCCTTGGAATGGTATTGAAAAGTGGGTTGCTTCATTAAGGGGGTTGTTTATTCGCGGAGGATTTTCTTTTTTCATTTTTAGAGTCGGGTCTACTTGTACTAGACTTCCACCTCGTGTATTATTATTTACCATATTCCCATTGAATTGTACAACATCCCAATTTTTGTAGTGCATGCTGCTATTTTCCTTTGTTTTGGTTTCCACAAATAGTGAGCAATTAATTTTATTTTTTTCTATTATGTTATTGATTATATATTTTTTTGGTACAAAGCTATTTACATTGGCGTAGAGAATCTGAAGCATCGACGTGAACTTGAATATTATTTATTCCAGGTATTGGTTCAGTTGGTGAGGTAGTTAGAGGTTCATCTAAATCGAACATTAGGATGTATAGTCTATTCCCCGAAAATTAGGCCACTGTATCAATGTTGTACTGTGTTACGAATCTCTTCCTTAGTTTCTTTAATAGTTCTTCTCTATCTCTGTTCTTGTCTTTGTTTATTTTTGAATATATATGTGTTGACAATCATGTCGTGTATCGTAATTAGTGAATGTATTTTTGAGTTCTTTGTTATTTTTTTATCAATTTCTTGGCTTTTTTTGTTAAGCGGCTTTATCTGCGTGTTAGAGATGCCCTGTATTGGTTGTGTTGGTCTTTTTGGACATTTGAGTGACCATGCAGCATGTTCTTCTGATCCGCAGCCAGTGCATTTCATCGGCAGTGGGGAATTGCACTTGGAATAATGGTGGGGTCCATCACATTTGGTACACTTTATTGGGGTCATGCATTGTTCTTTTGTGTGCGTGAACTGTAAGCACCGTGAGCATGGTTGCGTGATTGGAGCAGGTGGTAGGCTAGGGAAAGTTGGGTAATGTTTATGTTTGTAGAATACACCCTCATTAAGTAGTTGCTCGCTGGATTTTAAGCAATCCGTTATGATTCGGATCATTAATGTCGGCTTGTTGTTAACTTTTGCAATTATTCTTTTGCAGTAGCGGTGTTCTATACTCATTCTTTTAATATGTTCGCTTATTTCTGAGTCTGTTATTTCATGTTCTACTGATCCAATAATTACAGAGTAGGAACTTGATGTTGTAGGTCTATCATGATTGGGGATGTAGGAGTCCGAGGTTTCCTGGTAATTTTTGATTTTTTTGTTAGATATAAGTTTATTTAATGTTTCTGTTATTATTTTTTTCTCCTTGTTTGTTTTTATGAGGAAACCTCTTTTTGTTTGTATAATGACTTCATCAGATTGTGGTTGTGCTGTTTCCCATATTTCAGACATGTCTTTTCTTGTTATGTCATTGACAGTGGTAATGTAAAATAAGTGTTTAAATTTTTTGTGTACTATTTCATTCATTCTTGTTGAGTAGTTTTTGTTTGTATGCATTGCAATGTTTTTGTTTTGGATGTTTTTTGTGTGTGTATTTATCTCTGTGTTTTTTGTAGTGTTGGTATTTGACCCTAATATGATGTTATTGATATCTTCTTGTGATAGTCTATTCTTTTTGTTTGTATTTCCATCTTCTACTCTTGATTTCCGTTTATGTCTCACTTTTTTTTCACTATAACTTCCATCACTATCTGAAGGCATTTTGGTCTCCAGTTAACACTCTTAGCTGTGCAGTATCAGGAGTAAATATTCACAGTTGTTCACTCTGTCACTGCCTTTTAAGGACTGATATAATATAATTAAATGCTGAATATAATTTATGTATAATTATCGAGAAAATTAACAAACGCGTAACACAAATCATGCAAGATATATGTGTTTGTTGCTTCCTTCACAATTAAAATGCATGTGTGATATTTATTTATACTTTATTTTTAAACGATACACAAGCACTAGGTAAAATGCTTCAAAGCCAGTTTCATCTCACGTATAATCGCACAGTAGAAAAAATTATTTTATAAACAACGTCACTAGAGCGCATTGCATGACGAAATGTCACTAGACCTTTATCTTAACTGATAGCAGTGTCTGTTACCGAGATCCCCATTTAAACTACATTTTTTGAGTTTGTTTTGGGATGTCGGAGGGCGCCAATAGCATAATTGGGGGATTGGTACGCTGCTGTGGACAAACTGCTGCTCTCAGGGTCGATTTTGACTATTGTATCAATGAGAGTCTTACGTTGTAGGTGGGTATTGCTGCCTCATCTGAGGTGACGTAGTATTTTCGATTTGTATTAACTCCATGATAACAGGAGGGCCCAGGCTGACTGTTTACAGCACTGAGCGTCCTGAGACATTGCTTATAGGCGGTATTCTTCCAAAAATAACTAAAAGCAACTCGAAAGGCGATAATGATGTTAGAAATAATGCTAATATGATTAATTTATTTAAGCCCTAACTTTACTGACCTAAAACTTACTCTATTGTTCCCGCACTACTATGCACTGGTATTTCGTTTGAAAGTCGCGTTGTCGCTGTACTGCTGATCGTACTCTTCTCAGTAACAATAACAGAGCTTTGTATCGAGCGCTGGCGGCAGACAAAGCGTCGCATTGAAAGATTTGGTGCATCGCGTAGATGCTGGTAGGCTGGACTTCAGCTCACTGATAGGCTGGATTGTAGTTGGCTGGTAGACTGGATACTTTCGTAGTTGATATGAAGTTCTTAAAGCAGTGACAGCGAACTGAGATACTGCTGCGAAACCTCTCTGTTCACAAGGTCAAGGCCTGTAAAATTCTTAAGTGAGACGTCGTAAAGCAAGACGTCGTGAAGCGACGTCTCGCAGCTTATACCTGGTAGCCGCATAATAAATTCTAATTCCGACTTGGATGTATGCATGCATTCTGATTTTCTCATAGCCCGAATTTAGATAGACGCACGAGGCGCTAGTACGTCTATCTATTCCGGGCTGGCGAATTTGGGCCTACAGGTGGCAGCCGTGAGGTTAAAATATATTTGTTTACAATCTGGACACAAGCCAAAAGTGTCTGAATGTAATTTAGCAAACCTAAGTCCGTGGGTCAGCGGGAAGAGGTGTCTAAGCACGTGCAGTCTCCTGCTGTTCATTGCTAGTCAACCTTAACTGAAAATTTGGATAATTCCCAATTAGTCTGGCTCTACTGATCGTCTTGTCCTGGTGCCTGTTCTAGTTCAAGTATCGAGAGCACCTCCTACACTGGTTGTCGTGGGGTCACGACGGTTGAGCACATTTAATTACCACCGACGTGGCAAGTGTGTATGCAACCGGCTGAGAATGAGGGCGTCATTTTCGGCGACGACGACACACACGGCCAGCTTGTTCTGAAGGTTATAGGAGACCAAGAAGGTCCTCTAGGATGGAAAGGGCTTCTGCATTCGCAGACATCAATTTGGATGGAAATGGGCCTCTGCGCTTACAGACATCAATTTGGATTGAACTCGTGAAGTTGGGAACTGGACTCATGCAGGTGGAATTTCAATCGGAGGTGGAATCGTAGCGCTGGTCTGGAACTGGGTAAGGTCATCGTGTGGGTATTTAAAGCAGGGAAAGCATAGCACTATGGATACAGGCGGCGTGCAGGTGAGCAGATGGGATTGAGGATCTTGGATTTTGTTGGTGAGGCTATAGGTCGTAGGATGTAAATAATTGTCAGGATGGCGTGGCAGAATATATAGGTAACCTGAAATGTGTGAGCTAGTACGAAGTCTTTATGAAATTATTTATGTAAATTCGATGCACTTGTTCCTAAAGCCTTGTGGATTTCACTTGTCGATTATCTGTTGTCGATATACTCCACTGCAGAATTGGCACTGCGTATGCCGGTAGGGAAGGCTCTGAAAAGAGCTCCCGGCTCATCTAAATATAATCGTGCAGGTACGAGTGAATTCTTTATTAATTTTTTAGTGTGTACTTTTGGAAGTATCTCCGAAATTCGAACATAGAGGCGTTGAAAATGTGAGAAATGATTCCCGCGATGTACTGCTATGGCGGATGCAGAAACACTGCTTGATCAGACATGAAGGTACATCGTGAAGGGCCTGGATTGACTTGACTCAATTGGCAAATTGGCTTTCTTTTATGTTGTCAGCGAGGCCTTTCACTGACGTCGCTGAGAAAACACTTATGCAGTGTTTAATATGTAAGGTGCGTTATGAATGAGAATGTAATCTGCCTGAGGAATTATGATGATTTGCGATTTATTTAAGATTATCATAGATGCTTTTTGGTTTTGGGTATTTCTGCATGCGCTTTCACGATCATCTACTAGTCCTCTATGCATGAAGATGTGTAGCGGAAGCAAAGTTTTAAGTTTTTTTTGACTCTAGATTACATCCTTTTCATTCGTGGTTGTCTGCTACTCCTAGTATGAAATGCCTAGATTTTTCTATGACAATGATTGTCTAACTTATGTTGGATGTAGCCAGCGACTATAGAGTTTGTATAGTACACTTCATTGGAAAAAAAGTAGAACATTTTATTTTAGCAATGTAAACGTGACTTTTTGCAAAAAATATTTGCCATTATCTAAATGTCAACTGTTACAATTTTTTTAAGTTGAAGTTTATCAATACGTCAGTTGTTATTAACGAATCATTCTTGAAAATTTTAAATTTATGCCAAGTTTTAATAATGGTTAGAGACAATTCAAACCAACTTACAGCTATATTTCCATTATTAAGTTAATTTCAATAATTCACTGTTAATGAACAATTTAGACAACTAAAAAACGGCGAATTTGTTATCTAAGGGTTGTATTATTTTTCTTAAAATGAAGTGTAGGTTCCGAACCATAGAGGGTTGTGTCAGATTATTGTAATAAAACAAAATGAAGTGCTGAATGTTTATTTTGTTTATTTAATATAGATTTAAGTTATTATTGTAAAGAATCGCAGTCTAAAATTTTCTATCATTTACTGTTACCATGGTTAATTTGCTATTTGATCTAAATGTTGCTAGGAATTTTGGATAAACTTTCCGTGTTTGTAATCACAATTAATAATATACATAAACCTGTTTATTTGCAAATATGAAGGATAATGTAAGTATTTTTATTTCAATTATTTTATAATATTCATAGATAATATGTGCTGTGATATAATCAAATTATTCAGGTTGTGGTTGCCGAAATACAGAATTCGGGTGTTGTTCAGATGAAGAAACGCCAGCGTCTGGTCCAAATAAAGAGGGATGTGGGTGCGAATCCACTAAATTCGGCTGCTGTCTTGATGGCATTACAGAAGCTAAAGGAGAAAACTTTGAAGGATGTGAAACTATTCCTCCTAATCTACAAGGTAAGATACCTAATATATATATTTATGGTTTTTAAAGAATATATATGTATTTGTAAATTTATTTAGCTAGCTGTTCGCTTACCAAAGAAAGAGGAACATGTAGGAATTATACAGTTAAATGGTTCTTCGATATGGACTATGGTGGCTGTTCCAGGTTCTGGTATGGAGGGTGTGATGGCAATGGCAATCGTTACAAAACCAAAGAAGAATGTGATCAAGTTTGTGTTGAACCTAAAGGACCAGGTAATTATGAATGCTGGTATAGTTGTAAATACTGGAGTGCCAAAAAAGGTTATCGATATCAATTCAACATTCCAAAGTTACATCATATAAGATTAGAACTTTAATAAGTATGATGATTCCAATAAGATATTCAGCTGAAGAGCTTTCAAATGGGAAAGATTAGATTTCGATTATATGCATCATGTGTTTAAAAATCATTTGTTTACTCATTTTCAAATTTTTAAAAATTTTTGTAAAATTTCTGGCATTCCATTTTGTATTGTCTTCTAAAAATATTAAAATGAAGCTAAAGCTATTAAAAAAAATGGTCAACTATTCATGAATGAGATGTTATATAATTCATGATAAAAATTTTTGTTTATTTTTGGTACCAAATCTGTAATTATAAATTATAAGGGGTGATTCATGGGTTCTTTACTCAATCATGTGTATAATTATCTGTAGTTTTTTAAAGAAACATTTTTCAAAAATAAAAAATTGAAAAAACCGGAAAATAAGAATTGTGCGGAGCGCTAACTAGTCATTTGGATGCATTTAGGGTGTGCAATAGTTGCCAGCATCTAGTAGTTTAGTAATGGGTCGCTAAACTAGAGATAATACTGCGTAATTCATGTCCACTATATACTAACACCAAACCAGATACAGTCCACTTCAAGGTCCGAGTGTGAAGGTTAGCTGTTCGACCAACTCAATGAATTATATGTGTCTAATACTCATAGAAATATTTAATGATTCAGAGTCAAATGAAAAACACTTTTGGTTGTACAAGTTGCCTTCCCAATAAACATTTTTTGTTATATCATAGTAACCGTAAATTTGCCATCATGAAGCTTAAATAACTTCAAGATATATAATTTAGTAAAAGTAATGTTTCTGTTACCCTTATAAAACCCGTAAAGTACGTAAAAGGAGCAGTTTATACGAGTTTCCAAGACCTTTGTTCAGTAACAGTATATAACTTCAGAGTTTATAACCATAGTGTCAAACTTTGACGGTACCTTTATATAACTTCTTATATAACTTAGAATAATAGTACATAATTACCTTTTGTGATGAAACAGTTACAGAAGCACCTTAGTTATCCCTATAAACTTTGCATATAGTTGAAACTTTATTTCAAAGACGTATAAGATGTGTGTCAACTTTTTCTGTTCAATTATTTGAAAAATCTCTAATTTCGTAAGTTTATTCTTGAATTTTGTGCTTATTGCTCAATAAATGGAAAATGGTTACAAATAGCCATAGAGATATACAATTAAAGAAATGTTGGTTTTTCAGTCCTACATCATGTGATTGAAAAATTGTTTCATTTGAAAAAATTCAATTAAAAAAATTCTAAATTGAAAAATCATTTATGGCTACCCTGTATATTTTTAGGAAGTGAAACTGATTTAAAAACATTATCTCCGGCAAAATGTATATACTGTCCACAAAAAAAGATTTTCACCCCTTTTTGGGGGTGTATCACCACCGTGTTCAGCATCCTCAAAGACTGACGGCATATACATTTTACCGATGAGATAAAAAATAATTTTTCACCTCTTTCGGGAGTGTTTTGTTAGCCGTTGGAGAGGTTGGAGGGAGTCAGAAAAAACATTCAGCATCACTACCGTGTTCAGCATCCTCGAAAACGGGAGATACGATAAGTTTCACCATTGAAAAAGATGTAATAAGCGCTTAATCCCCTTTGGGGGTGATTTTTGGCTATTTGGGGGGTTGTGCAACTCCAAAGAGAAATTCTACCAGCACCATAATACTCAGCATCATCGAAAACGGAGGGGGGAGGTACTTTTATTGCATATGTTTTTTCCAACTCACGTTCCATTAGATGTCTCGTACCCGGCGATTACAAATTTTTTTCTTAAAATCCATAATGGTAACTGTACTGATTTTTTCAAAGTGCATCTGCAGATGATATTTCAATAAAAAAATCAATATATCCAAATTGGGAAATAATCAATAATAATGAATGAAAAAGGAGTCTAGAAAGAGGCTTCTATTTTAAAAAATGGCATTCCATCTTGTACAATCGCCTTGTTTCATCCGGTATGTTCGAAATTAATTTAGTTATAGATTTTTTTTATGTCGTTTACTTGTATTTTTTTACCTTGCTTTGTTCACTCTTTATTGCTCATAAAAATTGCTGAAGTATTTAGTACGGCAGTCGATGACAATTATGGTCTTTCCTCTCGTGATACTTTGAATATTTACTAATAAATAATACTGAATTATATTTGGTTTTCCAGAATCGTATACTTTATTAATACCTTAAAATTGAATATTTTAATACATTGCATGTTTTTTTATAAATTATGAAATGTTTCAGAAAGATGTAATTTGCCTAAAGTGGCTGGACCTTGTGAGGGTTATTATCCGCAATGGCACTATGACAATGAACTTAAACAGTGTGTTCAGTTTATTTATGGAGGTTGTCTTGGGAATAATAACAGGTTTGAAACAAGGGAGGAATGTATGGGACTTTGTGTAAAGGACAGTAGTGTGGGTAAGTTCAATTAATAAATCATTTAATAACAAAAATTAAAAATCTATTTTAATAGATGCGTGTGAGCAACCAAAGGAGGAAGGCCCTTGCAATGGCGGGTTCCGAAAATATTATTATGATAAGGAATCCGGAGAATGTAATGCTTTTAATTATGGTGGTTGTAAAGGAAACAACAATAATTTCCCCACTCTAGAAGCTTGCAATCAAAAGTGTTCTACTCCAGGACGCAAGAAGGGTATGAAATCGTTATATTTCATTAATTCATAGATAATTGCACGTATATGTATTTTTGAATGTTACTTTAAAATACATATGGTTTTTAGTCTAAAAATTTACTGATAACAAGAACTTTCTTTGTCTTACAACAGTCTGCATGTTACTAATTTTAATTTAATTGTTATCGTGCTTCTGTGTTGGTATCCTTTATAGAAGGTAGATTTAACTAACTGCTTGTACCTATTAGATCATTGCTCGTTACCAAGAGCTCAGGGTAATTGCACGGAACGCCTGCCTAGATGGTATTACGATACACCTGAGAAACGTTGTGTACCATTTTATTATTCGGGCTGTAATGGCAATCAAAATAATTTCAACAGTAAAGAAGCATGTGAAAATGATTGTCCAATGGAAATTGGTGAGTTTGATGTGAATTTACTACAATCTTGCTTTAAAATAATAACTTGCATGGTATGTTATGCATTTAAAATTGCATCAAAAACTAAAAAAACTGATGCTTTCTTAGTGACCATTTTAGTATACATTTTATATTTCAGCAAAAGAATTTCACAACATTATTCAGTTATTTTCCAATTTACTGAATATAAGTCCCGTGTGCTCAAGTAACTAATTTTGTTTTACATTTAGTGAAGGATACCTGTCACCTTCCTGCCGAAACTGGAGAGTGTGGTAATTACGTAGATCGTTGGTACTTTGACACAAGGGAGAAAGTTTGTCGCCAGTTTTACTATGGCGGTTGTGGTGGAAATAGCAACAACTTTGAAACACAACAAAGATGCCAGGCGAGGTGTGAACGAGGAAAAGTTGATGAACCTGAACAAATTTCATACACTGAGCAACCTGTACAACCTGATCAACCAACTGAAAGCGTTATTGAGCCATTCCAGACAGGTATTATTATAAAATGTGTCATTTTCGCATGCCCTTTAACTTAAATAAAATCTATAGATATGTGTTTCTTACCAACCGATCCTGGACCTTGCCGAAGTGGTGTTGTTAAATTTCATTATGATCAGACTGATGGAGTTTGCAAAAGCTTTACGTATGGAGGGTGCGAGGGAAATAGAAATAATTTCAATACTGTTGAAGAATGTCTGCAATATTGTGGAACAGCACAAGGTATGAATGGAATCTTTAAAATCTTTAACAGTTATATTGTAAGTTTCTCTTATTTATTATTCCTTTTTGTTTTAATTTAAGATCTTTGCACACTACCTCCTGTTGTTGGTCCTTGTAATGGAGAGTACCTCCAATATTACTACCATCCTTCTAACGATTCTTGTTTACCATTCAACTTTGGCGGATGTGAGGGTAATTACAACAGGTTCCAGGACCAAGCATCATGCGAACAAAGATGTAGAAAAGCGCCTCCTACCCAAGATATTATTGCTACTCAAGCACCACCAGGTACGTTATAGCAGTAGTTATTGCATATATACATTTTTTATTTAATATGTGTCCATCTACAGTTCCACCAAGTGATATAGCCATGTGTTATCAACCTGCCGATTCTGGCAATTGTACTGAAAATTCTGTTGCCTTTTTCTTCGATAAAGATACAAGAAGGTGTTCTCCATTTACTTATACCGGATGTGGTGGTAACGACAACAGATTTAACAGTGAGGAGCAATGTGAAAGAATGTGTGGAAGTTTCAGAGGACAAGGTAATTTCAAATTCATTACCATTATATGTTTATTTGTATCATATATACCTTTTCATGGAAATAATGGTATAATTTACATCCTATCAAATTAATAAAGCAATATAAGTTGGATTGCCAATTTTAAAGTTTTATTATGTGAAAAGAGTTTTGTTTTTCTTCCTACAGAACAATTAATATTATACTATACTAATATATTTTTAGACATATGCAACATGGAAAGAGATCCCGGTCCATGCAGAGGCTACTTTATTAAATATTACTATGACAAGTTGAGTGGTCATTGTGAACAATTTGCTTTTGGAGGATGTCAAGGCAATGGCAACAGATTTAGTTCAAATGAAGAATGTGAACACATTTGTGTCACTCATATAGAAACAAAACCCAATATTACAAATACAGGTATTTAAATTTTCTGTATTTTTTCTTTGCTTCATTACTTTCAAGATTGGAATATGAATCTGCAAATAACTTAGATGATGGATGGATGTGACTTTTAGCTTTCAAAAACAAACATAATAAAAATATTTTTCTCCAAGCATCAAAAAAAGTTGTGCGAATTTAAACTATCATTTCTCTGACAATACATCTAAACAGAAGTACGTCTTTTACTTGTGCTCACATCATTCTGAGCGACAGTAAAAGTATTTTACTGCCACTTACAAGCGGCACTAACAGTATTTGAGGAGATAATCACAGTGTTTATTTAATTTGTATTTTATGTTTGAAACAAAAATACCATGTTTTATGAGGAGTAAAATGATTCTTTGTGTCTGGGCTATTTCTGCTGAACTCAAACTCTGTTAAGTACATTCTTGACACAAAAATGTCACTTCTACTCCATATAAAAAATAATATACTATTATATTCTTGTGAAATTTTGCGGGAATTCAGGTAGTTACATGTCAGTATTGAAGCATGAAATCTAAGGATTTAAGGCATGTTTACCGAGACCGAAAAGGAACATTTCCGTGGAAAAAACAATGTGATTGAAATTTACGAAAAGAAAATTAAATATAGGTAGCCTTCCCAAGTTACTTTGATGCGATTTTTGATTAATAAAATTGAAATAACAAACTTTTATAAAAAATCAAGACTTCTTAATGAAATTTGTCGATCAATTTGCTTTTTTTTCCTGCAAAAATATATTTGGCAAGTATTTTCATGAAAAAAAATTTTATATATATTTTTTTGCGGTTCTTGGTACTCGTGCCTTAGATATATTATTTGGTCATTCTAAGACAAAAATAAATAATTTTTAAGAAAATTTGAAAGTTGCCGAGAAAAGACAGATTTATTAAAATTCATTTTAAATATTTCTTAAATCACACCTTGTATATACGACGTATAACAGGTATAGTCAAGTTCAATTTCAATGTGCAAATAAAAAATCACAACAAAAACTATATGACCTCATTAAAATACCATTACTCCCATGCTATCTCGACCACAAATTGAGTTTACTTACCTTTATTAATAGGTTTTTAATGTACGTTGGCTTGTTTAATGACACCATGCCAACTGGCTCACCGGCATTAATAATGAGCTCGTAAAGTTTTTATTCCATTTTTTATTTGCATGGTAAAATTGAACTCGACTTATATACACCCCTCTTTTTTCCTTTAGTATCCTGTATATTAATAAATGTCATTTTTTGACATATAAATCCATTTCCAGTTTCACCAGAATAACACTAATTTTTCATTTTCAAATGGAACATCTTGTGTACCTTATATTTGATTGCGATAGCCGCAATTTGATTTTTTCTTATATTCCCCATAATGAAGACACAATAAAGACATGCACTGGTAAACCAATTAATATTTGGCAAGCTAAATATTTCATTATTTTCAAAGCCACCTTAGTTACTTCTTACCATTTAACTTATGACAAAATTGTATTTTCTTATTTTCTTTTGGCTGTAATTTCGATTGTATTTAATAGTATTAATAAATGGTACCATGTTACCAATATGATTATTATATTATATAATTTATATTACATAATTTAGTATTTTCGACGGGATTTCGATTTTTCTAGCATTACATGGATCAATTAAAATAAATCGGAACAGTCATGACACACTTAAATGGAAAACTAAAAATTGAATCAAAATAAATATAGACGTTTAAAAGTGACTTACGTGGTATAGTTGAAATCACGAATGTTGTCATTCATGTTTTCATTCTTTTATTTCCAAATCAAATTATCTCAAGGTCACACAGAATGGGATGCATGAGCATATCAACATTTGCAAAACACAAGTATTTTGTAATTAAAATATATGAACAATAATGTAGCATGCGATACAATGAACTTTAACATCCGGCCGTTGCCGCATTTAATTTTTAATCACCTTATGGATTTCTTGCCAACGTAAATAAAAGGGAACACCCATTACGTTTTCCTGATTAAAATACTCATCTAATTTCACCACTTTGTCTCTGGCATCTGCATTCAGTCTTTTGTGCACAGCACACTATTGAATTCAGGGAACTGATAGAAATAGATAAATAGATCTTTATTAGAATTAGGAAACCTAATATACAATAATATTAATTACAAAAACAAATGTTAAAAAATATATAAATGCTTAACCTAAATATAATAAAAATTTTGAAAATTACATGATTAGCAGTGTTTATTTTCTATTATTTAATTATATATTCTAGCTACTCTTAATAAATTCTTTAAAATTTGCTTTTGAAAGCGTTTCGAGTTATAGAATTTTTTATAGATTCCGACAATTCATTAAATTTGTGGAAACCTTTAAAATACAACGAATTCATAGCATTTCGACTATTGGTTCTTGAAATATAAATATTGTTAGTACTCCGTATGTTACATGTATGAAGATCTCTGTTATGTAATTCTGAAAATATTCAGGAGCTATATGATTTACAATTTTATACACAAAAATCATGATAAAATAATACAATTTTTTTTCCACTGAAAACCAATTAAGAGAGTCCAACATTGAGATAGATTATTGGAGTAAGGCGGTTTGTTCTTAAAATTATCCTTATTCTACAATTTTCAAGTTTCTGCAGCATTTAATTTGTTAAGATTAAATAAGTATAATATAGATGCACAATAATCAAAATGTGGCTGGATAATGGTATTATAAACTGTAATTTTAGTTTCAGTTGATAAATTTTGCGATATCTGGCTAAAGAAACAATGTTTTTTTGATATTTCTTAAAAAATATGATCAAGTGGCTGTCGAAGTTCAATAAATTGTCCAGTTGAAATCCCAAATATTTTACTGTAGAGACAATCTCAATTTGTTCCCCGTTAATATTCAGATTTATGTTATCTATATCAATAAAACCATATTTATATTTTGTGGAAAATATCATTGCCTTTGTTTTGGCCACATTTAATTTTAGTTTATTAATATTTCAATATCTATCCATTACTAAGATTGTATTCATTTTTTGGATAGCTATCTCCAGGTTAACATCATGGCAAGCTATTAAAGTGCCATCGGCAAAGAGATTAATGAATTCACATTCTACAAAAAGTTCAATGTCGTTTATATATAATAAAAACAGAAGGAACGAATGCTGAACGTTGGTTGACTACAACTTACGCTTGTAATATTCGTTTGTAAAATGCATCGTAACGTTCGGAACTTCTGTCTTAGCCTCGGTAGACGTGATTTTCTGTTATTTATATCCTATGCGGTTTACATTTACAAATATAGAAAAAACGCATGTCATTGGTAAGTATGTAAATCGATGACGTGAATGACAACTAACATTGGTGATTTCAAATATATCATTGCATTCAGAAATTCATGCAGAATTCAAAAATGCAATAATAAACATCAGGGTATTCTATTTGAAAATCAGAAATTAGTGTTATAAAGAAAATCATTTATATGTCAAAACGTGATGTTTATTAAGCATATAGCATGTTCCAAATGTCAATCAGATAAGTGATATTGAAGGATAGAGAGCTGTACCGCATGATTCTGTTCCGTGTGGTATATCATTCCTCGAAAACTAATAAATGTAATCAGAACAAAAATATTTTTACTAATTCTTGCTTAGGTACTGCTATTATGTTATTTCTCTTGTATATTTTTTTAATAAAAAAACCTTTACTAATTAACAATTTTCTACAACACAACATTTCTTTTCCTATAGCTATATGTCAGTTACCGGTTGATCAAGGCTCTTGTGAAGGAGCTGATTATAAACGATGGTACTTTGATGACCAGCGTGGAGAATGTATTGCATTCCTGTATTCTGGTTGTGGTGGCAATTTCAACAATTTTAAATCTTTCCAATCTTGCAATGATTTATGTAGCGATCTTTTACCACCTACTAGGCCTTGTAAGTTAACTATAGCTCACTGCAAACATTTTATTGCACCACTGCAGCTTATATTAATGCTACCTAATCACGTTTTCTATCTTTATAATTTGCTCTGTAAACGGTGGCGTATTTAAGGGAAGGCTCTAGGGTCAACCCTTCTTCCGACATTTCTCAAAGATCTTACTATAACCCAGGATTTATATAAAATAGTTAATAGAATGTTATATAGCTTCTCCATATGGACTATTTTCAGTTTACCTTTTCTTTATACCAATTATTTAATTATTTTGTTCGTTTTCTAAAGCTTTTTATTTGCTTTAATTTAAACACTCATTTCCTATTTTTCAAAATTGAAAGTTGGTTTTAGTTAGATACTAAATTGTAATGCTTTTGCCCGATGTTTCACGTATTCTTTCCACTTTAACCTCCAAAAACAAAATGTGTAGATACGCCACTGTCTGTAAATAGCGTTGTTATTTTTTTTTTTAAATTTAGCAGATGCTGTTTTTAGGACCTTTTATATTGGAAAATACCACTAGGGATAACATTTTACTTTGAATATCTTATTTAGAATGTTTTTATCTGAATTTTGCAGCTGAAATTCAAGCAACTGAAACGCCATCTCATCCATGCCAAGAAGTATTTAATCAATGTTCAACCCTAAGATGTCCTTATGGCATAGAAGCCTATATTGATGATAATGACTGTAACAGATGTCAATGTCGTGATCCCTGCAAAGGTGTAGAGTGTTTAGAAGATGAACAATGTGCTATAGATCTTAACAGAAACAAGAGTTCCAACTCGGATGCAGATTTTATTGCCATATGTAGAAAGAGTGAGTAATGCAATATGTAAATGTAAAGCTTGTCATTTAATATTGATGTTTTGTTTTTTCTATTGTTGATTGGGAGTCATCATGTGTCAATTCTTTATAAAATTAGAATAAATTTCAGAAATAGATCTGAGAGTAGGCCCTCATACATGGCAGGAAATATTAAACGTTTTGTCTTGCCATGGACCAAATCTGTTTTCCATGTTTACGTTAGTGACATGCAATGGATTTGGTTGGTAAAACATCAGATGTGTGATAAGGCAGATCGTTGCAGGTTCAATACTGTCGGTACACATACAGGGTGTCGCATCATGAGAGGGACATAGCTTAATAGGAGGTAGAGAACATCAGTGGTAACCGGAACCTCCCATAGAAATGTCTCATTGGGCCCTCATTACGAAGTTACAGGGTGTTAAATAATTTTTGGCCAAACCTGTTTTTTGTCATAACTTTGACAGGGAATGAAATAACGGATTCATATTTGGTACGGCTAATGTACTAAAGAGCCCCAAGAGGTACATGTATAAAAAAAATATATCCAGGTCCGGACTCACTATAATTTATGTTTCTTCTTTGCATCAATAAAACATCACCCTGTATATATTTTTTTGAAATTTCGATACGATATTCGAAAAGAGCAAGAAAAAACAAACAAAATGGCCTGTTTCATTTTTTTGTTACACCTTCGTGGTTATTTAAATACGTTGTTAAATGTGCAAGAAAATGGATTACAGAACCCTATTAAATGAGAGGCACGTGAAATAAATAGTTTTATAACTAAAATTTGCAAAAATTCTATTGAGCCTAGGTGGTCTGGGTGAATCCTAATTCCGGCACGTTTTAAAGGTCCATTTTGGTAAAAAACTGTGGTCCTAATAAGTAATCGGGTATGAAATAACAAAATTTTTAATCAATCACAGTAGGCTTGTTCAAAGTGACAAATAATAAAAAGAAATCTCCTAAACAGTTGAATAATTGTTTGTTAGTAATTTAATGTGTCAATAATCCGCATTTAGTTAGTGAAAACTTGTGAAAATATTTTAACTATGCCAGTAAAATTTACAAACGTGGAATATGCTGACATAATATTCATCTATGGTTTCTGTAATGGAAATGGTAGGTCGACGGAAAGAGAATATCGGCTGCGTTTTCCTGGTTGTCGATGCCCTAATCATAAAACCTTTAGTACGGTGTTCCAGTATGCAAGACAACACGGAAAGTTTCCTACTTCTGCAGTTGTGGAGCGTGTTTTACAACAAGGTGTGCAGGAACACAACAATATTATAAACGTAGTTCAAGAAAACCCAAATATGAGCACTAGACGAATCAGTTTGGCAACTGGTATTCCTCATTGGCGAGTATGGAGAACCCTAAAAAGAGAACGTTACCATCCATATCATATCCAGCAGGTACAGCGTCTTCAACAAGGCGACGATATCCCCCGCCTGGCATTTTGTCATTGGTTGTCTAACCATCGCCCAGTCATTTACAGAACCTTATTTACGGATGAGGCACAATTTACAAGGGATGGAGTAAACAATTCACGAAATAATCATAAATGGGCACAGGAAAACCCACATGCGGTACGCCAACGCCGTTCACAACACAGGTTTTCTGTAAATGTTTGGGTCGGACTTGTGAATTTATTTTTTTATTTTACCGAATATGTTAGAAAATATCGGTATAAGAGGCATGTTGTTTCAGCATGATGGGGCCCCACTACATTTTAACCTTCAAGTAAGAGAACACTTAAACAATGTGTATCCTAATAGATGGATTGGACGCGGGGGTTCACATGAATGGCCACCAAGATCTCCTGATTGTAACCCTTGTGATTACTTTTTATGGGGCCACTTAAAAAACGAGGTTTATAGCATTGAAATTGAAAGTAGACAACATTTAATCCAGCGCATCGTTACAACCTGCGACGAAATACGGAATAATCCAGAAATGATACGTCGAGCAATCGGTGACCTTTCTAAACGCGCAAGAAAATGCACAGAATGTGGGGGAGGACATTTTGAAAATTTACTTTAGTGTCAATTACGTTTTATTTTTAAACACATTTAGTTATTGTTTTGTTATTTATTGTTAATTGAATGGAAAATATTTTATTTATTTAGATTTTAATTTGTTCTCTTTTCCAATTTTTATTAAGTATAAAATGTTGATGATTTTCTTGATCAAAGTAACTGGTTGCTTAAGCCTAAATGGTTTAAATTATCTGTCACTTTTATTCTTTGAACAAGCCTACTGTGATTGATTAAAAATTTTGTTATTTCATACCCGATTACTTATTAGGACCACAGTTTTTTATCAAAATGGACCTTTAAAACGTGCCGGAATTAGGATTCACCCAGACCACCTAGGCTCAATAGAATTTTTACAAATTTTAGTTATAAAACTATTTATTTCACGTGCCTCTCATTTAATAGGGTTCTGTAATCCATTTTCTTGCACATTTAACAACGTATTTAAATAACCACGAAGGTGTAACAAAAAAATGAAATAGGCCATTTTGTTTGTTTTTTCTTGCTCTTTTCGAATATCGTATCGAAATTTCAAAAAAATATATACAGGGTGATGTTTTATTGATGCAAAGAAGAAACATAAATGATAGTGAGTCCGGACCTGGATATATTTTTTTTATACATGTACCTCTTGGGGCTCGTTAGTACATTAGCCGTACCAAATATGAATCCGTTATTTCATTCCCTGTCAAAGTTATGACAAAAAACAGGTTTGGCCAAAAATTATTTAACACCCTGTAACTTCGTAATGAAGGCCCAATGAGACATTTCTATGGGAGGTTCCGGTTACCACTGATGTTCTCTACCTCCTGTTAAGCTATGTCCCTCTCATGATGCAACACCCTGTATATGAAGATATCAATGCCATTCCAATAGTAAAGGTGTCAGTGAAATATGGAATGGACAAAAAAAAATATTAACCGATTTTATACATTTATATAGGGAAAAACATGTTTGTAAAAAATTAAAGACAGTTCATACATAAATGAAAATATGAAAGGAAAAGCTTATGACGATTTGGATAATTTTTTGAAAAACTTAACCTGGCATTCATAAATAATTTTTACAAATCATCCTGCTCATGTGTCCATATTTTTATTTTCTCCCGGATCCACGTTTTCATCCATTTTGTTCGATTTTTCTTCTTTACATTTTTGCAACTTGCTAGATACATAAGCCCATAAGTGCAACTTTTCTTCTTTTTTGAACCCTGCTCATCTTTATTAACACAACAAATTCCTTCTGGATTTTAAGCACTCTTAAAATATCTGAATGCTTGTTAAGTCCACTCGGAGGCCTCAAGATTTAAAGAGGATTACCATTAACTGAACTGCCTATCCCTTCAAAGACTTGATATTTGATGAAAATAAATGATGTGATTTTTGCTTGTGTGGAGACCAACCTGAGAGTCAGCAGATGTGATCTGGCAGATCTGAATGGCGGGACAAATCGTTTAAAATTCCCTTCCTTGTATGGGGGCCTATAAACTTTAATAATAAAAGAAATTAAAAGAAAGCATCAACTAACACTACATGTCAAGCCCGTAACAATATATATCAATTCCTGTATTTTCTTTTAGTTAGATTAAAAAACCCTGCCGTCTCAAAAAAAAGTCTAATGCAAATTGATGAATTCATTTTTTATTAGTGTCAAGACCGAAGCATTAAAACATAATATAGAAAAATGTGTTTATTGTGCTTAAAAAAATTGTATATGTCTGAAGAAGACTAGACACAGAGTATTTTGACATGACTTTCTAACCTCAAAAATAACTTAAAATTAGACCAATAGTTTATAGTTTAATGTTTCATAGGATTAGAAAGAAATTGGGACATCCGAATCCAATGTCCATATTTGGACATTGGATTCGGTTTCATGTCAAAATATATAAGTGGGCGGTCTAGTTTGATGTGATAAGACCATTTTTCTAATGTGTAATATGTATCTATGTTAATATATAGCAATCAGATTCCTACACCTTTTTTTAACCAAAACATTTACCAAATTTTACATTCTTTAATATATATAGGCAGCAAACTAGGAAGTTGTCCCAACTTAGAGCCTAGTGAAACGAATTGTGAACAGGAGTGTGGATCTGATGCTGACTGCACTCTTCATTTAAAGTGCTGCTCGACGGGGTGTGGTACTGCGTGTGTTGACCCCATTCAGCAAGTTACTCAGCAGCCTGAGCCTGCTTACACAGAGGGACCAATACAAGTTGGTTGTAAGTGTATATTTTCTAACATCATTTTTTATTTCTTTTTATATTGGATGATTAATTTGAGAAAATGTATTTGTTTCTTGGCTGCGAATCCTTAGTAATTAATTATTTTTACCACATAAACAAGAGACCCTTCTATTTTTTACGCCTAGAGAAAACTGAGTTCACTATTTAGAATAAAGAACATTCTCCCAAAAAATTTTTCAAGGAGTGTTTCGTACTCATAGTCAAGGCATTAATTTATCTACGACATCCAAATATATGTACTTAATATATATTTATCTACGTTTTCAGTTCAAGCACCTCAAGTGGACACACAAAGATATGAACCAGAGACATCTGGTTTAATAGGAGACCAAGTAATTTTAAAATGTGCAGTGACTGGTAATCCTAATCCGAGAATTAAATGGAGTAAAGAAAATATTGAGGTCAGTGAACATTTTGTGATATTAATAGCAAATTACTAATTACCAACGCAACACCAATCATGCATGTGAAGTGTGCACCACACATTAAGTGGCCACATCAAAGCGCGTTAAAATGGCCTGAAGCCTTAATCACATTATTGCGAGATGAGAACTTAACGTGAAAAACGGAAAGCGTGTGTTTGCTAAGGCTGAAAAGCACCGTTGCCAAGGACTACACATAGAAATACAGCGCTGATCTAAAAGGATTAAGTTAAAAGCCAATAGTAAAAAGAGGCATGTGACACTTTTAACAAAAGTTCACATTTAGTTTTGCACATCAAATAGTTCAGTTCGGCGCTAAAATTACTGTGTGAAATTACTGAATGTGATTTTTATTTACTTCGTGAGATTAATTATTTATATTTTCTGTTTTTCATCAATTTGGTTTAAAACTTGTTAACTTGATATATTTTATGATATATTCTTGTTAACTTGATAATATTGTTTAATAAGAATTATTTCAATTTTCTCAATTTATTTTTCAACAGAAAATAATATTAACTGGAAGGCATGGGTATCGTGAGTACCATACAAGGAAATTTCTTGTACCCTTCTCCGGTTTTATCTTGAAAAAAAAATGTCAAACGATACCACGAAAAATATAATATTTGAATTTTAAAGTTCTCCACAAAAAAAAAATGGGCCCCCAAGCCCAAGTCGTGAACCCAACTAAAATTTGCCAGGACACCACTGGCTTTAGGTGTTCTTAAAAGAACATTATTATATCCCTTTATATAAGACACTGTTAGAAGAAATAAGTTAGCATCTACTATTGCAATATTTTTGGAGTAGATGTTTGGATCAGAATTGTTTTGAAGCAATTTTATTATCAAGTAATGGGGAATGTGAACAAAGTATTTGTTTGCAACATTGGGATCGGTTTTAATGTTTTGTTTTTGACGTATTTCTGTTATTGTTTATAAGTCTCCACATTTCGTTAGACGAATAAACAAAAAAGTAAAATAAACTGTTTAGAGTGGAGTGTTGTTAGGTTTATACCTCGGAACCCAGCTCCAATGAATGAATTTATGCAAGATCTTTTGGAATATGTTCCATATATTATATACAACAAAGTTTACTAACTAAAAATAGCCACTTCTTACTTGGAGGGTGGTTCCCACTTCTTCTAGGAAGTGGGCAAAAAAATTAGAAAATTATCACTGACTCTGATAGAGAATCAAATTTTAAGCAAAAGGAGGGTATACAATCTTTTATGAGATTTGATATTTTTCCTAGTCAAGACAATTTGAAAATTGGCATTTTTTAAAAATATTCATTTTATAGAATATTCTACAGTAAACTAAAGCGATGTTACTGGAGAAATTTCTTGTTTTTTTTCTTCAAATAACTCAAAACCTATTGCATTAAATGAAAAGTGAAGTTACAATAATATCTCCTAACTTTTATTTTAATAGCATAATATTTTTTGTTTCATACAATAGTTTTTGAATTATTTTCAAAAAAAGGAATTTTTTCAGTAGAATATTCTATAAAATAAATGCCTCCTTAAAAATTTCTAAACATTTGAACATGTTAGTGATATTGCAAATTACTAATAACCAATATGGATTTAAACAAATTTTCTGATCAATGCCGGCAGGGAAACTTTATATTTACGATTTAAACATTTTATCTCAATTTACAAATGTTTGAATATCATTATTAAAGTATACCATATCTTTAGAACTACTCCCATATAGAAAGGAAAAAACAAACAAATTATAAGCTTCTCTTTTGTGCTGTACTATACTTTTCCATTGAAAATACTTTTTGAGCTATTTATGAAAAACTGTCTTGAAGTATCAATTTTTCAATGCTAAAAACGCAATCTTCAATTCGTTGTAACTTATAAAATGTCGGTTTTCATAGAAAATTGTAGACCACCCATATGTATTAAAATTTGATTCTCTACAATAATAGACCAGTTAGTGAGTGGAAATTGTGACCTTTGGCATGCAAAAAGGGGGGTAGTTCAAATTTATTAATTTGTTATACAGGTCTAGGCCCTAATGAATATTCCAAGTTTCGCCATCTTGAATTAAAGGAGAAAGAAATTGATTTTTTTCCAAATAACTCGCCAAACAATTGATCCTACGACAAAAATGTCTTATAACAAACTTAAAGAGGACAAAATTCCTTATATTTTTGTTGTTTTTATTGTTGTTTTTTTTTTAAATTATTTTTCACTATCCATTATATAATTGTAATAAATTTTCAAAGTCAAACGTAAACTCATTTCTACACCACCACGAGAATAGAATTATGTGTAGTGTGTGTTCTCAATATTGTATTGATTGGTTATAATATATATATTACCTCAGTTTTTATATATTTATATATACATGTTCATATTTACTCCTGCCTGATTAATCTTAAAGATACTTACATACTTACTTAATCCGCATGTGGTGTCCTATTTTATTATTTTCGAGGGTGCAGGTGTAGGTTAATGTTGATGTCATCATTAGCCTCATTATCCTCAGTGCCATCTCCCAACTGATTCTTTTCGCTCCTGATAACCTGGGCTTCCTTTGTAAAGATATCCTCATTCGCGTCATCGCTGTCGATGTGAACATTCTCGTACAATTGGTCATGGGAAAATCCTCAAGCAATGAAGCACTTCAATTCAGATTTCCAACAGCCACATGCTCCACCGCATCCTTTTTGCAACTGCATGATATGGGGTTGATGAAAGATAGACGATGTTGTGTAACATCCACTAAACGCATGCAGAAATAGAATGATTCCAGTGGCTCCTTTATGCTTCAAACTATTTGATGCATTCAATCTTTCAGCAGTTCTTTCTTTCCCAGGTTTGCAAAATGCTAATGCTGTGAGCAGAACTAGCAAGTCAACGTCTTCACCAATGATTAAAACAGCATTAAATTTCGAGCGCAAGGAAATCGCTGTGTTAATAATCAACACATCAGCATCTTCTTTAGCCTGCTTCACTCTAATAACCTGTTCAAACTTTTTTTCCATGTTGAAATCAAACGGAGTTTATTATTTTCATTGGTTAAAAATCGTTCTTGGGAAACTTGACCCAAAATTGTTTCATCGAAATTAACATCTGCAGGTAACTGCTTCCTCGATCAATGAAGTCTTCCTGCGGTCTTGATGTTTTTTGTCATCATCAAATAGGTGTCCATCAAATAGAGTGACTGTATGTGAACCTTACTTATTCTGTACATATTGAACGTACTTCTCACAAATTGATCCAAAAGAATCATTACGATACCATATAATTTTGTGCAAAAGTTATTCTCCATCCATAACATTGATCCCAAGTAGCATTTTAAGGAACATTTTGGCAAACGTTTCTAACAAATTGTGTCTGTTACCATGTCTAAAATGGGAGCTGTTTCCAACATGTTCCGATACATTTCCAACACGTGTATAATTTCTTATGGTTATACAGTACATGTTTCTATTGTGGTGGCACTAGGCGTTTCTTTGCTAGTTTCGAAAATAAAGAGAAACATGTTTCAAATTTGTAGCTCGCCGATTTATTCACAGTTTCACAAAAGTTTCGATACTTTATTATATTTTATATTGATTCATTTCCATACACACGTTTTTACAATGAGAACAAATGTGTGCAGTTAGTTTCGAAAATTTTTATTATCTTTCACCAAATACGAATCTGTTTCCATATTGTGCGTATTTCTATTACTTTTCAACATGGAAACAATTTAAAGGTACACATAGGATAATAAAAATAACATGGTCGGTGTAGTACCTATAATGTGAAAACTTTGTCATCATTTTAAGCCATATCTGGCCTGAAGAGACGTAGCGGAAAGAATTTTATCGATTATTCGGCGGAGATACTTCGATATTTTCAATGCGCCTCGCAAATACAAACATTTCGAATATATTTTTGTATTAAAATAAAAATATATAGGTTATAAAATTTTGGTGATAATGATTATACCAAATTATATATATTTTTTCGTGATTATCGTAATTAGTGATCTTCGATATTAAGGGTTTGTTCAAGGCGCTTTGTCAACGTTTTTGTTTAAAGATTGCCCATAATGGCCGCTAAATAGCAAATGTCAATATTTACAACTAAAATGGCTACAGAAGCAGTTCTGCATATGTTTCGAAAATTTAGATCATATTTTATGAAAAGAAACTTGATTCTGTAAATGCATCCACTTAGTTCCGATTACTGTAGCATATTACCTCTGAAAGAAACTTGTTTCGAAATTTTATTGGAAATGTTAACAATTATTTTCTTACAGAAACAATTTCTTTTGTGTTTCGGTCTGGTTTCGGAAAGGTTGGCAACACGTAAACAAACGGCCGCCAGCCGGCTGTGTTGCGCGCGCATTTCGGCATTTCTGGCGGTTTTTGTATAATATTAATAGGAATTTCTTTTACTTTCGCCACATTATTTGATGACCCCGTTGTAAGTGCATCAGTCCCAAGATTTGTTAATTTATTATTTATCTTTTGACATTCCACAACAACTTTTTTTAAAGTCACTCTTGGTTTCACAATTCTTGTATAATTTAACAGATTGTAATACCTGGAAGAATGTTTAAATTGTTTGGTTTTTCCCAACTTTTCTATGGTTAATAGTAAAATGTGAGGTTAATACCTATTAAAAAAATTCACACGGTTTCAGTTAATAATCTATTTTGTAGTGACATATGTTCCCATTATATTCATGGAAAAAAATGGAAACAGTTTGGAAACATTTGGCGACAAGAATGTGTTCCATACAATTTCAATAATGTATGGGCACATGTTTACAATTTAGAAATGAGGTAACAGATGCTGCAGTATGTTTCGAAAATGTGTTCAAACACTTGTTCCGGAAAAAAATTATATCTAAAGGTCGTAACAGTTGTTAAACTGTTCCATTAATATTGTTGTGCTATCTGCAATAGGTAAAAAATGGTAACAATTTCAGAAAAAATGTTGGAAATGTATGTAAACCTTTGTATCTCCCATAAGTATCGAAACAGTTACAAAACTGTTTCCTACTACACTAAATTTGTTCCTAAACTGTGTCTAAAAATGCTACTTGGGATTTTGGTATCCCCGAGGTCCATGCCTTCTGGAAGTTGTGCAAAAACAGCATATAACAATGATTTCATGCCCCTTCATCTGCGAAAAACGACGATTTTAAATTTGAGGTAATAATCCTTCAACTCGTCATTGGATTTGTTTGCAATGCACATTCTCTGGAACAACATTAGTGAGTTGATGGGAATTACCGATTTTTATGCTACTGTTTATTGCTGCCAAAGGGGGAAGAAGAAAGGGACTAGGGACGACATCCTTTTAAACCATTATAAAAGACAGAAAATAAGTGGGATAATCTATACCTGCTGTATATGAAACATCTGTTAAAAATAATATCCATACAATCAATAATAATACGAACATTTATAAGGTATACAACAAAAAAATCACCATAATGTGAAATTGTTGAATTTTTTCTTATAAAATTTATCAACAAGAATGGGTTTTGACGATTTTTTACAAAAATGTTTGTCTTTGAGCAGTTTTAATTCGTTACTTATGAGACTTATTTTTGTTGTGGGATCAACTGTTTGAGAATTATTTTGAAAAAATCAATCTTTTGTACCTTTAAATCAAGATGACGGCTCGAGCGGCAACCCCTCACGTGGATTTTCATTAGGGTCTAAGGCAACACATAAAAATTGGAACTTCTCCACCTTTGCATGATAAAAACCCCCACTCATAGCCTATGAAATTCACTGGTAAGTTTTTTATCTAGAAGGGATATAAGTGCAGTAATTTTTATTTTTATTGGATTTCAACTAAACAGTTCTGAAGATTTTATAACAATCCATTCATTGGAACCGGGTTCCAAGGTTTATTAATTTTACATTCTAACGGCACTCGACTATATAAATCTACAACAAGATAAGTGACATAATACATACTATTTTTTCACATGAACAGATCGATGGCACTCAACCTAGGTATAGGATTAAACTAGACCAGTCACTCCAAATCATTACATTACACAAGACTGACTCAGGAATTTATTTGTGTACAGCCGATAACGGTATTGGTGAACCAATCACAAACCAAATTAAACTGGATGTTGTAGGTAAGCACTATGTGTAAAAATTAAAAAAAAAAATAATCTGTATGTCTATGCATGTGTATTTCTATTGGTACTTTTGATAATAACTTTATGTGTATAGGTACACTAGACACAACTGGCCTTCGATCATAGAAAAATTGAGCCCAATTTGCATTGACCTAATCCCAATGTTAAATATTCAGTGTTGCTAGATCTGTTATATTCACACATAAGCAGATTGGTAAAGACTCCAAATTTTGTAGAATCAAATCTATTGTTGTCTAAAATAAAATAAAATCTGTTTTTTTTTAATTCATACTAAACAATAAAATAATTCTTTCTAGTTAATTTGCTTTTTTAGCTTTCTAAATTGTAAATAAGAGCTGGGTTTTAAAAAGCGTAAATAGTTTCCATGATAAGTAAAGTAATCTGGTTGACACAGTTACTCTCGCCAGACTTTTTTTTGGTTTTTAGTAGCCTAATAACAGCAGTGTATGTATGTCCCATTATGAAATTTGCTTGATTACATAAATAAGTATAGTTTTAAATACATTTATTAAATGTTTATTTTATGGAAAACAATTATAATTTGGAAACTAAGAAAGTAATTTTCAACAAAAATAATTAAAAAGAAAAACAACGATTCCTGCCTATAGATTCATGCATCGGCTTTCATTGAAATTGTAAATTTGCCTGTTTTTCTCTATGATCGAACACCGTTTGCATCTTCTACATATATATCTACTGGTGCAAAACTGTTTATTAATTCATAAATGAAATGAAAAAACTAATGATATGATGTAGTTTAAACTGAAAAAGAAATGCAGTTGATTTGAAAATATATAACTTACGAATTGTTAGTTGGATAGTTTAGTAGAACATTAATAATATTAATACTACCCCTGCCACTTTGAATACCATAATGTAGTTATTCCTTTTTACTTTAAATATAGTGATTTCCACAATAAACTTACTCAATTGTCCATTAGATATATATGTTTTAATAATGTTGTTTAACCTACCTTCTATTACTGGCTATTGTGCATGTTATACGGTACACTAACTTTCATTTTAACAAACACTAGACTCAGAACTTAGACCGGCAACAGTTTTGGATCAGCATGATGAGCCTCCGGTGGTTGTTTCACTAAATGCTCCTACTACTCTCAATTGTTTTGCGCTTGGCCATCCATTCCCATCTATAACATGGTGGAAAGATGATAGCCTTATCCCATTGAAGAATAACGAATTTGAAGTTCACAAAGATTATTCTCTCCTTATCCATTCTGTTAAGCTTCACAATCTTGGTATTTATACTTGTCAAGCCTACAATGGCATTGGAAAAGCTGCTAGTTGGTCAGTAACTGTAAAAGCCAAGGGACCTTATCACTTCACTGGGCCTGATGAGATGAAATACCAACAGTATATAGTAAACCCTCCAGAAAGTCCCGTTATAACTCCCAGCACTATAACTACCACAACAACCACTACCACTACTCCTCAACCTCAAGTTGTTCCGTACAGACCTACTCCTGAACCTTATTTACCACCTACTTATGCGGAACCTTCTAATGAAATAGTACCGGAGCCTCTGCCTCTACCGGATGCCCAAGGAGTAGTAGTGCCACCAACCTATCTTGGTAATGCATGTGTTTATTAATCTAATAATATTAATAATGATTTAAGTGTAATATTAATTTTGGTCTTTGTTTCTAAGTAGTATAATTTTAGATAATTAAATAATATGCCTGTTAAACAATTGACAGAAAACGGACGAGCGGAGTGGGAAGTGTATTTGTGAGAGAGAAGGGTGAGAAGTGGGAACGCTAGGCTCCTCCCCCGGCATCTCGCTGCACAGCTGCTGAATTGCCGCCGCACTCGTTTTTATAAATGTATCACGCACGTGTGCAGACCTTAATGAAGTTAGAGCTTGCGCAACCCCCCCCCCCTCCCCTTCCACTTCTGCTAATCGTCCGATCGCAAACTAATCGGGCTCAAATCAAAGAGAAAAAAATTCCACATTCGATAACGAAAAAACAATCTCCCCACCCCTTTCCTTCCTGGCGAAAAATGAATTTTTCTAAAAACAATACCAATAAATTGGTTATTTCGCAACCATTTATGGCGGAAATTAAAAATACATGAGCGGAACTCAAAGTAGGCACAGTAGTACATAATCTCACGTTTGCTGCGCGATTTGGGGAAAAAATTGCGGAAGTTATAGCAGTTTTAATTTCATTTACCTTTACCATTCCCCTTCCCCCCCCCCCCCTAATCAACCTAGCGACTTGAAATTTGGACGCAGTACTTAGGTCTTGAGTGTCTATCTGGGAAAGAAAAAGAAAGTCGCCAAGTCACTTTCTTCCCCGAAAAAAAAACCGCGAAAACGGCTCTCGGTACGTTTCCGCCGCAGCAAATAATCCGTTTGTTCAAATCGCAATATCTCGAGATCCGCTGGACCGATTTCGACAAGTCAAAATTCAGTTTACGTGCTTTCACGAGCCCCTCATTTTATCCATTTCACACTTTTTCGACCCGAATCAAACTAAGCGAGTTATGTCCTCTATCTTTACATGTAAAGTTCCCTCCCTCCTCGCGAAAAGCTCGACTGGCAAATTTTCCGGATGATAGAGGGGGTCCGACTTCATAACATCACAAAAAGAAAAATTCGAAAAAGCGAGTCGGTTTGCAAATCGACCCAGACCCCACTATAAAGTGTAGCTACAGATTGGGTATACTACAGAATAGATCAAAAATATTTTTATAAAGTGCTAATTATCTTACCTGCAGCGTCAATATACAGGGCGGGGCAATAGTGCCTCCGATTTCAATAGCTCGAATTCTATGACAGCTAAAAATTTAAAAATAATACAAGTAAACTACATAAAAAAAGTCTATCACTGGAAATTATTTCCAAATATACAGGGTGAACCAAGACGATTGTACAGGACCAAGTGCCATTTTTTAAAATAGAATGCTGTAAAATACATTTTTAGAAGCCTCTTTCTAGACTCTTTTCGCTCCTCTTTTCTTTCGCCAGTTTAATTTGTCTTTTAACTGTATGTCGTAACATTTTATACTGGTTATGATAGGAATTTGATTGGTTTCTTTAAAACTTTTTGAGAGCTATTTCTTTATTTCTGATATTATTTAATATTCTCTTGGTAAACCAACATGGATATCTATGACTTCTATTAATTCTGCACGGTACTGTTTGGTCAAGTATTTGATTTTTGACATTATAGAATTTTTGATAAGTCTCATCAACATTATCATATCTGTTCGGCGAAGTTCATATATAAGGGGATAATTTGCTTTTCTGAGGTTGTAAGATTTGTAATTATTATTTTTCGTAAGATCAAATTGATTATAATGTGATATTTTGCAACAAAAATTAATTAGTGATGGATGATGCACGTCCTCCCTAACGAAGGGTGTGTCATCTTTTACAGCGTCACATTGAATGTTTGCGAGCACTAGATCCAACATATATCCATTTGCGTTTACAGTATTATTGTGCTGTTGGAGATTTAGAATTTGCATAAAGTTGCATAATATTAACTTTTTTTTAAATCTTTATTAATGATGTTAAATTGCGGTATATTGAAATCGCCAACAATAAGGGTATTCTTAGAATGCATAACCTCTTGCAATACAAATGACTCAAAAAACTGTTCAAAAGTATCCTCTATCGTAGCTTTTTCTTGATTCTTTTCCCAGCTTTCTGAAATTCCAGTTTTATCGACGTTTTCTTCTTTTCAGAACTTGTAGCTTCTGTATAACTTCACCTAACTCATGGCCTGATTTTATTCATTTGGTTTGGCTGTCGCTTTCACTGTTGACCTTCCAAGTCTGGGGGAATGTGCAAATGGGTTTGATTCACTGTTGAGACTGCCAGGAATTTCAGTGCTTCTATGACTGCAAGTGTTTTGCTATGTTTTAGCAGCAACTTCAGCGCTGACCTAGTGGCTGTTTTTTGCCAATATCACTCATATTCCTGAAACACAGTAACCTGCACAAACTTAATAAAACACAATTGGGAAAAAGACAAAGAAAATTCGGTTAAAAATCATGAAAATAAAAAGTATATATATATGAGTGCCATGAGTGCCTGAAATTACAAAAATGGTTATTCACATCTCATATGAAAGAAAGAAAAGAAAATTTTGAATGCACAATTATTAAAATTTTGATAAATTTTTTAAAACAAAACTTTTACAACACCTTCTTTATATTGTCTCGTCTTTTTCTCTATTTTAGCTCTATGAACATACTGTTACTCAACATTTCAATTATCTAGAAAAAAGTTTATTCTGAACATTTAACTCAAAATATCTCACAAAAAAAAAATTGAAGAGAAAAAAATGATTACTTTTGTATATTGTATTTCATAAAGCTACAATCGATTGATACTATTTTCAATATTAAATTTTGTTATACATCATCCATCAATTCATCTGAGTTGTAGTAAAAATTTCAATAGAATTCCTGGGGTTAGTTTTTCTCCACAGACTCTATTTTGAGAGCTAACTTGTGCTTCCATATCACGGTGTAGTATATTAGGTGGTCCGACACACGGCACGTGCCATGTTAATCGACGGTTTCATAAGTACTTAGTTTCTATTTAATTCAGTAGATGGCGCTCGGAATATACCCCTGCAATAACTAAGACAAAAAGAATGAACTAAAAGGCTCTTTAAATATAAATAAAACTAATCTACAAAGCATTAACTATTGTATATATGTAAACTGTATTTCTAATATTTCTATGCGTAAGTAACGACGAGACTTTTTTTGTCCTGCCATCTATCGCATTGCACACAACTAAACACTTACGAAGCCATTCGTATGGATCTTGTCGCATCACCTAATATACTACGCCATGTTCCATATGTACTCTAAGCAATATGGCAGCCTTTACTTGCTCACACAAAATAAATACTATAACCCCATGCACACACTAAATATATAACAAAGATTCATTCTAAAAAAAATTTGAATAAATTCATGCATTTTGAAAAATTTTACCAGAAAAGTTCGGCATCTCCACCATACGTACTGGCCTTTTCTAGACCATATACGCACTAGGGGGTAACTCAAATGGCAGAAAAGAAAAGTCAATTTAAAAAAATATTTAAATGAAATTTATTTGATACAAGACAATATAAAAAATGAGTGGACTTATAACTGATGAAATGAATAATGAAAATGAAAAATATTACTTATATAATTATCACTACCCAGCCCTCCATCAGGCCAAGGAGATATTTTTCTTCACTTAGAATTTAAGAATTTAGGTTGATGAGCTTGTACTTTAAATTTATTGAATATAATTTATTTTTAAAAAATATATGAAAACTTTTTCCTTCGTCTTGACAGTATATCATTGTTAGTTGAAGAAGAATATAGTTAACAAAAACATATATTACAAAGTAGTCAATTACCAGTTTGCAACCAACAATGTCTACACTTTGGAGCGCTATTTCTTATATTCGAAAGATCAAGATTATGGATTTTAAGAAAATATTTTGTACAAGTTACGAGAGATATGTGTGGTATTTTTGAATAATTTTCACCTCCTAAAAATATACAGAATGGCCAAAAATGATTTTTTAATTTAGAACTTTTTCAATTGAATTTTCTCAATTTTTTTAATGGACACACTGTATATTTTTCGACCATATTATGTAGGAATGAAAACAAACATTTTTTTGTAAGTACATCTCTCTGGCTATTTGTAACCATTTTTGATTTATTGAGCAATAAGTACAGAAATAAACTTGAATTTTTTTTTGAAATAATTGAACGGAAAAAATTATAATATTATTTCACCAAAAAAAATCACTACATCCAAATGGTTGGGACATAATGTAGGAGTTAAAAGAGTTTAGAAGGAGGTTTCTAAAAAATGTACTGATGTTTATAGTATTCCGCTTAAAAAAAAATGGCACTGGTCTTTTATGGTCTTGGTTCACCCTGTTTATTCTAAAATAATTTCCAGCTATGTACTTTTTTATATAGTTTACCTGTATTTTTTTTAATTTCTATTGTAGAACCCGAACTCGATATCGAAGTCCGACGCACTATTACACTACCTTGTATAATAAAGTATCATAAAAATATTCTTTATAGATTAAGACGCAAATTTAGTCAAATATACACCTCACACAGGCATATTATCACTTCTTTGAAATAAAAAATATACTTTTCTTAAAAATAAAAAGTGTAATAGAACTTTTCATCTCTAAAAGGTCAAACGTTCAATCCACCAAAATATTTTATATTTTATGAAACAAATTTGTTATTAATTATTATTTTCCTCTAGTACCTGTAAGAGCCAATATTACAACAAACGATCAAAGGTACCCAGTTGGAAGTGACATAGAGATTCCATGCGAAGTTACCGGTTATCCAGATCCTCAAGTACAATGGTACAAAGATGGTGCTCCAATTTATACATCAGAAAAATTCCAGCTATCGGGTAAGCAAATGTTGTTTCCACGAGCCTTTAATAAAAATATTAAATATTTGTGACAAACAAAGTGTCCAGAATATCAAGCTTTCTATGAACGTCTTATCATTTTTAGATTCCAACACGCTAACAATTCTCCAAGCAGCAAAAGAAGACTCAGGATATTATCAGTGTGAGGCTACCAATGCATATTCCAAAGCATCAAGTACACTGGAAATATTAATAGAAGGTAGGATTAATCATAAACAATAAACATTAGCCAGAATAAGTTCAGAAAGGCGAATATTTATTGAATACTAGGCATCCATCGATGTAAAAATTAATATTATTGCATTCATATGAATGAATAACACCTATCAATATATTTGATTTATTTTGCACTTGAATTTTATATGCTTAATACAATTATTTCACGATTAATGAATGGATTAAAAAAATATATTTTTCCATTACAAGATTTCAATCCATATATTTTGATTTTGCCGAACCCATTCACAAAAGGTGCACACAAGTACTCAAAAAAAGTACTTTTATTTTTCGAGCCCAAGCACTGATGTTAACAGTAAACTAGAACTTCTTTAAATTTAAATGTTGCCAGGAACATCTGTATCACTGATACAGGACCCACCCTCAAGCAGCACCTTATGTCAGAATTACTAATGCATACCTCATTTTGGTCTCATTTGCACATTTAGCCTAACCTAATTATCCTATATAGGTAAATGGTGAAAGAGATAATGTCGGTAGTACATCTTAAATACGACTACTCAGCCATAATGACCTATTAGTTATAGAACGTATTTTTCTGAACAGGTAATTTAAACGTAAACATTACGTCCTACTGTGGTCACTAATACCTAATATCTACCTAACCTGTTTTTCTCTTTCTTAACAGCAAACTTGTCAATCACTTTTTCATTAAAATTTGGAATGGTGGAAATGAATTCTTTTTCTATTATTAGCCGTTACTCGAGTCCGAGTATAAAAATGTTACAGTCGTTAAATTGTGTACAATAAAAAACAAGTAAAAGGTGTAGTCTATTGTAATTCCCATTCATCTACGGTGCACACGACTATGGCTATAGAGGCCAATTCGGGAGAGCACATGTCGACCGCAGTCAGGACAAACATAGACCTGGTTAGGTCTTGGATTCAGCCTTCTTGCAGCAACATTTCCTTGATAGCTGGCCACAACCCCTCGCCATTCGGTTCTGTCCGCTGCAAGTTGTTCCCATTGCTCGTCTGCAATACCGCAGCATTTTAGATTTTCATGGAGAGCGTCTTTGAACCTCTTTCGTTGACCGCCACGCCTTCTTCTACCGCTTAGCAATTCACCATAAAGTGTACATTTAGGAAGGCGGTTATCATGCATACGATGAACGTGACCTGCCCATCTTAGGCGTGCTCTTGAAATAAGCACCTCAATTGGAAGGCTGTTTGCTCTCCTGAGTACTTCCACGTTTGATATGTGATGGAACCAACGGATTTTCATCATACTTCTGAGGTGTCTTTTCTGAAAACGTTCTAATTCTTTCACATGACGACGGTAAGTGACCCAGCTTTCACATCCATATAGCAGTGTTGGAATGACAACTGCTCTGTAGACAGCCATTTTCGTTGACAAAGCAAGGTCGTGGTTGTCAAATACTGTCTCTCTAAGTCCCCAGAGTGCTCTAGATGCAGCGTTAATTCTATTGCGAATCTCGCTGTCCATGTTTGCTTTGTCATTAACAACGTTGCCTAAGTAACTGAACTGATCCACCACTTCAAGAGAATTTCCGTTAAGTGTAATGTCTATTTGGTTCACTTGATGAGGAGTTGACATAATCTTAGTCTTTCCAATGTTGATTTTAAGTCCCAAGGAATCATAGCTCTGGGCATACACATCTAAAAGTTCTTGAAGCTCTTCCGGCGTAGAGGCTAAAAGTGCACAGTCATCCGCATACTGGAGATCACAAATGAATCGTGTGCGTGTCTTCGTGAAAGCTCTAAAGCGCCCTATGTTAAAGAGACCGCCATCAAAGCGGTATCTGAGACCTATTCCTCTGACTGTCAGTTTGTTGTCAACAATAATTGTCAGAGCAGTGGTAAACAAATTAAAAAGTAGGGGTGCCAGGACACATCCCTGCCTAACTCCAGTGAGGGTTTGGAAAGGTTCGGTTGCCTCATTATTATACATAACCTGGGCGTTGTTGTTTGTATGTAGACTGCGACATACTTCCACAAATTTTCTAGGGATACCTAAGCGGAACATAATTTTCCAGAGCACTTCCCTGTCCACCGAGTCAAACGCCTTGGTTAAATCAATGAAGGCCATGTGAATTTCTCCTTGATGTTCGAGTGCTTTTTCTTGAAGCTGTTTAAGTGTGAAGATTAAATCCGATGTGCCTCGGTTTGGTCTAAAGCCACTCTGGGTTTCAGGAAGTAACTTTTCCATAACAGGTGTTAGCCTATTTGCCATCGCTTTAGTGAGTATCTTCCCTCCAATAGCCAGGAGAGCTATACCCCCTGTAATTTCCACAGTCCGCAGCGCTCCCTTTGTTTTTGAAGAGGGTGATTAAAAGTGTATCACGAAACTCCTGCGGAGCTTGACCACTTTCCCACACGACATCAAACAGTTTTTTGGGGTAGGGTATGAGCTCTGACGACACAGCTTTAAAGATCTCAGCTGGGAGTGAGTCGGCGCCTGGAGATTTGTTATTTTTTAGCTGCCCAATGGCGGTTAAGATCTCTTCCGTTGTTAGTGGTTTATCTAAGTCTTCGAAGGTGTCATATTGAGGGATAAGATTTATAATATCGTGATCTGCTTGACTTTGCTGGTTAAGAATGTTAGAGTAGTGTTCTTTCCATCGGGCTCTTATTTCCTGGTCTTCTTTGAGGAGATTTCCATTTAAATCTTTAATAGGGCACATATTTTTCCGACTGGGGCCGTACACTACTTTTACTCCTTGAAAGAAATTCCTGTAGTCGTGTGAATCGGCGTACCTTTGAATTTCTCTGGCCTTGCTTGCCCACCACTCGTTCTTTATTCTTCTGATTTCGCGTTGCGTTTCATACTTAGATTGGGTAAAAGCTTCTGCTTTTGATGAGTCGTTGGGGTGGTTGATAGCGTTTTGGAAAGCAATATGTTTGCGGTCCAGAAGTTCTTGTATAAAAGCTTCATTATCATTGAACCAGCCCTCCCGTTTTTTACTTGCTGCAGTGCCAAGAATTTCCTCACTCGCACTTTTTAAACTGTCTTTAATTTGTGTCCAGGTAGCAGCGACATCTACAGAATTGGTTTCTTCTAGTGCACTCAAATTCTCTTGAACTTTTTGCTTTAGCTGTTCGACGGTTTGTTGGTCACGCAATTTACTAATACAGAGACGGAGTCTACGTTTTACTTGAGTTCTTCGGTGTTTGGGTCTCATAACAATTTTCATTTTAGAGACAACAGGACGATGATCGGTCCAACATTCACTATCAATGCGCGCCTTTGTAATTTGGACGTCCTTGAGATGCTTCCTACATACGATAACATAGTCCAGTAGATGCCAGTGACCTGATCTAGGGTGACGCCAGGTGCCTTTAAATTTATCCTTTTGTCGGAAAATGGTGTTTGTTATAACTAGATCATGTTCGGCGCATTTAGTTAGGAGTAGTTGACCGTTAGCGTTCATGTTGCCCAAACCGTTCTTGCCTATGATGCCTGGCCAGGTGTCTGCATCTCTCCCTACTCTAGCGTTAAAATCGCCAAGAATAACGAGTCGTTCCGTATTAGGTATTCTACAGAGGGTTTCTTCCAGCTGTTGATAGAAGCTTTCCTTGGTTTCGTGACTTGCATCCAGAGTGGGAGCGTAGGCGCTTATTAGATTTACCGCGTTGCCATCTGATAGCTCATAGCGTAGCAGCATTAGACGCCCGGATAGGCCTTGTGGTACTTGTGTTAAGTTGGATACAAGTTGATTCCGAACGGCAAATCCTACTCCATGTTGTCTTCTTGAATTGGTGGGAAGACCTTTCCAATAGAAGGTGTAGTACTTTTCTGTGAGAGAGCCTTCCTCCAAAAATCGAGTTTCGCTGAGAGCTGCAACGTCAACATTGAGTCGGTGAAGTTCTCTATCTATTAGAGCAGTTCTTCTTTCAGACCGATCGGTGCGAGTGCTGTCGTTCAAAGTAGGAACATTCCAAGCGCCGTAGATGAAAGAATTCGTTTTGTTGGATTTAACTTGTCGGTGTTTTTTCGACATTCGATGAGGTGTCCCTGTGGGCACCCTCCCCCGGAGATCCGATCGGGAGGGTATTTTACCTCCGGATGATTTTGTCCCACTTGTCCATCATTTTTTTAAAGCCTTAATCGACTGAAAACGAAGCTACATTTGAAGTTTTAGCTGGAGCAGGTATGCAACTGACCAGCTCGGTTGCGGAAGGCGAGTGGTGTGGTCCCATGGCACAGAAGGAGACTGCGACGATGGTGTAACCAAACGATTCCAAAAGCAACCTTTGTGTGCGGTGGGTTATTTTTACCGCACTCTTCGTGAGAAGGTGGATGTGCTCACGGCAAAAGGTAAGGGTTATTCCGCCCTTACTCGGTCGTTAGAGCCTCGTTAGTGAAAACAGGGTGCACCAAGTTCAAATTGAACTCATCGCGAAGGTGAGGTTAACAATTGAGTAGGAGAGGCTGTAACTTGCGCTTCAGTACCCCATTACACCCCAATTCTTTTTCTATTGACAGCATTGATGGGGTTGTTAACACGTTGCATGCCACACACGGGCAATTTTCAGAAAGGACACTGCACTGTGTATATTTTTTGAATTTGCTATTAGAATATATTACAGATAGGAGACAGGTTTGTTTTCAAATGTTCCTTATTTAAAGTTGGATAAGCTAAACAAGTCAAATTTAATTCCTTATCTGAAAACTTGGTAAATACTCAAAAAATTTTTCAGAAAAAAAAGGCATTCCAGCTACCAGAAGATCAGTGCAAAACGCTCCTTTGCATTATTTATAATTATATCACACATTTCCAAGGCAGCAACACGATGATACTTTATTTCTACTTGGGTGTCTACTTTTTGTCTCTGTGGGACCGATTTGTAAATTAGATGCTTCATTTACAACAGTATCCGGTGTTCTCTCGAACAGTAGTAGCACTTTTATTAAACACACTTGTAACTCTTTGAATTTCTGTCGGGGCGATTACATAAAATATCCACGTGTGGCATAACTTTATGAAAAACAAGTCAACCAAAAAATAAAAATTGAATCCTGTTGAATACGTCGAATTCCTGAAGTTTGATGGCAAGTTTCTACATTAGTGTCTTCTTCTAATTCTTCCATGCACTCAATTAGTGATTCTCAATTTGCATACACAACGTTGACAGTTTAAATATTGGAATTCTAACGGGTTGGAACAGAATGAGACATTTCCTTCTCACAACATTATTTAACACAGCTACACATTGAGGCACATGACTAAAAAATCCAGGAATGGCATGTAAATTTCAAAAAAAAACCCTTACGTGAAAATTTACTTAACTAGCTTTTAACATTTAGCTGAATTCAGTTGATGTGCATAACAATGCACATAATGGCAATTATTATATTTTTCTTTAATCTTAACTTGAAGGCCTCCATGTTATCCACTTATTACTGAAGCACTGTCATAACTTGGTGGTAATAAAAAATTCCAGAAGCGCTCCATTGGTTTACCATCTTTTGTTATATAACAGAACACACAAATATTGTTATTATTTGAAATTTCACAGAAATATCTGTAGTTTCATCTGCGATTACTGCAAGAAACGGTGCTTCGTCGATTTCTTGGGCTATTTCTTTATGATATACTTCAAGCATATAGTCTAAAATATCATTTCGTATTACTTTAGTTTCCTTTAAAAACGGTTGCATTTTGCACGTGGTCACGCAGAGTATTATCGAGTTCTGCCGAAAAATTAACTAATTCGTGAAATACACCAGAATTTTCAGACGTTTATAATTTTAAATAAAATGTACCTCGTTCTCATTGTTGGATCTTAATTATATTTTTGAATGTTTGTCTACTAAGCAGAGTCAAGTTGGGCCTGAATATTGATGTTACAAACATTTGAGAGATGAGTCTTTGAATTTTCGTGTTTTTTAATTTTCTCACCCAAAGGTACCAAATCCCTCGCCACTGTCCCTACCCATGCATATTCACCTTTAAACAATACACCCTAAGGAAAACAAAATAGAGCATTTTTTCTATTACAACCACAAACCCAACTGTTTTTCTAATATATTTCTCTATTGAATTGTCTTTTAAAATTTTTCCAAGGCTACTGCCCGCTACTTCAATATTAATATCCAACAATTTTTCTTCGTAAGTAAGCTTTGAGAAGTTTTTACTAATTACCTATTTAGGTAAAAATGAATTTGTAATTTCAAGAATTTCAAGTTAATTTAGAACTATAACTGCGACTTTTGAACTCAAATCTGACTACAAAGAGAATTTTATCTTATACTTACATCAAATATCAGTAAAATTTCCCTGTTTTTATTCAGACAAAAGGGTGGCGACTACAATGTTAATAATTGAGTCTAAAGTTACGGCATCAATTGCTTACAGATAGACGGTACCTCACTTAATAATGTTACTGTGAAGGATGCTATATACAAACATTGATACGAATGTTGAAAAGAATGATGGAAAAATAGATCATTTCAATTGTGTAAATTCTATCCCAAATTCATGCACAATGCCGTAAAGAATATATTCGCAAGAGTAAGATCCTTGCTGCCAAAAGGAGGCAAAATGAAGGTGCCATCATATCTTTTAATAATCTGCCACATACTAGTCCTCTTTGATGCATCAATGAAAGTTATAATGAGCTAAAAAAAAAATTCTCTCTAATAACAAAAACAAAGTTCGTTTCTATGCTATCTGAAAAATTTTAAGTTGCTAACAACAATGTGAAATATGGTCAAGATGATGCAGATGTTATTATTGAAAGTACACTGGACGATGTTATACAAATATAATTGTTGTAGCTAAAGATGTTGATTTATTAATATTATTAATTGCACAAGCTCCAACCGATAAAGAAATTTATTTTCTGAAACCAGGAAAAGCAAAAATTGAAATAAAAATATATTCTTCAAAAAGCTTTGATTCAATCAAAATACCATAATATTTTGTTTTTACATGTATTTACGGTTCTAGAGTTACGAGATAAAACTTCTCGGAAACAAACAGTGATGTGTGATGAGGAAGCGCTGAGCGTGTATGGTAGACGGCTGCTGGTACTGATGCATGACTCCGAGCTATGTCAGGGCAAATTTCTAGTCACAAATAAAACAGTTATGTACCAGCAATATCAGACATTTTCTTGTCGTGATTCATGACAATTTAAAAAGGTGCTTTTCCCTATTGTTTATGTTTATACAACAAACAGAATAAAATAACTCCATTATTTTTATTCATTTAATATTTTTATAGGTTTTTCTACCACATATCTTGTGATTACAATGTCTACAAAAATAACAAAATTATACAGTATATTGGAAAAATAAGCTCTGCCAAGAGATTAGTCAAAGGCTATTTTCTGTCATTTATTACAAATTATAACAAAAATAAAAGTATAGTATTTATCTGACGTTTCGGAAACTAAGCCGGTTTACTTTTTCAAAGTTATGAATTCAATTCTTGTGTGCTGAGTACACGAAATACACAGCTTTAATACTGTATTTAATATACATCCACAACTACAGTTAATGTTTAGACAATATTTTGATCATTTTTATTTATAAAAAATAAACGTCATGATGGAAAATGCCAAGAAAAGATAAAGATCAGACATATTTTCTATTTTTCTAAGGGTGTTGTTCCACCCACCCAGTGGGCACTTTAATATATTTTTGGACCTGCCATACTAAATTTTGAAAAAAAAAAAACAAAATTTAGTTTCAACGTTATGAATTCAAAGTGTATTCCGCCTGTCCTGGTTTTAACGATTTTTACCATAACTGGTTTTCTACAATAAAAGAATAATCATTGTCGATGCAAAGAAACTAATCTATATCAATTTTTCAGGCATGTTCATTCACCCCAGCTGTACTGACAATCAATTCTTCGCTAACTGTGCTCTTATAGTAAAAGCAAGATATTGCTCCCATAAATATTACGCCAAGTTCTGTTGTCGATCGTGCACAGAAGCAGGCCTTTTACCAGTGGATGGACCACATTTAGCACACAACAAACAAAATGCTCTCGATACTAATTTAGTATAAGTATAGTAGTAAAGTTATTTTAAGTACCTAGTCTCATTATTTTAAGATGAAAATAAACTTGGGAAAAACGATGAAGGGTTCCTGAAATGTAAAATTTTCTGAAAATACATCTGCAAATTAATGAAAATTCTAAGTATTTTTTCCTTAGGCAATTTTTTTATTTAAGGAATATTATTTATTTTTATTTATTTAGTATACTATTTTTGTGTAAAAGTTACATAGTTTATGTAGAACCAAAAACATTTTGTTTTTCAAATATATATCAACTTGAACTCTAATTGTCTTAACGAAGTTTATTTTTTAGCTGGCCATTTTTGTATGTTATATGATTTATAACTAGAAGAAAAACGGGCCTTTACTTATATAAAAATTCCTTGATCCATCTCTGGCCTAATTTAAAGAAATTTGTAGATATTGTTTCCAGAATTTGTGCAATTTACTTATTGATGTATTTGTATATATATAATTTGTAACGTTATTTATAAACTTTTTATGTAAAAATGTGTTCAATACATTGTAAAATTGAAAAAGTAAAAGTTTTATTTTATATCGCTCTTGTTTAAATTATACATATTCATGTAACAGGATCATCATGGTACGGTCGTGAGCAAAAAAAAAAATGGGACAAGTCTTATAACGGTATTTTGCTAAAATCTAGTTGTGTACATTTAATTTAATTTTTGTGACATTGTCAGTTAGTTGTCATAATTTATTGCAAGTGTGCAAAAAACTAATATTCCTCATATAAGCGATTTAGTTAAATCTGGAGATATTGCTAAAGCAGAAGATGGATGGTCAATGAGACAAATTGCACTGCGTTATAATATTGACAAAAATTCGGTGTGTAACATTTTAAGAAAGTAGACAATAAACGGTACGATTAGTAGAAATCCTGGATCAGGGCGACGAAGGATATCAACTCAACAACAAGATTTGCAATTGGTAAATGCTTTAGTAGAAAATCCATTTTACTCAGTTATTCCGGCTGCTGAAGAAACGAATCTTCCTGGATCGAGTAGTACTGGTCGCCGGCGAGTAAGAGAATCGGAGCTACGCTGTCATGCAGCAGAACAGAAATCCTTACTTAAAGCTGAACATAAAGAAGCTCGAGTAGGATATGCGCTTGAATTTTTAGCGCATAATGTAAATTTTTGGAACAATGTAATCTTTAGACGAAAAAACTTTCTAGTCAACACACAGCAGTCGTATTCGTGTTTACCGCCCTCCGAATACTCGATTCGGTGAGAAATATATATCTAACAATGATAAAAGTGGTAGATTTTCCGTCAATATGTAGTCCGTCAAGATATCGGTCCTGGTGTCTTGTGGCATATTGAGGAACGATTTAATAGTGAAACGTATATTAGGATTTTAGACAATATTATGCTTCCCTCTGTGTCACAATTATTTTCTAATAATGAGTACATATTTCAACAAGACAATTGTTCCGTTCATACTGCTCATACCGTAACTAACTGGTTTCAAGATAACAACATCAATGGTCTTAACTGGCCCAGTCATAGTCCAGATCTTAACCCTGTGGAAGAAGTATGGGACTACTCGTAAGAAGTATCCAAAAACGAAATGTGAGACCACGGAATGCCGAAGAATTACTGGAAATAGTAAATAATGCATGGGAAAATATTACTACTAATGATTATTGTATAAGGTTATTTAATTCTATGCCAAACACACATATTAATAGTTAGTTTCTTGTTAAGTAGGATATCCTTTGATCCAGGATTTCTACTAATCGTATCGTTTATTCTCCACTTTCTTAAAATGTTACACACCAAATTTTTGCAGTGCAATTTGTCTCATTAACCATCCATCATTTACTACAGCATTAAAATAAAAAATAATTAAAAGTGATATCTGTTTTATTTCGGCTACTCATTACATATTCAAATAGAGACAGATTTACATTAGAAAAAAAAGTTGTCCTATTTTTTCTGCTCACAACAGCACACTCCCATTTTTCCTTTAGTTTTAAGATTGAAGTTTGGAACACTCTACATATTTAATACATGTCATTTTTTCACATATAAATGTTTTGAGATTAACTTTTGATTTTCAAATATTACTACACTTTTCAATAAGGTTGTTGACCATTTGAAAAAAAAACTATATTCAAGTACTTTATTAAATTTTATCTATGATCGTGTAAAGAGTAACAGTTCTTACATCATTTCCAGTGTAAAAAGTGGCCTTTTATAAGAAACAGCAAAAAAATGCCAATTTATTTATAATATCGTTTCCTTAGTTACTATCATCACAGATTTTCAGTCACGACCATGAAGTAACATAATTAGAATGGAGACTTCAACTACAACTCGAATAATATTAAACGGCAAAGTGACATTCACAAAAAGTTGCTACAGTTTTACAAATATTCATGAAAAATTGCTCATTTCTTACAATAATTGGAACGATCGAAGATAAAACGTTGTAAGACACGCTTGTAAAAAGCCTCTTTCGTGGCTGTTAAAAACACTTGCTTCGCTCGTATTTTTAATCTAGCCATTCGTGCAACAAAGAATGGCTTTTACACTTGTATCTTAAATAACTATTATTTGACCCATATTTTTTTACTTTACATTCTAAACGCATTTTATTATTTAGTTAAGGTGGGCATATCCAAGAGAGAGATCTGATAGGAAATATTTATTATTTTTTGCCATAACTTTTTTTTAATACATATATTGGTAAAAAAAAGTATATCATTACCTAAGTAGTACTATGACAGGTGTAGTGATATGAATTTTCACTCAATAATTTCAGTTGTTTGCAAACTAGTTAGATTTAATTTTTTAAATTATGTCAATTTCCTAAATTTAAATGTAACTATTTCGCATATGTTTGAAATTATTGAGTGAAAATTCATCACTACTCTTGTTATAGTTCTACTTTTTTTATTTTTTTTTAATTTATTTATTTATGGCTTTGGGTCATAGACCATGCAGCCAGTCACAAGAGTGTTAATAAATATATTTAAAAAATCAGTTAGTCTTATATCTTAATAAGAAGTTATGGTCAAAAACAGTAAATATTTCCCTATCGGATCTCTCTCTCTCTCTCGTGAATATGGTGACCTTAAGTTAAGAAATTTTGAATTGGCGCCTAAGGTGACGTTAGATGTGAGATAAAGGGATAACCGACGGGTGTCGTTTGTTTACTGCATAGACTTCTACGGTTTACTGTTAGTATCGACGTGAGTCATTATAATATTATTTTAACGTAATGACTAGGTGCTCTCAAGAGTGCATGCTATTTTCAGCGATGGGTGCACTTCAAATCACGAACGTCTTGGATGTGACGTCATTCACGCCGCACATGCGCGATTGATGTTAAATGTATTGATATAGTAAGAAGTATGTAGGTTCCTCATCAGCAGTCCGTGGTGTAGCGGTTAGGTTGTCCAATTCTCACATGTAAGGTCGAAGGTTCGAATCAACTTCTTACGGTTTTCTTTACTACATTTTGTTAACAACTAAAATACGTAATACAAATATTTCTTTAGGTTAGTTCGTTAGGTTAAATATGTTAATATTATTTAATGTATTATAGTTGTTTATGATAGATGATTTCCCATGCCTTTGACATTTTGTTAACTAAAATATGTGATACGAATATTTCTTTAGGTTAAATATGTTAATATTATTTGATGTAGTTTGGAGTGTCCGCACTCTGTAGGCTCCCATCAATCATAGCCCCACATTTATTTCCCTATTCTGTACATAGTAGGATCGGCGAATATGCTGGAGTGCACCCTACGCTGAAAATAGCGTGCACTCTGGAGTGCACCTGTTCATTGCGTTATTTTAAAGAAATTCTAACCTCAAATTTCTAACACTCCGGGATTCAGCACTTAAACACTTCAAATTGTTTACATAAAACTCGTGAATCATATAAAAATCCACTATAGGTAAGTTTTCTGAAGTACCGTTTACAAAATCAGGTTCCATTGTAAACAACAAATTAACAGATCGCTACCACCATGATAAACGAAAATTCCCTAAAATTGAAATCTCATTATACTTATACGTCATTATTTACTGCTTTTTATTTTCAAAGAGAATTTGTTCATGTATATGATATATAAAATCTATATTTAAGATACTGTTACGTGCTTACAATTTTCAGTAAACACTCCGTGGGTTTAAATAACTTGCAACAAGAATTTTCACAGACCACTGATTTATTTAATCACTAAAATTACACTAGCAAATACTTAAAAATCACACAACTAATAATAACTTAATCTAATATAATTTCACTACTTTTAAAACACTAAGCACTTTACTTTTCTTCTTAAACTTGTCAACTCTTGTCTAACCTAAAAACTCTCTTGTCTGTTTACTTCACTAAACTGCATACTTCACTCAACTGAACTGTTCCCCCATCTGCTGGAGTCACCTCTTTATATACACACTTGGAATCCTTCTAGAACTTTTTTCTAGAATTCTCCATAATTCTCTACCATGTAATAGATGATTGTTCGTCAATTGGCTCATAGACGGCGCCACCCTACTAGTCAGGGAAGTAACTAAGCTTCTGAGGCAAACTTTGAACATGAACTTAATCACATCTTTCCTTGTTAGAGGGCAGCACATAACACTGCCCCCTCCTTAAGCCTGAACGTCCCGGTCAGGCAATTCAGATTCCCCAACATACTTCATACTTCGCCAACCTATCCAAGTGCACGATCTTCATCTTGGACTTCTTACTACGTTGAATTCGGTAAACAACGTCATTGATCCGAGTGATGACTGAGTACGGTCCTTCCCAGGGTGGGTGAAGCTTCGGAGATTTTCCCTTCTTTCGCTGTGGGTTATATAGCCAAACCAGATCGCCCTCCTGGAATCCTGCTGACGTTCCCTTCCGGTCATAGCGAGCCTTCATTCTGTCACTAGCTATGCTAACTTGGTTTCGAACCAATTCGTGGACATTCCTCAGCTGTTGACTAACTTCGTCTGCGTAGTCATCCACGGACAGTGGCTTCTTATCTGGTGTACCAAACATCAAATCACATGGCAGTCTGATCTCGTGCCCAAATATTACACGAGCCGGTGTCTGTTTAGTCGTCTCATGAATGGCAGCCCTGTATGCCATTAAGAAAAATGGTATATGCCGATCCCAATCTCGCTGGTTCTTGTGAACTACCTTAGAAAGATGTTCCTTCATGGTTTTATTATGTCGTTCCACCATTCCATCTGACTGGGGACTGGTTCCACAAAACGTCTATAGTAAGTGCAGAGGCCAAGAAAGCTTCGTAATTCGTGTACATTTGAAGGTCTTGGCCAATCACGCACGGCAGAGATCTTGTCCGGGTCTGTCTGTATTCCCTCCGAAGATACGACATGTCCAAGGAATTTCACTTCTTTTTGGAATAGCAGACACTTCTTTGGATTCAACTTTAGGTGTGCATTTCTGATTCTCCCAAATACTTCTTGAAGATTTTCCAAATGTTCCCTGAAGTTTCGTCCCATAACCATTACGTCATCAAGATAAACTAAGCACGTCTTCCAAGTTAGTCCTCGGAGTACAAATTCCATCAATCTTTCAAAAGTAGCTGGCGCATTGCAAAGTCCAAAAGGCATCACGGTGAATTGATATAAACCACTACCGGTTGAGAAGGCAGTCTTTTCCTTGTCGTCAGGGTGAAGTCCCACCTGCCAATACCCACTTCGAAGGTCTAGAGTTGAAAACCATCGTGACCCTGCCAGCGTACTTAATGTATCGTCAATTCGTGGTAGTGGATAGCTGTCTTTCTTCGTAACATCATTCAGCTTCCGGTAGTCGACACAAAATCTCAAAGTTCCGTCCTTCTTGGCAACTAAAACTACCGGTGATGACCAGGGACTGGTTGATTCCTCAATTACTCCATCTTGTAGCATCTTTTGAACCATCGCAGCAGCTTCTTCCTGTTTAGCTAGTGGCAACCTCCTAGGCTGTTGGCGGATTGCGGCTGAATCACCAGTGTCTATCCGATGCTGTACTATATCAGTTTTCGTGAGGATGTCTGTGTTTTTGGCAAATACCGTACTTTCTTTTTCCAAAAACTTGATTGCCTCTCTACGTTCATCCTCAGATAGGTGTTCAAACTGGGAACTCAACAAAGTCACAACTTCCCTGTCTACGCTGGTTGACGAACATTTCTCCCCTTGCTCCTCGCACCTTGCTATCCACTGGACTGGTTCGTAGGATCCTATTGCCTCGCCTTCCTTGAAAGTCACTGAGTGGGAATTTAAATTAGCCACTCTAATTGGAATTTTGTCTTTTGTCCGGGTCAGAGTTCTTGCTAAGATTACGTTTTCTGTCTTAATTGAATCATCTTTTTCAACAAGGCCAACACGGTATCCACCAGAGTTTCCTTCCAGAATGGCCTCGATTATTTGTTCAGAACGAGCAGGAATCTTGATTGTCTGAGCCGTCAGTAGCCTCACTTTTTGAAATCGGTCATTTGCTGTTGACAAAATAAATTCTTCATTTCCAATCTTTAGGACTCGTTCTACCACGTCAAGTATAAATTGATCTTGTACTCCCATAACATCCAGCCCCAAAATGAAATCATCAGTGATGTCAGCCACAATAACCCTATGACGAAAGCACAGGCGTCCAAACTGCAGCTCTAGGTCAACTTCTCCATGAACCCTTACCCTGTCTCCTGTGGCTGTTCGAACGACCAATCCATTTTGGCTTTTATCAACTCTTATTCCTGATAAAAATCCGGGTCGCACTATTGATGACGTGGCACCTGTGTCGATAGTGAAGATACATCTCCTTTTGTTTACATAGCCATCCAACAGCAGACTACTCGGGACTCTTCTAATCTGGGAAACCCGTATCTCTCTGGGGGCACCGTGTTCACCAGCCAGCACAGCCCCCAAGGTGCTGGCTATCTTTAGTTTTCCTGCGGCCCTTCAGTCATTGCGGCATTTACTCGCTCAGGGCTCCGCTGCCGACAGTTTCGCTTAATATGCCCTGGTTTGCCGCATTTATAACAACGAATCACCTTCCTTGGCTGTTCATCGTTCTGCTCTCTTTCCTGCTTCCTTGGAGCATCTGGTTTTGTCATCAACTGGCTTATCATTTTGTGTATGTCAGCCATCAAAGATTCCATATTTGATTTTTCTAAATGGTCCTCTTCTACCTTCATGGCTCGTACTCTCGGACGTGGTGTCTCTTTATAAGCGGCTTCAACTTCGAGGGCATGGATCAAGGCTTCGCTACCAGTCTTATCTCGAGATAATCTAAGGACTCGCCTGATCTCCTCATCTCTTATGCCATCGATGAAAGTACCAACTGTTAATTGTTCCTGGAATTCTTTGGGTGCATCCGGGTAAGCCAGGTATGTCAGTCGCTCAACAGCTGCTTCAAAATCTTGTAAAGTTTCCCCAGCCTTTTGTGTGCGTGATTTGAGCTGAGTCCTGTATACCTGGGCGAGGTGTTGGTCGCCATATCTTAGATCTAGTGCAGCTTCCAAAACTTTAAAATCCCGTTGCTGCGTCACTGGGATACTCTGGAGCAACTCTGAGGCTTGGCCCCTTAATGCTAGCACCAATGCCATAGCTTTGTCTTCATTACTCCAATTGTTTGCGTATGCCGCTGCCTCAAATTGTCTTTTATAGGTTGACCAAGAAGTTTGACCATCAAAGGAAGGCGGTTGTAATCGAGGACCCGACGATAATACTAGCTGGCCTCCTTGCGCTCTTAACTGTCGCTTAAGTTGTTCTACCTCTCCCTTAACTACCTGAAATTTTCCTTCTATATCGGTAACTTTCCCTTCGACGCCCGTAACTTTTTGTTCGACACCTGTAACTTTTTCTTCAACGCCAGTAACTTTTTCTTCGACGCCAGTAAATTTTTCTTCGACTGTAGTCACTTTTCCTTCTACGTCGGTAACTTTTCCCTTAATGTCACTAATTTCTCCTTCAACGTTACCAACTTTTTGTTCAACTTTATCTACTTTTTCCTTGACCTCATTAGTGGCTGACAGGATAGCATCTTGTTGCACCTGTATAATTTTTCTCAATTCTTCCTTTTCTTCTTGACGTTTTCTTTCTTTTTCTTCTTCACGTCTCTCTTGTTCTTCTTTTTCTTCTAGACGTCGTTTTTCTTGTTCTTCTTTTTCTTTCTGACGTCGTCTTTCTTTTTCTTCTTGACGTCTCTCTTGTTCTTCTTTTTCTTCTTGGCGTCGTTTCTCTTGCTCTTCCTTTTCTTCTTGACGTCGTTTCTCTTGTTCTTCTTTTTCCTCTAGCATCATTTTTCTAAATGCGGCAAACATGTCTTGCATTTGTTTTTCAGCGGCCATGCTTCTTGTTTCCATTCAAAAATTAACAAACAACACTAACAAGTCTTATTTATTTAAAGTCTATATCGCTTCTCAGTTGAAAGCACTTAAAAACTACACTAATTTCTAAACAGAATGTCCCAGAAATTTCCTCACACTAGCACAAATAAATCTTGTCTAATGTCTATATCACTTTCCAGTTCAACTCACTTCACTATCTCCAGTGGTTTCCAAATAGAACACTATGGAACTTCGTCGAATTCTTCAGAAATTCTGTTGCAATTCCGCTTCCGACACCAATTGTTACGTGCTTACAATTTTCAGTAAACACTCCGTGGGTTTAAATAACTTGCAACAAGAATTTTCACAGACCACTGATTTATTTAATCACTAAAATTACACTAGCAAATACTTAAAAATCACACAACTAATAATAACTTAATCTAATATAATTTCACTACTTTTAAAACACTAAGCACTTTACTTTTCTTCTTAAACTTGTCAACTCTTGTCTAACCTAAAAACTCTCTTGTCTGTTTACTTCACTAAACTGCATACTTCACTCAACTGAACTGTTCCCCCATCTGCTGGAGTCACCTCTTTATATACACACTTGGAATCCTTCTAGAACTTTTTTCTAGAATTCTCCATAATTTTCTACCATGTAATAGATGATTGTTCGTCAATTGGCTCATAGACGGCGCCACCCTACTAGTCAGGGAAGTAACTAAGCTTCTGAGGAAAACTTTGAACATGAACTTAATCACATCTTTCCTTGTTAGAGGGCAGCACATAACAATACTTTCTGATCATTTAACAATATTTTATAAATTTTGTTGAATGAAACGACCCTATTATGCATATTTTCAATAAAATGATACTGTCAAAGAACCTACCTAAATACTATCATGCTTGAAGTCAGGGAAAATCTCCTTCGACGGCATTTTTCTGAACTACATGAAATCCGACGAGATTACATTTTGTTCCTCAAAAAAGTCCCAGAAGGGAGATTTCTCTCGGACGACAAAATTTTCAAACCACATTTTACAAACTTAGCGGTCGTTCTTCACGGTAAACTTATATGTTTCCGTAATATTTGCATACATGTGGTTCCTCAGTGATCTTTTTGGTGCCAGTCGATAGGTCTAACATAAGCCATTGAATGATAGTTGGAGACTGCATTGTCTGAGTTATCCTAATCCTCACCAAGTGTGGTATGAACCGACACTTTCGTTAACCTTATACCTATATACTCGAAATTGTAACTAACAAAATTTTCCAGAAGACCTGAATATAATACCTGAATACTATCCTCTTTCATTGTGTCTATGAAGTCAATAGATTCCCTTTCAGGTCAACTAAGAAGTGTTAGATATAAGACAGTGCAGCGACATTCTAATTGATACCATTTGGTGAATGCCGTTAAACAAAATTGAAGTAAGTATAAATTTTATATTTGCCCAAGTTAAGTCGAACCCATCAGGTAACGTCCTAACAGTTCATTTAGGAAGTGTAACAATACGTCCCTTAGACACCTAAATCATGGATAGTTCACCACATATGTGATATTTCAAACGTCAATATTTATTTTTATTTAATTTTCCATTTCAGTGTATCATGACTGTTCCGGTTTATTCTAATTGACCTATGCAATGCTAGAAAAATCGAAATCCCATCGAAGATACCAAATTATGTGATTTATGAGCAAATAACAGTTTCTTCTGTATTGGCAATTAATTTATTTATATTGCACCAGTTGATAAATTGTTGAAAGAGCTTGCCATGCAGTTCCTCGAGAGAGCTTGCATCTTCTGCTATGGAAACGTTATCTGTGAACACCACAATACACTAAATACCAATAAGGAGTGGTAAATCATTTATACACAAAAGGCAAATAAGTGGTCCCAATGCAGAGCCCTAGGGAACTCCACGATTACTGTCATATAAAATTTTTTTTTCCAATTTTACAAATTATTTTCTAAAGCTGTTCATCAGGATTTGTCAAATATTTAACTTTTTAATCATCATATGTGGTTGTGTATTCGAATCATTATTTGAATATATCTTCGGCCGATTGAGAGACACTTAAAGCAAAAAAACCGTGTAGATAAGTTCACATTTTGCCACTCAAGATGATTTTAAAGTCCATATAGTGGTTTGGATGTTGCTTACTGAGAATAGGAAAATAAATAAATCAAACGAAATTAACTTAATACTATCATCCATTTTATTAAAACCCAAATTTATACAGCTTCATTACATACTAAAAACATGAATGTGAAAAGAACACAAGCAAAAATAATTAAGTGATTCACTTAAAAATATTTACAATAAGATAACAATACCGTGGTCCACTGGTCACAGACCTTGGTGCATCAGTTATGAGAAAATAGGCTCTACAGAAGCAAACCGTCAGTGTTGTGTATTATCATAACGACCAGCCCTGCGTGATAGAAGCCTGAGCCCCTACTTGCATGGCCTACTGCAACGGTAAAGTATATACAAACAAATGAATGAATTGTCAAATGTTTACAATCGTGATAGTAATAGTCATGGAGTGTATTGAGCACGACTGGTTGACACTTAATACGATATAACAACACAGTTACAATCTAGCTAACCTAAGTGTTGAAAGCCTATAAATAATACTAAATCATTCATCCACATTGACGCTACATGTGTAGTGCCTGGGTGGCCGCCCTTCAACAGGCAACTAGCTTGGCCGCCACCCCTGCCCGACACCAGACTGAACTTCATACTGTGTCTGACAGCGCTAAGGCAACTGAAGTTTTCAACTGGAATGTATGAAAACACTATTGCGACTAATTTGAGAGTACTTTTTTGACAGTGTGTTTATTGTTGATGGTTGTGGTTTGTGTTGAATTTCTTTGTTATTTATTAGACTGTCACAAGACCTATTATTGATTTTATAACCAAAATGTATTATATTAATAAATAGCTAATGCGTACGAGACTGATTTTAACCAAATAGTTATAACCTATATGAAAAATCACTCTCGAACGCTATACTTATAATTATTAAACTGCTTAAGCAGCATATTTACTAGAATTAGCAACAGTATTTTGTACAACAATCGATAGGAAACGACGTCGTCAGGGCTGCTGAGTGGCAACGTTTAGTGAAGATTCTTGGAGTCTTCTATGTTGATATATATATATTATATGTATATATTAATGCGAGATCCCTCCTATCGAAATAACTAAGTGACCTGTGGCCGAGACGGCACACAGTGGCCACCTGGTGGCAGTACGCTGAGTTTGAGGCTTTTAATAATATGTTTCTTGTTCTAACCAGCCTCCTGGACAACGTCTCAAGTAGAACCGCCTCACCTCATCATAGATAAAGATGGACAACATAAATGGAATGGCTGGTAACCACCAAACGAACCTAAAAATAAAAATTGGTTCAAATTCTCACCTATTATATTCCTGTAAGAGGTATATGACAAAATCAATAACCAAAACGTCAAACTTATATTTGAATATACAGTGAGCATGTAAAGGTTGAAAATCATTACAAAGCAAGTGACAAAAATTCGCTAAGATTCGTCGATTTTTAAATGTATACCTCACTTTGTTTATGTACAAAAATTTTCTACAAAACATTTTTTAAAAAGTTATGACATCACGAATTTTTTAAAATTTTAGACCGAACAATGTTCAGGACTTGAAAGACAGAATTAGTTACGAGATTGGAAGAATTAGACCCGAAACAATTGGTTAAGATTTTTATTTGAAACTTATAATTGTAGTGTCAATGGTTTACGAGCTGCAGCCTGTCAAATGTATAAAAAAAAGTTTTATAAACTATGAAACATTTCCGGACACGTGTTTATTGCAACTTTTTTTCATATTTCGCAACATATTATTGTCACCTAAAGTTAATAATAGGTATATCCCGACTCCCTGTATAGTGAGAAAGTGAAACAAAAATTGTAGAGAATTTAGCGCTCCTCAAGATTAATAACATATTTTAGTGTATAATGAATAGAAGAGCAGGAGCGTCAGGAAGGCATTCAAAAGCGCTTAAAATAAAGAAAAATGGATACACTGCTCCTTAAGGCTGGTTTATCAATTATTACAAATTAACTGATAATGCTCATCTGTCAGTTAATGTGAGAAAGTTTGTTTACCGTGCATAGGATAATATTTATCCAGCAAATAAAACCACATTTAATATGATAATAGTGCATAGCTCAAAAATTGTGTTGTACTTTTATCATACTAAATATTATGTCTTCTATTGCGTAAAATATTGTCTTTAGTATCTGGCCTGCTTCTTTTCCAAGTCATAGTTGCAAGCGGATGAATAATTAAGAAACCAAATTAGCATTAGTTACAATTTTAACGACAGAAGTCTCCTCATTAAATTAGCAAATCGACAATGGAATATAAAAAGCAGTTGAAAATTAAAAAAATGATTGTCGATATAAAAAGCTAAAAAAAACTTTTGGCACCGAATTCTCTAACCTATGCCAAAGATCAGAGGTTGTATTACCCAATGGAACACAAGAAAAGATTTGTAGAGCTCTCCAAAATTTTAAATTGGCTCAATAAGTTTTGAAAAAGAACCACTGCTTTGGTTCAATTCTTCAATAGCTTGTTCTATTATTACATATCTTTCGAATTTTGTAGGTTAATGAAAACAAAATGTTTGTCATTTCATCTTACATCATGTGTGGCCGTAACACCAACCCAATTTCTAAATACTTAATCAGTACTGCCAACATTTATTAGCTTACAGGTAAATATCCGACAGATTAAGAAACCACTCTCTTGTAAACTTAAACTTTATCTCGTAGTTATTATTATCTGGTAGATAAAATCATGAATCGATAAACTGGGATTTACTATTATAAATATATGTGAATAAGTCTATTTTTCCATCATTCTGAATTCTTAATAATCCTTCATATCATAAGAGTAACAATATGTTTTATGTTTTTTCTATTAATGTGCAATTACGGTTACGCAAGTAGTGGATGGTTTATTGTACAGCAGCCCATAACCAACATTTTCGACATATCCGCCGTACGTCCGTTTATTATTTCTTGGTGTTAATAAATTTGCACAGTTTGAGGAAAAAAACTGGAAACAGACATTTTTAGTGTTGCGTCAAGAGGTAAGCCCCCATTTTGCAACCCCAATTCAACAACTCGCAAAGTTTTCAATGAAATCAGCTAAAATTCATATAATGGGGGTTTTTAGGGTTGTTGACTATGAATCCGATATGAAAGTCAGAAAATTCAAAATGGCGGCCCTGAAATGGCAGACTTCAGAATTAATTCCTGATTTACGCCGTTTCTATTGATTTTACTGAAAAATATGTAGAGTAAAACAGTGTTTAGAATGCCATTTTGCATTGGAATACACCATTTTGGTAACCACATTATTTAACCCTTTCGTTTCTCTTCTTTTTTTGAGAAAATTGCGTTAAAAACTATTTTTTAAATTTCTTATTATAGTTTGATAATATTGGGACTAATGGAGTTGAAATAACAAAAAAAATTAACCTTAATCGTTTCAACCCTTTACTGGGGGGTGAACATAGTGACCTCAAATACGATTTATCAGTAATAATGGGTATACACCTTTAAAAAATAGTTTAAATCGTGTTTAAAAGACGGAAAAGCGCACAATCTCATTTTGTTTTTAACTACCAAAGGGGTAAAAATCATTTTTTAGGTCCGTAGAGTTTATATGTTATTTCTGTATTGCTGTTGAACATGTCGGGAAATTTTCAACATTTTATTTCATTTTTGGTCAATTTCGTGGAACGGTTACATGTGTTTTTTTTAGAACAAATGATATTTAGGCTGTTCTATTAGTTTTTAAGAAAAATATATAGATTAAGAAAATGTTTAAAATGCGTTTTTGCATAAGAATGTATAATTTTAAAAATATTAGTTCATAACCCTTTTGTTCTATCCTAGTAGGTAATCATGGTAGTCAAAAAATTACATTTTCAAAACGTGAAGAAATGATTAGAACGCCATTTTGTAACATAATACAAATTTTGGAATTACCATCAATTAACCCTTCCATTTTATCGTCTTGAATCGCTTTTTTCGTTTTTAAGGATACATATAAAAACACGATTTGCGCCTTTTTATTGATTATAATGAAAAATGTCTAGAATCAAAAAGTGTTTAGAATACGATTCTACATAAGAGAAAAGATGTTCCCCATCAACTTGTAGTAAAAATTTAGGGAAAATCGTATTTTTTTTGAGGTAACTCTATGTTCACCCCAGTAAAGGGTTGAAAGGAAAATAAACTATAGCCTGGTGATCGAAATTAGCATAAAGGGGATAACAGTTGATCTTGGTTACGGGCTGCTGTACTATTAGAAAATAGCAAATTTACTCACAAAGACAAAATTTGTTCATCACAAAATCTTAGAAATAAAAGTTAACACTTCCCACAATAAACTGATGCAAAACTAGAAGTTACTTCCTTCCTATAAAAAATAAATAAAAAAAAGTAAAATGTTTCTGGAAGTGTATACTCTCTCCTACTGATTTAGTCCTGCATTACTTAAATTATGTATTAAAAAAAAGAAAAAAAATGCTTGAAATAAATATTTGATCCACTGATCAGTGTCAGGCTGGTTTGATTTGGTCAAATGTAATTTGGCGTCCACGACTTGCCCATCCTTCAAAAAAGATCAATAAGTTTCAAGATAAAAAAATTATGTACTTAAATAAAAAGTAATATTTCTGTTTCCATATTGTTTATCTGCGGATATGGTAGCACAACGGTCAGCTGATTAACATTTACAGGAATCGATCCCCAGCTTCTACACTAGCAGCATTAGTGCGTAGTGAATAATGTATATGTCTACGTTTTTCATAAATATAACCCCCTTACACAGTGTATAAATAGAAGCTATGCAATCTTAGGCGAGGATTGCTCCATTTCAAATTTAATATTAGTAAAGCTAGTTATATTTTGCATAATATGAACCTAATTTTAAAAAGTGATATTCAATGATTCAAATAACGGGAATAATAAGAGGCTTTCATTTTAAAGAGACTTTTTCAAAAATTTTATAACAGTAAATTTTTCTTTAAGTTAAAAAGTGATGGCATATTAAGTTACAGAAAACGGGTTATTACTGCCAAAAATTTTGTTTGCATTGTTCTTCAAACATATGGTCACCATGTTATATAATTTTACTATTTAGATATTTCTTCCATGGCCTTTCTGTTGAGGGAAAATTGCTGTAATTTGGATTTTTTTAACCAATCTGAAGACCGAAAAAGGACTGTGAAAAAATTGAATGTCCCATTTGAGTCCTGAAAAACCTTTTCCTTTCAAAAAATAAAGTTGCCCGTTATGGATTAACCCGAAATAGAAAAAAAAAAACGGTTTAGTATGGCAAAAGTAGCAGATTTATATCTTAATAAACATATCTAAATCTAAAAATCATATTTTTAAAATAAAAAAGTTACTAGCCGTTACATGCTCCTGTATCACCTGGTATACACATATTGTGCTCCTTTAATACCTTAAAGATATAGTGTTATGAGCCCAAATATGCATTTTCAGATATATTTATTGTATCTTTAAGAAGAAATAATTATGCAAAATGTAAGAGTTAATTTCTTACTTCTAGAAGATTACTTCTAGTTTTGCCAACAGGGCCAGTCCGACCCTGCAACTAATATATGAATAGAAAGTATTTAAAACCTAATTAAGAGAAAAAGCATCTAAGAGCAATGTAATTGCAGTGACCCTCAGTGCTAGAGCGAGTCTAAGAATACGTTATCATGTTTATTGAAGGAAAAAATACAAAACTCAAAACAGAAATTTAATATTATCTTATATTTTTGAGATTCAATGAGATTGCTTGAATGAATACTTACTTCAGCGGGAACATGCGTAATCCTTTGTCCATACCAGGTGTATACGATAGGAAAGCGGCCAAAGCAGTCTCAAATACAAGACCAAAGTTCAAAGCCCAATTTCTCATTCCTTGATGGACGATTGAGTTACGGCGAGTCTTACAGATGATCAAATCAGCCCATTGTACCACAACAATTGACACGAAGAAAGCAGTATGGCAGGTGTATTCCAATGTTTTCCTGTCACGGTAAGTCTGAAAAAGCGAAGAGATGTTAATAAAAATTAAATATTTTCTATTAAAAAACTTAGGTTAGTAAATAAAAACAAAATAATATATCGTTTAAACATTAAGTGTAATTTTCTGTCCATATTCTTTCCCTCTTTTTATGGGTTCTTTCTGCCACACGTATCTTCTCAAAATTGTCACACAATTTACAAAAAACAACAAAATTAACCAGTATATTAGAAAAATAACACATACGTCTGTGATGTTTATGTTAAAGGAATGGTTAGAGGTTATTTTTTGTTAAGTTTATCTCAAATAATTTATAAAGCAAATATAAAAACAAAACTCAATTAAAGAAATTGTAAACAGCATAAAATATAATTTATAACTCTGCCTTTAACATGTATGAAAAGGGTCTATATCAACATTTCACTTCAAAGCAAAATATATCAACTTATGTATAATTTTAGTTAGTGTTATTATATACTCTCTCCTGCATGTTACATTACTATTTTAAAATAGACATTTAAAATAATTAAGGTAGGTATTTATTTAAATTATCCCTAAACTTGCATTCTTAAAAGGCCCTGGTTTAATTGTTCTGATGTTACAGTGTTTCCCATTTTCAATATTTACAAAATATAGGCCAGTCATTACGGACTTCGATAACGGAAAGTTCGACAATAATTGCAAAAGTTTTTAAATTTTGAGACAACATTGGAGAAGGTAAAAAAGTAACAAATCCAGTTTTGCACCCTTTTCCGCCCCCCGGAACTTTGTTATTTAAATTAACAAAAAATTTAAATTCGTACTAATTTTTTGAAAAAAATTCCGAAGTTTATGCAAACTTTGGAGAACATTTTAATAATACCACCACCAGCAAACAAGAATTGTTTCTGAAACTTCAGGGAAATACTTTATCCTTATTTTTATAATTTGTACTGGTTAAAAAAAAAGTGTCCTCTGCATGTTCCTTTCACATTAATGTCACAGGCATAGAGGTTATTTTTCTGGTAAATTTTGTTATTTTTTGTAGATTTCGTGGTAATTTTCAAAAGATATAGGTGGTAAAAAATTCACAAAAAGAACAAAAGAAAAATAAAATATTTTTCACACAAAAATATGATGATTACAAATAAGTTAAAATACATTAGTTCTCAAGATATTAGATAAAGTGTAATTTCAAGCTGGCCCTAATTTCAAAAGCTTGGTTTGCTCTGTGGCTACAGCGAGCCATGCCGATATGCCCACTTCCCCCATGTAAATATATAATATACAACTTCATACAGTACGGGGATCGCGCTACTAGGCATATAGGAAAATCCTATATACTTATGTACATGTGCGATATGGGTTAGAATCAAGGGATGATATGAAATAAATGGTGGGGCATAGGCATGACAGCTGGTTGATCCGCTGCAGTTAGTAATATGAATGCATTTGGAGCGGAAGATATAGGTGACTGGTGATCAAATAAGGAATTTACAAATTACCATGAGCGTCATTCCAGGATGTTAACTTGTTGAAATTAATTATGGTGGTCAACAAATAAACAAAGGTATCCTTCTCAAAATAAGTGAGAGTGGGTCGATTTTCATACACTATACAATAAATAAATTTATTGTATCACGCAGTGAATGCCCACCAAAGTACAAAATTACTTGTACTTTCTCTTGTGTTAAATAAATTAACAGGTTAATATTATTTTGAGTGCAATACTACTTAAATTTCATTAGATTCCATGTGACCTATGCCCAATGGACTCTAGTAAATTATAAATAAATCCATAACATCGACAATCACAGCAATGTCAGTGTACAGCCTGTTGGACCGCCCCACTCCAATCACACTTCATTAGATGACATTATCACCCTTTGCACATGTACATAAGCGTATAGAATTTCCCTATACGCTTAGTAGCAATCCCCGTACTCTATGTATATATTAACTATCAATTTATTATTTAAGTGTTTAAAAACACATAAAGAGGCTATAAAACATTCATTTAATAAACAAACGAAAAAAAAAGAAAGTTTCATATAAAGCATTTAATTCTTATAAGGAAACATTGCTATCTGACAAATTCTATATCTCGCCCTGAATGATCAGTTAATCAAACCCACAATAAGAACCAATTGAAGACGAATTAATTTCAACTGACAGCAAGAAGCAATGTAAAAATAATCAACACAGATGTGGGGGGGTTCCCATGAAATTTTCAAGAGATGAGGGAAGGGGCATATAAAATCAACTAAATTGAGATTATTGTTTAGTTAAATTATTTGGTTGCGCAAGTACCATCTTACTACTGAAAAGTATTTTCGGCAACAATCAATATAGCAAACCAAAATGGCTGACTCACCCATTCTTGTCCATAGGAATCAGTAAGGTCGTTGACAGCTTTTGAATCCCACTGTTTTCGGATCCCAAACAAACTCATTGGAAGGAAACCATTTTCAGCCATGATGACGAAATAGACGAAGAATCCTGCAGCAGCCTGGATCATACCAATCTGACCATATGCCATAGATATTAACCTACACAGATGATATAATAAAAAATGTGTTCAATTGGTATTAACACCAACTTTTAAGCAAATTTTGGAACAAGCTCCTTTGTTATTAGTGGTTTGATAACAATAAATATTTGCTTAAAAATTGTAAATACTTACGACCAAATACATCCCACGAAATCATGCTGACATTTATAACATTTAGTAACAGTTTTAGTAAGCATGCATTACTGGTACAACAGATGTGCCATTTGACCATATATCGCAAAAAGTACTGAAAATCATATAGGAGAACTGTAAAATGGCACAATCTGGTAGCAAGCGGTACTTCTGCTTTACAGGGTAAAGGAGAATATCAGCAGGGATGCATGTATGGTTCTTTGTATAGGTTTAATAATTAATCTGTTTTTACTTACATTATCACTGTTAGAGGTTAATTTTAAATTACAGAAAAAATAAAGCATTAAGTAAGTCAGATTAGTATTGAGAACTGTTAATAAAACTATTAGTATTTTAAAAGATGTTTTTAAGAAACAATATATAAGATATAAGATAACACTACCTACAAATTAAGAAACTAGCTTTAGCCAAACGTAAACTTATGCTCCTTGTTAATAAAATGTAAAACAGCAAGAACTAATATAAACCTTATATTTAACAGTCTCAAAATAAATGTGTCTTTCAGGTAGTACACTATATAGCATATATAGACCGCAAGCCCATGCTAAATTTTTAGGGGGTCATATGATACCGCTTGAAAAGGTATAATTTTTGTAGTCCTACAGAAATAAATCACTTTGAGCCCAATGCCATCATACAATTTAGGTGGGATATGGGAAAGCTGAGGAAGAGTGAAAATCGTAACCCACGGCGTTGCATTTTTTCAAACGATCCTGAACGGCTTATGTTTATTTAACAATAATAATAATAAACGGCTTTATTGAACCAAAGTAATAATGTAATATTTCAAGGGCGAAGTTTAGCATAGGCTATTTGGACTATATTTATATCTGTGACTCTTAAACAGAGAATGCTGTACAAATATAATGGGACAGAAGTACAAAAATAATTTTCATTTTCTGAAAATTGACCTCTATGTACTAAGGTGATTCGATACCGTACGGCTTTTATGAAATTTGATTTTTATATTAACAAGGATGAACTTGTTTGCTATGCCGTATAAATCAGTTGGACCATGGGGTGACAAACGCGAGATCAACCTCCTTCCTAGACTTCTATTAAGGGTGGTGATTTGATACCACATAAAGCTTGATTATTTTAATACTATTTTACATAATAATTTTTATTACTATGCCGTACATTTTAGTTGGTACATGTGTCTGGAAAACTGAATGACAGAAAGTTATGGATGCAACTCGGAAAACATCTGTCCCGCTCTTTAGCTGCATTTTATAGTTTTACTGAATGTGATTTTAACCCAGCATTTTATAAAAAAGCTCAAGTAAGTCCTTTTAGAATGTTGGAAAAATCACTTCAATATCAAAAAGCATTCACTGACATGGGAGATCCGCAAATAATTGGAAATGGAGATTTAATGAAAGAAACTTGTGATGTGATTGAAGCTTTTGTTTGTTTGCTATACAACGTAAGAGCAGTGAATCGAAAATGAACAATTTAAGAAGAAATCGGCCAAATTGGAAGGAATGTCTTTTTCACCATCTTACCGAGAACTACAGCAGCACATAAAAGGATCAATATACATTGCACAAATTTGATGTAACACACATATTAAGACCCCAACGACAATTCATTCTACCAATTATGAATGGAAGTTGACAAATAACAATAGATATGCATTCCATTGGTTTAACGGCGAAGAATGTCCTCGAAATGTCAGTGACATTATTGAAGGAAATGAAGAAATGGATGAAAATGCAGGTAAATAAAATGAATTAAAAAATTATCTTTCAAAAAGCACTTTTCGTACATTTAAACTATTAATAATAAAACATTCGAAAAAAATAGTAAATCTTCAAATCAAAAACAGCAGTGACAAATAAATTAATGTACGTTTATTGTACTTCATGAAAAATCTAGCAGTTTTTAAAAATCGAAGTATTTTTGAAAAATGTTGATTAATATATTGCAACATGTACAAAATTATGTTTTGGAATTGTTGCACTTCTTATTGATATCTCAATTGATACACGATTCATATACTAACAGCTTTTAAAATTCTTATTGCTACCATATTCATATTCTTTTTTGATACGACGAATTTAAAATGATGCTTTTACATACGTATACTTATGTAAAATATTGTTATTTTTTCTTAGAGTCTCAAGTTGTAATACCTTATTAATAATATAAAATATATTTGTATTTCAGAATCCGAAGAAGAGTCAAATTCAGAGACAGACAGCAGTAATTCCGAAACTGACAGTAGAGATTCGGATAGTGCAAATTAGGAATACTTCAATAACGCAATCAATTAGCGTCATAGTATTCCTTCAAAAGTTTTGTCACAATTTTTACCTTTTTTTTTTAGTACCTTTTGTAAAAATTAAGTTTATAAATATTTGCAATTTATTTACTTTTTTCTAATCATTTACAAATTACAAGATAATCTTTTAAAAATGAAGTAAAGATTCATAAATTTTTCAAAATAAAATATGGTGCTGTTATAGAAAATTGTGTTCTTTTATTATAACCACTCACACCCTTATTAATATTAAACATTAAAAAACTAGTCTGTCTCGATTCCACCTGAAATTAACTATAAAAATGTATAAAATATAGTATTTTATAATATACATTTAAGAAACCATCACGCGAAATTGAAAGTTTTTGTTAAATCCGTTATAATAATAATAATAATCATACACCACAGGTAATGACAACCCCCTTGTGTGGGAGGAGACAAGATTTAGAGACAAGGGACACACATCCAATATCCATGTATAGTGGAAAAATCAATCTCATAGTATTGTTACGTGCTTACAGTTTTCAGTAAACACTTTGTGGATTCAAATAACTTGCAACAAGAATTTTCACAAACCACTGATTTATTTAATCACTAAAATTACACTAGTAAATACTTAAAAATCACGCAACTAATAATAACTTACTCTAATATAAATTCACTACTTTTTAAAACACTATGTACTTTACTTTTCTTCCTAAACTTGTCAACTCTTGTCTAACCTAAAAACTCTCTGTCTGTTTACTTCACTGAACTGAACTGTACTGCCTACTTCACTCAACTGAACTCTTCTTCTACAAACTGTCTCTGTAACCAGAACTGTACTGGATACTAAACTGAACTGTTCCTTATACTTCACTAAACTGTACTGTTCCCCATCTGTTGGACTCACCTCTTTATATACCCACTTGGAATGTCCAGAATATCATTATAGAACCTTCCAGAATATACTGGAATTCTCTACAATTTACTTAGGCACTACTAAATGGTGGTTCGCCAGTTGGCCCATAGATGGCGCCACCCTTCTGGCCAGGGAGTAATTACAACTCTCCTCTCTGTTAGAGGACAGCACATAACAGTATTTTCCACTGCCATGCCGCGGATCAAATATAATAGATCAGTAATTAATTTATGCATATTCTTCTTAACATATGAATGATGAATTACATTTTCCAAATGTAGTAATTGTAAAATTAAAAATGTTGGAAAAAACGTTTGCTTAAAAACAAACTTATGAAACATACTAAAAAATTTTACATTGCAAAGACTGTAACACATAATTTTTTCATAAAGCTTCCAAATAAGTTAACCAAAAAAGAAAATTTTGGGTAATTTGTACACATATTTTATAATTAATTACGTTACATTGTATTTTAAAGTTTAAAAGTGATATATACCAATTTCTTACTTTATTTCAAGAAAAATTCGTCTCTGAAATATATATTTGGTTTTGGTATTTCATTGCGGCCCATCTAAAATGTACAGCATTGTGATTGTTTATCAACTTTTGCTATTTTCAATGATATTTTGCAAACGCCGTATGGTCTCTAATGACCATTGAGGGTCATGTAAACCGCATGAATAACGTAATGTAGTGTCCAAAATCCCAACAATGAAAATGTATGGCATGGACACATTTGTATTCTTTTATAGTTAAGGAAAGGAAAAACGATTTAAAGTTGAAAATCTATCCATGGTATTAAAAAATAGAGGATTTTTTAATTTGCATAATTTTTAAAAAATTTCCCTTGTTTGCAATTTTCTAATTTTATTATTGTGCATTATTTTTTGTATGGCTACTAAATAAAATAAAAATTCTAACCTATATTAATCCAAAAAATAAATAGCCGTACAGTATCAAATAAACTTATCCTAAAAAACGTGAGTTTTCCCTTTTTCGGGGGTGATTTTTTTATTTGCATTGATAATACCCCTTCTTTTTAGACGGGTCATTTTTTAAATGTCATAATATTTTGGAATTGATGCCGTACAGGACCAAATCACCACCCTTAATAGAGGTCTAGGAATGGGGTTGATCTCGCGTTTGCCACCCCATGGTCCAACTGATTTGTACGGCATAACAAAAAAGTTCATTCTTGTTAATATAAAAATCGAATTTCATAAAACCCGTACGGTATCTTATCACCTTAGTACATACAGGTCACTTTTTGGAAAACGAAAATTATTCTTGTACTTCTGTCCCATTATTTTTGTACGAGTTACAGATATAAATACAGTCCAAATAAACATAAGCCACACAATACAGGATCGTTTGAAAAAATGCAACCCCCGTGTGTTACCATTTTCACTCTTCTGTGGCTATCCCATGTTCCACCTAAAATGTATGGCATAGGGCTCAAAGTGATTTATTTCTGTAGGACGACAAAAATTATGCCATTTCAAGCGGTATCATATGAGCCCCTAAAAATTTAGCATGCGCTTGTGGTCTAATAGTTATAAATTTTCGAGGATGTCAACCACAATTAAATCTAGGAGAATTGATTGAAAATCTTATGTATATTCAGAGAGGAACCCTCTAGATAACAGGATTCATACTGTCATGTGATGTGTAGGATTGATTACATCACAGAATAGTCAAAGTATAAACAAAAATTGAAAAATTATTGGAATATATCAAAACGCCAAAATTATTATAAAAAATTTTCAAGTTTATTTTCAATTTAACTTTTTGCCGCTAACAAGGGAGAACACTGTCGTCATTGTCAAATTACTATTCATTTTCATGTCACAGTCCATTAGTATAAATGTGACAATGTTGATATAAATTTCACAGAAAACCATGTTCTGAATATTTAAATTCTAATCAAACCCAATTTAGACATTCACAAAGTTAATTTTTACATTTTAAATATTCAAAATCGATGCATTTTCCTTTGATGTAATATTTTAAGATTGTTAAATATAATACAACTAAATATATTCTAGTTATATAATACTTATTAGTAGGCGTAGTTTTTTTCAAAGAAGCATACCCACTTTCAGGATAAATAGTAAGGTTTATGCATGCCAAAGAAACCTCTACACATTATTACTAATATAACTATATAACTTCTAGTAATAAAAAATAAAAGTCTATGTTGAAGGCAGACACTGTGTTTAAGTAACACAGAAATAAATCAAGAAAACTAAATAGAATATTCTCTAAAAAAACAGCACTACAGTAATCTAGATACAACACAAACTATACCTCGGCAAATTTTGTGTACAGATAATATGAAAAATTACTAAACTACAATCTAATAGAGTTAGTATAAAAAACCGTTAATATAACTATTAAATTTTGGTAAAGAATTGTTTTATTTTTCAAAGCAAAAAATATGTAATAGTATGTAAAAAATATGACCAAGTTATTAAAATTTAAAAACTAAAGATATCTCCGCCAAAAACAAACTATCTAACATTTATTCTTTGCTTTTGCGTAGGCAAATACTAATTACTAATTTACGGTATTTACGTCGTATTTTATAAGATACTAGAACTTTTAAATGCTTATTATCAATAAAAGATCTACAATTTTGACAACAGACATAAGAAAAGTTAACACGAATTCCTTCTTTATAAGAACATAAGTAGAAGATTGTAATACTGTTAAGATGTATCATTTAACTGTATAAGACGAACATTTCTCAATTGTCTCAGTTCATATACACAAAGTGTGTTCTCAGATGATGGTTCTTCATATGTCATATAAATAACTTCATTGATTGGTGCAATTCTGACTAAAATTTATTCTACTGCAACATATAGCATTTTTCATTTAAAGGAAAATATAAATTAATACCTAGTGTCAAGTCAATAAAGAATAATCATTTGAAAGTCCAATTTCAACAAGAATTTTGTATAAATCCCTATTTAATTCATTTTCTAAAATACTCATATATCGAGCTTACTGTTACAGATATCATATTTTGGTTCTCGTAAACATTGTCCTCAAGATACTCTACTAAACGTTATTTATATACCTAGGGAGAAAAATACATCACTACAGAGGTGCACATTGAATTCATGATAATGTATTAATTACAAATAATAAATATGGCATCTGTACATTATGTCACATATTCAAATGTTTAGAGATTTCTGTTTGGAGAAAAAACATGCTCTATTTCTTCTCTGTAAATAAATATCACTCCTTAAATAGTTACTACGTTTTTATTTAATTGCATTTCAGCAAAAAATTAAAAATTAAATTTCATTTATATGCCGTTTACAATGTCGAATATCACAATATATTATGAAACATGCACCAAGGAAACAACCACGCCTTTAAAAAATGTGACATCACATACAGATATCCTATTATATATTAATAAGTATCAACTATTATGGTTGTTTTTAATTAAATGGTTTCGAAAACAGTTAATTATAACTACATTAACTTTTAATTTTTCAGAGTGCCTGCAGAGTTTCTAATTAAATAAATGGATTCTGATAGTGATTATGTTAATGTTACCACAACTACTACAACAGATCATTTTGATAATTAATGACGATTTTAATTTATTCAATTATATGTGTTGTAACAGATGTGTTTTTGAATATTGTATTGAATATATAATTTATGAATATTCTTTCCTATTTGTTTTTTCTACCACATGTATTATTATCCTCTTCAAAAAGAAATCACCGAATCTACAAAATAATAGAATTATTGGAAAAAAGCATCTGCCCCCATGACGTTTACTTCAAAGGAACAGTCAGAGGTTATGTTTTGCAAATAATATAAATCGGAATAAACACAGAAATAATGTATTTTGCTGACGTTTCAGAAAGTAATCTCTTTCCGTTTTCAAAGCTTTTTTTGGAGAAACTCTTATTTTGCTGTATATGCCAAATACACAGCTTTAAGATTTTGTTTATGTTATAGAGAAGAACTCAAAAAATTGTATTTACAATATCCTGTGCGAAAGTGATGAATGTTATGTGGGCGAGTCATGACATTTCAGTGTGAGGTTGGATGAGCATAAGAATTGCATTAGAAAGAATGAAATTCAGAAATCAAAGATTTGTGAACATGCTTGGGCGAACGGACATAGAATAAACTGGGACTCTGCAAAAATTTTAACAAAAGAAGCAGATAACGAAAAAAGAAAAATTATAGAATCAGCAATAATCTTATTAAATGAAGATAAGTGCGTATCGAACTGTTCTGTAGATATTTGTACAACCTGGCTACCAATGTTAAAAGAAGATCGAACTTAACAAACTCAACATTATATAAAAGAAAATATCATCAGTTCTACAGAGTAAGTATCTATGGAAATAACATAAACAGAATCTTAAAGCTGTGTATTTGACATACACAAAATAAGAGTTCTTCTAAAAAAAGCTTTGAAAACGGAAAGAGACTACTTTCCGAAACGTCAGCAAAATACGATTATTTCTGTGTTTATTACGATTTATATTATTTGCAAAATATAACCTCTGACTGTTCCATTGATGTAAACGTCGCGGGCACAGAAATTTTTTTCCAATAATTTTATTATTTTGTAGATTCGGTGATTTGTTTTTGAAGAGGATAATAATACATGTGGTAGAAAACCCAAATAATAGGAAAGAATATTCGTAGAATGCCACAAATAACTTTCAGACAACATAATTTATGAATGTTTCAAAATAATCTTTAAACGCCAACAGTCACTTTCCCCCTTGGGGAGGAAAAGGATTACCCTTGGCTATAAGATCAGGCCAAGCAATTTAATTTTTACTACAGTCATAGAAAAAAGTATTTATTATGTATCAAAGCATAATAAGAATAGAAGAAAAAAATATGATTCTCAATATAATTTGATAATTCTGCTAATTTATCATAATTTTTTTTAATAAACAATAGCTGGAAAATAAACAAAAACTTTATATGCAGTACCTCATTTGAGTACACATTTTTTGTATATATGATATTGGATGACAAAATTGAAACAGTAAATATTTTGTGTAAGATATGTAAAAGACCACTCCCTCTTGTATAAATTCATGTTTTCCATATGGCAGTAAATTGCTGCAGATTCTCAGTTCACAGATATGCTTTATCATAGAAATACTATATTTTTATGTTTGAAAGCATTGTATATTCACTTGTAATTTTTACATAAATATATATGGAATTAAATAATATGCATATCAAGAGGTGTGTACAATTAAATTGATTCTATTTGTTGAATATTTCTAATTTTAGAACAGTTTATGCCAGTAGTTTAAAATGTTGTAGCTACAATAATAATTTAGGTTAAAGTGTAATACTGGGAGTGGGGCAGACGGAGAGAAACATTATTACATGTTCAGATTTAGAAAATGAAAGTTCATTGTTTTTATGGGCTTTTACAGTTGTTGAAAATGTTAGCTTCCATGGCACATGAAATAAAAATGGCAGTTACTGTATTACTTATGTTATTTTATCTTACAAAAAAAATTTTTGAATGATCCAAATCCAAATCAATCAATGACACTACTACTGTCCTAACTATAAGATTCCTAAACATTTCCAAATTAAATGTAAATTTTAAGCGCGAAGAATTGGGTGTTTTCACATTATTTTTTCAAAACGTGCTATATAATCATTCTAAAATAAACATAAATACAAATGATTTGCCACCGAAAAGCATAGTGACTTAGGTCATAGCTCACATCATTCATTATGCCAAATGTCAGTTATTTGCTTTAGTGTTTTTTATGTGAGATCCCTATATACAACTGAAGAATAATTTTTGTGTACTATACTTCATTGATCTATCAATGATACTATATCATCACTCAGTTATTTATCTTAACTGACATATTTTCGTAACAAAACTTACAAGAATCCATGTTTTATACAAGCATTAATATTAATGCATTGAAGCTTTTATATTTATATTTTACTGGATATTAATTAATGCATCATTTGAGATGAATTTTTATACATGGAAAACCCCTAACACATAAGTGTGAACGGACATTCCTTTTTACTAATCTGCTACATTTATCAGAAATATATGTAAATATACAAGTGGAGATACGCCTTTGAGTCTATAATTTCAACGATTTTTTAAGTCTGCCTGCAATTCATAGTTTACTTTGTTGCAATACACAAAAATAAGAAAGAAGTGCATGTGATAAGACACGAGGTACATCGTGAGTGGTACACGGTAGTTCTGCGAGTGCCGAGGTAGTTGTTGTGTGGTGCCAAGCCATCACGACACCGCTGCAGTGACCCACCTGCGGTTAACCAGGTTGTCCCTATAGGGGTCGCGAGGCTGTCTTTTCATAATGTCGGACTCCGGGGCCTCATAAGCCAGAGAAATAGCAGGCACCTATAGAGAAGGAGGCCGGCGTAGGCAGCGGCGCAATACACACAGTTAGTAGTAGTGGAAAAAAATTGCATGCACAAGTTTTTGAGTATTTAGACTGTCCAGAATAGTGTGTAGAGGGACGGATGGGGAGATGGTGGCATTTTAAAGGGCGCCGAGAAGCGTTTGTGCAAAATGAATGAGCCAATGAGGTGCATGGTAGCATGATTGGTCAAAGCAAGGTCTACTAATCGGTACTAAATTATTTCAATTTTTAAAATAGGTTGGCGTACTACTTCAAAAAATATTTGTTCCGATCGATGCATTTGACGAAAAACGCGAAATTATTTCTTAAAATTTAGAGCTAAAGCTGTTATGTAAGCAACTACTTACCGTCGGCACGAGCAACCACCCTTCAAAAACCACTCACATTGTTCGGGTTTTGTAACAAAACAGTTAAGAAATAATCAACAATACTTTACTGATGTTATATTTAATTTTTGTACTTCCTATATGTATGTCTGTTACAAAACCTAACAAGACAACAAGGGAAGAATCGAGTACATATATAATAATGTCGAGCAATGTGGGTGAAAAGAAGAAGAGTAAATATTTAAAGAGGCAAATAGCATTAAGATCCAATATTAGATCAGTTAATTTTTCATATTAGTTTTAACAACTCAGCAGATGAAAAATGAACTATTTCTAAACAAAATTAATATAATTTATTCGGTTAGCAGTCTGTTTACACCAAATAGTCAACCGTTCAAATATATAGAATGCATAGTAGAAGTGTTGCCATACATAGTTATTATCCTAAATTTACTTTAGGTTGACTAAAACTATATTTGGTGTGAGGATACAGCATTCAGTATGATAACTGAGAAAACAATAAACACATTCTAATATGGGATCTTTGTCTAAGCAGCATATAAGTGCCAGTGCTGGTGAATTGGATTGAAGGAAAGCAGAAGTTCGCATATGAAAAAAAAAAAAGAAAAAAAAAAAGAAAAACACAAAAGAGATATGCTGCCGAGTCATTTTTGAGGCAGTGGAGAGAACCGACTGGTCCACTCCAAAGAAAAGAGAACACGAAGACATTCTATTACCTTTCGTTGACGAGTTTATCACTGAAAGGGTTTCTAGGTCTTCGCTTCATAATATCTGATTCTGCCTCTTCGTATGCCAGTGAAATGGCGGGGACCTGAACTCGGCCAAACAAATACATTTCAAAAACAAAACCACAAGAAGGACGGCCATGAGGGGCAAACACTTACATGCCAGCACTGTTCCTTGAATGCCTAGTCTAGTTCTGGTGTGCTCATTTTCTGTGTTTATGACTATGTTTATACTTCTTTTTCTTTATTGTTGGTATCATTTTATTAAAACTAATTTTAAATGATAGCCAGAATTAATCTGTTTCAGAACTTAAAAGCAATGTATTTAATTTGCCTTTTTATATGTTTCTTTAAAATTTATCTTTAATTTTGACTTTAGTTTTGCTTCATATAATAACATGAATAATACCTACTAATAAAATAGGGTTTTAATATTCAAATCATACATATTATTATAGCAAATTAATTTACTCTTCTGTTCTATCCCAAGGCATATTAGCAATTTACAACAAGTTTATATTTCATGTATTATAAATTATGATTGTACCCAACAACAAAGAAAATACATTTAAATGCACGAATTAAATGAAAATTCACAAGGCACAGTAACTATAATTTGAAATAGATATTACATGGACCTAATTTTAGTAAAATTTGTTATCAATAAACATGAATATATTATTTTCAGGTCCACGTAATTTTCGACACTAAAAACTCTAAGACTAAGGACTGAACAAGGCTAAGTGCTAAGCAAGCAAACTACGCGATTTGGGAGAGGGTGTGTGTAAATGTGTCAGTTTGTTTATACAAATGTGAAAAAACATAATTTTACCCCACAACTTAGGACAAAAGTCAGTATGTTTATACAAGTACGATGAAACAATAATGTAATAATGGAAAATAGCAACAATTAACACTACTGATAAACAATTGTTATTTTGTAATTAATATTCTCCATGCAGTTATACTTTTATTTATAAAACCACAGGCATCAGAACGAAAATTTTAGTAATTCCGGATTCCATAGTTCAGTCATTTTAGTTTAGATTATTAAAAATTATTATTAAAAAGGAATTAACTGCCCTATACCAGTTTTCTTATAATATATATAAATATATCACTTTTAAAAATTTTCAAATTTTGGCAGTTAATTCTGTGGACGACTAAATTGACTGGATTAGCAATATGTAGTATATACAGTAATTAATAAATACACTTTACAAAAAAAGTTAGTTGTTATTGTTAGTAGATAACCAGTGTTCCCAAAACCTTAAATAAAAAAATAAATAAAAACTGCACCTAGCATTGACAAGTTTATCATTTAGAGGATCTCTCGGGGGTCTCTTCATAATGTCAGATTCTGCTTCTTCGTAAGCCAGAGAAATAGCAGGCACCTAGGTTTGATTAAAAAAAGTAAAGAAATTAAAAATAGAAAATAAAAGAAAACAGTAAAGGTAAAATGGTCCAGTCGAGGTAGTGGGAAAAATTGAGGACAAATATTATCTTGCACCAATATTTCTAAATAACTAAATAGCATTTATATTATTTGGTAATATGGAATTAACTTGATATATCTTACAAGTACAGCTTCACTTTAAGAATAAACATTTCATACAAATATTTTTCTTCAATTTATTAGTTTATTATACACATTTAATTCTGTGCATAGTAATCACTTCAGCAAGGATTAAATCGTCAAGGGATAGTGGAGGCCTAGTTTATACTTAATCTGAGGTGGTATATACTCTAGTGATAGGAAGACCCTATTTTGCTATAACAGTTAAACAATCCAGTGATGGAGATTCGTTCATATGAATGAGACGGCAAGGTGCGCAATTTGCTTTTCAACCTGTTTAGAAATAAGTGAAATAGGTCATTGTTCTCATTTACCAGTCTAGAATAGTGAGTATCATCGCACCTCAGCATCACACCACATTCTTGAGATAATCAATGCACTTGTATTCTCTTTCAAGCACTACATTCAGTTCATTCATCCATTTTATGAACATTACGAATAATGAGGTCATCTGATCGATTGGGTGATACAGAATGGTGGAATCGGTTACAGATATTAGAGAAACACACTACTTAGGAATTAAAGTAAAACTTCCATACTTCTAAGAAATTAGCTAGTTTTTATAATTATATTGATCTTCTGAACATGCAGTCTAAAAGTATTAAGTTTAAAAAACCATTATTAACAAACACAAACTAATAAGAAATCATCCAACTTTTCTGCATTTATATGAATATTCTTAATTCAGAATGTATTAACACATTAAGACTGCATTTGCATGCATCAGTCAATCGCGAATAAATTTGTAAGTAACCGAATTACATCGTCCTGTAGACAACACAGGAGCCACACCAATCCAGGAATCAGATTCGGCATGTAGGACACCATATTAACTGTAATCGTGATGCGATTTTATGCTTATAGGTACCAATTACAACAAATTTTTGCAAAACCTCAGTGGCATACAGAACATCTTGAAGTATTGTGCGTTGCGCGTATTTAGTTGGCATAAAAGACGAAATATTAGTAAGCCATCTAATTTAGCTTTCAGAAACACTGCTGTGGTATAATTTGATATAAGTATAGTTTAAATAATAAATACGTAGGTATTTAGAATACCAGGGAATGTGACTTTATTCATGTTTGTATGTAATACTTAAATGTTTATTGTTATTTAATAAATAGGAAATTAGTGACCCATGTAGAAACTTTTCTGTACACCCTTAATAATCCACCACAATGGAAAATAAAAAAATTACTTTTGAGAATTTCCCATCTCAAAAACAATGTTTTAGTATTATGTGATCTAAGAATGCTATTTTAATTATCATTTTTGAGGACCAAAAGAAAGTGGCTTTCTGTCCCTCGAGGAGTAAAAGAAATCTGTACTTTACTCCTTGAAAATGATTATTACAATAGCAATATCATCTTAAATTCCTCTCGAGGGAATCTAAAATTGTTGATTCACATTGGCTTAAATGATCTAATGCTGGAGACTGCCGCTGTTCTCAGAAACTGGCCTAACTAATTTCACATTTTTTATCTTAAATATGTTCAAACCGTTTCCATACAGATTTGGCCATTAACGTAACAACAGTGGAAAGCTTTATTGACAGGTTAGGAAACTCATTGCTCTAAACTAGCAGCATTTTCAGAACATTTATGAGGAGAAACTAACAACAAATTATTTGTCTAGCACCTACACGCTGAACCTTTTAATTTCCTGTACAAAGTATCCTGTAATTTAAATCACTGTGATGTACATGAATGTATTATTGGTTGCCTCAGATCCGGCGTTATAATTTAAAATAGAAACAATTGTCACTAATGGCTGTAATAAGTCTTAAGGGCAGGAACGAAACATATTTTGTTGTTTTATAATTATGAAAAAAAGTTCTAATAATGTGTAACCAGCTTGATAGTAAGAGCCTCAAGTACATAACAATAAAACAGTGTTTTTCTAGAATTTGAAAATTTACACCGAAACAATGTAAATTTTAATATTCACCATAATCAATGTACAAATAATTATTTTCAATACAATATGTTTTGTAACATATCTCTATACACCAAAGTTATTTGTATAGTAAATCTTAACCACTCTCTAAGAAATGACGGTATCATTTTACAAAATGACTGGGAAGTTATGAATGGAATAAGAATGCGGGAATTTTAAATTTATTGATGCTGAATAATAAGCAGAGATTAGAAGGCAGCGAAAAATTCCAAGACAACTTTTCTGTAAAAAGCAGTAGTCGCTGAAATTCAATATTTTTGCGAAAATCTTGAATCATTGTCTTTCAATTCACACTTGTCACTTGTTTTTTAATTATGATCTGTTCAGAGCCTTTGATTTTACTTTCTATTTATATATTTTTAAGTGTAAGTCGTAAGTTTATGGGTCTTTGTTTTCTGCTACCTTCTACCTTGTATATAGGTAACAGACGGTTCAATTAAGACACGGTGTTCACCATGCGATTAGTCATTTCTACATGAGGTTCCAGTCGCTATCTTTTGGAAATGTTAAAAAATAATTCAATAGGGATGAAACTAAAAACATTTTATATTTTAGCATTTCAAACAAACATTGAACAAAAAAAATTTTCGCTGAGTAACTGATAGCATGGACTCTCCCTCCATGTGATATTTCGTAATGTTTTGATAAACCCGCTCCTCCCTTAAACGCTTTTATTTTCAATCTCTGCACGAAGACGACCTTTGACTACATATAAATTTGTGTTACTAATGTTTTCACTTAATGATTATTGTAATGATGTTTTCTTTTTATCTTTGAAGTGCCAAAGAAGTTGTACTATATATATATTGACTCCCCTTTATTTATGTTATTATTGAAAATAGAAAAAAGTTTCGTATAAAAGTTGTAGGATCTTACCTATACCTTATTGAAACGTGATACGAAATAAATATGTTTTTTTAAATGGAACACCCTATATCGCATTTTCAAGAAGCCCTTTTTCCCCTGATTTCAAATATACAATATTGTATATAATCCAGACAATAGGTACTTTTTGACTGAAAGTTTTATAGGATTTTTGATTTTTTGCTCAGAGGTACATTTTGGATTGAAATAAAGTGAGGTATGTTTTGCGTACAAAATTTTTGCCGGGAACCACCCCCATAAAAGTCCCGAAAATTGCTTATTCGCGAATATGTCCGTTCAGGTACATTTTACGACAAAAATAGGTCATTACAAAATTGAGAACCAGAAAATTTGCAACAAAATATGTCTTTCAATTTTTTTATACATTGAATACATTTAGGAATTTAACTTTACCATGTTTGAAAAAAAACTGATGTGGTGTCGCAACCACTAAAGGCATGCAGAAATAAAATGTTTTCTGCAACTTCTTTGTCTTTTATGCTGTCTACATTATACAATTGCTGCATTATTTTTCCTCTGCCGGGCTTAAGTAGATGTACATTAGGTGACTTAACTAAAACTGTTAGAAGAACAAGCAGGTCAACATCTTCGCCAATGATAACTACAAAATCGATTAGTAGGACATTGCGATGGCTGTGTTGACAATTAATGTATCAGCATCTTAGTAAGCTTGATTAACAATGACATTTACAGCAGCAAATTTTATTTTCAACAAATCAATTCGTCGTGTTTTATTCTTATCACTCGCAAGAAATTTCTCTTGAGACAGGGCTGAAATCATTTTTTCATCAAAATAACAGCTGTTGAATTCCAAATCCCGGCAAAAATTTTGTACGCAAAACATACCTCACTTTATTTCAATCCAAAATGTATCTCTGCAAAAAATCAAAAATCCTATAGAGCTTTCCTCAACACACCCTATTTTGATACCTATTGCCTGGAGTAATAGGTTTATTTTAAATATTTCTTGACATAAGTATTTGACATACAAAATGCAAATGAGCTGCTTTATTGGAGTGAAACAAAAATAACAAGGTAGGCCACGAAAATAATTATTTTATTGTTTATTCAATTTTGACATTTCAAACCGTCATTAACATTTATTTAATCAAAATAGGTTATAGTGAGGCTGAAAACGTCGAAATATTTTCCCTTTATATGAAAGATAATAAAAATAAGTATGCCACAAGAAGAGAATACATGACATTGTATCCGATTCGAGCGATTCCTAGTGTAAATACGTTTTTGAATGTATATATTACAAAAATAGATCGATAACTTATTGTAATATTTGTTTTAGAAAATTCGGTTAATAGTTTATTAAATGCTTGTCGTGAAATGGAAAAAAGTTATTCCAACATTCAAAGAACTTTGAAACAGCATCAATATAGGCCTTACAAAATATTAACCCTCCAGGACGTTCCTGGGAGAATAAAAACCAAAGACAGAGACAGGTCAATCAAATAAAAAAATCGGGTAGAAAATCAATCCACGTTTGGTGCGGAATTTTTCAAAACAAAGTAGTATTCAATATACATTGACAAAATGTTAAGTTCACGGTAACGGTCACGTGTTTAGTTAGTTCTCTTGAAAATTAATTATTTAACAGTTTATTTGAACACCTAAATTAGTGCTTTTTGGATCTACATATAGTTTGTGGATCTGTGTATCGATCTGTGTTGAAGTGTTATTCAATTGGACACCAGGCAGGTGAAAACAGAACAATTTGTGAAAATTCACCTAAGAAATAGGTTGGTGTATCCATTTCTTTATCACCGGTTCTTTTTGTCTTTGTTGTTGTCTGAAACATTCCAACTATGAACGCATGCCCCAACTGTAATGCTGCTAAAGGCAGCAAGCAGACGCTTCAGTGTGACGGGTGCCAGGCTGACGTGCACTTGGCGTGTGTGGGAATGAGCCAAGAAGATATTAGAGTTACTCGTAATAAATCTCGCAGTATTAAAATTGTTTGTAATGTCTGTTCTAAAAATCTGGGACAACTTGAGGAGCTCAAAACTCTTATATCATCTCTTAGAAATGATTTCAATAATAAGCTGGATGCCCTTACTAATAAATTTGAAAATATTACTGTACCACCCCGTACGTACGAAGAGATCGTTGTTGAAGCTACCGAACGAGTAAACCGCTCACGCAACGTTATATTAGCTGGTGTACCGGAGCCTCAGGGCGGTTCGATTGAGGAACGTATCGCAAAGGACAACGCTACTGCAATGGAAATTATAAATGTTACGTTGAAAAAAAATGATTCCTCGGTAAAGCCCGTCAAAGTTATAACGTTGGGTAAACCCTCTGACATAAATAGACCATTAAAAGTGATCTTAGATAACAATTTCGTATCAAAGGAAATCTTGAAAATGAAAAATAATCTTGCTGGTACTCCTTTCAAACATGTAACAATTAAAGACGACAAGACCCCGCAACAAATTGAGTACCTTAATGGGCTACGTGCTGAACTGAAAGAAAGAATCAATTCCGGAGAAACTAGTCTCACTATCAAATATGTGAAAGGCATTCCTACTATTACTGATATTACCCCAAAAAACCGACACTAAATTATGTCACTTTCCCCCTAATTTATACAAATCTCTCGTCACTATTTCCTAAATTTAACGAACTTGTCGCACTTATTAATTTACATTCACCAGCGTGTATTCTTCTAACTGAAACCTGGCTTTCTAGCAATACTCCTGACCAACTAATTTTAATTCCAGGATACTCATCTCACCGTTGTGATCACCCTGACCGAAGGGGAGGAGGGGTGTGCATCTATCTAAGCAACACTGTATTCAGAGACTTCACTATATCATCAATAGACTTACATACACCTGGTTCTGAAAGTTTAGCACTACACTTGAAATCTCCCAAATTTAATCTTTTATTATGCTGTGTTTACAGACCTCCGAGCTCCGTTGCTCAAAATGACCATATAACATTCGAAAGTCTTTCTCACCTTACCTCCACTTATAGTAACGTAATAATAATGGGCGATTTTAATATGCCAGATTTACTTTGGCCATCGTTTTTAGACTCGCCGCACATTACGGAGTCCTCTCAGATTCTTTCAGATTTTCTCATAAATTCTCATGTTACCCAGTTAGTCAATGAGCCCACTCGTTTCCCACTCAACCAGCAACCATCAATTTTGGACCTAATTATGACATCTGATAGAAATCTTTTAGGTGACTTGGAATACCTTCCGCCTCTAGGAAAATCTGACCACGTTGTTTTAAAAAGTAGTATTCAATATACAATACACACTCCCACTCGCAAAGAATGTACCTACCGAAACTACACAAATTATACCTCTGTCAACCAAGATATTTCGAATATAAACTGGAATGCTACTCTTAATCTCAACGAGGTGAATAGCAACTGGGAAGTTTTCACGCAAACTTTGGAGTGTTTAATACGTAAGAACACGACGACGAGGACAATCACCACAATTCCGTCTAAGCCTTGGATTACAGAAGAACTCTTAGCAATGATTAGAAAGAAAAGAGCTTTATGGCAAAAGTATAGACGATCTGGTCGGGACGACGATTTTAACCTCCACCGACAGTTTTCAAACAGACTTGGTTCAGATCTGTCACGCTCTAGAACAAATTTTGAAGCCAGCATTGCTAATAGTAACGACCCCAAATGCTTCTATAAATATATTCGGTCCAATTTAGAGTCTGTGGTTACCATACCTCAACTGAAACGTAGTGATGGGACTGTTAGTAACGATAATAAAGAGGTAGCAACCATTTTCTCAGGCTCGTTCTTCGAAAGTTATACTCAGGAACCCGCTGGTGTTATCCCGGAAGTTCTTGGTATACCACGCGTCCAGGGTAGCCTTTCCCACGTTAATTTTTCCGAAGAGCTTATAGAAGAAAAAATTCAAAATCTGAAGAATTCTGTGTCCCCAGGTATAGATAATATTTCGGCATCTCTGTTAAAAGCCTGCTCTACCTCTCTTTGTAAACCACTTCGTATTTTAATGGAGATGTCTTTTGCCTCAGGGGATTTACCGAACCAGTGGAGAACTGCTATCGTCAAACCTATTTTTAAAAAAGGTGATAAATTCAAAGCAACAAATTACCGACCTATCAGCTTGACCCCAATCGCAGTTAAACTAATGGAATCCATTATTGTAGACGGCATGCGGCCTTTTCTATCGGAAAACGATTTAATTCCATTGGAACAACACGGGTTCACCCCTGGAAGATCAGTCGAATCCAATTTACTTTGCTGTGTAGCTGATTGGTCAAAAACGTTGGACAATTGTGAGTGTGTGGATATTGTATATTTAGACTTTAGCAAAGCGTTTGACAAAGTGCCTAGAAACAGACTACTACATAAGTTGGAACACTTCGGGATTCGAGGTCGCCTGCTTGCGTGGATTGAATCTTTTCTCTCGAATCGAGTGTTCAAAGTTAAAGTGGATTCAGCGTTTAGTGAGAGCATGAATGTTCTCAGTGGTGTTCCCAAGGGTCTGTGTTAGGGCCACTATTATTCCTTTTATATACAAGTGATGTACGCCGCCACATAACATCTTTTTGCTCGTTTTATGCGGATGACACTAAAATTTATTCAAACCCACTAACTTGTCACCACGTGATACAACGCGACTTACATAATATCCAAGAATGGAGTGATATTTGGCTTCTACCTCTAAATGTAGCAAAATGTGTGGTACTTCATTTAGGTAAATGCAACCCAAGATTATCTTACAGCATGAATAACTCAACTTTGTCTACGGTAAATTCACATGATGATCTTGGCGTTTTGATTACGGAAAACATGACATGGTCTGACCATATTGCACGTCAGGTCAAGAAAGCCAACAGTAGGGTGTATTTGATACTGAAAGTTTTTGAGAATGCCGATTATAACACCTTATCTAAACTATTTAAACTATACGTCCGCCCTATACTTGAATTTGCCAACAGTGTACGGTTCCCATCTTTAGTTCGTGATGCAAATCTTCTGGAAAATGTACAGCGTAGATATACACGGTTGGCATTTGGTCAGAATCGCCCGCCATATGAAGAACGCCTACTTCTATTTAATTTGCCTCTACTCAGCACTCGACGAATCAGAGGGGATTTAATTATTACATACAAGACACTTCATAGCAACACATCATCAATTCGACATCTTTATAAATTGAACAATGATGAGCGTCTTCGTGGTCATCCTTTGAAGCTTTCGCGAGATCCATTTCAATCAGTGGTCCGTCAAAATTTCTTAATGTTGAGAGTGTTTTATAAGTGGAACTCTTTGCCATATGAAATAGTTTGTGCACCATCTTTGAACAGTATTAAAGCTAGACTTGATAATATGAACTAAATTTTGTTAGATGTGAGCATAATAGGATTTTCCTCTGCTCTTATTTATGTTTAATAGTAAAAATAATAATAATAAAGTAGTTGGGGCTATATACAAACATATCTCGAAATAATTTTACCAGAGGTAGATTGTCTAGTTCAAGAATTTCCTGTGGACGTATTGTCTAGAATGATTTGACATCAGGACGGGGCGACTGCACATAACGTTTTAGAAGTTCAGGAACATTTAAATAATCAATTTCTCATTTGGATAGGCAATGCTGAGATCATTCGATGGCCACCAAATAGCCCTGATTTGTCGCTATTAGATAGCTTTTTAAGGGGGTTTTTAAAAGACAAAGTCAATTTTAATCATAACCACAATCTTCAAGTCTTTAAAGCAAAAATTCAAGAAGAAATTAACAACTTAAACAGAAACCATAATAACGCTATTTGCAATATTTTTGTAAACTTAAGAAGATGCTATGTGCATTGCATTGAAAATAATGGTGCCCACTTTGAACAATTTCTTTAATTGGTTACTTATGTACTGTTTGTTAATAAATTAAATATGAAGTTAATTCTAATATCATATTAATTATTTACACATGATTATAGTTAGGTAAGTCATTGAGTTAGGTCTATATAATTTACATGTTGAAAATACCACTTTTCATATGTGAAAACATTTTCACATACTGTTAGTAGCACTTTTAAAAACAGAAACTTTTTATTTTACTAGTGAATAGACTACTATTTACGGTTGTTGCTATGGAGTTAATAATGACAGCTTGAAATGTCAAAATTGAATAAACAATAAAATAATTATTTTCGTGGCCTACCTTGTTATTTTTGTTTCACTTGTGTTTTGACACGCATGGCTCACTCTTCATGCAATAGAGCAGCTCATTTGCATTTTGAATGTTAAATATGTCAAGAAGTATTTAAGATAGACCTATATAATATTATATATTTGAAATCAGGGGAAACAGGGCTTCTCGAAAATGCAATAATAAATATTTCGTATCACGTGACCATACATGATTTTTCTTTTATCATGTTTCAGTAAAATATAAATAAGATCCTATAACTTTTATACGATTTTTTTTTCTATTTTCAACAATAACAGAAATAAAGGGGGGGTCAATACATAGTAAATAATCCTGTACCAATTGTAAAATCTATGGTTAATAAAAAATTATTATTAATATCATACATACAGTACCATCTAGTGGCAAAGCAAATACTAGGTTACAGGTTTTTACATTTCGCTCGTGCCCTAAAGGCTCCAATAATACAATATTTTCGATATTTAAATTACAACACTCTGTACACTAGCACTATTTCAGAATACGGAAGCTCCAAATAAAACTAGTATAACTAATACACACCTAAAGCTTAAATTAATGCCAAGAATATATAAAATTCCACAACAATTTTAGATTGTGGATTAAAATTTGAAGAAAAAAAAACAGTTTTTAATTCATAACTACAAAATGTCCATGTGTTATGAAATTTCCATTAAATAATTTGGCATTTAACTTCTAATATAATTTTCTAGGGCTGTTATTGTAAAGAAACTTTGTCTATATTATTAAATCAAATAAGTAAGTCATACTGGTGTAAGATAAAATTGTCATAGCGTAGCTTAACTATCGAGCTCAACTTTTAAAGCGTAAAGAAAAATATATGATAGAAGATATTTGAAAATTAGCAGAGAAAGTAGATTCTTAAACGTACCTTTGACGTTTGTGTACCTCCTTTAATTTTAAAAACAGTAACAAAAAACTACTTAATACTGAAATAATCCTATTTCTACTGATAAAAAAAGTGTTTAAATATAACCGAGCCCTATCAGTGCAACTTTACTTAGAAATTTTCTTTCTCAAAATCTACATGCGTAATTCTTTATTCATTTTCTGAATTTCGTTTGTACCTTTCATTTACTAATTTGTCTGACCATGGATCACGTGGGCGCCGTTTCATTATGTCGGACTCAGCTTTTTCATAAGCTAGTGATATGGCTGGCACCTTTTATTCAAAATGAAACTATTTTAATATAAAATTATTTACAACATCTGATGCCTTATCAGTTCTAATTTGGGGTAAAAATAATGTAGTTGCTAAAATGATTTACTAGTCTTTTTGCGATATTAATATTTATTGATGTAAGTTTATTTGGGCGAAGAACTCAAATGCAATAGCAAAGGTAAAAGAAAATAAAAAGAATTAAATTCAGTATGTACCATTTTCAAATAATTTTAAAAGATATCTGCATTTTTAAGAGGCTTAATTATTATGGAAAATGAACAGTAATAAATGAATGGTTAATCAGTAGGTAGCAGTTTCACTTAATAACCCTAATAATACCATTCGATATTCTGCATCGTTATTACAACTAAAAAAAACTTAATCACCACGAAAAATATTCAGATAGATGTAGCTGAAATCTCTATCTAAATATCTTCATGTGCCTATATTAAGGTGATAATCATAGCGAAATTAACTTAATAACCGATGGCAATAAAAATGTATATCTCACTTTCTTCCATGTTTATACAATCATGTGAAGGCTTCAGACACATGTCGTCTTAACTTCTTGTGGACTCTTCAAAGCTGCTATTTTTTTATGATTTTGCGCCCCTCCCCCATTATATCAATGACATTTTGTTTGCTATTATATGGTGTTGAATTCAGAAATTAAAACACGTTAGTTAATACCAAACTTAATATAAAATATTCTAGTTTTGAACCATTATGTACTTTTGTCATTTTTTTTTCATGTATGTATGACAATTTTATGGCACTAGATTGACATAGGAAATTATAAAGTTTATTATTATAATATACTACTTTGTTCTTGTTTTTATAATGCAGCCTGGCTACTTATTGAAAAGCATTGCTCGCCCGTGCAGAGAAAAAATTCGAAGGAATGTGGAAGGAAATTATTGCAGGAAATGCACTGTTGTTAGATTTTTTGAAATTATTTCATTGTAAATATTTGATATAGGTTATAATCAAAGGGAAAGTATGGAATATCAACACTGACTTTAATACAAATAAAAAAACAATTAGATTCCCTAAAATACCTATAACGATAGTTATTTACTCTCAGCTCCACAATTAACAGGGATTTTTTGTGAAATTTTCTGTAAATGAGTAAGTTCCTCTACACATTTATATTTTGCCACAGTAGTAATAAAAACCCCTCATATTAATACTATTCTTTAGTTGAAAAGGAAATATGAATCGTAAAAATGTATTATTACATCAGTTTAACAGATATTTGGTTGAATTTGGCATTACTGTTCAACCCAACTTGCACTGAGGAAAGCTGATTGGTTATTTATTGCCCCTGAAGTAAGTGATTTATATTATGAATATTTTAAGGGTGCACTACAGCTTGTTTCATTTCTGGATAATGTTTCATTGATTTTGATGACTGCTTCATTCTGTTCCCAGTTCACTATTGCAGAGTCATGGCGTGTACAAGCAAGGAATATCATAGCAAGCAAATGTAATAAACGTATGTGACAAGGAAACAAATAATAATGCAGTTAAACTGCTGTTAATTTCTGAAACAAAAAGAGCTGCATGGAAGAGACAATAAGAAAAATTCGTAAGGAAAATAAAGAAAGGAGCCTTAATTAAACCTGAAAAATCTCTGAAATTTTGGAAAAAAGAGACATCATCTGTCTATGATACAAAATGTGGAGCTTATGCGCAGAAATAGATAAATTCAAAAAATAAATGTGTGGAAAATCACAATGAATGTATTGTAAAGGAAGTCACTTATTCAAGTATCTTTTTGCCCATATCGATGTAATTGGGACTCAAGACAATGGTGATTAAGTGCTATTATGACATTTCAATTCTTAATGTTAAAAAAAAATTGTTGGATTTATCGAGGCGGTTTGCAGTTATCGGTTTTTGGTACCAAAATGAGAGAATAAATGCAAGATTGTATCTGAAAATATCAACTAGTAAAATTTTTGGAATATATTTCTCATAAATAAATTATAAAAAATAAACAATATTCTCTTAATAATGTAAATTAAAACAAAGGCTTTTGATACCAAAATTGGATTTATCGTGTTTTAAACCAAAACCTCAACTTAGGCATTTAATATAAGAGAGATTTAATGAGTTTTACTCCCTGGCTGTTATACATTCTTGTACAGCTCAGCTAAAAGATAACGAAACCGAAACTTATCTTGAGAAGGATATTTTCGTTTATTTTGGTAATTTGTTGACTACCATAATTAATTTCAACAAATGAATATTTTGGGATAATACGTGGTAATTCGTAAATCCCTTATTTAACGACCGGTCACCTGCAACTTCTGCTCCAAATACATTTGCTACTGCAGCAGTCACAGCGGATCGAGGTCGACCAGCTGTCATGCCTATGCCCCAACATCTATTTCATATCATCTCGTGATTCTCACACGTATTGCACATGTATATAAGTGTATAGGATTTTCCTGTATGGCTAGTTGCTGACATCAATCTGTATGAGAAGTGTGAGAAAGTTTAGGGAAGAACGAAGGAATATTATTTCTTTCGATGAGACATGGGTCAACCACGGCTTAACATTTAAGAAGTGCTGGCAAAGTGAAAGCATATTTGTAGCTGTCAGGAACATATGTTCGATAGGTAATTAAGTATTTTCCCATTTTTTTTATTTGAAAATCTAAAACTAAAGAGGGAATAAGAAACAGTGTTTTTTCTTTTTTTTTTTCATTTAAGCTGAAAAAAATAAGTTAAAATCTGATCATTCAACTAGGGGAAAATTCAAATAGGACACCAAACATAGTTACCTTTAAGATATTTCATTATACGGCAGTTGTCGGATGTCGTACCTGATTTGAGAATTCATGCCTTCACGGTAATCTTATTTTTTTGGTTTATTTATTAAGTTTACATTTATAATTTCTCTAGATTTCACCTAGTGATATCATCTTAACTTTAAATTCAAATAACAATTTTATAGCGATACGTAATAGATTTCTGCACCAAAGATACTAAAAAAATATATACTTTCAAGACATAAATATTTCCACTTTCATCTCAAATCAATAAAAATATCCCATTATTATTTTAGGATTCATTAAGTATATAAGCTGGCAAGAAACTACTTGACAGGAGCGAATTATATTTGGTGTATGGTGTATTATTGATATCCATGATACGATTTTAGTGAAAAATATACAGGGTGGAAACATGATTCTAACACAATAAATGGACAATATTATTGAAAGTCACGGACACACTCCTCTTCATCTGCCTCCATATATTTGCGAATTAAATCCCACTGAGCTGATTAAGCATTTCGAAAACAACTACTGGTTAGTCACTGTGAAGATTGGAAGAAATATGTAGCACGTTATAAATATATAAAATAAATACTGGAAATGGAATTAACAATATTATAAACATGAGAGCTGATGATGGTGAAAGTGTTAATAATTTTAAACGAATCTGACGGTGATGACTGAATAATTAATAAGATCCGTATGACTCCCTTTAACAACCAAAGTTCAACTTTCATTCCAGTGTTATGAAATGTTTTATAATATTAGAACAACTTTTAAATCTAAATAAAATTCGTTTATATTCTTTTGAAAGTGAAAAAAATTGATATCGCTAACTTTCTGTGTTACTGATGGGCAAGGTGTGTTTTTACTAGAAGAAAACAAAAATTTGGCAGGATTATTTACTCTTCTTTCTTCATTTCCCTTATGAATTAATCTCATTGCATTGTATTTTTTTTGGCATCTTGCAAGGAAGCCCAAAACGAAAAGTTAGCACCGGGCCCATCAGTCTCTAAATCCACCCATGTTGATGTGTTGTGAATGTCTTTGATAATAATAATAATAATAATAATTGGTTTTAGTAATTTAACAGTATTTTTCAACTCAATGAGTAGCTTTCAATTTCTCGATAATCACCATTCAACCTTCGTATTTTTGATTTTAGGCACCCCCCCAGGAATTAGTGCCCAGGACAGTGCTTGGCTGGCCTACCCTTTGGGCTGGTCACAAATTAATTTTAAACATTCTAAATTTATAGTTACAATATTTTTTTACGTTTCCATACTGCAGTCCTGAAAATAGTAGAGTTGCCTAAACACTCAACATTTCCTTTCTCTGTCTGATTTATTAAGTTTAAAAAGACGTTACTTGTAGTGCATTGCAGTGACTTTAAAATTTGGCCTAAATATATTTTCTTTGATTGTGTATGCGTTGAAGAAAGTAAGATAAGCATATCTTTCTACCTCTGATGTCTTATTGCTCATTATTATATATATTTTAATGGAGTTCTGCTTAACGAACGATTTACGAATTAAAAGTGATTTTTCAAAAAATGTGATGTAAATGCGGAAAAATTTCTGACTTTAAACAAGACAGATTTTTGAAAAGTCTGATAGTGGAGTAAAAATATCCCAAAATAAGGCGATAGAGAAAATTTTACATGGAGCAACGCGACATAAAAAAATAAGTTCGTTTTGGTGAAACTAAGAATACCCCTTTTTTTCGCGAAAAAGGGGTAAATTGGTCATTTTAAGGGTGGTTTTTCAGTTTTAATTTATTTTGCACCCTTTAAAATGCTAGTTAAGAAACGAGAAGGGTACCCTTTTATTGTCGATGGTCAAGGAACATTCAGTTCAAATTTCGTGAAAATCGTTGTGTATATAAATATACTGAAAAAACGTCAAAAATTTAATTACAGCTAACTTGGCCAAAATTAAACCAAATTTGACAAAATTTTAGATGGGAATAGGTTACTTTCATCTAAAATTTCATCAAATTCGGTTTAATTTTGGCCAAGTTAGTCGTAATTCAATTTTTGACGTTTTTTCAGTATATTTATATACACATCGTGGGTGGCGGTGAACCGATTTTCACGAAATTTGAATTGAAGGTTCCTTGACCATCGACAATAAAAGGGTACCATTCTCGTTCCTTAGCTAGCATTTTAAAGGGTCCAAAATAAATTAAAATTGAAAAACCACCCTTAAAATGACCAATTTACACCCCTTCTTCGCGAAAAAAAAAAGGGTTCCCCGCCTACTCGAACCGGAAAACTCAGGGTATTCTTAGTTTCACCAAAACAAACTTATTTTTTTATGTCGCATTGCTCCATGTAAAATTTTCTCTGAAAATCTAATTTTACTCCACTATGAATACAATGTTTCATTGAATATTATTGTAAGGTCTTCTAGTCGTGGAATCTCTATTATATATCATCTGTTGAATTATTTCGTTACCATTCCACTCATATAGTAGGCATTTATTAGAGGGAAGGCTTACTTTTTTAAATTGCTATTATTTTGTAAACAATTCAAAAGAATGAAACAATATTGTACTTAAATAACGCAGATAACGCTCGGACAACGAAAATATAGAACAAAATATTTTGGGTTATACAAAACTGAAATAGAGAATAAAATTTTACGTCAGAAATAGGCGAAAGAATGCTCTAAATCTAGATGAATTCGCTATTATTGAGAAGTATTGGTTAAAACAGACTTCTTAATTTTTTGTTTGTTTGCTTTAGGTCATGAACCATGCGGCCAATCTCCTTAAATGACAACATTTGAAATCATAATTGTTTTACTTGAAATTATCCTGTAAAAAAATAATAATTTCATGGGAGAACACAGATAGGTACCAGAAAAGTCGTCATTTTCATAGCATAATAGTAATTTTAATAATGTATTAAATAATAATGATCTTTTCGGCTAAGCAGCATCTCTATATCCAACAAAATATATCGGCACCTATCTCCTAAATTTTATAAATATATTCTTTATAATGTGAGTTTGTAACGAATTTTTAGTTCTTTATTTATAGCTTCCGCTGAACTAATCGACTACTACTTTTTCGTCCATGGTACAAATAAGCTACTCAGAGTAAAACTTACATCAATATAATATCACAAAATGACTGAGTATAAATACAGCTTAACAACTCCAACAACGACAAACAATGAGAAAGTCGACTTACCATGTCAGTTCCAAGATCGATGCAAAGAATGGTGACGGTACCAAGTGGCAGAGGGATGTCACAAAGAATGAAAGCAAGGAAAGGGGAAATTTCGGGAATGTTTGAGGTCAATGTGTAGGCAATAGATTTTTTCAAATTGTCAAAAATCAGTCGTCCTTCTTCCACTCCGGTGACAATAGATGCGAAATTATCGTCAAGTAAGATCATGTCCGCCGCTTGTTTAGACACGTCGGAACCTGCAATACCCATAGCTACACCAATATCGGCCTTCTTCAGGGCAGGAGAGTCGTTGACACCATCACCTGTTTGGCAAAACAGACTATACTTAGTATCATTCGTTTAACGTTCAGTCAAGCAGCAAAATGTGTACAGGGGTCTCCAAATTTGCTGGGCAGATAACAAAGACAATAATAACTTTACGACCTCATTAAAATGAGCTCGTAAAGTTTTCATTGTCTTTTTTTCTGCAGCGTAAGTCTGCAGGGTACTATATCGTTACGCTCGGTATTTCGGCAGTGTTTGAAATAAATTTTTGGTTGAAAATCTAGACTGACGTAGTTTTTTCCAAGGAATCTGATGTCGCTAGGAAACAAACAATTCAGCATCAAATAAAAAAATATGGCTGGAAAATTAGGTTTATAAAAAAATTGACAATGGCGGATTCTTATATTTTTTTTAGCTGACTATTATACTATTAAGGGTAGGTAAAAAATTGCATACCACTTCCGGTTTACACGGAAATGACGTTCACTTTCTCAAAAACAAAATTATAGTTCTGTAAATATAACAGTAAGACAGGATAATTTTGGAAAGAAAATTTTAGATTTTCTTTCCAAAATTATTCAGTATAAAACCCCAGTTCCCTCACTTTAAACCCAATAGTCTACTGTACATTTCACATAATTCTTTTACTTTATTATGATTATATTTTTTACAAAAGAACGTCAATTCCGTGAAAATAGAAAGCGACATTTTTTAATACACGATGCTTTTTAAATAAAAAATACAAAATCCACCATATTGAATTTCTTAATGAAATTGGATATTCAGTCAGAACTTTTCCTTTGCTCTTCAATTGTTTATTTTTAACGGCATCGGACTTATCGAAAAAAAAAAAAATAATAATAATAAATGGATTTTCAACCAACAAATGCTACCAAGAAAATAGAGTATAACGTGTTAACTGGGATTTACATAGGATATACAGGGTGGATCATAATGGAATGTCATAAATGAAGGCGTATTCCTCGTCCAAATTAAAAAAAGTCATATAAATATTTGTCATTAGAGAGTGCATTTACAAGATACAGAATTAAAGTTGTCGAAAATTAAAATTATTTCCGTAAATATCTTTTGTTGCAGATATTGCAATGAAAGTCTGTGTGTACAATTAATATACGAGTAGAATTGTGTTTTACGGCAAGAAAATTAATCAATCGTCGGGTTTAATCAGTGTAAGAAATATGGGATATGACGTTAACGTTTTCGCCTGAAACTGTGGCACGCCACTAGGAATTTTGGACTGCAAATTTATTTTTGAACAAAAATGATCTCTTGATATTTTATTCCAAATGTTTGTAAATACAGTTTTCTATAATAATTACTAAACAGTAATGGTTATTACATTACAAGTAATAAAATTTAATACAAAGTAACAGTAGAATTTCCAACGCTTATGTTTTAAAATGTATTCATAATTTTAGATAAATGTAAAGCTTTACTTGGTTAAGGTTTAAACATCGCTTTCAGAACGACTTCTTAGCCGGTTATCGCTTTAATGATTATTGTGTTAACGTGAACAAAAAGGGGATAGATTGGGTATTGTTTGCAAAACGCAGACGTGGAGACATAGGAAGCGCGAGAGCTAGGCCGTGTGAATGCGTAAGATATTTTTCCATTACACGCTTCGAACGATAAAAAGCATGTATGTAATCCCCTCTCGCGTGCTAATCGTATAAGAGCTGGACAAATTCATTTGTCCTTTAAACTTGAAGGGATCGACCGATCCGTTGATTGAGCTATGAGGCTCACCGGTGTTTTAATAAAACGGCGAGCGGAACAAGATTGCAAATTATTGTGTCTTTATTCCAAGTATTTGGTTTAAAAGCAAATATTATAGTTTGGCTAATATAGCCTGGAGACTGTAATAAACGATGTACATCGACGTCTTGTGTTAATGTGTTAATTTCAATACCTCGCCATGGCTTCTTCTAAAAGAGCGATTGAAGAACTGACCGTAGAGATGGGTGTTAAGGTGGGCATATCCAAGACAAAGAGATCCGATAAGGTATTGTAGAGGAAAACGATAAATGAAAACAGTCACAGACGTAGTGGGGAATAGAGAGGATAGTGGCGATGCATAACGCATAGCTGTTTGTATCACATCACGTTTTACGTCTTTTATGTCGCGTGCATTAGAATGAGAGAGAAGGTCAGGCTTGTGTTGTTTGCCAACTAGCACGAACGACATGTGAGATATGGTACTTCAGAGGCGGACTTAGTTTACTTTCATATACGGCGGAGTAAGGTGTACGGGTGTAAGTGCAATTAATACATTAATACATTAGTTTATATTTGTCTTTTTGCTGGTATGTAACTTATTTATTACAAAAATGAGTCGATCGAGTGATTGTGAGTGTGAAAGTGACAGTTATAGTGATTTCAGTGATAAAGAAAATAAAATTCCAAATGAGTTTCAAGGGAGAAAAAACGGCATTTAAGCAGTGACGGGAAACAAATTTGTTTAAATGTGTATAATACTCTTTTATAGCGACAAACTAATGACTTTAACTTGCGTGATTTAGATATATTAAGGGAAACAGAATCTTGAACCCACGTTCCCTATTCCACATTGTACAAACTAGTGAAAACAGGTGTTACCGAAAGAAAGCAACGTTGCGACGCTGGTATATCAAAAATTTTAGATCCATCAATAGCAAAACTTTAAAAAAATGTAATTTATGATGCATATCAGAAAAATGAAATCCCGACTGTTGACGTGGTAAACAGGAAACTAAAGGAAATGGATTGTCCTTTGAAATATATGACAAGAACTTTAAGGGACTGGCTGAAAAAAATTGGATTTAAATTTAAAACAATTAATGAACGCGTGGCGATTATGGAAAGCAGACGAATAGTGGATTGGCAACATTCATATCTAAAGGAGATTAAAAAGTTCAGAAGGGAAAATAGAACAATTTATTACCCAGATGAAACTTGGTATGACACTCACGATACCATAAAAAAAGGATGGACTGATGGAACTAAGAAATGTCTACCACAGTCATTGCCTCCAAATAAGGGGACTCGATTGGTTATATTACACTGTGGATCAGGTGATGGATGGGTAGATAATGCATCGAAACTATGCGGGAAAAACATGGAAGAGTGTAACGTGGATTATCACAAGAATATGGAGGGAGTAATTTTTGAAAAATGGTTTGAAAATACTCTAATTCCAAAATTAAAGCCAAATAGTGTTATTGTTCTTGACAATGCGAAGTACCATTCAAGAGAATTATATAAAATTCCTAATAAGAGTTCGACTAAATTGAAGTTGCAAAATTTTTTAACGGATCACGACCTATATTATATGGACAGTTATACTAAAGCAGAATTGTTGGAAGTCCTTCATACGAAAACATTTGAGAAGAATTATGTTATAGACAGTATAGCTGAAAGATTTGGCCACGAAGTTTTGAGATTACCAACATATTATTGTATTTTCAACCCAATAGAATTGATTTGGGGAAAATTGAAAAAAAATATCAGAAAAGGAAATACTTTTCCAAAATTCGACAAAAAAGTGATAGAGTTAATTAAAAATGAAGTGTCCAAAATTACCAAGGAAGATTGGGAAACGAGAATTGCCAAAGTGATTAGAATTGAGGCTGATTATTTGAAACTTTGTGAATTTAATAAAAATGGGGAAAATAAATTCATTATAAATTTAGAAGAGGATAGTTCATCATCTGAAAATGAAGAAGAGGGGGAGAACGCACAGGATTTTGAGGAAGAAGTGATTGTGATGACTTGTGATTGAAGTAGTGGAAGTTCTTTATTTGTGTCCGTTTTTGTGTTCAATGATAGTGATCGTGATATCAAGCTTATTATTTATGTCATTTTTTGTGTTCGTAAATATTTTAATCTATTTTTATTTATTTAAAGAATTCAATTATATTTAATTTTATTTATTTGGAGAATACATATTTTATTTACGAAAATTTACTATTTCGAGTTTTGTTTTTGTTTTTAGAGGTTTATTGTTATTTTTTAATTTATTTTGAGAATACCTATATATTTTTTTACTGTTACTATTTTAAGTTTTTTTTTGTTTTTAGATGTTTGTTGTTATTTTTTTTATTTATTTTGAGGATACCTATATATTTTTTTACTGTTACTATTTTAATTTTTTTTTTGTTTTTAGAGGTTTAGTTTTATTTCTTTGTATAATTTTCTTTATCCTGTACTAATATTCTTTACCCATCCTATCATGGCAAGATATGCTCATACCTCCCCGTGGTTCTTGCTAGGTAGTAACAATTTACTCAAATATTAAGTGAACTAGGATACTGTAACTACTGTATAGTCAGTAGTGTAAATTGTTGCCAGCTAAACTGAGCCCACACAACAGAAGCCAACGCAATTTTCTTATGGAAAAGTGACTTCCGTTAAATTGGTTGAATTTTTGATATGTTGTGTATCCTATCTCTGTATCAAATGCATCAATGTCTCAGATTTGTTTAATAACACCTAAACAGTATAATTGATTGTCTTATCATATCATATGACGTGACGACGTTTGAGATTATATGATGTAATATTTCAATAAATAAACCATGACAGTTATGAGGTGTTTTCAAACCACTGTGAGACCCTAGAAGCAAAAAAAGAGAGTACTGATTTAACCCAGACCCATACACCTCAAATAAACGATAATTCTTACTTTAGCAAGCTTTATCTCAAGACTCTGAAAGTTTGTCAATTTGTGCCAATTGAGACATTTGATCAGAGAGATGGGATACACAACATATCAAAATTTCAACCAATTTAACGCAGTCACTTTTCCATAAGAAAATTGCGTGGTCCTTTAAAAGCGTAAACAGACATAGGTACACAATGTAGTTAAGTCCGGGCCTGCCTTCTTAGCATCTCACCTCGCACCCCCCCTCTCAATTTTATCTTTCCCGCACTATAATATCTATTATTTTTGGCCATAATTTTTTTAAATACATATATTGGTAAAAAAAAATAGGACAAGCTAAGTAGTACTATGGCAGGTGTAGTGATATGAATTTTCACTCAATAATTTCAGTTGTTTGCAAAATAGTTAGATTTAATTTTAAAAATTATGTCAATCTTCGTATTTCCTAAATTTAAATCTAACTATTTCGCATATATGTTTGAAATTATTGAGTGAAAATTTATCACACTACTCTTGTTATAGTTCTACTTCGGTAGTCTTATAGTTTGTTTGCTATGTGTTTTAGAGTAAGAAGTTATGGTCAAAAACAGTAAATATTTCCCTATCGGATCTCTCTCTCTCTCTCTCTTCAATATGGCGACCTTAACCTGGAGATTTGTGCTGCACCATGTAATTTCGTTAATAGTTATCAGTATGACTAATGTCAAAAATTTTTTAGAGGCCCTTGGTTCTCGTATACACACTAAATCTCAATTTAATTTTTTATTCAGTATCACAATAGGGTAGGGGTGGTAATGGGGGTGGTAGAGGGGGTAGTTAATGGCAAAATAAATTTTAGAGGTCCTTGGTTCTTGTACATACACTAAATCCCAATTTAATTTTTTACTTCCTTTCATAATAGTGTGAGGGTTGGTATTAGGGATCATAGTGAGGGGTGGCTGATGCCAAAAAAATTTTGACCTTGACATTTCGTACATGCCATAAATTGCAATTTTATGGGCCCTTACCTGCTTGCCTCGCCTATTTACCCCCGAAGCATTCAACGGAATTAGACCGAAATATAATCTTGTCCCAGATCTCGTTATATTACATAAGTGCACCAAATTTCAAGTCAATATAAACGGCTCCAGAGTAAACGTGCATACAAAAAAGCTATAGATCGGCCGACAGACAGACAGAAATTTATTTCGCTCAAATTTAAAATCTCGACGTTTCATGACATTTTAAGCCTATTTCAATAAAAAAAATATATTTTTTTGCGTTACTATACTTCCACTCGACGCGATGTGGAAGTAATAAAAGAATGCTGTTTTCAAAATATACTGCGAAGATTATCACATTGCAACCAAAAAGTTGTTTGATTGTACATTTTTAGATGCAATTAAATACTGTAATTCCAAAAATTCAATGTATAGTGAACCAACAAAGGTATAACTTAGTCAGTGTCCGTCGCGTTGGTGGCTTAATTGGGCGCGGGCGCCGTCACAACACGGGATAATTAATTTTTCGGAAACACACGCAACTTTCAACCACCTCGGAATCGCGTTTTCGTACTGTTGACAGTCATACGCAACTTCTTGATTTTCTTTTTCTTGCTTTAATTACTTTAGAGAGGGTATATCCAACATACTACGATATTTTACGTGACCGTTTAAATTTTTATTTACAACCTCGTTTACAACTCAATTTATATGATTATATTGGGGATTGCCGCAACTCTAATTTAAACAAAAATAACACGAATATTCGATTGCATAACATGGTTCTCGTTATTTGTATAATCCACTCTGAAATATATACAGTATGGTTATTACTGTAGCAATGTAAACTTTCCTAAAAAAATATTTAGAACATTTGTTTAATTTCATATTTGGGATCTTCGTTCCAATGCGCAACGATTGTTTTTTAAAGATAAATTTACTATGTGACTGTTGTCTCAACTTTACAATATATTACTAACAGAGCTATTGAAGGCCAGCCCGGGCCTCCAGGAAATTATTGGCGGACCCTCCATAGAAGCGAGTCAAGCAAAAATACTTTAATACTGGTCTTGCGGGCCCAGGGACTTATCCATCCCTGATCCTCTCTTGGCGGACCTGATTATTAAAACGGTTTCTATGTTTTCTTTCAACTTTAACTTTTTTGGAGATCTAATAAATAAGCTAACTACTATATTACCTTAAACAAACGATAATAATTTAATTTCAATCAACTAAAATATAAAACCAACTTTAACATAAATTCACTCATTACATATTCAAATAGAGACAGATTTACATTAGAAAAAAATAGTTGTCGTATTTTTTTTGCTCACAATAGTACAATACTGAGTAATAAAATAGAATGTAAAGTAAATTCAAATGGTTAATCAGATTGATCAAATAATAGACGGTGTTAAATTTTAGAAGGTGTTTAATTTAATTTTAAATTAAAAGAGTAATTAATTTTCTAAAGTCATAGGTAAATAATATCAGAATTATAGAAACAATTGGTATCAAAATTTACATCAAAGAACCTGGGGAAATTAACAAATAAATTTGGGCACAACGTATTTTGAGATTCTAACTTTTAAACTAGACGATTACGTAAATGGCCAATTTGTTTATTTATCTTCACTAAAATTAGTGGATTTTGTGAGTCGGACGAATATGTAAGTATTTTCTGACGCGACTAGACCACCTCCCCTCCCCGTTTTTGAGGATGCTGAAAACGATGGTGGTGGGAAAAACTCCTTTTAAGTATGTGCAACCCCCCAAGCGACCAAAAAACATCCCCAAATTGGGGCGAAACGTGAAGGAGCAAGCTTACGTCTGACAAATATTGGTTTACCCCCATTTTCGAGAATGCTGAGACCGACGCCGGACTTGACTATCATCCCTGATGTAAAACCCACCGCACAAGCGGTCAAAACCGCCCTCGAATGAGGTGAAACTCCAGTTCGCTTCTCCCACCGGCAAAACCAGTGCACTCGCCCGTTTTCGAGGATGCTGAGATCGATGCCAGCCTTGGAAATCTCACCTGAGATGAGTCCATCTACCAAACGGCAAAAAACTGTTACTTTGCGGGATGTCTGTATACGCGAAGTATAGGAGATGCAAGGAAATCATCTATTTTTTCGTACTGCACGCAACTAATATGTCTCTGGATTAAATGTCAAACAGAAAAAAATCGGCGTACACTGCGTTTGTAGGGTTGACGTGGAAAAATCATGTATATAGAACTGCACATAGATTCTATTTATAACGCTAAATTAGCCATAACACTTTTATAAATGAACACAGTGACTTATTTACTACATATAAAATACGAAATGACTTATATAATCTTATTAATACAAGAAAAAATACAATCATTAATCGACGGAAGTCCGCTCCTTCGTGTTTCACTCCCTTTTCCGGGGTGTAAAGCTGGCGTCGGTCTCAGCATCCTCGAAAACGGGGGTAAACGAACGTTTGTTGGACGGAAGCCCGCTCCTTCGCGTTTCACCCCCTTTTCCGGGGTGTTTTTGGCTGTTGGGGGGGGGGGTGCATCGAGGATGATTTTCAAGACTGGTGCCGGTCTCAGCATCTTCAAAAACAGGGATAAACCGGTGTTTGTTCGACGCTCCTTCGCGTTTCACTCCCTTTTTTCCGGGGTATTTTTGGCTGTTTGGGGAGTGGGTTTGCATCGGGGATGATTTTCAAGGCTGACGTCGGTCTCAGCATCCTCGAAAACGGGGATAAACCGGTGTTTGTCCGACGGAAGCGCGCTCCTTTGCGTTTCACCCCAATTTGGGGGTGTTTTTGGCCGTTTGGAGGGGTTGTGCATGCTTAAAAAGAATTTTGCCCACCACCATCGTTTTCAGCATCCTCGAAAACGAGAGGGGGGGTGGTCTGGTCGCGTCAGAAAATACTTACGTTTTTCGGGTTTTTTTCTGACTCAACAAAATCCACTAAATTGAGATAAATAATTACAGGGTGGGATAAAGTATTTCACTGTTGATTATGAACAGAATTTTATTATAAATTAATAGGTAGAGAATACTTGCATTACATAATCGTAGATGCCGTAGGTGATGGCTATTCTGCAAGAATTGAGGGACAAATCGACATAAAAAGATGGAAAAGCACGTCGTTAATAATAATTTTAAATGATGAATTTGAAATAAAAATATTGTATAACCTGCAGGTTGTACAGGTATTAGAGCAATGTTTAGGAAAAGTTAATACCCCATTATAAAGATTTTAATATTTTTAATTTGTGCTATAAAACATTGCAAGGCTGGAGTCGTGTAAGATCTAAAACTTTGGATGACCATAAATCCGAAAGTAGTCCTAGAAGGTGCATTTTGTTAATTGGCAATTTAATTAAAAGGACTTGATCTACAATTCATAAAGAAATTAGGGAATTTCATCAATATTACTTTTACGTGTATTTGCTGCGGGGTGGTCCTTTGAAATGCGTGAGCCAAGAAACTTTCCCGGCGATCTAATGCAATTCTCTGTTAGATAACGTAATTAAAAGCTACAACAATATAACAATAATAACAATTATGATTAAAAAATATATTCCAGTATTTGCCGGAGGCGCGGTAATAAATATTAATTTTAGCAGAGACTAGTAAAAACGGTGGGCATATTTTTTTTACGAATAATTGGATTGTCTTCAAAAGGAATACTGAAAGTTTGAAATAAAATTTGATGGGTTTGTTCAACTGGACGTTGTTATCTAACATCCATATTGGAGTCGGTGTAAAAATGAACAAACAAAGAAGTCAAACGCACTTTTAATCGATCTCAATTCCGATATTAGGTGAAAAGTTCCAGGTGTTTATTATATAATTTTTAGTGACTCTTTGCTGGTTCAATTTTTGCAAAAAAAAACTACGCAAACAAATCGAACTCGTCAAAAAATTGTTTTCTCTGGCGATTTCAATGATTATTCTGTACTATTTGTTGTATGACAAAACTACTGTAACGTTTAATAGAAACGTCTATGTTCATTTTTGTGAAGCAGTGTAAATTTGTATAATTTGTATTTGCATAAGACCTTTAGCGTAGAACATTATTAACGTTTGGTCGGCCAAAGCATGATGATACTGCAAGTAAACAACTAAGAGTGCTAACAAAACAATATTTGCAACTCGTTATCAAAGAGTCGTGAATAGTAACGAGTCTACCCACCAATCATTAAATTCTGCTATTTTGTTCTATAAATAACCGAAGACGCAAAATTATGATATACTTCTAACGTCATCTAGCAAGGTTATAAAATTGACACACTTGTAGGGTTAGATAAATCATCATCTGATTTAATAATACAATTTTAACTAAGTAATGCCATTTAACAATTGAGATGTATAGTGTATTGCCAATAAAAATGAAGGTAAACGAGAAACATCTCTCATCACTTATATTGATAATTTTTTTTTACAATGAAGCTTTTGGTTTTATCGAATAAAGAGGGGATGACGATAAGATCTAAAATCGCCCCCGTGGTTTAAACAATTTTTCTTTATTAGTTCATTATTTATGAAAACATGACATTCAATGCAAAATTCACTTTATTTTTTATTCCACGACCTTTAGGCATTTTCTAGTGATGTATAAATTGGCTATCCTCCAAGTTGAGTAAATAGTACCCATAAGCCAAGCAGATCTCTTAATAAATCAAATCCAAGCCAAGAAAATAATCAAATACCTACTACTCATGCAGAAGTTAACACAAGTTCCTCTAAAAGTACCCTTATTTGAACCAGTCTTCAGGAGTGCACACCTTTGTATCTCAAGAATTACATACCGGATTAATTATAAATAAATATAAAAGGTGGTTAAGTATAAACTCAAAATATGATTGTTTTGATGTCAACAGCTTTGATATAGTCAATTCGGTAAGCCTAGTGCGGAAAATCCTTAAAATTTCTATTAAGCGATTTAAATTAAAAATACCGTTTTGATTAAAGTAGTATTTAAATCATAAATCTTTTTGAGATTCAATTTTTCTTATCCATTTATTTAGATAAATGTCTTGGTGGAGTTTAGCATTAGTAGTCAGTCAGTATGTCGAAATTCCCTATGTTAACCTTGCAAGGCACCCGACGTCGAGATCTTTTGAGGGTCTGTTGGGGACTAATGCAAGGTATAATGCCGAGTTGTCGGGGAATTCGAGTGGGGATTTACCGCCATATTGGAAAGTGTGTCCTCGGCGGTTTTATTTGAATAGCTCGGCAACCGTTCAAGCCAGAACAACAAAGCAAAATAATTGGTCTCAGATATATGCACCTCGATAGTCTCATCATTCCATTTTTAACTTTCTAAACCTTTGGTAGAACGTAAAATTAAAGCACAATTTTAATCCAATGAGAAATTTTCATAGGGTGTTTCGGTACAATTCCACATATTAAAAAGGTTTTGTTTGAATTTTTTTTTTTAAATTACCTATGTAAATTTTTCTAAAGAAGGGGATTCGCAAAGATGCTGGGAGCTGCCTCTGATGCTCATTCGAAAAATTTGAAAAATAAATTTTCGATAAGTATAGTTTTAAATTGAAAATTCTATTACAATTTTCCATACCGACTTTCTTTAAACGATTTTTTAAAATCACGTAAATTTTTTGAGGGAATATCGACACAAAATTGTTTTTAAGCTGTCCTTGGTGCCCTTACGAGAAATTCACAGAAGACCAATTTTTATTAGAAATATTCTTTGACTCGACGAAATATTGCACTGGGGGCTCTTCCTGAAACCGCCCCTGATGCTATGACGAGAAAATCTAATAATATATTTTTGATACAATTTTCCATCCTGCACAATTTTTACTTGAAGCGGTTTTCAATGTGATAAAAAAATTGTCTTCAAGTCCCCCTTGAAGGCGCCTTTGTTGCTCCGATGCAAAAAGTCTTTTCGGAGCAATTTTTCTCACTAAACAATTTTTATTATAAACATGTTCAATTTGATGAATACTACTGCCGCTACCACTCTGACTAGAAATTGTAAAAGCTTTCTGATATGATTTCCCATTTTGAAATTTTTTTATTATTTAAGATTGTTATTTTTGACTTGCTGAAAGATATTTTTGGGCCCTCCCTGAAGCCGCCACTGGAGCCTTGGCGAGAAAATTGCAAATAGCCTTTTTGTTGCAATTTTTCACTTTAAACATTTATTCGATTAAACAATTACTTGTTTTTGGGTCTTGCTCTGTGTCTTCGTATTAAAACAATTTTAGGTTCCATGATACACTGTTTTTGAGCCCTCCCTAGGTCACCCCTAGCTTCCGACGACAAATTTGTAATACCATTTCAGGTCTATTTTCCATCCTAAATAATTTTAATTTGAAATACTTTTAGATTTGACAAAAAATTATTTTTTTACCCTGCCTAGAGCCGTCCCTGGTACATCGATTTCACCAACATTCAATAGCGTTCTGTTTCCACAGTACTTAGGAGATAAGGTCTTTAGCGCGTTTCCTCTCTCTGGGTTTCCAGGAGGCCTAATCCACCGTTTGCTGTCGCGTCACATTATTCCTGACGCTTTTTGTAACTATTTTTGTCTTCTTCTTTTGGGTGATTCTGCTCATGTAGAAATGTTTTCATTTTCGATGTTTTTTGTTTATTGTTCCAAGGTTGTGTTTACCGTCGTGTATTGGCTGTACATATCTATCGCGTCTTCTTCACACCATCTAGGAAGCTCTAGGGCGATTTCCAAATTTCACTGTTGCAGTTTTGGTAGACGATCGTGCACTTCAATTCCGTTTTTCGGCAACCGCAAGCCTGTCCACAATTTCCTTTGCATGTGCATGCAGTTAGTTTAAAAAGTGCATGTGGTGCAGCTTTCCATGTAATGGTAACCGATTTAGGCCTTCAGAGTCAAACTGTGTTGTTTTGCCGCGTCGGAAGTCGGTGGAAAAGATGCAAGATTTGTTTTTGATTTTGTGGATGATTTTACGAATTGAGTGTACCTTAGGGACTACTGATTTTCACGTGAGATAAACATGGATTTATTTATTATTTACTAGAGTCCGTTGGACCTAAGTCACAGGTAACCTTACGAAACTTAAGCATTATTGCACTCAAAATAACATTAACCTGTTAAAATGAATATTTATTTAACAGAAGAGAAAGTACAAATAATTAAATGGTACTACGGTGGGCATTCACCATCAATTTCATATCATATCATGATTCTAACCCATATTGCACAGGTACATAAATGTATAGGATTCTTCTATACGCCTAGTAGCCTTCCCCATATGGTATACAGACTTTTAATTACTACGGTACTAGACTGCCCTTGCACAAAGATATAGCGTATTCTCTTTATAGATCTCGAATGAGTTTAAAAATCTAAAATTATAAGGTCTATATTAATTCGTTTTTCATGTTATTTTTGTAGGGAA